>BSBM01000612.1:1402500-2602500 GCA_027924585.1 Larix kaempferi | reverse complement strand
GTAGAGCTAAGTTTTATTGATTTCTATGGAATTTCAAAATCCATTCTCATGTCTTTGAGATCATTGGGTGTTTTATCATGTATTGTACTTTCAATATGACAAACGATTCAATAAATATTTTCATGCGCAAATAATCAATTTGTTTTCCACAAGCACAAGCATTTAGATGGCAATATAAAGTTCAAGTTATTATTTCAGATCAACTCAAACTTGTGGTTTGATAATCTATATGGTCATTTAATACACCAGAGTGAAGCTTTAGTGAATAAACTAAAAATCTAATTAAATACCATGTGTAATGATTTTCCAAGTAAAATCTCATTTCAAAATTTGTAAGTAACCAAGGAAAGTGAATATCCTACTACCGCAAATTGTTTTGTTTGCAACGTTTTACATAAACAAAGGGTAGAACATGCAAAGCAGCTTTATGAAAACATACAAGGCTGAGAAGCAAAGGTTGAAATAGTCTAAAACTCTAAATGACCAGCAGTTTAGATTTTGTAATATGGATTTATGAGAAATACCAAAGAGGAAAAAATATCGAGAAATCCAACTGGATGAAGATATTCTCTAGCTGAATGATATACAAAAGGGTTTTTGGGAAAGCAAAGGATGCAGATGATCTACAGATCGATATTTTAAAGTAGGGAGAGGAGAAGATACTATAAAACATAATACTACGTGTAACACTAGCAACACTCTCTTTTATTGCATGTGTGATTTTAGTTTATCAATGCACATACAAAACCGGAGATGCAAAGTGATCTCTCAAACCACGGAACAATAATGATAAAACTTTTTCATGGGAAAAGTATATTTATGAATAGTAAAATATAAAAAAATATCAGAGGAAAGTCCAAGAAGTTGAACCATAGGGATGCTTTAGAGCAAAGATTTTTATCAATGGATCACTGTGTGTCTCTGAATGAAACACAACAAAAAAGGTATGGGAAATAAAAGGTAAAGTGCGGTGTTGTTGCTTTGTGGGTTTCAAAACATCATTAAGTCTTAAGATTCAACCTTTGAGAAAGGTTAGAGGAATTAGGAATTCCAAGGATTTATAGAGGAGGATATGCAAACCAGTTTTGCAAACATCAACTTCAATAAAAAATCGTCGAGGTTCTTGACCTTCGAACATTGGAAACATCTAGGGGAATTGGAAAACTGCAACAAGCATTAAATAATACAAAATTAATTCATTTTTTTAATATTTTTAAATATAAAGTAACAAGTGTTAAATTTTGGTTAGGGTTAGAGTTTGATGCATAGAATTCAAAAATTCATATATTTTAAAGCAAAAATTAAATTCAACAAACTAGTACTTAAAGATAAATAGTACATCAGTAAATAAACAGTACAACATAATTTTAATCTCATCATATTTAACACTACCAAGTGGATCCTTGTGTTAAAGCAATCTTTAGTAACATGTAATCAAAAGTACTAATAACACATTTAATTCATAATACGAACAAGTTAAGGGCACTTACCTGGAGTATGGGACCCTTCCTATCTTATACTCAAAAGAATTAACTTTCAAAAAAGACTGAGCCTCGCAAAGGCCAGTCAAACACAAGGAACCAACTGACCCTAACTTAGAGGGTAAGTACAAACCAAAGAGAGAGATGAAAGGTTGAGCTACAGTCAAGTAGTGATGGTCAATGACAGTCAAAACACTATGGCAGTACTACACAAGACTCAACAAAACAAATTTGATATAGATCTAAACACAGTTAAGTCTAAACAAATAGGTTTGACCACAAACTAGGTCTAAGAACAAAGTGTAAGTCTTAGCAATAGATCTGGCCCTTAAAGGATCTCAGCACTGTGGATCAGAACTTAATATGATCTTAGCATAAATATCGGTAGATCTGATATATGACTATCAACAATAGGGTGCATCCAAACCAATAAACAACTCAGCAGGTGAGATCATGTTTATAGGGGCCACAACCTTCATACTTATGCTCTCAACAGATTGAAATAGATCCACATTAGGTAGATCGAGCATCATAATAGGTAGAACTAGCCCTTCATCGGTTAGGTCGGACCCCTAGGCAAGTTACAATAAGCAGATTGGACCTCATCAACAGTTCAACAGGAAGATCAAGTTTGGATCTTTTGGTGCACAATGAGTAGTGTTTATGCTCACATAGAAGGCTTCAATATTGACTTATAAAGTACTTAGTCATGGCTGGGTGCTTCAAGTTGGAATTTTAATAAAAACATAGCCAATGTTCATTCAATTAGCTCTTGGTAGATTTACTTTCACCTATATAATCAGATATGCTATGTTGAACACTAAAAGACTTGAATTTCTTCATTAGGTTCTTCCACCTTTCCCTGTCTAGATCATTTACGTTAGTGGAAGATGTCTTGAAATTCCTCATAAAGTACTACTCATTGTAAATTTTTCTTTGTGGGTGCGGTTGTATATCAATTTTTCTTGTCAATAAATATTACAAGATGTTGTTGAGTCAATGCAACAATGCAATTATGTTGAGCGAGCTCTGACTTGACGTTTTCAAATAATAAATGATGTTGTTGTAAGGGAAGGAAGAAGATAGATCACAATCAAAACTTGTAGATGGTGTATCAAATACATGTGCAATTTTCAAGCAGAGCCCCAAAAATGTGTTTTTAACAGAATGAAAAAGCATAACGAAATGTGCATGTCATGCTCTTGGAACTTATTTTTGTCATTTATATGGTTGTGGTGAGGGGATAAGCTCATAAAAAATCAGAATAAAATGGAAATAGGTATTTATTAATGATTACTAATAATGAATCAGGTTTATGGCACTGTAATGAAAAACATATAATACCAATTGTCAGTGATATTGTTGAGCATCTCCTATGTAATGTGATAGAAAAGGATAAATAAGAAATATTACTATGCGAATATCCTTACTCTTCAGCTTGCCAAGTCATACTCAAGTTTGAGTTGTGTGACTTTGATTTCATTGCGATAAGGGTCCAGCGCTTTCTATCTTGTGGTGGGATGATATGTAACTCATTATGGGTTAAAGGTTCCCCTCTTCTAAACGCTATTAATGAGTTGGCAGCCCCATTATGGAGTTGTACAATAGCAAAAAATGCTGGTTGGGCCCGGATTGGGTAGTTTGGCTAAATAGGGTAAGTCAGGCAAGAGGGTAAGTCTTGAACCATATGTATCTCAAGCAATATATGAAATCTGAATCATTATCCCTTGAATTATCATGGTTTCTAGGTAACAATATGGCTATTCGCAATGAGGACATTTATGCACTAAGCTGGTTGAAACATCCATAAGGTTTGAAAAATCACTGTTTGGGCACAACACTACTGTTTTCAGGTTTAAGAGTAGTTGTTAACTGTGGAGAAAGTGGAATTGTTGGAGTGTTGAGTATAGCAATTGGCTATGATAATGGAATCTATCAACGATATTTATGGTGGGCGATATATATCATTCATTCATGATACTAATGGATTAACACTACTATAACACTAGTATAGGAGAGAGCGACCTCCTATAACTATTTTGGTCATAAACAACCATGGAGGTGCAATTTTTAGTCTTCTTCCCATTGTGGATACAACACCTACAACCATTTTTAGAAATTTCTTTTCAACACTACATGATGTGTCAATAAGTAATATGTGCCTTGCATACATGTTTAAGCATATGCTTTTACAAACAGAGCAAGAGATTCAGAGTGCACTGCTTATGTCTCAAGAAAGACCACTTGATTGGGTGATTGAAATAGAGAGTCATGTAGAAGATAATACGTCATATCATAGAGTTCTACAATAGTTGCCATAATGCTATGAATCATGCTTTCAATATACTTTCAAACTATTCTCAAAGTACTAGTTTGGAAAGTGTTACTTCTCAATTTTCTAATATCAAATTAAAATATTAATGTTACAGAATTCCACTCAATGCTCTGTCCACAACAATTAGTGAGAAAAATCATACTCAACAAGATTATAGGGAAGGATTTATTTTGACCCTATTTCTTGATAATGGGAAAGGAGGATGTGGTGAAATGATCAAATAACCCCTGAAGGTGTGGCATCCCACATGATTTCTAGTAATTTCTGATAACCACTCCAACACTTCAACTGGTGCTCAATTATGCGAAAAATTTCAAACATTTTATTCAATAGCATTGTAAACATTGTTAATGGTCAGCCATCATCATGTATGGTGAAGTTGGTATTTTTAAATTTTTTGTTGCAGAGGATGATTTTGAACATTCATATAGATTCATTTACCAATCCTCAACATCTCAACATTATGCCATACATTTTTGAGTCATGGTTGATAACGACCAGATGTAATTCCTTGCAATTTCATAATTCTTTCTTAAAGATTATGGTATGAGTGAGATAGATCTGTCAGGTATCTTCAAAAAAAGACCACCCCTTTTGAGATGCAGATCCACTCAAACAACCAGAGAAGTTGTTGATCTCTTGAGAGGTTCAGGATTCTCAGAAGAGATGGTTAGGAAGATCATAACCATATCCCTAGGATTCCTTACTCTCGAAGATGACAAGCAGTTGAAGTCCAAGATTGATATCTTTAAGACATTGGTCATTACTGGAAAAGACGTGGGAAACCTCATATCCAAAGGACCTAGATTGCTTGGTAGTAGTCTGACCAAAAATACGAGTATCGACATCTAATATATTCAAATACTATGGGAATCAAAGGCCTCTGTCTCCAGGGCTTGGAAAATGCATCTCGTCTTTTGATTTATAGGGATGGACCTTAAATGCGGGAAAGGAGAATGATGCATTTGTAAAGTTTTGACATCCTCAAAGATGAGATTAAGGATCTTGTTTGGAAAACCCAAGGGTACTGGATATTTCTATGGAAACGATCCAAAAGAACATGGACTTCTTGGTATACATTGCTAAGTTTTCAGTAAAATGTGCAATGCATCCTTTTGAGCGTCTTCCTAGTCTAGCTCCTACCTTTCAATTAGGTAATCTAAAGTTCCTCGACAAGTATGTTAAATGCAGTCATGATGCCACAAAGTTATTTGAAATTTACAATGGCAAGTATGTCTATCTTGACATGAGATTCTTATCAAGTATGTCCTTTCAGGACCTTGAGCTATGTTGAGGTAAGGAATTTTAGGACCTCCTATGTCATTTGTAATGTAACCAAGAACAAATAACCTATTGGAATGCATTAGGTAACATTAATAACTAGTACATGCTATGGGAAAAGTTTTGGTCCACCTTTGTGGACTAGCCTTGTTTGGAGGGTTGTTGTTAAAAAATTTCAAGACCAGATTGCAGACAATGTGCTAATCAATTCATCATCATAAAATTATCCCCATGCTTTGCGTCAATTCATAAAGGAAGCATCTATGGTTAGTGTCAATCATTCTTAGTTTTGAACACTCTCCATCTCTATCTCTAGTTCATGTTTTCTTTTGAATATGTTTACAAAAACCTGGTTGTTCCATTATTTCGTAGTTTTCTTTAAATTTTGAAGCTTCTTAGAAAGGATGAACATTTTTTTTATTGTAATGTGAATGTCTTCATTCAACTAGTCCTAGATTATATTTTCTTGGTCCATGTTATCAAGCTACAACTAATGAATGGTACATTTTTAGGCCTTCCTTCTTTTGAGAGGTCTAGACTCCAAATAGATAGGTCAGTGATCTGATATAGCTCCTTAAAAAATAAAGGATTCAATGTCTTTATCAACTAAATATTTACTTA
This sequence comes from Larix kaempferi, assembly GCA_027924585.1. Taxonomy (NCBI): domain Eukaryota; kingdom Viridiplantae; phylum Streptophyta; class Pinopsida; order Pinales; family Pinaceae; genus Larix; species Larix kaempferi. Next base: position 2,596,782 of record BSBM01000612.1, on the reverse strand, counting down.
ATATAAAGTTAGAAACATGTCTAGATGCTTCATGAGAAGATCCTTCACTTTCCTTCTATTGTACCATTCGAAAATTCCAATATTTAGTTCCATGTCAGCCAACGAATTTGTGTTTACAAACTTTGCCAAAATTAGAGTTTGGTTTTCCAGTAATCTCCAATTTCTTCTCATGGGATGCCAAGATGTGATTAAGGTCACCCCATAAAATCTAAGGGACATCATGGTAGATATTTCTTTCAGTCAATAGTTGATTCCAACATATAGCCTTGAGGATAGCCAAATTGGGCTCGTGGATATTGATGATGTTGAAGGGAAAGTTCCAAATCTCTATAAAAATATTCATCCTAATCCAGTTTTACCTTGAATGGCATGTCTAATATTAATTAGATTTTTTGGGATAATCCTTATCAAAATGCCTCCTGCTTTCTCCATAGAATTTTTGTGGACACCTTCCATCTGTTGCAGATTTGTGATTTCACTTTGTCCATATACTCCGTAGATAATTTAGTTTCTTGAATGAATACCATATCGTTTTTTTTCATTTCCATTTTCCACTTTTTTCGATGGAATACACACCACAGCAAAACCTCTAAGCGCTTTTACTAATTTCAAGGACGGTACTTGGGTAAATCGTTTGGTTGCAATTTTGGCAACCTAACCTAGAAGGGACATCAAGTGAGGCCCTCAAAATTCACATAGATAGCCAGCCCGGGGACTTGACCCTGTGACCTCTTACTTGTAGCTCACAACACTCCATCACTCAAGCTAGCCTTCCAGACTAGTTTCTATTTTCCACTTGAGGATTCTTATTTTAGATTAAGGGACTATACCCTTAATTTTCTAAGATGGGATATTTATGAAGCTTTTCGAGGTTTCCTGAGCCCTGGACGAAACCCCAAACATATATAATCAAGGTTTAGTTGGGAGGGGGTCCTTTATGACCTTTTCTAGTAGTCCTTGAGTTGTTCTTTAGATTAATTTGCTATGTTAGCTTGAATTTCTTCTTGTAACTTCTTTGGATTAGGTTTTGTACTATTGAATTTATGGTTGTCCATTATCAAGTTTGACAACTCTGGTTTTTTTCAGTGATAAGGGAAGATCAACATGTTTGGATTTTTTAGGAGGGTCTTTACAAGGTTTGGTGGGTTCCTTAGGAGATTGACCTTGAGTGTTAGGAGCACTGGGAGTAAGTGAAATCTCAAAGGAAAAACTAGTCACTTGGTCATCTCCCAAGTCCGGTAGAAGATCTTACAAAGGCATAATTACATATAGAAAACTCGAGCGGAGAAGGTTGGGTTCAATAGATGGGGGTCTTCAGGGATATACTCAATAAAAAAAACCAAGTCAGAAGGAATATGGGTACCTAAAACCACAGATCCCTTCATATTGAGGGCCAATTTTTTTATTTTTTATTTTTTATTTTTTTGTTCTGGAGTTGAATTTGTTCCTGGTGGGTCTTACAGACTATTCTTCTAACCTTGCGTGCATCTCCTTTGAGCGGACCTTTTGAGTTCACAAAATTTTGTTTCTTCCTCACACTGGATGGTTTCCCTCAAAATGATTGTATTCATGGCATGCTCTACAATTGAATGGGATATTCTTATAATCCAAATCATGGCAATAAAACCTAGATCCAGTTTTGATAGGATTTTTCTCCGTAATGGATCTGTTGAGATCTAGGGTAACACGTTTTGTCATAAAAAATAATTTTCATTTTAGAAGTCAATTGGGATGGTTGGATGAAAGAGCCAACGCCATCACTTATCTGCTTGAAATTGTAATATTTCCAAAACTTGAAGGGTAGGAATGGAAACCAAATCCAAACCAGGGTTTTTGATAGGATATCAACCTTGGGATAAAAGGATGTTGCTCAATATGTCATATACAAACTGACTAGCTTAAGAAAACACAAACCTCTTTTAAAAATCCTTTCATGATCAGTATGGGAGAAGAATATTACCGGGAAGTACCCTTTAGTGATTAAGCCATGGAATTGAAGTTTGACAAGCTCTTCCACAATTCTCACAGGATTAATCTAAATCATAGCATCGGTTTCACTACTATCAGGGGTCAAGACATCCTCGCTTGGTTTGGGAAGGAACAACCTCCTCCATGTCTTTCTATTGCAAAAAGGTCATTTGGTATTCTTGAGGGCATCTTTGAAAGCATGATTTTTTAGTCTATTTGCTAGCATAACAACCCTTTTCTCTTCACTTTGCTCTTCCATAGAATATGTATTATTGATAATAGATTTTGCTAGTAATATTTTAGGTTAAATATAGGTGAAATGTTAAGTGGTTCCAAAAAAAGTTCTTTTTGAATTTTTTTAGTTTTTTGAAAGTTGAAGTTTGAAAGTTTTGGTACTTGAAATATAAAAATGTCAGAACTTATACAAAAGTGGAGGAAATCTTTTAAGGATTATTTTATGACTATATAATGTTGTTTTTGCATTGGTATTAGGTTTTGCATGTTGTCTCCTTTGTTGTGTGTTTATTACTGTCAATTGGATGACTTTAGTCTAGAAGATTTGTGAGCAAGTTCATGCTTAGAATGGGCTAGTTTTCAGTATTTGATATGGATTTAATTATTTTGTGTCCAAACAGAAATAAATGAAGATTATAATGAGTGTGGTTTTGCATCTCCATGTTCATTTATGTTAGTTTTCTTTAAGTGGTTTGTAATAATAAGATTTAATAAAGTTTTCTACAATTACAAAAGCATATGTCTTGCAACCACTCAACACTTGTTTCATCTAGATATTACTTTTGACTAGACTGTTTTCTCGTTCGATTATAAAAAATTTCTATTCTTAAAATTTTGAGTTACTAACTTTTTTGGCATTCCTTGGTTTGAATTGCATTGTGCCAGGGAACTATATTTTCGTAAGCATCGATATCATTTCACAACTATAGGAGTAGGTCAACATAATTACGGGAATAACCTTTAACACAATTGTTACACTACAGATATCTGCCCCAATTGTATGACTATCTCTTAATTATCTAGAGCCACAATCTACCTCAATAGAAGATCCATCTATAGTGGAAGAATAACGCAAGGCAATGACCACTTCTCTTGTACAGGCCACTAAACAGGTAAATCTTTGCTATATCATTAACTTTTCAATTTTTGGAAACCCATTGATTAATATCTAGATGTGAAGAAAATCAAAGCATTGAACTTTTTGTTTTTTCACCAATTATTCTATAGTCTTCTACAGTGTCTATCCATCTGATCACCTTTTGTTGGGCTAGAAAAAAGGATCATGATGTTTTATGCTTGTTAACACTTTTTCTTCTTTTCTTATATCCTCTTCCCCTAAAAACTAATTGTTTCTATGTTATCTATAAAACAATGGACATTTGTATTACAAAAAGTTTGCTTGGCATGATCAAAAGTCTCCATGCATCTTGCCAACCATAGGAAGGATACTTCCTTGAGAACAAGCCAAAGGCTCCAGGAAACCTTATTAGATAACCATTAAACCATGGGTTCAAAAAGGGGAAAATCTATAATGCAAAGTATATAAAGATGTTGTGGAATATCCACTAAATCTCTTAACACAATTGCCTTGTAAATTTTTGAGCCACTAACCTCCTACCTCACATTGAGCTTTTCCACCACATTGAATCTGATGCATTATACATGCATAATATGTGTTTTGTGGTGAGTGATAGCCTTATTATTGAGCCACGAACACTCTGGAATTCATCCCTTCACTTCACTATTTTGCTTTGAATCTGTCTTTTGGCGCAATAAGATGGACTAAATTTAACCAAGTTGTTCTATGCTTCCTCTGAAGGACTAGTTTCCTAGAAAGAATGGCCAATTATATTTGTTTGCATCTCACATCTCATGTCAATTATTCTAGCTCTTTCTACACAAATCCTTCCCTTCCAATCCAAATCATGTAACTCACCAACTTGGTGTTTTGAAGCACCAACTGTTGCTACTCCTTACATACCAACCGCTATGAAGATCCTATTCCACGATAAATGGTTTGAGCAACCTTGGTCTTACCTTCCAAATTTACTCTGTAACTAATGGGTCCATAATTTCAAATTATGGTTCATTGCAAACAATATTTTCCACAATGACCAGACCCACGATCCTATTTTTATGCATAGCTGTCTCAATTCTATATTTGTTCATAACCATCCAAGTTGGATTACCACTAAAGATTTCTCTTATCATTGACATGCTAGTGCCACTCCCTAAAAATGAATTTTAATCAGTCCCAATTCACCTTGATTTTTTTCTAACGTGAAAAAGTCCCAAGATACCAAGGGGAGACCCTCTTAGCTCTTGGATTCTCACATGAATAACTTTTGGGAACCTTTTTCTAATTTAAGGTAATATGATCCATTGGGAAACCAATATGATGGGTAATAGACATGGATAGCTATCAAATTTGAGATACCAAAGTGAGATTTCTTTCCAAGCAAGTTATCCTTGTTACCATTTTTATGTCATTCCTTCCATTTTTGCAACTACCTAGTCCCATGTATACATAGTGGTAACATTGACTCCAAAAGGGATTTCCAAATAGACTATAGATTCACCTGTGATTATTCTCCATCAAGCAATTGAACAAATGATAAGATGATGTCACATGGCCTCCAAAGAACCCTTCAAGGTAGATTCCCCAGCAAGATTGTGTTCACAAGCAACCAATCTATCTTTAAAATGCAAAAACGTCCAAGGGGATGACCCCATATATAAGGCTCCAAATGGATGCTAGTTCGTGAAGTAATTTCCAAATAAAAAGGGTTTTTCACTACTTAACATCTAAGGAAGCTCTCTTCACAAGAAAATACCAACAACGCATGCATAGAAATCCCTAGATGCCACCCAAGCGCAAAAACATCACTATAAAACAACCTTCAAATACAAAAATACATCCTTCATAAAATCGGCTATGAACTCTGTGAACATCCTTCCAATTGTTGATATAGGCTCAAGTGATTGTTGCTTTTGACTGTTGTTCTAAGAAACCCCCTCCAAATGTGCTCAAAATCAGAGATGGAAGCTTCTTCCATGCCCATACTTGAGAAAAGTTCAATGTATGATGGTTTTAGGCTACAAAAGGTACTACTTCAGGATTGTTTTGGGGCTAAGGCAGGCTCGGGAGAGGCTACATCTTGTGTATGAGGTCAAAAAAAGATGCAACTGTTCACAACTTTCCCAATCTATGCCTAGATTTCATGGTTTAGGGTTGTCATTAAGCCCATATTTCAGCAAAGCATGTTTTCTGTTGTTGTTCATTACCTTTTTAGGGCTATAATATGCCAAGAATTGTCTTTTAATGCTCCAATTTAGGACAAATTCAGAGATAGGCCTATTTGGTGGTGGAAAGGTGCACAGGGATGACTGATTCACAGTGTTTGTTGTAGCAAATTCACTCCCAAACAACCCAGATTCGTTTTAGGGTCAATTTTCACTGTTGTTTGGGGTCAAAATTATTAAAAAACATTAAGGAAATTGTCAGAATTGGATTATGATGCCATATAATTGTTGATAGACCTGATAATTTGGATTCTTTATGCTGATTTCTTACCCAGAATTGTTGATTCGCCATAGATCTTCCCCTTTCAAAGCCAGAGCTCACACATTGGGGTTTTTCACTATTGGTTAGATGCTCAGAAGTGCCCCTTCATGGTCACTCCTACCCATATTTGCAAAATGATCATTTTCACCACCGTTCAAGTGCCCAGAGGTGACCAAAATCAACTCATATTTCAAAGTTGAGGTTGTTTGAGGGTTGAGAACTACCCAAAACTGTTGTTTCTATTCACAAACAAGACCATAATTGCAAAGGATGATGTTTGTTTACATTTAGAGGTTAGAACCATGCATAGGAATTCCCAAATACCACTGAGAAACATTGTTGTATTTTTTTACTGCTGAAAAGGAGGTGTAAGAATTCCCACAAGGCTGTTTATCGGGCTGAAATATGCCTAGGTTCTTTCTAGCACTTCATTTCTTTGTTTCAATAGGGCTCAAACATGCTCAAAATTGTTGATCAAGCTTACCTAATGGCTCATTTGACTTTATTTCATCATATTCTGACCTCCAACAACAACTAAATATCCTTGGGCATCATGAAAATTCAGGTATGAACCTTCAAATCATCATCATGGAAAATCTCGACCGCTTTTCCAGATTGTGATCAAAATCACACGTGGGCACCCATACAAAATGGGGGGTAACATGGTGGAATTAAAGAACATGGATTAGGAGGATCTTTGAAGTCTTAAGAAGGTGGAGCTCGAAGTTGAAGACAACCAATAATCAAGGCTTTAAGGCATGAGTACTCCATGAGATGTGACACTTGTAGAGGGGGTGCTTCACATGTGAGATTACTTCTGTAGAGTTAGGTTACTTACAGTGGATTAGGTCCACTTTATATTGTTGACCTCCCTTACCTCTCCTTAAAATAAAGGAAGGATATATTCCTTAATTCATTCATTCACACACTTGTTAGAGATGTGAGGAGTGAAGAGAAGTTGCCTCTCTCTTTGTATCTTCATTGTATTATTTATTTATCTTGAAGCACCAAGGTTCTTGGAGAATTTCAAGGGAAATTATTGGGTTAGGATTTCACCGTAAGTAGGAAAAAAAGAAAGGGTTTGTGATGAATTGAGAGGGTAAAATAAGCATTGTATCTTTTATCTCTTGTGGGAGAAGAAGACTAGAGTTTTGGTAACCCTAGTGCTACTTCTTATGCTTGTTGAGGATGAGAAGAGAAGAAGATGTTTTGCATGTGACAAGGAGAAATTTCCAATGATTAAGCTAGCTTGTTGAGAATCTTTGGTGGAGAAACTAACTTTGGCTAGGACTAGGAGTGATTCCTAGCAAGGAGGAGTTGGTGGCTTGGGTTTTCTATGGTTTCTGTAACTAGGGTTTGGAGAGCTTGAGATTGTACCAACTTGTGATAAGTTGTTAGTATGCACAAGTACTTCATCTCTTATATATTAATGAAGTGTTTCAGTTGTCCAATCATTGTGTACTTTCGTATTGATTTCCAGCTTGTGTTGTCTTCTTGATTGTGTAAATTCCAACACTTGTTGTTCATGTTGATTTGATATAACATTGGGATGAAATTGTTAAGAAATTTAACATACATCTTTAAGAAAAGAGGTCATATTTACTATTGTAAAATCTATTGTAATAAATTTATTTCTTCTTTTTATCTGTATGAAAGTGATCCCTAAGGGTTGTAACTGGTTGACATTCAAGTACATTGTTGTAACTTGTTGACATTGAAGTGCACTTGTTTGGCCTATTTTCACTTGGTTATTTATCATTATTTCACTTTTAGTAGTGCGCTTCTGTAAGAACTTTTTTATCGTTATTTGATCTTGAGCTAGCGAGATGCAGGGCTTAAATGTAGTCTTACGATTTTGGATGAGCTAGATATTAGGTTGAGCACTGATATTTAAATTAGTATATGTGGTAAAATCATATAGAAATTTATATATTAACAAGAAACTCTAAATACTAGTATTGTTTGTTCAAGCAAACATAACATCCATGTTTCTTTTTTTTTCCAAGGAAAAGCTCGCAAAAAACCATGCTTCTTCCTTCAGCCATGTCTCCTACTAGACCTGTCTTATTTTTTTCTGGAATATTAGACTTGCTATTTTATGTTTTAAAGGCAACTTCTCAACCATTTTCACTTTGTCCACAACTTCTTTTTCTATTACACCATCGACAAAGGTGCATGAATTTTTTAAATTCTGTAATTCTACTTTATTTAGCTTTAGTTCAATGTTCAATTTTTCTATCCATTCCAAGGGCCTTTTTAATCTGTGTATTTCTCACCATGTCAAGAGAGTCTGCTAATTTCTGTGTAGTTATTTTATAAGACTTTCTACCAAAATATGAGAATACAGTCTATATACTAAGTTAGGTCTCAAACCATGTTAAAAATTATGAAACATAAAAATAAGATGCACAATTTTCTACTGGCATTCTTCCATCAATATAGTATTGTTGAATTGATGATGTATTTAGTATACCTCACTTTAGAACTTTATTTAGGTTTTCGATGTGTGTATCATTTATGCGTCTTGAAACCAGACCCAAGGCGTGGTTTCAACATGCTCATGTTTAATAGCTTTAACAATGTTTACATTGTTCTATATTGCAACTTACCATGGTCTATTTGTATTGCAAAGGCTACAACCATTTCCGAGATAAAGCTTATTAGACTAACACAGTTGAGGTGTTGTAAAAAGTTGGCTATGATTGTACTTCTTCCCTTCTTTTGTGAATTCAACCTTCGGATATTTCTGAATATTATTGTACATTGGTTTCTTCTATTAGCATGCCCTTGCACCTCCTCGGGAAATGGCTAGTTCAGAATGATTAGATTCATGCTTGTGTGGAAATGGCTAGTTCAGAATTATTACTTCAGAATTATTAGATTCATGCTTGTGTTGGACAGGATATGCTCTGAAAGCATTCTCAAGTACTTTGACTTCTAATTGTCTTTGTTTTATGTGTAAGGTGGAAATGGACACATGGATAGAACCTTAAAGGTTTGTTCCTCCACCTGCAACAATGAAACCTTGATGGTTTGTTCCTTCACCCGCAGCAATGAAAGAGACAAGGAAGCCTCCATTAAGTAGGAGATCACTCTATGATCACATGTCTGCAATTTCTTATGTACTTAGTGTCTTGTTTAATGCACACCACACAACCTTAACACAGATGCCCAAATATCCTCAAATATTACATAGAAATTTGGTTGTGGTTATTAAGGGGCTATTACATGCACTATCTTGATTTTCATTGTGGATTTTATTGCCTTGGAATTTTTCAATTTCTTGGGATTTCTCTATCAAAATATTGCTTTGTAACATATTCTCAATTTAGAATGGAGTTGATCACATAATCCAATGAAAGGTTTTTTTTTTTTAGTTGATACCTTTCTTGGGACTTCCATAACTACTGCCCCTCTTCCATAATTATTTAAAAGGTGCTAGCTCAATGGAAGAGCACCTGCTTTACAAGCAGGAGGTTGGTGGTTCGATTCCACCATATCTTGATATTGTATTTTATTTTAAGAAAATAATATTTATATTCATTTATATTTTGTCTCTAGAGAGATTTTTTTTTTGTCTCAACTTAATACATTCACTTAAAGACAATAGTTGAGGCAATACACAAGTTTCTTTTGTCTCAACTTGAGACCGATATTGTCTCTGGATAGACAAAAAGACTTGCACTCTATATTATCTCTAGAGAGACAATTTTTTTATTGTCTCAATTAAGACACTCGCTTAAAGACAATATTTGAGACAATATACAAGTTTTTTTTGTCTCAACTTGAGACAATTTGATCATTTATTGTCTCAAATATTATCTTACAACACCCCTCCATGTAATAGTGGCCAATCAAAAGTTATAGCCGGAAGAAATAACCTACTTTTTGTGTAATATTGACGTTAGTCCAATTAAAATTAAATAAAAAAATAGAAAAAAATAATAGATTTAATAAAAAATTACATATTCGGAATCTGCACATATAGTTCTACAAGTGTGTGCAATTTCATTAACAGTGGAAAAGTGTAGCATATGCAAAATCATGCTCGAAATAGAAGAAGTTATAGAATAATATGTATTCTGTTATAACACGATCCAAGCCACTTGGTTTGGCAATCTGAACCTAAAACCAAAGCGGCCAAGTCATCCACCACGTTGGTGGGAAAGGAATTTCCCACCAAAATTTAGAAATTTAAGTAGCGTGTATGCGTTGTTTTAAATACACGTATATGCACTAAAATCGCATACACGTTAATTAGTGCATACATGCTAATAACATGTGCACGCATTTTTTTACTAATCCAAAATGTAGTTTTGATGTCATCTTCATCTATCTCAACCCCCCTGCCACCCCTCTCCCTAACTCTAATCCTCCTCCTCTCCTTTGTTTGTTCCTGTCCCTCCCTAACCCTCCTCCCCTCTACCCCATTTCAACCCCTATCTCTCTCTCTTTCTCTCGCTCTCACTCTCTCCCCCTTTAATCCTCCTCTATCTCCCTCTCTACCTAAACTTCCTCTTCTTCTCCCTCTCCCTCCTCTTTACCTAAACTTCCTCTCCTTCTCACTCTCCCTCCTATATCCATATCCCTAACCATAACCTCCCCCCTCTCTCTCACTCCTCCCCCCTCTCTCACACTCCTCCCCCCTCCTTCCCCTCCCCCCTCTCTCACTATCTCCTTAACCATGCTCCCCTCTCCCCCTAACCCTCATCCTCTCACTCTCTCTCTATAACCATTATATCTCTCTCTCTCTCTACTTAACCCTCCTCTCCTCTTTCTCCCCCCTATGTCCCTCTCTCTCTCTCACTACAAGGGAAAGACCTTGTAGCGGAGGTTTCCTGCAAATTGGCCTTTTATACTGCCCCCAAACCAATGCTCAAGGATTTACTGAGAAGCGTAGGGAGGAGGAGGATGACTTGGACTTCAAGAAACCTTAGGGGATTATCGATAGAGAAGACAGATATAGGAAAATGAGGCTTAATAGAGCTAATTTCACTGACATAAATGACGCCTTTGCCATGGGTAACAAGACCCCCGATGACGCTATTTGGACTTATGTTGATATCATGTAGTAGAGGCCCTCAAGAGGGAAAAGGAAGATACCCTAAGGCTAGTTGCGAAGAAGCACCAGGAAGAGAATGAACATAAGGTGAAGGATAAAGATGGGGTCACTCAGGCCCTGGTGGCGCAGATTTCCTGGAAGCGAAGGAATCGATGGGACCAAGCTTAGGATTAGGATAATGTTGCGAAGAAGGCAGAGGCTTCGTTGGACTGGGATGCCCCCAATGCAACTCATTGGAATAGCAGGTGGGATGGTACACCTATTGTATGAAGGATGAACAATGATGCAACTTTGGGCATTTATTGGCGTAACATATTAGCAGGTGGGATGCTACACCTACCCCAGGAAGGGTTAACATTGATATTACTCCTAAGTATCTACCAAGTGAATAATGGCTCAAATAGAAGATGAAACGATTCCTTGGTAAGAATGTGAAACTAAAACGCTTGAAGTTGAACAGTCTTTCTATCTGTTGGCATTCCTCTAGCCATGTGAAATATGTAAATTCTGTATGTGAGGAGGGATAGGAGGAAGCAACTATAGAAGGGAGTAAAGGAGCAACAACGTAAAGATGAGAAGGAGAGCCATAGCAACGACGTTTGGTTCTCGATTATGCCAATGTATAGGTTGGGATTGAAGTAGTAGCGCATGGCCCTATTGATGTAATTTGGAGTGGCACGAGTAATGAATAAAAACTTTCATACATTTCTTTATTTTCGTTAGTTGCACAATGTTTGTATTTATTGTTCGTCTCTATGCTTGAATAGATTGAATTGGTTGTTGGTTCAATGGTAGTTTGTTGTCCATCTCTGTAGTAGCTTATTTGCTACGTTAGCCCCCCTCTCTCTCCATAACCGTCTCTCTCTCTCTCTCTCTCTCTCTCTCTCTCTCTCTCTCACACACACACACACACACAGAACATGTCACCCTACCTCGCCCATAACGTTCAAGAAACTTGTACCTCAACCGACCACGAAGAGGGTGAGCGAACCCATTGTATGCCTTTCAATAAGGATATAAATTTTGGTCAGAATCTCTCTCTCTCTCTCTCTCTCCTTAACCTTCCCCCACCTCTCTCTCTAACCCTCCTTTTCCATCTCACTCTTTATCATTATTTGGTAAACCTTCTCTCTCTGTATTGCACAAAAACCTACTCACGACACCCATATCCCATTTAAAGGCCTACAAAGAACTCATACAAGGGGATCATGTGCTGGTTCAAGGACTTGTTGAAGGCTCTTACACATTAGAATATTCAAGAATATCATGATGTATTTCATTACTCGGCCATGTTTCAAGCCCTATGGCCCATCTTTGGTGTTAAAAACACCTATATCCAAATTTTATGCTAAAGAATTCTTATAGAGTGCTTGGTTTACAGGAATTGCTCATGGTGATTGAGCCCAAGAAGTGGTGTCCTTAACCCTCCTCTCTCTCTCTCTCTCTCTCTCTCTCTCTCTCTCTCACACACACACACACATACACACACACACAGCGAACACCTAACCATACCTTGCCCATAACGATCGAGCAACTTGTACCTCAATCAACCATAGAGAGGGTGAGGGAATCCATTGTATTCTTTTCAGTAAGTATAGAAATTTCGGTCATTCTCTCTCTCTCTCTCTCTGACACACACACACACACACACACACACACACATAGAGTATCTCTCTCTCTCTCTCTCTCTCTCTCTCTCTCTCTCTCTCTCTCTCTCTCCCTCCCTCCCATTAAACTTCTTCCCCCTCTCGCTCTAACCCTATTCATCCATCTCACTCTGTCATTATTTGGTAAACCTCCTCTATCTGTAGTGTAGAGAACCCCACTCATGACACCCATATCCCATTTAAAGGCCTACAAAGAACTCGTACAAGGGGAATACCATTTGATCTATCCATGGTCCCATGTGATGGTCTAAGGATGTGCTCATGGTGCTTAAACTTGATAATCTATTCTTAGGGCCAAAGGTTGTTGTTTTCCTCCCCCAACCATGCTAAATGGATATAGGCTCTTGTTTCATTACCACAACCATGGTCAAGGCATGAAGACCCATCCACAGTGCACAAACCATCTTAATGGAACCCATATCTAAATCCCAGGGAAAATATGCCCTAATGAGGGCTCATGTAGTTTCTAGGTGGTTTTTATGCTTCACGAACTCAAAAAGGTTCAATTAAGGTTTAAACCCCATGTTTCACCCTTCACCATGTTTAGGTGTCAAAACCCATTTCTAGTGCACAATACTTGTGCATGGCCCTTAAATCCCACTTGGATGCCTACAAAGAACCCTTACAAAACACTCTTGTGTTGGTCCATGGACTTAAAGAAACTAAGTCCAAGAAGTTTCAACAATATCTCGATGCACTTAAAGTTTCCTTACTTGAACATGGTCAAGGGCCCACGACCCATCCTTTCTAAGAAAAACCTTCTAGTGGCATCCATATCAAGCTTTGATTGCAAAGACCCCTTAGAGAGGGTCCATGTCATTATTTGCACATGTTGTTGATGGCTATTGAACCCAAGAGACTATGTTTAAGCCCCGAGGATGAAGTGTTTTCCTCCCCAAACCATGGCACTTGAGCTTCAAAAGGTTAATTTATGGTTCAATCCCTTTGTTCCCCCTAGGCATGTTTAGGCCTATAGACCCATTCCCAATTCACGAAATCTACTCATGTTGAATTGATCCCACTCACATACTAAACAGGACTATCCATGGCCTCGACAAACATTCCTGGCGTGGGTCGAAGACATAATCTTGTTTAAGGCATGTGATGTAGCCTAATCATGGTATATGTATCCCTCTACATTTGCTAGAGATACCCCATAAGGGTTATGTGTGGTGGTTTGAAGATGAATTCTGTAATAATATGCAAGGATTTGACAGTTGTAGCAACTCACAATCAAACTCATAAATATGTTGCAAAGAAGAAGAGAAGAAGACACTCAATGATCACTCATAAACACAGTAGAATAAAACATAATCTCAGTATTATACAATGAATAAGAATGTAAGTGAATAAATACAATAGAACAGTAAGATGCATAATATAGGATTCAAATAGGCCAAGTAGGGTATTCGAATTCCTAACTCAGAGTGTGGCTTGAATGATAGTGGAGTCATTATCCAGTCAATGTATCGGTCATCAGATGTAACAGTTAGTCAACTGAGTCCAACTGAGTGAGGTAGGTATGAATTGAATGAAGGAGGCTTAGTGAAGGGCGCATGAGGAGTCTAACTGAGTGAGTTAGGCATGAACTGAATGAAGGAGGCTCAGTGGAGGGCGCATGAGGAGCTAACTAGAGTCAAAATGGGCAGACTAGTCTCACTGGAGGTCCATCGGAGTGAAACAGTCAGTGGGGGAGTCAATCTAGACTCAAATCAAGGAAGAACTGAGAGATAACTGACTGGTAGGTTAGAAATGCGCCTAACTGGCTGTGGTAGGTGAGAAAGGTGCACTAGCCATGCAAAAGACTGGAGAAGGGCGCCTTTGGTAGCTAGGAGGCCCCTTGGGGGCTGTAGACAGGCTATGGAGAGATAGAACCAAACTCTAGGAGCTGGGAGGTCCACCATGATGATGATTGGATGCATGTAGTGGCATGCAAATGCATGTAGCATGCAGTTTTTCATGCAGGTAAAGAAGAGCTAGAAGCAAGCTCTAGGTGCTGGGGAGACCACCATGATGATGACTGGATGCATGCAAGTGCATGCAACATGCAGTTTTGTATGCAAGCATATAAAATACAAAATGATGGGGAGAATATTCCAACACCCCCCGCAAGCTATACTATGAGGAAATAACTGAAGAATAGGGCCCTGGTAACTAAGACCAATGGTCATCCTGTAAAACAACAAGATAGGGCCCTAGTTACTGAGACCAAAGGTCACCCCGTATAATCAATCTAAAATAAGCTAAGTGAGAAAAGAGGGAAAACCCAGTGGAAAGAAAGCCCTCCCTCAAAATAGACTGAAAGTGCTAAACTAGCATATCATGACTTACCCCTGAAAGAGGCAAGTGACCTTCTATAGGAAGGGTTGATCGATCCAAGATGAACCAGAAATGTGAGAAGGATGAGTCCCTTTATCATGAAAATCTGAACTAGTTCTCCATCGATCAGCTGGAACACAAAAAGATGTGAAAGCAGTGGCTTCCCTTCTTGGAAGAGTGTGAAGAACCTGCAACAATTAATTAATGAAAATACACGAGATAGCAGAAATATCAGAACTCGGAATCACTTTTATTGATCACATGCCACTTCGAGGGGGAAACCTCCTTTGAGCAAGCTTAATACAAATAACTTCACAGTACATTCATTGGTCTCAACACAAACTTATATACTAAGTCTAGGCGCCAATACCATGGGTTAATACCATGTGTCAATACAAACCATGGGCCAATACAAACTATGGATCAACAATTACTATAGGACGACTTACAAAGCATATGCGTCCAACAACAATAAGACAAATTATGGATCAACAAATACTACAGGACGACTTACGAAGCATATGCGTCCAACAACAATATACTAACAAAGTAAATAGAAAGGTTGCCATGGGTTCCTAACATCCCCTTTCCCTTAGAAAAAGCTTTGTCCTCAAAGCTTTAGATGTGGAAATTGATGCAGAATCTGGAGTGATTCCCCTATAGCATCCTCGGGTTGCATTCCGTGCCATTGAAGCCTTGTGATTTTCAGGGAGGGTTGCTTGGAAGGCTGTAGACGAAGAAGAACCATATCATCTGCGTGAAAAGTGTGCTCAAAATGGTGTTGATCGACGTGTTGTTTCAGTCGAATTCTTTCCATGTGAAGATTGTCCTACAAAATGAGAAGAATCTGATCGCGGTTTCGAAGAACTGAGTCAATTGCTTGAACTGGGGAGCTGCTGAGGGTGTATGGAAGAAGAATCGGCGGTGCCTGTCCATAGACTGCTTCATATGATGTCCTTTTAGATGTGGTATTGTACCACTGGAGTGCTTCTAGGAAATCCATAGAAATAGTTGTCCAAATCTATGTAGGGATGGGCAAGGGTTTGAGTAGTCCTGAAAGGAGTGTCATTTCACCCTTGTTGACCTGGCAAGTATCACAGTCAGCCACCATCTGTTGAATTGCCATTTTTAGTCCCTGCCAAATGAAGTTACATTGTTCCCGGTCATACATTGTGAGGAACCCAGAGTGCCCTGCTAATGAAGAAGCATGGAGTTCATAGAAGAGATAGCCCTATTGAACAGATTGCAACCAATTTGGAACAAGCAGAGAAATGGATGTAAGAGAAAATGGGTCATCAAATGTGCGAGAAGGAGCATCTGCCACCATATTGTCATTACCCTTCTTGTAAGTGATCGCATAGGCATAAACCATGAGTTGGATAACCCATTTCAGGTGTGTTGGGGAGGAGACCCATTGTTCCAGGAAATTTTCCAGACTCTGGAGATCAGTCTTGATGCAGAAATAATTCCCTAATAGGAATGGCTGCCACTTTTGTACTGCATGCAAAATAGCTATCATTTCTTGCTGAGATGTAGATGCGGCTAAATTCTTACTAGAAAGGTCTCTTGAAAGCGACAAACCCACTGGTTCATCAAGGACACCTGCATATCTATCCAAGGAAGTAAGGGAGATCGTTGATGGGTGCATCTGAATGGAATGGAGTTGAGCGATGACACCATGTGAATTCTTCTTAAGGATCTTTTCCATGTGATGTGAACTGATGATGCAGAGAGACCCTTGTTGTAAACCCTTAAATTTGTGTTGTTTCCCATTGACTGAAAACTGCATCCAAAGTTCAACAAAATCCCATAATATGGGGTCGAGTGTGCGTAACCATTGAACGCCCAAAACCACATCACATCCGCCTAGGGACAAGGAAAACATGTCAGATCACAGGTTATAATCTTCCAGAGAGATACGCACATTGTGACACTTCCCCTTGCAAGGTAAGGTGCCCCCATTAGCAACCATGACTTCAAAGTTGGAGTAAGGATGGACAAAACAATCAACATGTTTGGCAATCTCAGGGTCAATGAAGTTATGAGTGCTACTAGAATCAATGAGTATTGTAAGAGGAAGCTTCTTGAAGTAACCCCTAACCCGCATTGTTTGGGAGGTGGTCACGCCAGATAAAGCATGGAGAGATATCTCTGGTTGTTCATACTGAGATCTGGGGTCAATAGGCAAATCCTGAATGTCAACCTGATCATCCATTGTAGCTGGAGTTTCTTCACCAATTGTAGAGGCAAGCGGAGAATCCATATCCAAGAGATAGAGCTTTTGTTGAACACATCTATGTCCCCGAGTGAATTTCTCATCACAATTATAACAAAGCCCTTTTTCTCTGCGTGCTTGCATCTCTGTTTCAGACAAATGCTTGATAGGAGTTGGTCGAGGAGTTGGCGGGATGGGAGGTCGTTGAGAACCCATATTGCGAAAGGGAACAAAAGTGGATTTGGAGCGTTGTTGGGCTGCAAGCTTATCTTCTTCCAACTTAGCCAACCCTAGGACTTCCATCATTGTGTTGGGACAGAACATTTTAACCTCTGACCGAATTTCATCCTTAAGACCACTAATAAAACAACTCCTGTAAAATTCATCAGACAATCCTTCTGTGTGATTGGCTAGTTTCTCAAATTCTATTTGATACTCTCTCACAGTGCCACTTTGACAAAGTTTAGTGAGTGCTCCGGTGAAGTCATCAAAAGCACCAGGACCAAATTGTTGCAAAAGGAGTTGGCAAAAATATGTCCATTTTGGCTCTTCATGAGCCTGGATGTACCAATGGTACCATTGAGGGGCTTCATATTCCAAATGAAAGGATGTAAGTGGAACTTTTTGGACATCAAAAGTATTATGCAGACTGGAATATTGTTCTGCACGATAGATCAATCCAGTCAGATTAGTACCAGTGAAGCAAGGAAATTCAATCTCCGAACCACAGAATTTGTTGGGAGAAGAGAACCCATTAGCTGTAGAAGATTCTTGCTGTTGGTTATTGTTCATGGCTAAATGCTGAAGATGGAGGCTGAGAAATTTTTCATCCAGATCTTGGAGTTTGGTTTGGATGGCTGCAAGTGCTTCCTCCATGGTTTTTGCTCCTGCGCGGGTGACAACCATAACCAAGAGTTTTTTTTTGGGGGGGGAATGGATAGAAAAACATAAACAAAAGCTTATTTAGTAAAGGGAAATTTGGATTTGGGAAAAACTCGGAGGGGTAATTGGGGTTTGACTAGGTTTTGGACACTTTTTGATGGATAGGGAAGCAAAAAATGGGGATTTCAGAAGCGGGGTGAAAGTATGAGAAAATTTGTCAAATAAGGACAAAGAAATAGAAATAAGAAATGAACATGGTGGCAAAATTTGGAGGCGAGTGGGTGAAAATTGAAGAAGTTATGGCAAACCCTAAAAATAGACAAATGTGGGATTTCTAGCTTTGGGAAGTGGAATTTGAGATAGGGTCCTCAGGAATGAAATATGCAAAATGGGATTACAGGGGTGTCAGGAAAGCTTTAAGGGAAACAGAGTGAAGACAAGGGAGATATGGCCAAAAATTGATTTTTTTTTCCAAGAATGGATATGCAACGACACAGAAGGGATCTGAAACAGATAGATATGCAACGGCGCGGAAGGGATCTGAAACAAATAGATCTGCAACGGTGCGGAAGTGATTAGAAACATAGGGATCTGAAACGACGCCGAAACGATCGAAAACGGTTGGATCTGAAATAGATTTGAAATGGCTGGATCTGGAACGACTTTCAGAATGGATCTGAAATTAATGGATCTTAAATGATGGGAACTGCTCGGCAACAATTCAACTGAAAATAGATATGGACCCCAGGTATGTTCAACTTGTATGTTCGACTTCCTATCGGTTCAGGGAATTCAATCGACCACCAATGCTGTCTAACGGCTTGCGTACTGGGGCAGTACCCTTCACTCCACAGCTCAAGTAAAACTGATAACCGCTTTGCCACAGACGACAGCTTTTGGTTTACCTCACAGGTGGAAACTAGTCAATCAGGTAGGGGTCGTTTCCCTTTTCGCTGGCAATTCCTCTCAATGGGCCAGCTACTTTGGGGTTCCTGTGGTACTCCTCACAATGAGTTTTAGGGTTTATGCCCAAGTACTTCCCACAGTTAAGCGGATAGGGATTATTCCCAGATCCGAAGCTGCAACAGATGCGAAATTTTTTTTGGCAAAAATTTCACCCAGCGAGCCCAAGAAAGTGCTCTGATACCAAATGTGAAGAACCTGCAACCATTAATTAATGAAAATACACGAGATAACAGAAATATCAGAACTCGGAATCACTTTTATTGATCGCAGGTCACTTCGAGGGGCAACCTCCTTTGAGCAAACTCAATACGAATAACTTCATGGTACCTTCATTGGTCTCAACACAAACTTATATACTAAGTCTAGGCGCCAATACCATGGGTCAATACCATGTGTCAATACAAACCATGGGCCAATACAAACTATGGATCAACAATTACTACGGGACGACTTACAAAGCATATGCGTCCAACAACAATAAGACAAACTATGGATCAACAAATACTATGGGACGACTTACAAAGCATATGTGTCCAACAACAATATACTAACAAAGTAAATAGAAGGGTTGACATGGGTTCCTAACAAAGAGGAGGAAATTCAGTTGAGAGATCATAAGGAACTGAACCTTCCATTTCTTCATCATTAGCATTTGTTAGATCTTCAGGTTCTTGTGGGTCTGGATCCAACATTTGCTCTTCATCCGAATCTGATTTGCTATATGTTGAGGACTCGCTCTCTTGAAAATCACCAACACTTTCAAGCTTTGAATTAGAAACCTCATGAGGAGGAGCAAGCAAAACTGGCTCAACATCACATACAAACTCTGAGTTTGAATTTTCATGAAGAGAAACATGTGAAGCTGATGTCTCATACTCAGAATCTAAACTACCACATGATGGAGATTTGTTCTCTCGAAACTCATCACCATTCTCAATCTCTGAATCCAAAGGCTCATATGAAGAAGCAGATGAAACTGACTCATCATTGCTCCCAACCTCTGAGTATGAAGAAGTGGAAACATAATCAGACATGTAACCATCATGAACCTGCTTTTGAAGAAGCATGTAAATCTCTGATATCTCTCTTGAGCTGTTACTGGTGAGATCTTTTCCAAGAGAACCAGAACCAGACAAAGATGGAAGATCATTAGTGAATGTAGTGTTGATGGCCCCTTTTTCCATGGGTTTTGAATCAATAGGTGCCATATCTTCAGGTTCTTGTGGATATGGATCTGGAATTCGTACTTCTTTAAGAGTCCTCTTTTTCTCAGTCTTCTTAGATATATTTTTTCCTTTCAAGAAAATTTTGCATGTGCCATGAGAAATCTTGCTAATCTTGCTATCTTCATGAGTGTGAGAGCGAAGAGCAGATTCCTTTGAGATAGGTAAGAAGTGTGAGAATTCATAGAGCTTGGACTCATGATTTGCAATACCTTTTGAAATGATTTCCCATGAGACCATGTCCTATACTTCGACTTCATTTGGAGAGAAGATTACTCTCTTGGGCTTTCCAACATGAGTCATTTGATATACAGAGAGTAAATTTGTTGCAAGAGAAGGAACATAAAGCAAATTAGAAAAATGACCAGAGTGAAGATCAATTCTTCCGATACCTTGAAAAGGAATTTCTGAATCATTGCCCAATCTGATTGAAGGGCCTTTTGAGCTCTCGAACTTGGAGAAGAGACCTTTGGAGGAAGACATGTGTCTT
Organism: Larix kaempferi; assembly: GCA_027924585.1. Classification (NCBI taxonomy): domain Eukaryota; kingdom Viridiplantae; phylum Streptophyta; class Pinopsida; order Pinales; family Pinaceae; genus Larix; species Larix kaempferi. Next base: position 2,576,410 of record BSBM01000612.1, on the reverse strand, counting down.
GTGGCCCCTGAATCTATAATAAAAGAAGAATCTGAGGATGCACTTGCCATGAGAGCATGACATCTTTCTTTACCTTCGGATCTAGAAGATTCAGGATCATGGTCTTTCTTCCTTGTACATGCAGGAACAGGAAGATTGTTCTTCTCAAGTATTTGAGCCATCAAATCTATGGCCTTCTTCATGAAAGCACTCTCAGGATGAATGCCTTTAAGATAATAGTTGCAATTTGGTTTTCTCTTGTGAGAATGCTCGCTCTTCCTAGGGTTTGAAACCCTATCTGACTGATCTGGACTGTTTGTAGGCCTTGTATCCTTAAATTTCTTGCCAGAAATCTTTTGCTTTCCTATATCATTCGCTCTCTCTGCAACTGTAAGGGCTGAATCCAATTTGGGTATGATCATTCCCATTGAAATCAACTTCTCTTCCTTTTGGGTAAGAGATTGTGTGAAATCATCAAATGAGGGAAACTTCCATTTTGGAATGGACAACTTAGCTAACTGAAAAGTAGAGACAAAAACTAAGAAATTTGCCTCCAACTTTGAGAGAATGGTAAGTATAAGCTGCTTATCTTCCTTCACTATCTCATATCTTTTCAACTGTGATATCAAGCTTTTGAACTTGGTGAGAAATGCATTGATAGAATTGAAGTTGCTAAGACTCAAACATATGAGCTCATTCTCCAATTTGTGTGCTACCATATCATCTTTTGGCCCAAGGAGAGATTCGAGCTTGTCCCACACCTCTTTCGGAGATGTAAGATCGATGACATGAAAGTGTAGTTCATTAGAAATTGAGAGAAGGAGGAGACCAATTGCTTCATCAAGATGATCCAAGCACTACAACAAATACTGGAATTAGCGTTTGTTTTAGCTCCCCTTTTAGCATTCACTATCACTTCTAGTGTATTTTTCATCATTTTTTGTACAAACTGGACGCTTTTCCACAAGATGGCACTTTTAATGGCGTTATTTACGTAATTAGCAACCCATTTAACGTCTCAATTAACATCCCAATTAACGTCCATAATAACATCCCATTTAACGACCAGAATAGCCTCCAAAATAATGTCCAAAATAGCGCCATATATAGAGTAAGCGATTGCGCCAGGAATTTTGAAAGGAATTACACTAGGAATTCTAAAAGGAATTACACCATGAATTGCACCAGGAAAAACGTTTGATATAGCGCCAGGTATAGAGCCAAGCATATCGCCAGGCATAGTGCTTGGAATTGCTCCAGGAAGTTTGAAAGGAATTGCGCTAGAAAAAAGTGCCAGGAAAACTCCAATGTTGCGCTAGGGATAATGCTAGGCATGTCGACAGAAGTAACACCTAAATGGCCATTTTGGAAACTGAGAGACCCTAATTAATCGCAAATGACCCTAAGGAATCCTATGGTCCATAATGACATTATAGTGTGCCTAACGACATGTTGATGCATATATCAACAATTATAAATATGGCAATGATGATTTATACAATATTTAATAGGATGTTGATGATGACGATGATGTCAATGTCAATAATGATGATGCAGATTATTATAGCACTATTTGATATTGGTTGGTCCTAATGGAACATAATTCACCTTAATGGCATCAGAGTGACCATAATATCCCCTAGATGACCCTAATCGCATCTAACTATCCCTAACAACATTTGAGTGACCCTAATGAAACTTGACTCACCGTAAAAGCATGAGGATGATCATGTTGATGATGCATGATGGAAAGGATGTTGATGATGATGATTATGATGATAATAATGAGGTTGAGGTTGAGGTTTATACGACCATCTACTTATTCTTATACAACTAGATGGACCTTTAATGAACGCCGCCAAATCCACTTATCATGACAACTAGAAAAAGATCGTCGACATAAGTAGCTTTATCAATGGTAATCCCCAACCTATAAACATCCTCTTGAACCACCTACTCCACCTCCTCTTGTTCTTGACACCATAAGTAATCTTCCACATTCCATGCCCAAGTTTTTCGACAAACCTCCTCTAGTTTTCACACCTACTTTGTCACCCAACCACATGCATAGGTATGGAAATCATCAATAATTCATTGGGGACCTTATGAGTGTTTACACCAAGCCAAAAAGGATGTCCCATTCTACTCAAATATTTTTGCGAAGCCGATGAACACACATGTCTGCAATGTCGATTGGGTAGAACCAATTTCTATATTATATGGATTAGATCATACCACATATGCTCCACTCATCTCATGTGTGTGTTTTACCTACATTGGGAACCCTTAAGAAATTTGTGCATTTGATGCACTAACTAATTCCATCCTTCCAGTCTAGGATGACACCAATGTAGCAAGGAAGTTTTTTTTTTTAATGTTATAAAAAAGGCTCAACTTCTTATGGCCATTTTCTCCCTTTCTGCTATGCACGATTTCATTTGAACCTTCTTTACATCAAGAAAAATTTTGCATTCAACCTTCCTTTAGTGCAATCCTTCAGGAATGTTGACACCTTCCATCACTCGAGGTAATTTTTGGATGGGAGATATAACCCACATTTTGGCCTTCTATTCCACCTCATCCACCTCAACAATATGTGTGGGCCAAACTCTAACTATAAATGGGCGTTTTCTTGGAAAATAAGTGAAACCCTATTCTTTCTTGGTTGCCACTTTTTTATTGGTTGACCCCCTCAAGTTCTTGTGGAAGTATGCTTTCCCACTTTGGTTAGCTTCTCCATTGTTTTTGAATGATTCAATAATATAATTCTAATGATTGCAACCAACAATGCTCTAATACCGATCAAGCCATTATTACAATATATGTGGTTGGAGGCACACAAATTTCTTCCATGTGCTGAAATAAAATATGCACTTGATTAACCCTTAGTGAGTTTGGGATTAACAATAATGACTATCTCATCACTTTGTGTAACATGTCCAATCCATAACTAATGTATGTTGTACACTAGGACACATGCATACAATCAAAAAGGGACCCTAGTAATCAAATCACCAAACTTATGTTTGGCACCTCTAAACTTATAGATGAATGTTCTATTCCAACCTATTTTGTGTTCAACATAGTGAGAATGCACATGCTCCCATTGCTCAACATCAATATGTTTGGTAGCCCATGTTTTGTACTATTGGTTTTTGGCATGCATTCCTTCATTCCAATTTACACAACTTCACCTATCGTAATTTCTGTTGATATTTCTTCTACGATAGTAAACCTAAAGTCAAATTCAAAGATATGATGCCTCCCTTAAATTGAGAGGTTTGAGTTCTCCAATGAAGGACCAAGAGCCCACTTGCAAAGGAGCTTACCATCTTTTGGCTAGAGAACTGCTTTACCATCCATGAAGGCCACCATGTAGCCTTTATCTTCAAGTGAGGAGACTGACAATAGGTTCTTATTCATGCCAGGAACAAATAAGACTTCATCAATATGAATGATAGATCCATACTTTAACTGAAGGGTTATGGAACCGACCCCTTTGATATCATAACATGTGTTGTCACCAAGCTGTACCTGCACTAGGTAGTTTTTCTCCTTGTAATATGAAATGATATTTTTGTAACCAATCATATGCTTTGATGCTCCACTATCAACCAACTAAGCGTTCTGGTCAGTAGTTAGATGAATAGAAAGAGCAAACACTAAGTAGTATTCTTTCATTTTCTCATGTCTCTCAGGAGATTCATTTACTCTTTTACTCAATTTTTTTTCTTCGGCAGTAGATGCATAATACTACTTTTTATGAAAATTTCTCTTATTGGATTTACAATCTTTAGCAAAATGTCCCATTTTATCACAATTATAAGATGTAATTTTAGACATATTAAAATTTTTACCTTTGAACTTATTTACCAATATATTTCATATCATAATGAATAAAGTTAAACTTTGAAAGGAAAAAGATGACCAACGCCACCTAAAGTTTCACTATTTCCATAAATTATTAAGTTTTGAGACCTTTAACATGTTTTTTTAATTTGGATGAAAACACACTCTTAATGAATTAAAGTAAATTTTAGATCTTATACCAAAATGAAATATATAATATAACTGATATAAATACATATTATATTTAAAATATATATATATTAACTTAAATGTAGTTTAACATGGAAGAAATTAAATCGAAATTAATAAGAAAATGTATTTATTTTAAGTGAGCTTTAAACTGTTCATTTATGTAAATAATATATAAAATGAAAAAGACTAACGTGATTTTTTGGACAAGGTTGTGTTGGTGGAAGGGTTTGAATGGGATTTTGACAATGAAGAATGATGACAGCAATGCAGTTCTTGCATATATCATTGAAACTATTAACGCAAAACCTCTAGATATCCTTGAATTTTCGAAACTATTAACATGAAATGTGAGGGGGATGAATCCAATATCAGAGAAGTATTGGCACTGATTTCACTCCATCATTTTCTGAGTATTGAATTTTGTGGCTTGTTTTCTCAGTGCAGTTAAGGTGCAGCGGGGAAACTCCAAAGGAGCATAATGTAAAGACCGAGCTGGTAAGATTTTACTCTGTTTAAATTATGGATATATTTTGGGCATCCTTTGGTGTATAAATTATAGTGGTTAGGCTCTTTAATTTTAGTTTAAAGTGCAAGGGGAAAGCGTATGGTGTTTGTGTGATAACAAATGTGTCGAGTAGTTATCACTTAATGAATTTGGAAGCCTAATAACATAAATACTGGTTCAAAGAACAATTTAGATAAATAACATTTGACCTTTGTAATTGTTCAATAGGCCCTCTATAACCTGAGCAGATGAAAAAATTATTTTTTAGTTTTCTTCTTTTTGGAATTGTTTCAATAAACATGCTCCAACTGGCTGCACTACAAAGAACAAACTTCCTTTGGTTTAGGTGCCATTTTTGAGTGATTGTTATTCAACCAAAATTGCCAAAATCTCCACCTAGCTTGATCCCATTGAACTCATCTCATACATGTGGGACAAACCACACCAAGAATGGAACTCTGGTGAAGGGCTTTAGGTGAAGGAACTCTGTTCATTTCCGGTTTGATGGGTCAGTTATACCAAGAAATCCCCTAGAACTGGTTTGATGAGCCAGTTGACTAGGGCTGAGCCTATCTAGCCTGTACGTTCAGGATGAATAAGCCAGCTAGGCAGGTGGGTCCCTCCTTCCTCCGGCAACCCCGCCGTCCAGAATCCTCAGGTACGTGGCTCCGTTTCCGTTCCCGTCAAGCCCGAGACCCCAGGGAAATCTGCCCACCACCACCTGAATATATTTCTCTACACACCTATCATCTCGGTCATTAATTTCTCTGATGCCTATATTGACAATCCAGTTGGAGTTTTACCGGAACATTTTCAAGGCTATGTTCATCATGCATGAGCATGCCATGACATGGGAAAGGTCTCATTCAAACATCATGCCAAAGATATCGACGTATCAGAACACAACTATGTGCCCATGCCATGGCCTCTTAAAGGTCTGATCATCCGCCAGTTGTGTTCAAATTTGAAATTTAAAATGCCGCCCTGCCGCGCTCCATGACCTGATCGTCCCTTTCTTCACTCGACCGACATGCCCTCTTCATTTGGCTCCTCTTTTACTCGACCGACCGAAAAGTAAGATTCTTGAATATTTATGTATAGGCTTCAATGGTCTCTCATCACTGCAACTCGCGAGTTCTATTATTGGATTGCTACAAAATGTTGAAGAAGCTCCCTGAGTATTTCCAATTCTAGAGAGGTAAAATTAAGGTGAAAATATTAATTGGAATTTGAAAATTTATGCACATGGCAAGGACTAATTGCTCTGCAACCCCAGTTGTTACCAAATGATATGAAAATGATAATTGAAAAGATTGCACTTATTCATGTTTTATACTTAAAAAATTTTATTATGATTTTACATCATTATTAAAATTATAAAAATTAACATAAAAATATTTAAGGGTTTGAAATTAATCTTCAATGATTATAAGGATTATATGGATTATGTTTTATAAGTTTAAGGAGAATGTGGATATATTTACAAAGGGTTAATTGTTAAGTATTAAAATATATATCGGTTTTATGTTAGTAGTTATATGGGTTAAGTGGTTGTTGCTACAAATTATAGGGGTTAGAAATTAATTTTCATTGGGGCTAGCATTTAAGCACTAGTTATAAGGGTTAATGAATCTCATTGAAGGCTTGAGTTAATAAAAAAAATATGAATTATAAGGCACAATGTTATGGATTTTATAATGGTTAGGGTTATAAAGATTATAATAGTTAAATTTTATTGTGTTATATTAAGATTTGTACTTAAAGATTTAAAGGAATTATAATAATTATATGAACTTTAATGATTAGGTATTAACATTAATTTTTCATCAAATATTATAAATAATTGTTTACTTTACAAGATTATAGTTAAAACTATTTTTGATGATATTTTAAATCAATTTAATGTGTAATATATTTATCCATCTAATATTTATGAAACAATTTATTTTGATGAAATCAAAATTTTAATTAAATTTAAAATATTTTACTATATTAATTAAAAAAGATATTAGAATTAAATAATATTTAATTAATATCAATGAAAAGTATGAATAGGAATTTGAGTAATTTTAAAATTGACATATCATTCATTATTTTTATTATTTTCAGGATAAAACAAACTTCATTAACATGAAATGACAAAATATACATAGACATTTATCTCAAAATTAATATATATATGTTAGATATACATGTCAAATAATATGTCATCTCAAATTTGAATGAGTGATGCATCTCAAATTCATTTAAATTGTTTGGGTGAAATGTTTGTCAAAATCTTTTAAAGAAAAAGAATTACATACTATATTAAAAAATTGGTTTGATTTTTTAAAGTTTAAAAATCTGAATATATTATTATTAAAAAAGAATATAAAAAATAAGCAGTAACTATACGTAATACAATTTGTTAATGACACTTAATTTATAACCCATCGTCTATATTAATTGGAATTTGAAAATTTATGCGAAGTAATCACATATGGTTAAAGTCAATCAATTCGGCCTTCAAGACAGATATATTAAAAATAGTAAAGCGTGTTGGTTATGTTGGTTTATAGATAATGTTGCAAACTGCAACCATAATAAAATCGAAATAAGTGTCATTACATTTGAAATGTAATTAAATGCGTTGAATTTGCAAATTGAAACCTTAAATAAGATGGTAGTAAAAAGAAAGATAAAATTCCAACAATATTATCCATTCAATAACGATACCCTACTTCCATTTGCTCCAAACTACAGCCCAATTTCCCACAACTCCAACTAAGACAGCATAAAGAATGAAGAAGAGTACCGAGTTTCCTCGTCAACCCACTTGGTAGAAGAGTACTTCAGCTTTACACGGCCATTTTTTTTGTTTCCGGTTTGGCTCGTCTGGGAACATATTCAGGCGAATACACACCGAGCAGATAAGAGCCAAAAACCCATTTGACCCAAACCAGGAATTGCAGAGCACCATATATCCAGCTGCGAATACCCTTATTTAGACCTAAAACTCCTGCTACTACTGCAAACACACTGTCTAAAACTATCACTGCCCAAAGCAGTCATTTAGAATATCCTTCCGAGATTTCTTACTGTCCCTGTCCTCCTCTTTGGAAGGTTTGAAACAATTCACGACATACTTGGAAAATTTGAAACAGTCCATGCCAAACACCAATAGCTGCTATTATCACAGCAACTCTCTGTTTAGAATGTGAAATGGAGGGTATTCCATACCATTTTCCAGCGTCTCCAATAAACGAAATCAGCACAGCCCAAGTAATATAACAACTGAAATTGAAATAACCAACTATAAATAATAAGGTGCTACCTAATATGGTACTACGTCTAAATTTCAACACTTGGCAAACGGCTTCGGACTTGACGAGGACCAGAGCACTGGTTAGAAACACATTGGCAGGAAGTCTATTTCCATTGTTGTCCATGACATAGCTTCTTACTGCCGTTCTGGCTGCCCGAAAACTAGAAAAGCCATCCACTTTGAAACACAGAGTCAGTAGAAGGTTGATTAATATTTCAACGAGCCTTGACAGTATTAAATGGATTGTTCTGTATAATAAATCTTCAGCTCTATCTTCTCTTCTCTCATCCAAATAGCTTTGAAGGGCATCTGAAGTCATGACTACGGCTCCTTTGTCTTGCTGGTCTTTAGACTTACTGACCAGCATCTGTGTCCACTTATCATCGGAATTTACAACATTCACCCAATAAGAGCCTATGAATTGCCTGATGGAGCTTACAATGGGTGGGTCTCCTCCGACAACCTTCACCTTAATTTTACCTCTCTAGAATTGGAAATACTCAGGGAGCTTCTTCAACATTTTGTAGCAATCCAATAATAGAACTCGCGTGTCGCAGTGATGAGAGACCATTGAAGCCTATACATAAATATTCAAGAATCTTGCTTTTCGGTCGGTCGAGTAAAAGAGGAGCCAAATGAAGAGGGCATGTTGGTCGAGTGAAGAAAGGGACGATCAGGTCATGGAGCGCGGCATTTTAAATTTCAAATTTGAACACAACTGGCGGATGATCAGACCTTTAAGAGGCCATGGCATGGGCGCATAGTTGTGTTCTGATACGTCGATATCTTTGGCATGATTTTCGAATGAGACCTTTCCCATGTCATGGCATGCTCATGCATGATAAACATAGACATGAAAATGTTCCGATAAAACTCCAACTGGATTGTAATTTGTCAATATAGGCATCAGAGAAATTAATGACCGAGATGATAGGTGTGCAGAGAAATATATTCAGGTGACGGTGGGCAGATTTCCCTGGGGTCTCGGGCTTGACGGGAACGGAAACGGAGCTGCGTACCTGAGGAGTCTGGATGGCGGGGTTGCCGGAGGAAAGAGGGACCCACCTGCCTAGCTGGCTTATCCAGCCTGAACGTACAGACTAGATAAGCTCAGCCGTTGACTAGTTCTGGTTATTAGTTGGGATGGTTACATGCTTGGCAAGGAGTTGTGGGTGCTCTCAGAATTTGGGTTGAATTGGCCCACTTGGTTATTTCGCAGATGGTTGTTTTTTCTCTGTCCAAATTTGTTGAGTAGTTTTAATTTGGCTTTTTTGTTTTCATTTGAAGAACTCTGATCTTATCGATGAAATTCTCAGATTATTCCTGGTGTTAGAAATTATTGCCATTATTTCATTTCCCTGCGTAGTAGATCCTTGATGGATGGTTTAAACACTTCCTTAACCTCATTAGAGAACCATTGAGGCATTGGCATCCACCTCATAACTTAGAAGCCTGTGGTAGGTTGTTATTTTTGGAAGATTCTTTGAGAAACACACCCCATGAACCATTTTCATCTGACCCACAATTAATTCAAAACGATTGGGTAGTTTGATTTTTTCTGAAGTTGCTTGGAGAAGAGTTATTTGTTCCACCTTGCATAACATGGACTTTCTTCAAGTGCTAGGTCCAGAGGTATCTATTCCACCTTCCATCCAGACACCTCCCCTTTTAATATGTCATTTGGGTGGGTTAGACCTAAGTGATAATGGAATCCTAATGGAATTGGACAGGTTAACAATCTACAGACTTCACCACTCCAATGCCTTGCTGGCTACATATGAGAGGATGTGATGAGGATGTTATATGCTCACTTTCATAGCCACACCTAACATTTTATAGTTCTATATTCGTACTCTATGAACTTTGTGTTTCTCAGCATAGAAACCCAGATGACATCGCTGCAGGATAATTAAACATTTTACAGTTCTAGATCTGTACTCTGATTTGTGTGTTCTTGATATGAAAGCCTAGGGAAAATGATTGCGATGACTGCATTTTGTCTGTATAAGTGGTGTGTAATTTCCTATCAGAGAATACATATCTGCAAAATGAATGAAGAATGTACAGTGGAAATGAAAGTTTGTAGTATAACTCTGCTATACTATATTCTGACAAAAAAATTGTTGAATTTAATAATAATGGATATCTTATATGATCTCTGGATAAATATTTATATGAAGAATTCTCTCAGTTGTGGATATTATTCTTAACCTTTGTTGAAAAAATGTGGATGATGCTTTCCTTGATGGGTATATTCTCTTCTCAATTCTGTATTTTAAAAGTTTTGCCAGCCAAATATTATAATTCATTTGAAGTTAATATTTGATTATGGTGGTGCAATTATGGCAGTAGCCTGTAGCTTAGCACCACTAGTACCAAGACTAGCTGAAAGTGGGTGTCTAGTAGCTCAGCCTGGAGACTAGATTATGCCCCTGAGGCACAAGTTTCAAACAGTACACACCCAAGTTATCAACCTCACAAGAGTGTCTCTGTCACTTCTGAGGATGGAACTTGAAACTTGCATCAGAGGGAGTTCTTTGCTTTGTTATTATACCTGGAGCTTATGCCTGATAATGTTGTGTATAATATCACTATTGAATGTCTCTTGTAGATGCATGTTATTACTTATCAAGAGAGTATGCAATTGCGTTGAATTAATTTGGTATTGGATTCACATTAAGTATTTTGAACCAAGAAGACCCAATGGTGTTGCATTTGGATCTTTCAGATGCAATCGATTTTTCTATAATTTTCTAGCCAGAATATGAATTGATAATCAGTGCTTGCAGAATGGCCTAATTTAGGTACACTATCTATGATCCATATCAATTTGTTCTTGGTTAGTTTTTGGAAGTGCTACAACAAACATGCACTAAGGGGTTTGCACCGCATAGAGTGGACTCCTTTTGGCATAGATGCCTGGTTTGATGGACATCTATACTTTAAAAATCACTCAGAGCTTGCTCTCAGCCTTATCTATTTGAAATTCATGCCTTGGAAATGGGGCAGACCATAGCAAGAGTATAACTGTAGTGGACAATATAACAATCCATTAATCTCATCAGTGAACCATCTCAATGTTGGATCAACTTGTGCGTTTTGCTTTTGATATTTATTGCATTCGATCACTTGCTATAACATTGGAATTCCTCTTGCCTGTTTCTTTTTAAGACAAAAATTATAATCTATAATCAATGATTGCATTAAATTATTTTAGAAGGCTAAACATTGTACTTTGGACTCTTTTTGGTTTGCTATCACCAGAATCCAACGAATCAATGTCTGTGAAAATTACTTGGGTTAATGAATTTGTTGTTATTAATTCAGAAAGGGGTTCAGCACTCTTGAATACCCCCTATTGCAACCCGATTGTGCAATGTTAACATCTGGTATCTACAATTCCTTCAATCCAAAAAGATTCTTCGTAGATTTAAGGCCAACAATGCTGGTTTTCCTTCCTGTTATTTTACGTGGTTGAAAAAGACATTTGGACTAAGGCATGTTAAGTTATTTTTATACTTGATCACTCTGTTATTGAAATTTTTGCTTGCTTTGTAATTTGATAATTTTCTTAGTACAAGATTTTGTCTCTTGTTTCTTCGCCTAGTGCATTAAGGCCCATATCCTCCTCAAATTTGACATCATGTCTCACAGCTGTCTGCCTAAGAGCTGAAATGTATACTTTATAGGCCTTGGAGATCTCACTGTAGCCCACAAGTATGCCCTTTTTTGTTGTAGCATCCAACTTGGCACACTTATCAGTAGGCACGTGGCAGTAAACAAGACGGCCAAATATCCTAGAGTGCCCAAGGTCAGGGACCTTGTGTGGACTTTTGTTTTGAAGGTAGATTGTTGTATTGCAAGCTTCAGCCCATAAGAGCATGGGCAACCCCTAATCATATAACATAGCTCTAGCAGCCCCAACAATGGCTCTAATCTTGCGCTCTGTTACTCCATTCTACTTAGGATTATATGGAGTCGTGTACTCCGTCTTTATCCCAACACCCACACAGAAATTTTTGAAGGCCTTTGAGGTGCACTTGCCTCCATTATCAGACCTTAAATTCTGATTTTTCTTCTTGTCTGGTTCTCAATAACAACATTGAACTCCTGAAACCGACTAACAATCTTTTGTCTCCATGAAGAAAATCCAGGTCTTCCTGGAGTAGTCATCAATAAAAGTAACATAGTACTTGTATCCTTTGAGAGAAACAGAGGACATGGGTCCACACATATTCGAGTGTATCAAGTCCAACACTCTTGTTGCCCTGCTGTCACTGCTTGGGTCTGTTGTCTTGTTGCAACAAGAGTAGCGAGGTGCTTACAACCCAGTATGGGGGAGATTTTGTCATGTTTGTCACGTTATGTTCTCATGTCTGATAAAATAAAAAATTAAAAGTCCATCTTAAACCCGTATCTATTAAGCACCAAGAAGGATCCAATTTCTTAGGGTGTAAGCATTTTCTTAGTGTGTAAAAAAATTAAGCTAATTTTTTTTCTTAATATGTAACAAATTTAAGAGAATTTTTTTTCTTAATATGTAACAAATTTAAGAGAATTTTTTTTCTTAATGTGTAAAAACTTAAGATAAAAACATTTACACCTCAAAACAAAGATCCCTCTCGATGCTTAATAGATCCAGGTTTAAGATGGATCTATGTTGGTTGTACTTGCCCAATGGACAACCTTTGCAGACATCATTCTGCTCAACCTTGAATTCTGGGATGCCAATAGCTATGTGTTTGAGAATGTTCAATGCCCCATGATGCAAATAGGCCACTCTCCTATGCCATAGCTTACTCAGCTCATCGTTGCTCACTGTTAGAGCACTAGCTGAGTCAAATTTCAGCTTGTACAACTTCCCTTGTCTCACTCCAATCATCCAGAAAGATTTGGAATTTTTAGGTCTTATGAGGACCTTCCCATCCCGGGAAAACACCTCATAGCCTGTCTTTCAAGGTTGAAACAGATATTAGATTTTTTCTTAATATGAGAACATACAGAATGTCCTTCACAATCAAGGGTCCTCCACGCTCCCTCTGAAAGGTGACTACACCTTGTCCCATGGCAGGACACTTGATGCATCAGTTATCTCCACATTAAGATTCAAATTACCCTCTTTCAGCTGGGAGAAGTATTCTTTCACACCAGTCGTGACTGGAAGCTCCACTATCTATATACCAGCACCCTTGATCTACGTAGCTGACTTGGAAAGCACACAGTAAGAAATCACTGTCAAATCTTGCAGCAAAATCATCCATCTCAAATGAGACAAAAGATGAAAATTGTCCCTTGTTGATGCCCTTTTTCTTATTGGGGCATTGTCTAGTAAAATGCCCAAACTTGCTACAGGCAAAGCATTTAACTTTGCTGAAATATTTATTCTTTTTAGCTTCGGAGGACTGTCCCGGATCGACCCGTTTCTAGCCTTGGCCTTGCCTTTCCCAGCAAGGGCCACATCCTCATCATGCTCACCCTTACACTAGCTTGCGTTGAGGGATTATTGCCTCAGCTCTTCTTGCAAAAAATCACTCCACAACCACTCCCACTTAGGCAAAGTTTCCCTTGCAACAACACAACTGACAAATATCTAGTACCTCTTGTTGAAACCCCGTAGGGCCATTTTCACAAGGTCACCGGGGTCCATTTTCTCACCTACTGCAGCCAGTTCATCCTTCACTTGAGTAAATCTGATCAGGTAAGAGGCAATGCCCTCCCCTTTTCCCTGCTGAGTTTTTGTCTTAACATCAGCTCCCTTGTGTTATTGTCTAACTTGTACAATTTATTGAGGGCTTCCCACATTTCTTTTGCAGTCCTCTCCCCATACATACGAGGGAGAATAACATCCTTCACACCATCCACTATGATCCTATTAGCTTTGATTTCCTTCTTGGTAGGAGCTGCCTTACCAGCTGGATGATTTGGTTTGACTGCAGCCCCATCAAAAAATTCCCAGAGTCCCTACTCTTCCAGCACAAGAGAAATGCCTTGAGTCCAACGAATATAGTTTGCAGCACCTTCAAGTCTGTCATCAAAACACATGCCAGATTTTACCATGCTTGTCTCTGCTCTTGGAAAGAAACTCGCTGAAGTTAGGGCACTGAAACATTAGGTCAACTTTTGTTGGAGTTTGCTCCCTGCCTGGAGAGAACCACATGAAAGCACAAGTCCGGTTCTTCTTTGATGCATTCAAAGTTGGAGCTCTGATACCTCAAACCATGTTAATTTCTCAAGACTCAGCTACAGGAAATTAGTTCTAAGACTACTCAACTAAAAAAAAACTTTAGAGGTTGATAATCTTAAATAAAATCTTTGTTAAGTCTAACATCACCATATGCACAACGAAAAACAAGAAACACTCAAACAATGACAACAATATTACCCTAGAAACCCCAAACAGGGAAAACCAACAAAGTTTGAGAGAATTGTATTACTACAGCAACTCAGAAAATGTTACAGGAATACATTACATTAGTGTATTTCACCCAGGAAAATCTGTGGGGACACCAAAAACGACCCAGTACCCTCTGCAACTTGTCCAAGCACCATCATGTTGTACGACCAAGAGAAACAGCGTTGTACACCCTCAAAAACATACCCCACTTGTGTTGCAGTTCATGGATGAGCAGATTAGCAAGTCGTACAACCTATACGATGCACTCCAGGGAGTTTGTACAACACCCATGAATTTGTTGAGCTCGGCCTCCTTCCTTCTCTATGGTTTTCACTTGGTTGAATGTTTATAATGATGAGAAATGGCTTCAATGGTTGCTGGTACAGTTTCCACACTTTCCTATTGTTCAAACTCTTCTCTTGGTGTCAACTAATGCGCCCTCCCTATCTTGTCCCCTAGGTATATCTCCAACATAATGATCAATGGACAAGATTAAGTCATCAGCCTCCAAATCAAGGGCTACGATATAATCTCAAGTTGACATTAGCTTTGTCAACTTGACTTAGGACAAAATGTCACATTAATGAAAAATTAAATTTTCTCTAATGTTCAGACTTGGGAAAATTTTAAATTTTCCAGACTTGGGCAAGTAAATGGGTCCCGGCATGCATGACACCTAGACACCTTCCAAGCTACTAAATTAACAGATCAAAGGTTCAATTTGACAAGCATCTTATTGATAATGGAGATAAGAGCCTATGGTGGAGGAGACTCTTGATGATGCTCTAATGTACTTGAAAGAAAATTAGTGTCTACAAGTGTCGATATGTTCCACTTGGGCATAGGCCTTGATGTAGTAGAAGAAAGAGTAGTTGGATCATGTGGATGTCTTAGGGTGTTTGCTTCATCATCATCACTAGTCTGCTCATGTATTGGAGTGCCATCAATAAAATGGTCATCCCTGTTATCTCTGATCATGGTCAAAGCTGGCATCATTGATCATGTTTTCGAAATTCTCTCTGTTATCTCTGATTTTCTGTGTGTGCTTATAGCAAAGCTATTTCCAATCTTGAAAAATACAAGTAGTATTGCAAAATTTGCAGCTATTAAGAGACTGGTGGAGCCTCTTTTCTTTCAATGACACATCTATATTTGAGTACACGAGGACAACATAATTTATTACAAACAATTGTAAATATACTGAATAAATACCAATGCATTGCTCACCTAAAACTTACACCTGACCAGGCCATTGAGTGACTAATTTTATTTCTTGAACCACCATCTCAATCAGTACAACAACTGGCGTTGAATTACTTTCACATCTTCTTGCTGAAGAGTATTTTCAGTGATATATTTTGACACAGCAAGTTGTTACTCCACTTGTTCGTCTTGTAGGTGTTACTAGTTAGTATTCAGAGTTTACAAGAGAAATCAATCAAGGCACTTGAAAGTGCATCTGTAATTTGTCCAAATGAAATTGCAGATATTGGAGGCATTATGGAGCTCACAAAGGTCATTTTACAATTTGAACCAAGACCATCACACACATTGTGGGAATCAACTTCCTTAGACTTTAGTACAACAACTGGCGTTGAATTACTTTCACATCTTCTTGCTGAAGAGTATTTTCAGTGATATATTTTGACACAGCAAGTTGTTACTCCACTTGTTCGTCGTGTAGGTGTTACTAGTTAGTATTCAGAGTTTACAAGAGAAATCAATCAAGGCACTTGAAAGTGCATCTGTAATTTGTCCAAATGAAATTGCAGATATTGGAGGCATTATGGAGCTCACAAAGGTCATTTTACAATTTGAACCAAGACCATCACACACATTGTGGGAATCAACTTCCTTAGACTTTAGTACTTTCAAATATCCTGTGATTCAGTACTCACTACTATTTCAAGGTGCCTCTTTTTTTCTAGTGAAGTTGTTGCAGTCAAGATCTGAGACAGTTATTGCATATCCCTCAATGCCCTAGTTGGAATTGAAAGAGATGATGCATCAAGTGCTGAACTGATGGCTGAGGCTGGGGCTATAAAATCATTGCTGGAGCTTTTGAGATGCCACCATTGTGAAGAAGTAGCATCTCAATTACTTGAAGCTTTGTTTAATAGTAACAAAGTGAAAGACATGAAAGTAGAAAAACATGCAATTTACCCTCTCTCACAATATCTTATTGACCAACAAACCAGAGCCCAACCTGCCAGATTATTAGTTTCTCTTGCTCTAGGTGATATTTTCTAGCATGATGGACTAGCTTGGAAAACTAATTCTACCTTAGCTTGCCATGCACTGGTTAGCCTACTTGAGGATTAGCCCACATAAGACATGAAAATAGTGGCAATATGTGCCTTGCATATATTTTTTACACATAATAGAACAATAGTCGTGTTGTTGCAGAAGCAGGTGGTATACAGGTTGTGCAAGAGCTTCTCAATTCACCAAGGTCAGAGATAGTTGGACTAACAACATTACCGATGAAGCTTCTATTCTCAAGTCTTATAAATATTGAACTAACCTGCTTTTGACTTCAATGTGAGATAAATTTCTCCACCTATGCCATTATTCCTGTCTTACAATCATTGATAAACCTTGTATAACTTTCCTCATCGGCTAAGTCTTCCCTTGTCATTTATTCGATATATTTTATTGTGTAAAACAATCACAATTCTAGAGATTCCAGATCCCTGTCGTTGTATTATTCTCATCCCACTATTTGCGTTCCAGCCTAAGTTCTGTTTGGAAACATGATGTTTCAATACAAGGCACATGATAGAGAAACATGGGACAACAAGGATGAGGAGTAATGCTATTTCTTTGTAGATTTCAAGAAGGCATTAGATATAGTGCCAATGATGAAGCTATGGGAAAATTCTAGTAGACATGGCAGTTCCAGACAATGTAGGGAAGCTAACCATAGCCTATATAAGGAAAAAATCAGAATCAAGGAAGGGTTATCAGAATGCTTCAATGGTGACATAGGTGCGAAACAGGGATTCCCTCTCTCCCTTGTTCTATTTGGAATCTACATCTACAAAGTACAAACTAAAGGGATGGATAAATCAGAAAGGAGGGAGAGGACTGAATAGAGCAGGGATCATCATAAAAATCCTCCTTTATTCAAATGATGTTATCTTGGGAGCCAGGACACTGCACAGCCTACAAGACCATTTGCAGGATTTGGAGCTTCTGCAAAGAGGTGGTGATAAATGTGAATACAGGTGAGACCAAGGTGGTCATTTTCTTGTTAAAAAGACAATGCAAATCTAGGTTCGTTTTGGAGGGGATTAGGAAATTCTATCTTTCAGTACTCTATGTTGCGTGGGAGCTATCCCCACCCCCTCGCTCCCGCTCCCGAAGCTCGCTTCCTTCGGAAGCTCGCTCCCAAAACGCTCCCAGTTTTGGGAGCTCGCTCCCAAAACGCTCCCAGTTTTGGGGGCATGCTCCCAAGGCGCTCCCGAGGCGCTCCCTACCTCTCCAATACTAAAAGCTCCTATAGTAGGTTGATCATTTGATGACAATGTTATGGTACCTCCCTTCATTGCCAAGCTCATATAAAAGTAGTTATGGTTGATCATTTGATGATAATGTTATAAGTTATAACTACTATATGATTGATGTTATATGGTTTAATCCATGTTTTCTATAGCTAATTCAACATCCTACATGTGTTTTAGATATAAATAGTAATACATCAAAATATATCAAAATATATACAATATAAAAAACGCTCCCGGAACGCTCCCAAAACGGGAGCTTTTGAAATTTTCGCTTTTCGCTTCGCTCCTGCTCCCCGCTCCCCACTCCCGCTCCCGCTCCCAAGTAACCTTGCTTCAGATTAAGAATTTTTTTTAGCTCTTAATCTACTTATTTGGCATCTTTAGTGCCTTTTCCATGGCTTTTTTTATCTTTTGTTGAATAGGTAGGAGGAAGCTCTGGGCCATCCAGGACCCCCTATCTCCTTTCCACCTTTCTTAAAAGGCATTTTTCTTCCATCAAATTGTAAGTTTGTTGGTCCTATTTTATAAAGGACCATAGACACTTCTCAATTTTCTGTAAGGGTCAATTTTCTATGCATTTTCAAGACAATTTACTGTGTAAATAAGACTTTACTTACAGCAGGTGTAAAGGGTTTCTTTAACATATAGTTTAATCTTCTTTTTGGTTGATTAGGTTAATACTTGGTTTTGTTGATCAGGGCTTGCATGTCGATTATGAACACATATTTGGATTCCTTGCAGAGAGATGAGTCTAATGAGATTCTTTTCATGTACATGTGAGACCTTGATATTTTTAGCACTGTCTATTTTTAGACATGCTATATATGGCAGTGGTCTCCTAACATTCTCTTCATGTTTGGTTTTTTCCATTTTAAGTGCTATTTTTGGCATGTGTATTTTTAGTCTAAGTTGCATTAAACGGATACGGATACAGGGGGGGGGGACACGGATACGACAAATTTTCAAAAAGTCTGGATATGATACGGCAAGGAAACGGCGTATATATATATATCAAAGTTACCAGACTCGGAATCGGAAATAAATCGGCGAGGCAAAAGAGCGAAGAGTTTGAATCGGATCGGGAAAAAATCGGCAAATACAAAAAATTAAATATATAAATATATTATACACATTTTGAATTAAAAAAATAATATTTTTCATAGATATTAAAAATAGCTATGTCCATATACTGCATGATATGATATCAATAGATGCCCAAAATATATAATTCTTCGACACTCGATTCATTAATATTAATATTATTAAAATATAAATTATATTTTATTATATATTAACACATTATTTATAATTATATGTTTTATTTAAAAAGTTATATTTAATATATATAATAAATAAAATTTAGGAAATAATTGCGCCGAGAGGCGCTCTACAGCCCAATATGAGGGAGATCTTGTAACATGTGTGGAGTGTTTGTCGAGTAACAAAATAATACAAAGTAAACAAAAAAATAATATAAAGTAAAAAGTAATAAATATTATGTCGGCCATAAACCAAATAGAATAATACAAAGTAAAAAGTAATAAATATTATGTCGGCCATAAACAAAAAAGAATAATACAAAGTAAAAAGTAAATATAAGAGAGATTTGATTCCTCTCGGCGCTTGATAGAGCCTAGAATTTGGATTTTATTTATAACATAAAATAAACCAAGGTATATAGCATATCAAAAGTCAAAATATATATAGAAATAAATGTGCCTCGCAAGCCGGATGTGAAGCCCAACGCTAAGTGCTTGCTAAAGAAAGAGTGCCCTATGCTAAGTGCTCGATGCTGATTCCCTGTCGAAATAGAGGTTTAGTGCGAAAGCTGAAATAGAGGTTTAGCTCGGGGAAGGACTGCCAGTCCCACTGTAATTTTGACACGCCATTCTAAAATCCATCGTCGAGCAAACATAATCTGCCGCCAAGCAAACAAAATCCGCTGTCGAGCCCGCCCACAGCCGTCGAGTCTGTCGTCGCCGATTCATTGGTGAAAGATTTGACTCGGATCGTTTGGGCAAAGACTGAATCGGGACTCGCGATTAATCGCGAGTGACCCCCGATTCCTGTTACTATGATATATATATATATATATATATATATAATCTAACTAAAATTTGACATTCATCATTTAAATTGAAACTAATTAAATATGTATAATTGAAAGTTTGAAACTAACTAAATACTAACTAAATACTAACTAAATTGAAACTAACTAAATTATGCAACAATGGCAAAAATTTGTTCAATTCTATGTACAAAGACACCATTGAACAAGATATTCCAAGAAAGGCACAACGAAGGGCTGCCAATTTCACATTTAATCTGTTTAGTTTCTGCATACTGAATCCCACTGATGTCGTTCCAATAATTAATAATTATTAATGAATAATACTTATAAGCATTCAGCTGCTTGAAGTTGAATTTTGAAACAATAACAGTTTCAAAAGCTCTGTTTCACTCTCATTTCAATTAAATCAGTACCCTTTTCTCTACTGCATTCATGCACAGTAAATCATGATGACAGTGTGACAAGATATGAACATGTTTCAAACAATGTGAAAATTTGCAAAAGATGAAGCTGTAGTTCTTAATACTGTCTGGCATTTGGATTCTCATTAGTATTTCAATCTCTCCTTGTAACTTGTAAGTTATAGTTAATCCTATATTCTTGAATTCTTCTCTGTCGGATATGTGCAAAAGATGAAGTTGTAGTTCTTATCAGCTATCATTGTCTGGCATTTGGCTTCTCATTTGTATTTTAATCTCTTATTATAAGTAAGTTAATTCTTATGATGCTATATTAGAGATGCTTTTTCCAGTAGAAAGCTATTGCTTTCCGTTATTTAAGAATGCTTTTATAGAAATAGCTCAGTTGCCACTCATTTTCAATTTTGTCTACTATAGTTAAAGCTTGATAGAGTCTGTATGTTGGATGCTTTTTTTGTTTTTTTTTGGTCTAGGAACACTGTAATTGATGTCCCATAACTCCCTTACTTTCCTAGCACATCAGATAAGCTCATAATTCACCTACTAAAAATGGTTAAATGATTTCAAGTTTAACCTAGTTGAGTATTAATTTTTTTGTCTTTGATATTCAACTTTGGAGAAGCTGTTGTGGGTTTGAAAGTGTACTTTGGATCTCCTGAGCAATTGAATTCATTTGTCATGTGTGCCCAATTAAAAACTGATTATATTTATAACCACAGATGACATAATGGAGCGCTAAATATCATATTATCATGATAAATGGATTATAACCACAGATTGAATAGCTAAGGCAGTTCACAGTCAGTTGTATTTTAGTTTGCACACATCACAGTGCTTCCTAGAGGATGAGCTAACAGCGGATGGTGTATTGTTTGAGATCTGTGCTATTTGGGTATCCAAGTAAGATTTCATTGTTTATGGTTTCTCTCTGGAGTCTGTAGATTCTAGAATCTGGTTCGAACCTTACTCCTGGACTCGAACCTCTGCTCCAGCGACTTCACAAACTTCAACGCCGACCACTCGGACCTCTGCTAGACGAACACGGACCACTGCTCACTGCTCTGTGCTAGTGCTGAAACTCGGATTCTCGGACCACTGCTAGATGTTCCACTACCAACTTCCAAGCGCCGGCTCAGTGCTAAATCGCTGATATGCTTCCCGCAGAGACAAATATGCTAGGTACGTGCGTTGAATCGGCCGGTTTAGGGATTAGAACGATAACCTTTCTAAAATCAAATTTTTAAAATGCATGAAATTCAGATTTAATGACTTGAAACGTATCACGATTTCTCTAATACACATCAAATTTAATGGGATCCGTTTCCTCCAAGCCGGATCCATATCAAATTTTTCCGATCTGTTTCTCTTTTGAGCAGAATCGTATCCGTACAGTACGGAAACGTATCAATTTTTTTGGATCCGTATCACAGCCGTATCTTATACGATTCCGTTTCTGAAGCGTTGAACGGCGTTTCCACAGGGTGGGAGGACCGTTTCCGGTAACTTAGTTTTTAGTAGGTCTATATTTGGAAGGTACAGTGATCAAGTGGTCCAAGTTCTGTTGGATGGAAGATGGTGACTTAAGTACAGAGTTTAACAAGAGGATGAGGTTTCAAAGTGACATATGTCAGCTATTTGAGGATGGTTTATTTTATGAAATCTTGCCAAAACCCTAATTCAAATGTTGGCCCAAACCCTAATTCGAATTTGCCATTATTGTTGAAGAAAAACCCTAATTCCCATACTTATCAGCATTGCACGAGGTGTTCATAAAACCCTAGAAGGCTGCTCAAACCCTAGGCACCCTAACAGGCAGTTCCAAAAACCCTAATTCGAAATCCTATTTTTGAGTGGTTATTTCTTGACTTCCTAAGCCCAGATTTGCTTTATTCACTCCCCTAGATTGAATTTGTGGCTAATTTTATCAAGTAGATTTGGTCATGCATGCTAAAAGTTAGAAGCCTAAATTAATATCCTTATCCAACCATTGCATGAGAAAGAAGCTAAAGACCTGTTTTGACCCCTCTAGTATATATATCAAGATTGTCATTACAAATATCTGTTGTTTCCGAAGCCTTAGCTAGTGTGGTTGTCTTAGTCAAGCTCAACCCTAAACCACATGGTCATTTATAATCAGCAGTTTATTCAAAAATTACCATGAAGCCTGCCAGAACTCTTCGATTTCCTGTGTTGCAGTGGCCTGCCTGCTGTTTTTGTTTCTTCTTTGCTAATATTTCCAAATAGGGCCCCAGCTCGACCTCAGTAATTATTGGCAAGACCTGTTTTATTCTTGAAAATTTACATTTTAGAGGGATTCGCTGTAGTAGGATATTGTTGTCAGGCTACACAGGTAAAAGGCTATTTGCTTCTCAGATCAGCATGCAATTACAGGTCAGACAGAAGTAAAAGACAGTTGTGAGAAAGATACACCCACGACAGTGAATGTACTTAGGAAATCGGCACTGAAATATTTGTATTTGGTAAGCTTTTTCAACCAGATTTGAGGGAATCTGTCATTGGAATTAGCAAACAGAAGTTATTTTTCTTATGTTCATGTAACCTCTTCATGCAATTTGGGGATTCATGTGAGTTAGAGGCTAACAGTAGCATAGTTCAACCTATGTGGTAATCCTGTAGCCTCCAATACAGCATGCAGATTTCAGACTTGAGAGCTAGTTAGAATGCATGAAGATGCGTGTGCCTTTTCAGGGTTTTCCTGAGCTTTTATATCAGCAGAACAGACGCGACTAAGAGAGGTTAGAACAGATTTCGAAGGACTTTTTGCAGCAGTGAGACCACTCTTCTCCATCTTCAGGGACCAGTCACCACTTCCATCACTGCTTGTGCCACAAAGCTGAGTGTAACCTGTTATATTATTGTTTATTATGATGCAAGCAATCTCTTAAATACAGTATAATTCAGCCCATTTATGCTTGACATCCAACTCCTCGGATGCATTGGTTATCTTTTGGCTAAGTAAAATTTGCAGTATATGGTTAGTTATTTATGCACTTGTCTTGATTCACCTTTCATTCGAGGCACATATTCACTCTCTTTCTTTCCATGTCTCACTATTAGAATTTACTTCTATGATCTAGTCCCAACCATAATCGCTTTCGTTACGTTTTTCTCTTACTTTGGATTTGCTCATTGGCGACTCCAAGTGAGTTTATGTATGTTAATCAGTTGATTTTTTTGCATATTTATAGGTTTGTTAGCAGCATACAACTCCTAGGGACACCCCACTAAGACTAGAACAACACCAGTCGAAAAGAAGAAGCTATCAACTGTGACAAGGGCTGTTATATACATATTCACTCTCTTTCTTTCCATGTCTCCCTGTTCTAATTTACTTCTATGATCTAGTCCCGGCCATCGTTACATTTTTCTCTTACTTTGGATTTGCTCATTGGCAGCTTCAAGTGAGTTTATGTATGCTAATCAGTTGATTTTTCTGCATATTTATAGGTTTGATAGCAGCATAATTTGCACTATATGTTATTTGATACTTTATTAATCATATAGTGCAAATGGAAATGCATCACAGAAAGTCTTTTTACAAAGAGATTTGAGTTAGCAAAGAGATTTGTTTTTAACAATTACTTATAATTTTCTTCCTACTCGCTTGACCATGTTCATGAGAATCATGTCAAGTGGGTTCAATTCAAGTCATTGGTTGTTCTGGTCAAGTCGTTGATTGTTCTGGTCAAGTGGTTGAATCAAAGCACTCTCAGTGCTAGACCCAGGTTCAAATCCCTCAAAGACATTCTACAGAGTCAACACAGCCATCAGAGTTCACTACCGCCGGGTGGAAATCCCAGCAACCTTGACAGTCATGTACAAATCCAGGCAAACTTGGAATAACTAATACCCTTCAGTCGTGGCATCTAAGATGATGATGGTAGAGCACATACTTCCTCAACAAAGGCCAATTGCAAAAATATAAATAAATAATAGTTCACTAGATTTATACGATGATTCTTAGAAAACATTATAGAGCAAAAAGAAAGCTGTGCATAAGTAATCAATGGCTAATTGTATCGATCTGTGCATACTTCCCCTGTTATAAATGGAGGCCAAATGTGAAAAGGTCACAGCCAGAATATGCACAATACACATGCATCTCAAGGGGGTTGTATGTGGAGGCGATCTCTTAATAAAAATAAAAAAATGATTCTCCATTTGAAAAGGGTAAACACGATGTTTGACAGTTACAGGATCAATAATATGACAGGAGGTAGCAAAAATAAAATCAACAATATGGAAAATGGATAAGGAAAGCCCACCAATATATTTGCTCGCAAAAGATGGGCAAACGCAGGCTTCAAACTCAAGGAGTTGCCAAGCCTAGCTGCTATTAGACTCGCCATAGCCCACCCTCTGAGACAATGTTGTTCCAAGCATGCTCATGGTGTAGACATCCAGCCACCAACCACATAAAAAGGTTAAAATCCAATCTCCACTAGTAAAGAAAAGCAACCTTCACCATGGTGAAAAAATATTTTACTCCAGACAGTAATGACCTTGCAAGGGAAGGAATTGTTACCTGATCATTGCAATTCCTGCTTACATATAGGAATTACCCTGAAACACTGCTGCAATATAATCATTGGGCACTGAACTGAAACTGTATGGAATAAAGGGTCACATCGGTCATCAAATCTAAGCTCCCAAGGCTCAGCTTTGGCACAAGGTCTAACAAAAATGTGATATAATATACTGCTCTGATCCATGAGTGATCACAAATAATAAGCTCATCATAGCGAATCTCTGTAAAATCCAAGCTCCGAAAAGTGCAGATATCTGCTAAGCAAGAATAGTAGCCCAGCTACTATGGTGTGATAACATCTGGCTCCAGCTGGGACAAGTGCTCTAAGGGAGAGAGCGTTTGAGAACCTCAGAATCTCTGGTCTTGAATTGCTCTGCATCAATCTTCAATCCAGCACCTGATCATCCTTGCTTTCAGCTTTTATTTTGCACCTGTATCTGCGCTCACAGACACTAGAATACCACATGAAGCATGTATGGGAGATATATAAAATAAAACTGAAAATGAAATCTACTCTAAGACATATATTAAAATGCGTAAAAGAAATTCTAATCTAACATGGTATATAACTTTTATTCATTTTACTGTGCAGGAGGAAAAGAAAGCTTTTTTAGGCATGCATACTCAACTCAACTTGCACATAAAGTCAACAAGCACTCAAAAACTCTAATACCCACTCTTCATTGCATGCAAGAGGTGAGACAAGCTTAGGAAGGAGCAAGGCTCAACTCAATCAACAACTTAGCAGGAAGACAAACTCAAACAATCAAAAAGAAAAGAAAAAAAAGGCAATACTCGGCACACAGAAAAAGAAAAAGCACACAAATTCTACTGCTCAAGCGAGCTTATTCAACGCTACCTACTCTAAACATGCAAGCAAGGAAATCACAGGAAGTGTTAGGGATGATAATCCCTTAACTCCGTTTGGTTGATAAGGAGCATGATATGCTGGCCAGTCCCAGTAGTGAGGAAGCACAAATCACCAATGCAACGCTCACAGTGAGCGGTCCAACCCAAAAGTCACCAGATCCCCTAGATCATATGTAAAATAAATCATTAGGAATAACGACCCTATCACCGATTTCAAACTTTCGGTGATTTACAGACTGAGGGATGGCTTCAACATTATGAACAAGAATAGGTTGGAAATCAGAATTGCACTGAGGTTGAGGTGTGACTATCCTAGAATTCCTATCAGGAGGAATTGCATCAAACCTGGGAGGTCCACCATCTAGAGGATTGGCTACCCTACCAACAAGGACTTCTTGAATCACTCTTCTCCTAGGAGTTTCAACTCTTGGTTCTTCAACTTGTGGGTGAATAATATACTTTGGAGTCTCTCCCACAGTCCAAAAGTCTCTAACAACATCCTCTTCTTCTTCCATAACAGCCACCGGAGATGGTAAGACTTGGTTTTCAAAACTTCTACTACTACCTTCTCCAGATGGGACAGGAATTACCATACTATCTAAAACTGCCAGACGGTCAGCAGGAAAAGACGGATGACTTGGAACCATGCTAGAAGCATTTTGAGCTCCCGTATCTAAAGATGTTGGTGAACAGGTAGGAGTGTGAAATGAATCAGTAGAATTCATACTCTCTTCACCAATAGGTAACTCACAGGGAAGAAGAAAACTAGGGATATCTAGATAAGACGAAGACAAACTATCCTCATGGGACTCCTCCTGAAAGATGGCTAGATTATTCAAAGAGAAATCTTCTCCAGGGGCATCATTTATCAAGGCATTGTTATCACCAAACTTGTAGTTTCCCCTAAAGGTGGATCTGTAAGGATGGTAGAGGGGATGGGCAACCAAAGAGGTGAAACCAAGATAGCCTTGACTCCCAATGGATGGTTGTCACGCCAATCGAGGCAATCTTCACTTGATGTTATCTTAGCCCAAGAAAACAATGGGGGAAACCCAAATCTACTCCCGACACGAGAGATCAGACCAAGACACCAGATCAACTCAAATTGGGATGAAGTACGTAAGGTGTATGGTGAAGAAAACCCTAGATCTATGGATGAAGTCAGAAGGTGAGTAATGGATTGGATCAAGAGGCTTAAGCAAGGAAAATTTGATCCAACTTGGTTATGCAAGTGACTTATGAGATTAGACACTAGATCTAGAATCAAGGTACTAGTCAATGATGAGAAAATCCACTGCCTTGGGAACCATGTCCAATGCAGTGTAGTTAGGGATAGGATTGGGGCTAACCAGTACCAAAGATGGACTTTTTTGACAGGTATGACAGTATCAATGCACCCAAGTCTCAGAAAGAAGATCAAAACACTGAAAAATTGGCCAAGTCAGGAAAGTCATGAGGGTTGGGAGAAGCTCAGTGCCTAGGAAAATGGGCCAATGGAGTCCCCAAGGGTGACGCCCTTGATAACCCACTTTGGGATTTGCCCGATTTACAATACCCAGAAATGTTTTGCCAATTGATCAAGGGATTTGATTTGTAGAATTTTTAGTAGATTTTAACTTAGGGTTTTAACAGTAAAATAGATATGCCAATGGATTGGAACCAAGAAATTGGGAACAAACCTGTGGATCTTACCTGGATAACCTTGTAGATGCCTTGATAATGATGATTTATGCAAACTCGATCAATTTGAGAAGATTTGGAGTATTTTTCTATGAAGTCGATTTGCCCAAGGAAGCCAATGCGCCCTCTCTCCTGCACAACAAACGTAAACAATATCATATTTGATGCATCAAGAGATAAAGACTAATGCTACAGAAGAAATAACAAGAAGATAGCATAGATCACAATGATACTAATAGTAACCCCCTGATACAAGCGAATTCAAAGTGAAAGAGTTGAGGAAGCCCTGCAAAAATGCCCAAGTTGAAGTCGCCCTCCTGTAGACAAGACAAAGTTTCCACAAAAAATAGATCTTACCACAAATACCCAAATGCTAGGATGCAATAGACTTTCCAATTACCATCTAATAACACCAGATGCAAAGAAGACCCAAGAATTTCCACAAGAAGTTTTTCTATTATCAAGATTCCAAGAGCCAAAGACCCCTTACAATGAGAAGCTCTCTCCTTTAAATAGGATGGAGAGATACCAAAACCCTAACCACCTTTTGAATGGATGGCTAAGATTAAAAGATCAAAGTGATCTAATCAATGGTTGAGATGAGCTCAACATAAAGTACATGGATCAATATAACAATACAATACATCATTGGACCAAATCGACCTAAATCACCCTAGGAGAGGGGGTCCCACCAAATGTCAATGATAAAACATAAGAAATAGCTCATGGAGGGTCTAGGGGGTCATGACTTGCCTCCCTAGTGTGTCCCCATGGCACAATAACATCAAAATACCAAACTAGACACCAAATCGTGCCTCTGGGAAAGTCGCGAGCCTTAGGAGGCTCCAAAAAATCATAAAAAGTGCCGGAGAGATGGGTGTGGGTCCCATTGGAAGCTGAAACTGCTGGAGAAGGTGTGGAAGACATCACACTCATCATCAAAACTCATCCCATGCCAATCCCTTGCCTCAGTAGCCCAAATCGAATCCTTGAGTAGTCATTTTCACGATTTTTAATTTGCCTCGGGAAGTGTGAACCTGCCCAAACTGCCTCCTGGAGTGCCTGCGCTGTCAAGGTGAGCCCACTAGACTCTCTGGGAGGGGGGTAATATGGTAATAACAAGTGGCTGGACCACCCCCTCCATGCACAACGCCCTAGGCAAACCAGGCAAATCCAAACTCTGCTCTAACAGGCCATCTGACAAGCCAAAACTGCACTAGGATAACCACCTGAGGCTAATCATCACTGTAATTGCCCGGAACTGAAAACAAACTGTCTCATTGGACTCAAAGATCCCAAATCCATCTAAGGTGTGTACTCATACACCCTATGGATCTCTGCATGATCCTATAAAATATCCAATATGCCAAGACAGATAAATAATAATAATCTGTAAAAGTGCTGAAAAACACAAATCATCATCATAAACCTGTAACCATTGTATAGAACCATCTGGTGACCTGTAATAGATCATATAACATGTATCTGCATCATCTGAGGTCTATCCACCTCATGTCCTGTGGTTGACTTTAGTCAAACTAGGTTTGACCAAGTCAACATGACCAATAATATGACTCAGGCTATCATCAAACTACTGCAAGTGCCAAAGGTTAAAGCATGCTCTACAATTTATTCAAGTAACAATTATAACAAGAAGTAATCATTCCACTGATGATCTACCAACAAATATATAAGGCTTTTAATTATTATTATGACTCAGACCAGACTTTCAAGACCATACTCACTTCATAGTTGTGATCAATTTGCTAGTGAAAGGTGAAGGCTAAAAATTAAAAAGGCTAGGCTAAGGGACAGCTACTAACTTGACATTGTGACACTTTGGATATGGAAAGGGGATACACACTCTAGCATATGTTGGACAAGCAATAACACGGGGGATGGCAGTGTCTCACAAATGGGTAAGTTGTTTAAAGAGTGCTTATTCAACTTAGGCATCATGTTTGCTTTTAAGCTTATCCAAGTTCATTAGGATCCATTGATTTCACTTTATGGCCCACATCATCACGGATCCCAAGAATGACCATGGTCAAACTATGTTTGACTAGGTCAAAATATAACCAAGGACAAGATTATGACAAAGACTAAGGCATGTTCCTTTAGATCATTCTCGCAGCTTAACTTAAAGCATAAACATCATTCCGTGGCATTTAATACATTTATATATTTCATTGTTATTAATATTTACTTGCACAATAGCTTAAATGACAGACTCATCCATTGGACATGGCCTAACTACTAGCTAAGGATATGGCCCACATCATCACGGATCCCAAGAATGACCATGGTCAAACTATGTTTGACTAGGTCAAAATATAACCAAGGACAAGATTATGACAAAGACTAAGGCATGTTCCTTTAGATCATTCTCGCAGCTTAACTTAAAGCATAAACATCATTCCGTGGCATTTAATACATTTATATATTTCATTGTTATTAATATTTACTTGCACAATAGCTTAAATGACAGACTCATCCATTGGACATGGCCTAACTACTAGCTAAGGATGAAGGCTAGTCAAAGGGGGTGACTTTGACCAAACTCAATGAGAGTGTTTATTCAACTTAGGGATCATGTCTACATCAAGTTGATCCAAGTTCATTACGATCATTCATTTCATTTCATGGCCTTTTTGGCCTACATAACCTCTCAGATTTTACATGTGCTAAAAGGCACAACTAATTGCAGCTTGCATCCGGGGCATGTTCATACATATAAGGTCAGCAATAATAGATATAACTTTTGAGTAATATTTGCTTTTTGGACCTTTTCTATACTCTTCCGAGGAGTATTTTAGCATTTCATTGCTCTTTCCCTTTACTCACGTGTGTTGAGAAACACATTCTAGAGTTTACAGTTTCCATGGGCGTATTTACAAAGATTTCCAATATAGGTAGTACATGAGCTTTCAATTTTAGCCAACAACATCTCAAGCGACTAGGGGGAGTTTTGCACAGAGCCAAACATTAGGACAACCAACCAAAATGATTTAGGCATACAATCCAGCTTACCAAAGGAAAGCTTTGTCACCAACTCAGAGCTGAGACACAAAACAAACATGGATGCGGTCCAACACAGAAGTAGAAATGGGGAAGTCCTCGATATCAAGAAGGCAAGTCAAGGGTGAAAGTCAAATAAGGAAGGTCATGGATGAATGGAGTCGAGTGAAAATGGTGCCTAAGCTAGCAGACAAGGATGTCAGGAAAGGCCATATCTATGCTCATAGGAGGATAATGAAACCAATGAATTTTGTTAGAAAACCTAAGTGTGCAAGTAATAGGTCCATTTTATAATTTATAACATCATCAAGATAGTTGATTTCGTTTTAAATAGTTTTGCCACATCATGAATCATATACCAAGTCAAAGTTATGAAAATGACTAAAACAACAAGATAATAATCCAAAGTCGGTAATCAGAGGTCCATAGGTCACATCACATCATCATAATAATCATCAATAATCATCTGAAACACTGCTGCAATATGATCATTGGGCACTGAACTGAAACTGTATGGAATAAAGGGTCACATCGATCATCAAATCTAAGCTCCCAAGGCTCAGCCTTGGCACAAGGTCTAACAAAAATCTGATATAATAGACTGCTCTGATCCATGAGTGATCACAAATAATAAGCTCATCATAGCGAATCTCTGTAAAATCCAAGCTCCGAAAAGTGCAGATATCTATTAAGCAAGAATAGTAGCCCAGCTACTATGGTGTGATAACATGTACTAAGCGTCGTAGCATGATGAACTTATGTAAAAGACTTGGATTTCATAGGACTTAGACATCAATCCAACTACTCTAGAGTGTTTTTTCCTTGTTAATTATAGGTTGTTTTTCAACAACTTATAATTTTCAAGTTTTTCATTCAATCCTCCAAAGCTTGAGTAGTTATCTTGGTGGTTAGGCCTTAGGAGGTTATTAAAGTCTAAGTGTCAATGTATATTACCATGCTAGGCACTATTTTTGTGTCATATGAAATGTGCTAAGTCTCCCCTAGGTGTTTTTAATTTTCCGTAAAAAATAAAATTTCTCGCTAAAAATGGGATATTTTAACTGTAAAAATTGAAAAAGACATAAAAGTGGTACTAGGGGGTCAAATTTGCCACGAGGGTGCTCGTTTTCTAACTCAGAGCACCCACTTCAACCCAAAACCCACTTTGAAAAAAAAAATCATGATTATTTATCACTTAATGTAATTTTCTCTCGAAAATGGCCAAAAAGACATAATAAAGTCAAAATCGACATCCCACAATCAAAGGAGACATGCCAGAGACAGATTTGTAGTGATGGTGAGTTAATCGTCAGTTGATTACAAGTGAACTAAAGCCTTGATTTAGTCGGTGGATCTCCACATGAAGGAGGGTGCATTCATCTAAAGAGGGGCACACTTCTTCTTATGAGGTTTCATCATCTGGAGTGAGGACTCACATCTTGGGTGTTAGGTGGGGAAAATCAGCCCCAAGCTTCCTAGAATCACTCAAACCTACCCCAGTTCACTCCCTCTCAAACTCAAATTAGCCCCATCTAACTCCCTCTTGAGAAATGTGCCCCCCCCCTCCTCCTGTTGTTTGTTATTTAAGCAAGTGGGCTCCATCTTTCTCAGGGTCAGAGGACCGAAAGGCTATTGAAGCTCTACATCTGTAATTTGTAATATCTTTTGGAATAATAAAAGTCTTTGGAGGCAAACCTGTGGTGTATGGTTCAATGTGTGTGGATGTGTTATCACACCATAGTAGCAGGGCTACTATTCTTGCTTAGCAGATATCTGCACATTCCAGAGCTTCAATGTTTCAGAGCTTGGCTATGACGACTTTATATTTTGAGATCACTCATGATCAGAGCAGTGTATTATTTAGACTTATGTGTCAAGGCTGAGCCTTGAGAGTTCAGATTTGATGACCGACGTGACCCTTTATTCCATACAGTTTCAGTTCAGTGCCTAGAGATGTATTGCAGCAGTGTTTCAGATGGTATATGATGATTATTCTTATGATGATGTTGTATGACCTATGGATTCCTGATCATTGACTATGGATTATTATCTTGTTGTTTTAGTCATGTTCACAGCATTGGCTTGGTATATAATTCATGATGTGGCAAACTTTATAAAATGAACTATCTTGATGATAAATTATAAAATGAACATTTTACTTGCACATTTAGGTTGTTTGACAAAACTCACTAGTTCACTACCTTGCATAGATATGGTCTTCCTTGAC
This sequence comes from Larix kaempferi, assembly GCA_027924585.1. Lineage (NCBI taxonomy): Eukaryota > Viridiplantae > Streptophyta > Pinopsida > Pinales > Pinaceae > Larix > Larix kaempferi. Next base: position 2,543,847 of record BSBM01000612.1, on the reverse strand, counting down.
ACTATTTGTTTGCTAGCTTAGGCTTCACCATCATTTGACTCCATCCATCCATGACTTTCCTTATTTGGCATTAACCCATGACTTGTCTTACTTGACTTTCTGATATTGAGGACTTCCCCATTTTCTACCTCTGTGTTTGGACCGCATCTCTGTATGTTTAGTGTCTCGGCTCTGAGTTGGTGACAAAACTTGCCTTTGGTAAGTTGGATTGTAGGCCTAAATCATTTTGGTTGGTTGTCCCGATGTTTGGCACTAGCTCGAACTCCCCTTAGTCACTTGAGATGTTGGCTAAAACTGAAATCTCATGTAATACTTATGGAAACTTATATAGATTCGCCCATGGAAACTAAAAAGGGCAAGAGTGATGAACTGCTAAAAATACTCCTCGAAGAGTATAAAAAAGGTCCAAAAAGCAATGGTTCTTAAATGCTATATCTAAACAATTGCTAACCTTATATGTATATGTAAACATGCCCTGGATGCAAGCTGCAATTAGTTGTGCTTATCAGCACACCTGAGATCCGAAGGGTTATGTAGGCCAAAAAAGCCATGAAATGAAATTGAATGATCCTAATGAACTTGGATCAGCTTGATGTAGACACGATGCCTAAGTTGAATAAGCACTCTCTAAACAACTTACCCATTTGTGAGGCATAGCCATCCCCCGTGTTTATTTTGTCCAGCACAGAGTTTGTAGCTCCCCCTTTTCTCCCAGTCCGAAGTGTCTTTTAGTTGAGTTTAGACAAGTCACTCCCTTTTCCCTACCTTGTTCCTAGCCTTCATCCTTAGCTAGCAGTTAGACCATGTCCGATGGGTGAGTTTGTCATTTAAGCTATTGTGCAAGTGAATACAAATAACAACGGAATGAACAAATATGTTTAATGCCATTGAATGATGTTATACTTTAAGTTAAGTTGTGAGTATGATTAGAGGAACATGTCTTAGTCCATTGATATGATCTGTCTTTGGTTGTATATGGACCTAGTCAAACCTAGTTTGACTATGGTCATTTCTTGGGATCCGTGATGATGTGGGCCATGTATGCTTATGGATGATGATTGATGGTCCCACATACTCTTGATGATGATGCTATATGATGGACATATGATTCAGATGATGTTTGATGCAGTTCAGCAGGTTTTATTATTACTTCAGATCATCAGATTATACATTGTCCATATATGGTGGACCCTACAGCTAGCCCATCAGGGAAACCCATGGTGTATGAGTACACATTCTCAGTATATTTGGGTCTTCTGGATCCAATGAGACAGTTATCATTCAATTCTGGGCACTTCTGGCAGCGATAGATGCAGCTTTTCACTTGTTGACCAGATTTGGGGCTGGTTTCCCAGCCTGAGCAGCAGGGACCATGAGAGGCCAGTTCACCTAGGGCGCTGTATGAGGAGGGGGTGGTCCAGCCACTTGATATTACCATTTACCCCCCCTTCTGGAGAGCCTGGTGGGCCACTTTGACAGCACAGGTGCCCTAGGAGGCAGTTTCAACACTTTCATAATAACCAAGGTAATCCATAAATGGGATAAAAGGGTCATTGAGGAATTTGATTTGGGCAATTAAGGCAAGGTTTTGGCCCTTGGTTTTCACAGAGGTCTTCTAGGGTGAACCCCCTATCTTCCAGCCAGTTTTCATCACTTGGGTGGATCCAGAGAGGCCACAGGAGGCCTTTTACTGCATGCCTGTCACAGATTTTGAGGACATATTTGATGATTTATATTTATTTTGGACATATTATATTATTTTATTGTGCCATGGGGATGAGCTAGCAAGGATTGATGCCTCCTAGCCCCACCATGTGCTTCATGAGTCATGTCCTAGTCATATGAGGTGGGCCCATTGTATTTTGCCCCCTTTAGAGGATGACATCACCCTCACTTTGTACCATTTAGCTATGACGTCATCACCTTTTGAGTGATCCATGTGATATATTGTTATGGTTCATTATTAGCTATTGATTATGTATTGAGATCTTTTAATCTTAACCACTCATTTTGTTGTAAAGTGGTTTTGAGATCTAGGGTTTTGGTCTTTATCATCCTATATAAGGAGGAGACCCCCTATTGTGTAGCCCACCTTTGGAGCTCTGGAATATTGGAATGGAACACTTCTTTGTGGAGCATATCTCTCTTGTCTTGTGGATTCTCTTGCATCTTGAGTATAAAGTTTCTCTTCTATGTATCATTCTGGGTTTTGGAGCTACATCTTGTTTTCTTGCAGGAAAGTCGAATTGGTGGAGAGGAGGGCGATTTCTTGAGGATTATTGTTGGAGGGATCCACATATTCTCTCTTGGGTTGATCTTGGTGACAGGAAGTATCATTATTGTATCTTTGTGACATAGTTGATGCTTTCTATTACATCTTTCCATCATTTTCATAATCACCTTACTTGGCTTGTTTCACTTGATCTTGTCTTGTACGAGGAGGACAATTTGGCATTCTTGGAGGAGGACATTTTGGCTTGGAGCTCTTGGATCTCACTCTTGAATATACACATAGGAGAATGTTATCAATTTGCAAGGTGTCCATAAGCAATTGAAGTAAGTTCTACAAGGTATGTGCCTACATCCATCCATTCTTCTTCATTGGTCACAAACCCTTAAAATTCAAAACCCTCATTTATTGTTTTTCTTAGATCTACTTGGATCTAGCTTGGCTTTTGGAAAGATTTTGAAAACCCACCTCTATAGTATCCACGGCAATTCGGATCTATAGTTTGGTGGTGATTGGGTTCCATTTGACACACTTTCCAAGGCAAAGGAGCCCTCTTGAAGCAAATCGCACCCCTTGGGAAAAGCTAATTGGGTTAGATCCAACACATGGGTAGGTGAGATCCCACTTGATTTATGATCCTCATACTTGATAACCTACCCCTACTGCTTCACCCCATTGATTTTTGCCTTGTGGGCCCCATTCCTCATTTTGAGGGTTGTGCCCCACTTGGGTCAATTTGGTGATGCACTTTCAATCTCAGATCTATGGAGATCTAGCCATTGGATCCCCTTGATTTTCAAGATCCACATTGATACTTGCCTAAACTACTTGGTTCTAAACTTTGGTGGCCTTTGGACTTGATTTGACACACTTTCCCATGCTTTTAGCTCTCCTTGGGCAAAGTCGCATTTCTTGGGGGTTTGAGTTTTCCCACTTGTAGGACGTGGGAAAACTCAAACCCAACTCAAAGAGTCTAATGCAACTCTGAATTATTGCAATGTCTCACTGTATGTCCCATCACCTGACCAACTAAAGCAACCATCAACTTGCGAAGCCACAAGGCTTCACAACTGACTTGACTGGCTACCATGTACGCAGCCTCTACAGAACTCAGTGCTACGGACTTTTATTTCGAACTGAACCAAGACACAACTGCTGAGCCCAAACTCAAACAACAATCGAAAGTGCTCTTCCAGTTCGAAACACTACCTGCCCAATCTGAATCTGTAAATCCAATTAATCCCACTCCATCAGATCTCCTGTAGTCCAAACCAAAATCTACCGTAAGTGCAAGGTATCTCAACACATGTTTTGCAACTATCTAGTGCACTCTCCTGGGCACCACCATGAACTGACTACGAGTTTCAATTGCAAAACTCATATCAGGTCTAGTGTTGACCAAATACATCAATGAACCAATCAACTGACGATATAAAGTAGGATCCACCAACTCTCCCTTAGAAGCATGAAGCTTCGCCCAGTTCGTGGTCATGGGTGTGGATATGGGTTTGCAATCCTCCATCCGAAATCTCCTCATAATATCTGCAACATATTTTCCCTGACTCAGGAAAACATGTCCATCCTCCTACCATATCTCCATTCCAAAATAGTAATGCATCAATCCAAGGTCATTCATCTCAAACTCTGAAGCAAGATCTTTCTTGCATGCTTCAATTAGCTGTTCTCCTCCTGTAATGAACAAGTCATCAACATATAGCAAAAGAATGAGCGGAACAACACCAACCACAATGTAGTATATGTTGGGATCTACTTCACTCTTCTGAAACCCAATAGATAGTAGATAAGTATCAATCTTGGAATACCAAGCCCGAGGGGCTTGCTTCAAGCCATACAAGACCCTTTTCAGCATGCAAACATGTGAATCTCTCCCGTGAATCTCAAAGCCTTGAGGCTGCTCTAGATATACCTCCTCCTGTAGAAAACCGTTCAAAAAAGCGATTTTCACATGCATCTGATGAATCCTCCAACCCATCTCTGCCACAATGGAGATCAATGCTCTAAGACTTATTTCATCTACTGCTGAGACTTATTTAAAGGTTGTCATCCACTATGAGGTATGTTTGAGGGTGTCGTTCTTTGTTGGAGTCCTTTGTGGCTGCCCTTGAGGTATTTTATGAAGCTATAGTCAACTAGTTAAGGTCTGATTTGAGGCAGCATTGAGTCTACCTATCTAGCATTGGCTAGAAAAGAAGTATCTTCTACTGCAACTGTCTAACCCTATCCTACAGCACTTTATATCTCTCTCTCTCTCCTAGGTATGTGCATACCGTCAAGTAAGGGTTAGTTTTGTTCCATTTGTTGACTTGGCTCTGAGAGGCAAAGTCTGATCTGGAAGTTAAATTCTGAGTATAAGGAAGGTTCCCTTCATCAGATAAGTTATCATATCTATTCTATTTTGTTAATTAAGTTTTATTTACTTTTGTTATCATATTGTTTATGATTATACTAATTCATGTGTCTGTATTATTTAATTTTTATGTTTAAACCCTAACATAACCCTAATTTTAACATGGTATCAGAGATTAGGGTTTGTAGCTAGCTCTGTTTTGCAGCCTAACCGAGCCTACATAAATCCTAGTGAACATTATTTAATTTGGCCGCAAGAGGAACAACGTACTTGTTATCACACAACTTGTAGTTTCCCCTAAATGTGATCCTATCCAGGATGGCAGAGGTGTTAGGCAACTAAAGAGGTGACCTAAGAGGGCTTCGATTCCCAAGGATGATTAGTTGTCATGCTAATTGAGGCACTCTTCACTTTAGATCAAGCTAACACAAGACCAAGGGAGCCAACTAATGAAGGCTAGCGAATCTACTCTAAACACTCTAGGATGATGTGAAATGAAGGATAGAGAGATCAAGAGTAAGTAGATCTAGATCTAGGGAAAATGAGAGGTAAATGGAGTTAGGGCTTGGTTGAGGAGGCTTATGCAAGAGGTAAATGCTCAACCGAAGAATAAATATGCCACTACTGAAGTTAAACAAGTAGATCTAGATAGATCTAGTGCCGATCTAAAAGACCCAAATGAGATCCACCTAAGATTTGGTCAAATTAGAGTGAGGTGGGGCCCACTTAGTGAATTTAGGATAGGATAGGCACTAAAAAGGTTGCAAATGATAGATCTAGTGTTTAGAGGACAAATTAATAATACCCAATTGACAGATCTGGAAAGATGGCTAAAAACCCACAAGTGCATCCTCCCCTAGAGAAGGTCAGTGCTTGGATCTAAGGGAAAATGGAGTCGGATTTCCACCAAACTTGGTCTCTAAAGTTTATTAATTATTTTAGAAGTGGGTTTTAGTTATTAAATCCAAATTATCAACAGATCTATAAGATCTATAAAACAAGGGTTTTAACAATGAGGGTTTTGTATGACAATTGGGTAGAATAGATGAAAACCAATACATACCTTGTAGATCTTACCTCAAATGCTTGCGATCGCCAAGTACATTGATGATCCTTTCAATTAGTTACAATAAAAAGTGAGATCCAACCAATTTCAAGCTAAAACATGTAGATCCAAGGAGGAAATATGTATTTTTCACTTGCAAATTCAAACAACCCAAGTTAGATTTGATCCACAATTGAAAGAAGAACTATGCATAACATATCAAAGAGAATGGATTAACGGACAAAATCACAATTGAACACTCCCTGAGAGATGAAAACGATTTTCCCAAGAAGAGATGGAGAGACCCCACAATCGCCACTCCAAGTAATTCGCACCCTACAAAGATCAATTCGGCCTCCAGAGAAATGGTGTTGAAATCACATGAAAATCACTGAGATGTCTAAGAGAGAGGCATTCCAATCATGTACAAGAGCATTCATCAAAACATGAGAAGTAGATCTGCAAAATAATATTTTATTCCAAGAATTCCAGAGCCCAAAGGTGCCTTTACAATGAGCGGGGTCTCTTCCTTAAATAGGAATCAAAGAGACCAAAACCCTAACCACTTTTTGAATGAGTGGTGGAGATCAAAAGATATAACAATAATAATCAACGACTAAGATGAGCCGACAATACAATACATGGATCAACTCACAAATAGAGGGGGGCGCACTCACTAAGACACCCTAGGGGGACGTACCACATGACAAGTGACTAAGACACATGATAAAAGAACATCGTGGGGCTAGGAGGTAATCATATCCTTCACTAGCATGGCACCATGGCACAATAATAAATAATATGATCATATAACATTAGAAAGTGACCATAAGACCAAATCGTGCCCCCCTCAAAAACACAATAAAATATCCAAATAATAGCCCGAAGTGTATGTGGACCCCACTAAATGCTGCAAGCTGTGCCGGAAGGTGTGGGATGCATCACAAAAATCCTCTGAACAAACCTCATGCCAATTCCTTGCCTCAATTTCCCAAATTGATTTCCTCAGTGACCATTTCTTCCATTTTTTATGCTCAGAAAATCACCTGTAAAATAATAAAATTCTTGTACCTCTCTTCCTGGTTACCCGGGCACAAATCTGACTGCATCAAAATGTTTGGGAGTATGGTAATATGGTAATCACAAGTGGTTGGACCCCATACTCCCTCTGTAGCGCCCTAGGAGAACCAAATAGATCTCAAAATGTGCTGACAGGCCATTTTATAATGGCAATTATGTAATAAACTGGTAATCTGACTGTAATCTCATCTGAAAGTGCCTGAAACTGATATGTGAGTGTGCCAATGGACTCAAAAGGCCCAAACGTAGTAGATATGAGTACTCATACACCATGTGACCACCTGGACAATCATTTGTAAGCTCAACCATGCCCAGACAAATAAAAATAATGGTCTGTAAATAATAATAATAATAATAATCCATCAAACCATCATATGAAACCTATGTCTAATGCATGGAACCATCAAGTGGGAAACATAGGACCACAAATAATCAATCTTGGACATAATTGGTCCAACTCATCCCGGATCTTGTGGTTGACTTGGTCAAGCTGGGTTGACCTAGTCAAAATTGATCAAAATAATGACCCAGGCTCAAACTAACTGATGCTGCAAGTGCAAATGGATAAGATATGCTCCTTTAATTATTTCAATAGCAAGACGAAAGTATAAAGTAGCATTTCACTGGCAATTAAGCAATCAATACATCAAATAAAAGTCCAGAATCAAAACAATCAATTACTAAGAGAAAGACCCTCAAGTGTATACTCATTTCATGGGTGTGACCATTTTGCTAGGAATGGGTGAAGGTGAAAAATGCCAAGCTAGGATAGGGGCGTGACTTTACAATCTTCAACACTATGACACTTTGGATAAGGGGAACAAGGGAGAATCACCTAAGCATATGTTGGACAGAAAACACACAAGGAATGGCGGTGTCTCACAAATGGAATGAGTTGATTTAAGGAGTGTCTATTCAACTTTCAGCAAATGTCTACAACTCACATCCAAGCTTGAACCAGCTCTGTGAGGATATTTTCTAGAACCACCGTGACTGGGTGCATAGCTAACCGTAACTTGAGGTTCTAGGGGACACTTAGAATTAGTTGTCCCTTACTCCATCTCACATCCCAACCCATAGACTCTATGAGGAATTAATCATTACATTTTAATTATGGCCAGCAGTCTTTAGATTTAGCATACATTTAACCAGTGTTACAAATATCGGTCGATTTATCGCCGACTCGCAATAAATCGCGATTTTTAAAAGCTCCCGTTTTTTTAAGGAAAAAATGGCCCAAAAATCGGGCCGATTTTTCGGTGATTTTGCCTGATTTTTCGGCGATATATCCCGAGTCGATCGTTTTTTTGACAGGGTCGGAAAATTGGGGTTTTAAAGGCCGTGGCCTCTATTTTTTCTCTTTCATTTGGAAGCTACAGCCCAGGAGAAGAGAGCCAAGGAGACTAGGATAGGTTTTAGTTTGCCCAAGGAGGATTTTAGTCATCATTTCGCTCGCCGTCAACCATCAGATTTGAAGATTGGAGCTTTGCATTTGGAGTTGTTTCCAAGTATATCACAGCTGAAGGTATGTAAAAAAAATTGCCCATCATTTCTCATTTTTCCAAGAGGGTTCATGATGGTTTGCATTGGCAATGATTTCTCCATCCTCATTATTGTTTTCTAAAGGCTCTTAAACAATTTTTTTCCATCTTAATGTAATTTGCAGCAGTTATGTCACACTATGTTAGCCAAAAAAATGTTTTTAAATTTTTTCTTGCCCTAGATCTTTGGAAAACCTCACAAAAATTGGAAAATTTCTATTAGTATTTATTTTCCCTCATCAAATCAAAGATTGAATGTATCTCGATTCTCTAATTTCTTGTTTTTTAATTTTTTTTTATATTTCCATCAATCACATATGCTATTTTTTTTTTTTGCCCTAGGTTTACTTGAAACTTCATTTTTTCCATATATAAGATGTCGAAAGGTTTGGATCCATTTTGGGAATATGGCACAGTTGTTGATCCAGAAAATCGACAATCTCTCACTTGCAATCTATGTGGGAAAAGAATGACGGGTGGGATAAGCACGCTGAAATATCACATTGCACAAATACCCGGGGCATGATGTGATTCCTTGCACCGCAGCAAGCGAGGATCACATTGACAAGGCCAAAAAAAGCAATTGAGGGAACTAAGCTAAAGAAACAATACAAGGACACCGTGAGAAATCAAATTGCCTCAAAATCCGGGTCCGGATTAGAAGTGGGGGCTAGTGGGACGAGTCTGGAAACCTTCTCCACACAGCAGTCCACAATGCTTTCACCTTCGACTACATCACCATCACCTTTCTTTGTGTCGGGATGCACACCTGGTACACAACCTTCTCTAAGGTCCATGTTGAAAGTAAAGGAGAAAAAAGAAGCAGATATACTTGTGGGTCGATGCTTGCTATGGAGTGATATTCCATTTAACTTTGCCAAGAACCCATTTTATGTGTCCATGTTTGAGGCAGCTGCTATTGTTGGACCGAGGTATAAGCCCCCCACTTATGAGGAGTTGAAAGGGCCCATCCTCCAGGATGAAAAGGCCGATTGCACTCACAAGTTGGAGGATCTTCGAAAATCATGGGAGTTAATAGAAAGCACAGTGATGTCAGACGGTTGGACTGATATGAAGGGTAGGACCCTTCTCAACTTCTTGGTTCATTGTCCCAGGGGCATTATGTTTATGAAATCCGTGGATGCATCTGCACATGTCAAAGATGCGGCTATACTATGTAGCTTGTTGGATGAGTTCATCCAAGAGATTGGCCCGCAGCATGTTGTCCAAGTCATAACGGACAATGCTAAGAACTATGTGTCTGCTGGTAGGATGCTTATGGCCATGTATCCTTCACTATTCTGGACTCCTTGTGCGGCCCATTGCCTTGATTTGATGTTAGAGGATTTAGCCAAGATTGATTGGATCATGGATACCATTAAATCAGCACGGAGCATCACAAAATTCATATACAATCACGCAGCGGTGCTTAGCTTGATGAGAACTTTCACAGGTGACAAAGAGTTGGTGCATCCTACCATCACACGCTTTGCCACTAGCTTTATTTCTCTCCAGTCCCTCTTGGGTTCTATGTGGGACTTGCAATAGATGTTCCTTTCACCTGAGTGGAGTGCTTTATCATTTAGCACTAGACCAGAGGGGCAAGCCATATTCAGGCTAGTTACATACCATCATAGCTTTTGGGATGCGGTGAGGGAGGTTTGTGCCGTCACTGAACCTTTGGTAAAGGTTCTCCACTTGGTTGATGGAGATAAGCCTGCAATGGGCTACCTATATGACACCATGGATAGGGCCAAAGAGTCCATTTGTGCCTATTACAAGGACAAGGGAGATCAGGGGCAGGAGAGACAACTGATTATATGGGGGTTGATTGATGCGCGATGGAACCACACACTCCATCGCCCCATTCATGCTGCAGGGTTATACCTCAACCCTGCATTTTCTTACTCTTGTGGCTTTAGATTTGATGGAGAGGTTATGTTTGGATTCTACGAGTGTGTCCATAGGATGGTGCCGTCTTCAGCTGATCGTGCAGAGCCTTCCCAAGAGTTGGAAGTGTATAAGAGAGCCACAGGATTACTTGGGTTTGATATGGAAGTATATGACAGGACCAACCTGATGCCAAGTAAGCTTCACCTTATTTTAAATTTCATTTTCTTTTTCTAATTCTTTTTTTTTAAATTTCATTATCTTTTCTTATGTTTCTTTAATTCGTTGTAGATACCTGGTGGGAAAACTATGGTGGTTGCGTACCTATTCTACAAAGGCTTGCCACTCGAGTGCTCAGCCAGACATGTAGCTCTTCCGGTTGCGAGCACAACTGGAGTGTATTTGAAAAGTACGCGCCAAAAAGAGCAACAGGTTAGAGAATTTTCAAATTCATTATAAATTATTGAATTCTAGTTTATAATTTTATCATTTATCATTATGCCCCTTTGCCTTCTAATTTATGCATTACAAATTATTAAATTTATAATTTAATATCTAATTTTATGATCCTCATACAGGTTGGATACTCTGCGCCTTAATGATTTGGTCTATGTCCACTACTGTCTCAGGTTGTGGATGAAGCAATTTGAGAAAACAGTTGATGCGAAGGCCATTTCATTAGATGAGATCGACACCATTGCAACTTGGAGGGCAGAGTGTGAGGAGCCTGCTATGGAGGTAGCCCCTGATTGGCTAGCGGATGATCATGATAGTGATCATGATGATGTTACAGAGGCTCCATATGAGGGTGATCAAGTTCCAAAGGAGTTTCACACTGAGTCTAGGAGTGTGCCACAGTTAGAGCCAGAGCCACAGTCAAGGTTAGAAGGAGATAGACCCGATAGTAGCATTGGTACTGGTAAAGGAGTAGTTGTAGGACTACCTCCTCGAGCTCCTTCTTCTTCTTCAGGATACCAGTTTCAGCAACCTTCAATTTCTAGAGGACATCATTTTGCAGGGTCTTCTTCTAGAGGACGTCAGATACCAGTACGAGGCCCACAACCCTCGAGGGCACCTTGTCCTAGAGGAAGGGCAAGGGTCGTTTCCACAGTGATTACCTTTTCCTGTAAAAGGGGTAGAGGGAATCGATAGTTTATTTACTTTATTTCACTGTAGATGACTCATGAGTCATGATGATGATCATGAGATACATTTGTTATAACTTATATTTTTGATGATTCAATATTCACTATTCAGGAGTAGGACTGGGACACGATCCATTTTGATGTGTGATGTATCTCTAGACATCTTATATATCTTATATATCTTATATATCTGTTTTCTTTCCATATTCATGTGGCAATGTGTTTATTTGATGTTATTGTTGCTTTAGATGTTTAAAAAATTGAAAAAAAATGAATATTTTGTGTTTTTTAAGTTTGCCGATTTTTGTCGATGTGCAGTCGAGATATCCCGAAACGATGTTTCCCGGACCCTGTCGATTTTGTCGCCGCGCCGATATTTGTAACATTGCATTTAACTACTGCTTTTTAGGCCTTATGTCCCTTTGGATTTTGCATGTGCTTAGAAGCACAGCTAATTGCATCTTTTATCCAGGGTGCTTTTCATTTCAAATCATAGCTCTCTTTCATTGTGCTAAAAGGCACAGTTTTAATTTATAACCATGGGCATGCATATAAGATTTAATAATGAGTCACATATGCATGTAATGATGGTAGTACATTTTGCTTTAAGTCTAGCTGACGCAACTCAGGAAACTAGGGGGATCATCCACAATCAGGACCAAACATCAGGGGCAACTGACCAGAGAGGTCAAGGCTTCAAATCCAACTCACCTAAGCTCAGGAACTAACACCAGCGGGTTATCCTGGCCTAGAAGGATCAAGGATTTGGTAAGTTCTGTTGCACAACTCAGAGCCAAGACACAAAACAACAGGGAATCTATCCAACATAGAGGCAAAAGTGGGGAGGTCCTCCATATCACAAGCTGAAGTGTAAGTCAAGGTAAAACCAAATACATAAGAGAACGGATGGATGGGGAAAGTGATAGGTGATGCCATAAATGGTGGGAATGATCATGTCCATACTACTTAAGAGGGTAAAACCAACGAGTATAAACAAGAAATTATTATTCCGAGTAATTAGATCACTTTAATTCCAGACAGTCAATCAATAACCATATATATATATATATATATATCACCAGATCATGACCACTAAATACCTAGTCAAGCTACTAAGATAAGCAAAAGGGCAAGGTAAACATCTCCAATGCACAACCATATACCTGCTGGGTCATACACCTGTATCCATCATCTGGACCATCATCCATCACTGGAACACTACTGCGGTACAACTCTAGGGACTATCACATTGCTTTGTATGGAAGAAAATGGTCACTTCAGTCATCAAATCTAAGGTCATGAGGCTCAATCATGGCACAAGGCTTGTCATGTCTGCTCTGGGGCTGCTGAACGCATGAGTGATCATCAAAAGTACTGCTCATCATAAGTTGATCCCATCAAAAATGTGTAAAGGACTGGCTCAAAAATATACAGGAAACTACTCTACAATCATGGTAGCCCAGCTACTATGGATGTGATAACAGTACTAATCAGAGTTGGATGGCCACATACAAATATTAATTGGTTGGAAATAAAGGATGTGTTTATTACAGCTCCAGTGGTTCTGCCAGTTTATGTCCTAAGTGTAACATCAAAAAGCGATGATGGAATTAGCAGGATGTGGACTTGATGATCCCTTGAAGATGTCAAATATAACTAGCAATCTCAAAAGGCTTGACTCAGGTATGCTTTATTCTGAGGTAAGTAAGAAGCCTAATTAACTCTTTATGTGTTTAGATTTGGACTTATGTATCTTCTCATCATGATCATTAGTAATCAAGGGTTTACATGATCATGATACCTTCTAGCTTGATGACTTTACTTTGTAAAGAGTTGAGACTCATTGAACAATGTGATCAAAGTATGCAAGTGTAAGAAGGTAGTAGAGTTCATCTATGTATTAAATAATCATGACCATATGTGTTAAAATTTTCATATCTAGGGTTATGATCTCATCAAAATATACTAACAAATGTGTGATTGGTACATGAGATCTTGAGAATGATATTATGCACACTTAAAAGGTGCATGCTCAGATCTAAAGGACACTGGTTAGAGGCAGAAATTAAGAGGGAGGACTCTTTATCCCACCTATGTTTCCGTGTTCTATGGTGAAACATACTTTTATGACATATTGCATACCGATATTATGCTCTTGATGGCATCTAGTTAGTTTCCTATTATATGGATGGATGATAAGACTATGTCATTATGTGAAATTGATATTGCATAAGTTTGGTTATTGCTGACTATCGAACTGAATTTAACTTGTAGGAAAGGTCTACAACAGGAGGATGATATGATTTGCTCGGAAAGACAAGTGATAAAGTCTGTAGATCCTGTTCATGTTCAGAATGAGATGCACAGTTCTAGAGGGAGCTGAGTGCTCAGATACAGAAGGAGTAAGAGCCACAGGATGCAGGATCAATTATTTTTAGATGGTCATCCTCCTAAGTCTCAGCATAGAGTCATCCAAGACATATGCTTACAAAAGAGAATCTGCCAGGTATTTGATATTGATGAATTGTTCCTTACTAGAGTGGAACATCTAGTAAGTTTAGAGATCAAGAGGGAGCCAATTGTGCCCTACAATCCTCAACAGAATGGGATTGCAGAAAAGAAAAGTAGAGATGTGATCTTCCATGAGAAATTTGTTTCTCGTCACTTCAAAGAGCCTTCAAAGAGCCTTCCAGTGATATAGACATGGGAAGTGAGCCTAGTCCATGAGTCATCTCTTTCAAATGAGCAGAGGGAGGAGGTCAGGGAGTCCTCGGTTGATCTCATTAAGAAGCCTATTGAGAGGCTTCAAGGGTGCTCTGGTTGGATATCTCGAATGAGCCACGACACTGATTCAGAATCCTCCACCTATGAGGAGGCAGCCAAACATCAGGTTTGGAAAGGTACTATGAGAGAAGATCTCCAGTTAATAATGGAGAATGACGTGTGTAAAGTGGTTCTTAGACAACAAGGGAAGTCAGTTATAACTTCCAAGTGGATCTATAAGATCAAGCTTCTTGCTGACATCCAGAGCTATTTGAAGCTCTCTGAAAATCATGTATTCTATGACAGGTCGAAACACATCGAGAGGAAGTATCACTATGTCAAGGACATGGTGCAGAGACTTCAGTATGTTCTACAGATGTGTTAACTAGGCCTATGTCCACGACGAAGTCTGGGTAGTTCCAAGACAAGCTTAGTGATTGTTGAGAATGCCTCTTGTTACTGGATGAACTAGCAAGGCTAGTTTCCAATGAACAAATGTATGGAGAGTGTGACCACTGTCACCTCGGTCGCACTTCCAACTGCTTTGGAGTGTCGTAACCTCCAAGGGGAGAACCATTTGATTGCTCTACAAGACACTAGGAACAAAGAGACTATGCCTTCTAGAAGACCAAGTTAGAGACCAGTGCCTTTAATCAATTTGATTATATGAATGAAGAAGACATACTACTTAAACAAAGTGCTTGTAGAGACTACTACAAATGTATACAAGTTAATGTGTGCAACCCAAGATATACAAGTAGCAAATCATTCAATGGCAATTTGGCATAAGAGATCTTTCATCAACATTAAACATGTAATCATATACCATTTAACATGAGTGCAAATAGCATCCTTATATTATCAACCTATGACTTCTCCAACAACAAATAAGAGGACTGATGTGATTATATCAGCAATAGTATGACAATATGATGTGATGACAGTCCTAACAGTATGACAGTCCTAAACAATTGTGAACAACAGTTAAGATGGAAGAGATATATCTTTGCATTCAACCAACTTCACCATGCATGCATTGTTAGACCACCTCAATCCTTTGTCATTTATGACAGTCAAAGATGAATATGTAGACTGTATGCAATATATTTTCCGACCTTACAATTGACCAAACAGGACAACCAATCAAATAGTGAAAAGTATAATCAATTATTAACTCCTTTTATGGTCTGTGTGTTGATTTTGGAGGTGGAGGATGGCAAGAAGGAAGGGTTGTCAAGTGTGTTGACAGTCTGCAATTATTTGCAGACTAATTTGCAGCAGAGAATTAGGGCCATTATAAGGTTGTCTCAACCCTATTTTTGGACAGCCAATGAAGGTCGAGGGTTTGTAGGAGGAAAGGGAAGAAAAGGAAGGGAGAAGGAGGAAAGGAAGAAGAGGAGAAAGGAAGAAGGGAAAAGGAGGGAGGAGAGAAGGAATAGAGAGGAGGGAAGGATAAGAGAAGAGGAGGGCGAAGGCAATGGAGGAAGGGTTTATGACTGTTTTAGGTCTGATTTTTAGTAGTTTTTAGGGTTTTTTAGGAATTTTTAATATTTTTAAGTTTTTAAGGCTTCCTAAAATTTCGCCCTAGGGTTTTTAGAGCTAAAGAAGGCGTGTCAAATTTGTAGAAGGGAGGGCCGAAATTTTAGGGAGGCCCAAAATTTGAAAAAAATATTTTTTTTTTAATTTTCTAGGGTTTTAGTCATAAAATTGAAGACCTAATTCTAACCCTAATTCTACCATGAAAATGCAAATTTACACATGCATATGCAAGAAAATTTGGTAAAATAGTGACAACTTAGGGTTTTTTGTGGATATTACCCTTAAACCCTACCCTTCCTCTTGGAGTTCTTTCTCCTTGTCTACTAAACTAGGGCTTCTTGTAACAACCTTTAGGGTTCGTTACAAGAACCTAATCTAGGGCAAAGTTGGAGATCCAAGGCTAAACTACGTAAAAACTTCCTCTAGGTAGCGTTTTAACTATGCAAAGAGGATAGATGGTAGATAAAATGCCCTATTCAGAAAAAATACAACCCTAAGGCCACCATTCAATCATTCAAGAAGCAAAAATTCACCTACCATTCATCAAGCATGGCTAAAAATGGACTAGACTTACTTGAGCATGAGTTCTTCCAACCATTCTAGCATCCACCAAGCATTAGAAAAACAAAAGAAGACCAACTTTCATCCAAAAAGCAAGAAGAATTTCCCTCCAAGAGGTGCGCATCACTTCATAAGGCTATCATGGGTAAAAAAATAACATTATAAATTTTGTCCCATGAGTTGTGATTTGAAAATGGAGGAGAGTTTATTTATAGCCTCTCACACTCACTTTTACAAAATAACCAGGCCGACATGCCTTTAAAATGTCAATTTAAAAATATAACATGTCAACTTAAAAATATAACATCTAAGTTGCAGGAAACTTGTTACTAGGCCTTGTACCACTGCCATACCAGGCAAGAAACTCGAAAACGCGTTTGGTACTCCTCGGAAACGCGTTTCTGACCGTGCCACCACGTTTCACCTGGAGGAAACATGGGTGGTACGGATGGAAAAGCGTTTCCGTGCCGTATCCATGCCCGTATGGCGCGTTTCCTCCTCGAATTCTCACTTTCCCATCCAAAAAGAGAACCCGTTAGCTTAATCAATGGGTTAAGTTGTTTCTTAATGGGTTAATGATGGTTTAGGAAACCTCTAGAAGCCTCTAAAATTATTTTTTTTTATAAAAGGAGGATTTTACTTCCCTCATCTCACATAGTGATTTGAGCAAGCGAGGGTTACTTGAGAAAGCCGATTTGAAGATAGTCAGCTATAGCACTGTGCAAATCGACTTATCTTATGTTTTAGTTCTATGTTGACTATTCACATTTTGATATGTGTAGCATTGTAGCCTCATACATAAAGACTGATTTTGAAATTTTGAATATATTGTATCACCAAGGTTGTTTTTGGATATTACTACTTGGTAACTTGCATCATGTAATCATCTGTGACAATTTTAATTATGTAGAGATGGACTTATGAGTAAAATGTGATGTTAGATGTTTGAAATTATGATTTATCACTTGTCATTTATGTTTTCACATTTAATTTTTAATGTCCTTGCTAATTTGCATATATATATATCGCGTTTCCCCGTTTCCTAAATTTTTGGGGTCACGTTTCTAGTGCATTTCCGTATCGGATACACGTTTCCGTTTCCCTGTACCATGCAACTTCGTATAAAATGAAAAATAATATAAAATAATCATATATGTGGGTAACTTGGGGCATTTTCCCCATCGTTTACAAAAAAAATGACTAAAATAGCTAAAAATGAGCAAATTACTTTGAACTGAAAGATGGAGTAAGCAGGGGGGGTCGCCATGCCCCATCTAACCCCAACAATGCAAATAATCCCTCAACGCCCCCCCAAAACAAGCAGTACGGCCTGGATGGAGAGATGACGTTATCAGTGGAACTGGCCCAAGGAGAGAGAGCGTTCAGCTGAGAAGCACTAGGATAGGCGCCTAAGGTGACCTGGAGCAAAGGCAAAATCCTCATAGCTAGAAGAGATGTCACCAGAGTAAGGAAACAAGTGGGTGGTCATGTGACCCAGTGACCCACCCCTAGGAGCCTTGGACACCAACCTCAGGGCTACAAGCCCTATAATAAGATAGTCAACAATGCCACTAAGCCATAGTACTCCTAAGAGAAGGACCTGTTATCAAACCATAGTAGCAGGGCTACTATTCTTGTTTAGCAAATATTTGCACATTCCAGAGCTTCCATTCTTCAGAGCTTGGCTATGATGATTGTATATCTTGAGATCGCCCATGATCAGAGCAGTATATTATTCAAACTTATGTTAGACCTTGTGTCAAGGCTGAGCCTTGAGAGTTCAGATTTGATGATCGATGTGACCCTTTATCCCATACAGTTCCAGTTCAGTGCTTAGAGATGTATTGCAGCAGTGTTTCAGATGATATATGATGATTATTATTCTGATGATGTTATATGACCTATGGATGTTTTATCATTGACTATGGATTATTATCTTGTTGATTTAGCCATGTTCACAGCATCTGCTTGGTATATTATTCCTGATGTGGCAAACTGTTTAAAATGAACTGTAAATTATAAAATGGACATTTACTTGCACATTTAGGTTATTTGACAAAACCCACTGGCTTACCACCTTACATAGATATGGCCCTTCCTGACACCAGTTGTCTGCTAGTTTAGGCTCCATATTCACTTGACTCCATCCTCATATGACTTTCCTTATTTGACTGTAAACCCTGACTTGTCTCATTTGACTTTATGATACTGAGGACTTCCCCATTTTTCTACCTCTGTGTTTGGACCGCATCCCTGTATGTTTAGTGTCTCGGCTCTAAGTTGGTGACAAAACTTATCTTTGGTGAGTTGGATTGTAGGCCTAAATCATTCTGGTCGGTTGTCCCGATGTTTGGCATTGGCTCGAACTCTCCCTAGTCACTTGAGATGTTGTTAGCTAAAACTGAAAGCTCATGTACTACTTACGGAAACTTATAAATTCACCCATGGAAACTAAAAAGGGCAAGAGCGATGAACTGCTAAAAATACTCCTCGAAGAGTATAAGAAAGGTCCAAAAAGCAATGGTTCTTAAAAGCTATATCTAAACAATTGCTGACCTTATATGTATATGAAAACATGCCCTGGATGCAAGCTGCAACTAGTTGTGCTTATCAGCACACCTGAGATCCGAAGGGTTATGTAGGCCAAAAAGGCCATGAAATGAAATTGAATGATCCTAATGAACCTGGATCAACTTGATGTAGACATGATCCCTAAGTTGAATAAGCACTCTCTAAACAACTTATCCATTTGTGAGGCACAGCCATCCCCCGTGTTATTTTGTCTAGCACAGAGTTTGTAGTTTTCCCCTTCTCCCAGTCCAAAGTATTTTTGAGTTGAGTAAGAGAAGTCAACCCATTGGACCAACCTTGTTCCTAGCCTTCATCCTTCACTAGCAGTTTGACCATATCCAATGGGTGAGTTTGTCATTTAAACTATTGTGCAAGCGATTTCAAATAACAAAGGAAATATGCTTAACTTAATCAATGCCACTGAATGGATGTTATACTTTGAGCTTGGCTGTGAGAATGATTAGAGAAACATGTCTTAGTCTACTAATGTGATTTATCCTTGGTTGTATATTATTGGGATCCGTGATGATGTGGGCCATATATATACCTATTGATGATGATTGATGGTCCCACATACTTGATGATGATGCCATATGATGGACATATGGTTCAGATGATGATTGATGCAGTTCAGCAGGTTTTATTATTACTTCAGATCATCAGATTATGCACTGTCCATATATGGTGGAGCTTACAGCTGGCCCATTAGGGCAACCCATGGTGTATGAGTACACATTCCTAGTGGATTTGGTTCTTCTGGATCCAATGAGACACTTATCTTTCAGTTCTGGGCACTTCTGACAGTGATTGATGCAGTTTTACACTTGTTGACCAGATTTGGGGTTGATTTCCCAGCCTGAGCAGCAGGAGCCAGGAGAGGCCAGTTCACCTAGGGCGCTGTATGACGAGAGGGTGGTCCAGCCACTTGTTTTTACCATTTACCCCCCACTTCTGGAGAGCCTGGTGGGATCAGTTGGACAGCACAGATGCCCTAGGAGGCAATTTTGGCACTTTCAAAGTTACCGAGGCAGTTAAAAAATGGGATAAAGTGGTCACTGAGGAATTCAATTTGGGCAATTGAGGCAAGGTTTTGGCACTTGGTTTTCACAGAGTTCTTCCAGGGTGATCCCACTATCTTCCAGCCAGTTTTCACCATGTGGGTAGGCCCACAGCGACCACAAGAGGTCTTTTACTACTTATCTGTCACAAATTTTGAGGACAGATTTGGTTATTTATATTTATCTTGGACATATTTTATTATTTTATTGTGCCTTGGGGATGAGCTAGTAAGGATTGATGCCTCCTAGCCCCACCATGTACTCCATATATCATGTCCTAGTCATTATGAGGTGGGCTTTGGTACTTTTACCCCCTCTAGTGGATGACGTCACCCTCCATGATTATTTTTAGACTATGACCTTATCACTTTATGAGTGATCCATGTGTTATGTTATTATGGTTCATCTTAGCCGTTGATGTTATGTTGAGATCTTTTAATCTCAACCACTCATTTGATGTAGTATTGTAAAGTGGTATAGGGTTTTGGTCTTTATTATCCTATTTAAGGAGGAGACCCCCTATTGTATAGCTCACCTTTGGAGCTCTAGAATATTGGAATAGAACACTTCTTTGTGGAGCATATCTCTCGTCTTGTGGATTCTCTTGCATCTTGAGTATACAGTATCTCTTCTATGTATCATTGTGGGTTTTGGTGCTACTTCTAGTTTTCTTGAAGGGAAGTCGAATTGGTGGAGAGGAGGGCGATTTCTTGAGGTTTATTGTTGGAGGGATCCACATATTCTCTCTTGGGTTGATCTTGTGACAGGGAGTACCATTATTGTATCTTCATGACATAGTTGATGCTTTCTATTACATCTTTCTATCATTTTCATAATCATCTTGCTTGACTTGTTTCTCTTGATCTTGTCTTGTAGGAGGAGGACGATTTGGCTTCTTTGAAGAAGACGTTTTGGTTTGGAGCAACAAAATTGCACTCTTAAATATACACATAGGAGAATGCTATCAATTTGCAAGGTGGCCATAAGCAATTGAGGTAAGATCTACAAGGTATGTGCCTCTTTCCATCCATTCTTTCTTCATTGGTCACAAACCCTAATTAATTGAAACCCTCATTTTGGTTTTTCTTAGATCTACTTAGATCTACCCTTGCCTTTGAAAAGATGTTAAAAACCCACCTCTATAGCATCCACCCCTAGTTGGATCTATAGTTTGGTGGTGATTGGGTTAAAATTGACACACTTTTCAAGGCAATAAAGCCCTCTTGAGCCAAATCGCACTTCCTTGGAGAGGCTTGTTTGGTTAGATCTAGCATATGGGTAGGTGAGATCCCACTTGATTCATAATCTACACACTTAATAACCTACCCTTAGACTTTTACTTTGGTGATTTCTACCTTGTGGGCATCATTCCACATTTTAAGGGGTTAAATTCCCATTTTGGACTACTTGGCATCTTAAAACTCAGATCTAGTAAGATCTAACCCTTGGATTGCCTTGATTTTCAAGATCCACATAGATCATTGCCTAAACTACTTGGATCTATAATTTGGTGGCCATTGGACTTGTTTTGACTCACATTTCCCACCTTTTAGCCCTCCTTGAGCAAAGTCGCACTTCCTTGGGTGACTAAGTTTGCCCACTTTAAGGACGTGGGTAGTTGCGATTTTTGTGGATTTGGAAAGAGCATAATTTGAAACCTACATCTTGTGTGTCATTTTGTGACGATCTACCTTGGGGGTAGCATTCCTTGTTTCAAGGGATTGTGGTCCAATTAGGGTCATATCATGAAACATTAGATCCAGAAAGATCCAACCATTATATCTCAATTAGCCCACTTGATTTGCCTACTTGGTGTCCCGATCTACACTTTGACATATCTTTTGACTCCATTAGCCCATCCAACAAGGCACTAGTCCTCCTTAGGTAAGTCACACTCCTTGGGAATTGTGTCAAACCTTAGATCCCATATGTGGGTATTCCTAATTTTAACTTAGATCCATAGATCTACTCATTATATACCCCTCAGTACCAATTTCATCCCTTAAAGTCCACCTTGTGGGTCCCCTTTGAGGCATTCAATTATCCCAAGGTAGTGGGTTCCACTTGTGCAATACATGGTACTAGATCTTGTCTTTTTAGCTCATCATGTGGCCTAAATCATACATTGGTTGAAACACTAATCATCTCTCAAACCACCTTCAACCATACTTTAATTTCTAGGTCCACTTTACCTTGTATTGGTTTTCGTAACTTACCATTAACTCATCCTTAGGTCCACTTTAACTTGTAGTTGCCCCTAGAGGTATCCCATCCGGGACGGTAGAGGAGACAGGCAACTAAAGAGGTGACCCAAGGGATGCCACGGTTCCCAATGCAATGTGGGAGTCACGTCAACCGAGGCACTCTTCGCTTTAGGTCAGGGTGTAGCAAGACCTAGGGGGAGACCCTATAACCAATCACAGTTGATTGGATCCAAACAAAGGTTTCTAAGGGTAGGTAAATGATGAGTTACGGAAACCAATGCAAGGCTAAGTGGACCTAAGAGTTAAGGAATGGTTGAAGGTGGTGTAAGAGATTGTTAGTGTTTCAACCTATGTATGGTTTAGGCCACATGATGGGGTATGATAACTAGGTATAGTACCATGTGTTTACACAAGTGGGTCTTGTTTTCTTGGGAAGTGTGAAATGGTTCTAGGTAGGCCCACAAGGTGAAGTTAGGTGTGAAGTTGGTACTATAGGTTGGATAAAGGCTAGATCTATGGATCTAAGTTGATTCTAGGAGTACCCATGTACTAGATCTAGGGTTTGACACAATTCCCAAGGAGTGCGACTTGCTTTAGAGAAGGACTAGTGCCTTGTTGGATGGGCTAACGGGGTCGAAAGGTATGTCGAAGTGTAGATCGGGACACCTAGAAGCCAAATCAAGTGGGTTAAATGAGACCTAATGGTTGGATCTTACTAGATCTAGGTTTTTCAAGTAATGACCCTAAGTGGACCACAATCCCTTGAAACAAGGAATGCTACCCCCAAGGCGGATCGTGACAAAAAGACAGTCTAGACCTAGGTTTCAAGGTATGGGCAATCCAAATCCACGAAAATCTCAAACACCCACCTCCTGGAAGTGGACAAACTCAAATTTTCAAGGGGGTGCGACTTGCTCAAGGAAGGCCAAAAAGTGGGTTTGATGGACCAAATCAAGTCCAATGGCCACCAAACTGTAGATCCAAGATGCTAGTACCCCGATCTATGCATGCCCAAAAAATCAAGTCAATCCAAGGGCTAGATCTTAGTAGATCTGAGTTTTGAGTTGCCAAGAGATTCAAAAGGGGGTTTTAACCCCTTAAAACATGGAGAGATGTCCACAAGGTAGATTTCACCAAAGTAAGAATCTGGGGGTAGGTTATCAAGTGTCTAGATTGCAAATCAAGTGGGATCTCACCTACCCATGTGCTAGATCTAACCAAACAAGCCTCTCTCTAGGAAGTGCGATTTGGGTCAAGGAGGGCTTTTTGCCTTGAAAAGTGGGTCAATTTTTAGCCAATCACCACCAAACTGTAGATCCAACTAGGGGTGGATGCTATAGAGGTGGGTTTTCAATATCTCTTCAAAAGCAAGGCTAGATCTAAGTAGATCTAAGAAATACCAAAAACAAGGGTTTTAATTTGATTAGGGTTTTTATTGATCTAGAAACCATGGAAGATTCAAGGAAGTAGAAGATCATACCTTTTGGAACATACCTGGATGAAGAGATGAATGCTAGTTGAGACGAGGATTACTTTGCCAAAGATCAAATGGAGAATTGTTGAAGCCCTCTTGCCAAATCGATTTTCCCAAGCCACATGTGATTCCTTCTAACCTGTCAAGCCAAGGAGCAAAGCATCAATCAGTTTAACAAATTGAAGGTAGATACAAGCAATAGAGAGAGAGAAACATAGAATAGTTGACACAAAGGAAAAACTACTCCCTGTTACACCAAAGCGACTTCTTCCAAGATTGAAGGGCAAGCCTCCCCACCAATTCGCCCTTGTCCAAAATCGCCCTCTTAACCTGTAAATGAAATATGGCAAATATGCAAGATAGCTACAATAGATCCTTCAGTGCAATGGACAATAGCATTTACAATCGAAACAACCAACATCCACTCCAATCCAAGCATGTACTCCAAAAGATAGAAATTTTATTCCAAGAGCCAAGAGCCAAAAATCTCTAGATGATTTTACAATGAGAGGCTCCCTCCTTAAATAGGATGGGGAGAGAGTACAATCCTAACCACTTTTTACATGAGTGGCTAAGATTAAAAGATCTCAAGATCTAATCAATGGCTAGCAATAAATCATAACAATATATCACATGGATCACCCACATAATGATAGCGCACCCACTAAAAGGTACAATAAGAGGGTGACGTCATCTACTAGAGAAACATAAACACCAAAATCCACCTCATGGTGACTAGGACATGACAATATAAGCTCATGCTGGGGCTAGGAGGTATTAATCCTTACTAGCTCATCCCCAAGGCACAATAAAATAATAAAATATGTCCAATATAATATAAATGATCAAAACTGTCCTCAGAATCCATGACAGTCAAGCAGTAAATGTCCTCCTGTGATCAATCTGGGCATACCCACATGGTGAAAACTGACTGGAAGGTAGTGATTCCACCTTGGAAGACCTCTGTGAAGACCAAATGTCAAAACCTTGCCTCAATTGCCCAAATCGATTTCCTCAGTGACCACTTTATCCCATTTTTTAACTGCCTCGGGAACTGTGAAAGTGCCAAAACTGCCTCCTAGGGTGCTAGCGCTGTCCATCTGAGCCCACCAAGCTCTCCAGAAGGGGGGGTAAATGGTAAAAACAAGTGGTTGGACCACCCCCTCCATCATCAGCGCCCTAGGTGAACTGGCCTCTCGGGGCCCCTGCTGCTCAGGCTGGGACATCAGCCCCAAATCTGGTCAACAAGTGTAAAACTGCATCAATCACTGTCAGAAGTGCCCGGAACTAAAAGATAAGTGTCTCAATGGATCCAGAAGACCCAATTCCACTAAGAATATGTACTCATATACCCTGGGTTGCCCTAATGGGCCAGCTGTAGGGTCCACCATATATGGACAATGTATAATCTGCTGATCTGAAGTAGTAATAAACCTGCTGAACTGGATCAAACATCATCTGCATCATATGTCCATCATATGATATCATCATCAAACATGTGGACCCATCAATCATCATCAATAATCATCCATACATGGTCCACATCATCACGGATCCCAAGAATACACAACCAAGGATAAATCACATCAGTAGACTAAGACAATGCTTCTCTAATCATTCTCACAGCTAAGCTCAAAGTATAACATCCATTTAGTGGCATTTAATTAGTTAGCATATTCCGTTGTTATATAAACTTACTTGCACAATAGTTCAAATGACAAACTCACCCATTGGACATGGTCAAACTGCTAGTGAAGGATGAAGGCTAGGAGCAAGGTTGGGCCAAGGGTTTGACTTGTCTAACTTAACTCAAAAATACTTTGGACTGGGAGAAGGGGGAAGCTACAAACTCTGTGCTGGACAAAAGAACACGGGGGATGGCTGTGCCTCACAAATGGATAAGTTGTTTAGAGAGTGTTTATTCAACTTAGGCATCATGTCTACATCAAGTTGATCCAGGTTCATTAGGATCATTCAATTTTATTCCATGGCCTTTTTGGCCTACATAACCCTTCGGATTTCAGATGTGCTGAGAAGCACAACTAGTTGCAGCTTGCATCCAGGGCATGTTTTTCAAATATTTATAAGGTCAGCAATTGTTTAGATATAGCTTTTAAGAACCATTGCTTTTTGGACCTTTCTTATACTCTTCGAGGAGTATTTTTAGCTTTTCATTGCTCTTGCCCCTTTTTTTTTGTTTCCATGGGCGAATTTTTCAAGTTTCCATAGGTAGAACATGAGCTTTCAGTTTTAGCCAACAACATCTCAAGTGACTAAGGGGAGTTCGAGCCAATGCCAAACATCGGGACAACCGACCAGAATGATTTAGGCCTACAATCCAACTCACCAAGGGCAAGTTTTGTTACCAACTCAGAGCCGAGACACTGAATATACAGGGATGCGGTCCAAACACAGAGGTAGAAAAATGGGGAAGTCCTCGGTATCAGAAAGTCAAATGAGACATGTCAAGGTTTAAAGTCAAATAGGAAGGTCATTTATGGATGGAGATAAGTGAATATGGAGCCTACACTAGCAGACAACTGGTGTCGGGAAAGACCATATCTATGTAAGGTGAAAAACCAGTGAGTTTTGTTAAATGACCTAAAAGTGCAAGCAATTTGTCTATTTTATGATTTACAGTTCATTTTAAATAGTTTGCCACATCAGGAATATTATACCAAGCACATGCTATGATCATGACTAAATCAACAAGATAATAATCCACAGTCAGTGAGAACATATCCATAGATTATACAACATCATCATAATAATAATCATCATGCATCATCTGAAACACTGCTGAAATACATCTCTAGGCACTGAACTGAAACTGTAATGGGATAAGTGGTCACATCAGTCATCAAATCTGAACTCTCAAGGCTCAGCCTTGACACAAGGTCATATACAAATCTGAATAATGTACTGCTCTGATCATGAGTGATCCAATATATATATATATAGCCATGCTCTGGAATAATGTGCGGATATCTGCTGTACAAGAATAGTAGCCCTGCTACTATGGTGTGATAACAGGTCTCCCCCTCATTATCTTGGCTTTAGTAACTCAAGTGAAGAGTGCCTCGATTGGCGTGACAACCAATCCCTTGGAGATCGAGGCTCTCTTGGTTCACCACTTTGGTTGCTTATCCCCTCTAACATCCTTACGGATCCACCATTAGGGGCAACTACAAGATCGGTGATAACATTTTGGCAGCGTTGCCGGGGAGGTGGAGGCTTACCTTCAGTGTCTGTGAGTGTCCATGCGTTATCAATATCTTATCGCATTAGGTTTTGTTTGGTGATTGTATTTTGAATTTCATAATTATACCAATCACCATTTTAATTTTTCACTCATCTCACCTCTCCTACAACATATATCATTTCGGTGAATTACTTGTGTGGTTCACCTGGCGACTCCACCTCGTGACTCCACTGAAGACCGAACCCAACATATTAATCTTAAGTTCTTAGAATGTCCTGCTAATTGTGAAGGAATCCCTACAACCTATACTCGAAACCGAAGACAAATTAAAGAGAATTCATCCAATTTCTTTTGGAAGATTTCTAATCCTACTACTTCATCGACTCATCTTTTTGGATCTCCTTCATCTTCATCTAGTCCAATGGCCGGAACAAACACTGGTGGAAACCAGAACAATCCTCCTCCACAGAACCCTAGGATTTTTGGAAGAAAGGCTAAGCCATCTCCTTTAGATTTTTCCTAGATCCAGGGAGCCCCCCATGACATGCCTGAAAAGTACTTTGAGAAAGTTCCCAAGTTTGATGGAGTGTCTACTATCTCCATAGAAGATCATGTTGAAAAGGTTTGGGAACACATGGAAGCATATAGAGCATATGATGAAGATGTCTTCATGAGGGGCCTTCTGGCATCTTTGGAAGGAGATGTCCAAAAGTGGTTTGATAGATTCCCTGCTTCATCCATTGATGGATATGGCAATTTTGTCATGAAGCTAAGTAGTGAGTGGTCTCGTAAGTTAGATGGGAAATTTCTCTTGCATCAATTGTTTGATATCAAGAAGAAAGAAAATGAAACAGTCCATGAATTTAATATCAGATTTGATAAGATTGTAGCTAATATCCCAGAAGAAATTAATTCAAAAGATCAAGCAATTGTTATTCATTATTCGAATGCCTTTAAAGGATGGCTTGGATATCACTTGAAGGATAAGAATCCTGATGACTTAAAGACCGCTCAATTTAATGCAAAGATGGTTGAGCAAAATGCAGCATCTATGGGTAAACAAAAAAAATTCGATCACTTTGCCCCATCCACATCTAGATCTGATCCTAAGCTTTGAAAGCCTAAGGAACCTGTGAGTGAGCCAAAGGACACAAAGGACACGTTAGAGACCATGCAAGAAATAATGAGACAACTGACTGTCCTAACAAAAAATGTTGCAAGTTTTCATGATCCGGAGAGACATAGAAACCCTTATGGCCCTAAACCTTACTGGAACAACAATAGGAGGCCTGAGGGAGATAGGAGGCATCTAGAATATCCATAGAACTCTGAGAAGAAGAATGTGAATTGGTGTGATGAAACAGAAGAAGAGCCTTATGACACCAATTATCCTGATGATCAACCTGATAGCATCAACCTTATAAATGATTTATCCTATGACGATGATTTTGGAAGAATTCTCCTAGAAGAAGAGCCATGGGAGCAAGAGGATTCAATTGATGAGCCTAGCTCCTCATGTTGTGCAATAAATCTCCCTGAACCTAAAGAACAACCCAAAATTCAAATCTATAAGCGAAGGAATGATTCCCAACAACCTTCTTTCCTAGACAAACATAATGTTAATAATGAAGATAAAAAGGAAGAAGAAGAATCTTCCCCAAATGATTATAATTTGAACATTGACATTAAGAAGGAATTGGGAAAAATTATGTGTAACATCCCTGTAACTAAATTAATGAAAGTTCCCTCAGTAAGAAGCCAAGTAGAAGAGTTCTTTGAAGGCATTGGCCGAGAAAAGACTCCTGAGGTTGTCTTGGAATCCTATCATATACAGAGTCTTAGCGGAACTCAACCTAGAAAAGTTGAAAAGGATCCACCTATTAACATCCATTCTGCGATCTATGAAAGAAAGATCGGTGGTAAAGGCAGAGGCCCCCCTATTGTAAAGGCACCTTTGGGCTCTGGAAAACTTGGAATAAAAATACTATTTTTGTAGATCTGCCTCTTTGGCTTCTATGGGTTATCTTGCAAGTTGAATATACAATCTTTTCTCTGTGTTATCATTATGGATCTTGCTTGTCCAAACGTTTTCTCTGCAGGGAGGCCGTGTGGTTGAAGAGGAGGACGATTTGAGGGGACGGTATTGTGGGGAAACCCCATATCTTACCTTTGGATTTTCGTTTTGTCTCAGGGAGTATCATTATTGTATCTTCATGACATAGTTGATGCTCTTTGTTTCATCTTTTCACCCTTATAGTCATTTTCATGCTAGATTGATTCTCATATAGATCATTTCTTGCAGGAGAAGGGCGCACTTGTCACTTTGGAGGGATAGCGATTCCACTTGGATAGGTTGGATCTCACTCTTGATTGCGTCACCTGGGAAGAATTATCAATTTGAAAGGTAGCCACAACCTTTAGAGGTAATATCTACAAGGTACGTATCTTGTTTCATGCATTTTACCCATTGGTCATGTTACCAGGCAAATTAGCAGGGCTAATTCCCAGTAAGCATCAATAAGAAGAGTGACCCAATGTCACTTCGGTCACCGTTCTAACTTCTTCGGAAGTTGAAACCTCCAAGGAGAAGTATCCTTATGGAATCCTGTAAAGACACTAAAACAACCAACGAACTATATTCTATGCAATCTTATGGTTAGATCAGTGCCTAATGGAGTCAAGTGCATTCAACTTCAACCCGTGAACCAGTGAAATGTATATCAAGATAATCAATATAGGATCAAAAGACTATATTGCAAACCAATCCAACCATTTACCTAGTACCTTGAGTGTTAGTTGACTATGCCATTCAATAATCAAATGTGTGACAATTCAGTGACTATTAATTGAATGAAATGTAAGAGTTTTAGTAACAAGAGGCATTCACC
The DNA here is from genome assembly GCA_027924585.1 of Larix kaempferi. Taxonomy (NCBI): domain Eukaryota; kingdom Viridiplantae; phylum Streptophyta; class Pinopsida; order Pinales; family Pinaceae; genus Larix; species Larix kaempferi. Next base: position 2,514,288 of record BSBM01000612.1, on the reverse strand, counting down.
ATCGAATCAATCATGTATTACCATACTTAAAGCGTCCCCCCTTACGTGTGGTAACTTACCCTTGGACATGTCCTTGGTACCCACCCCTAAAGACGTCTTAACAATAATTTATATTTTATATTTGGTAACTCTCCTTATTTGTGTAACCCTCACCTTAAGACATCCTAACATTAAATTATATTTAATGTGGGATACCTTCATAAAAGATAGGATGTTTTGACCTAGTTAAAGTAACCCTAAAGTCAATGAAGAAATAGAAGGAAGATCCTTCTAGAAGTCATTGAAAGGTTATAAATATGATTCTTAGCCTTCATTATGAATGCATCTTGAAGATGAAGTCTGAGATCTGATTGCTTGTGATTGTTCAAGGGTTTTGATGCACTGTTTTTGGATGAGGTAGTTTTGTTCAGACTTCCCCTAGCAAATATATCAGAGGGGACAGACAGTTGTACAGTGCTACACACATTGTCACTTACCATCTACCACAGGGTCACCTTTCCCTTGCCAAGCTTTGACATAAGCCCATTTGAGACAGTTGCCTAGTCATGTTTTGGTCAAGATTATCACAGTATATCACTGGTTTATTATGTGCCCGGATTCAGCAGAGATCCAACTCACTGACAACTTCAATAGCAGCAGGTATTGCATTTGATGATTATTGCTCATGTTGTAGATTAGACTTCTTTATACTTGTTAGTACACTAACTCTGCATGAGATGATATATTTGGTGATCTAGCTATTATATGATGTGGTCGGGCCCTTGATGATGTCAGTCCACCCCTCCGGTTAGACTTATGTATATGCACACTGAGTCATGTCCTCTACACTTGGCATAGACTTGATCACTTAGTCCCTCTCGGTAGCTGACTTTAGCTCCATTATCACTTTCCCCATCCATCCGACTCATCCATGACACTTGTTCCCCGACTTGGATTCTGATTTGTGATCCCGAGGACCCCTTTCCCCACTGATCTCTGAGTTAGCCATGACTCCCTGTTTATTGTGCCTCGACTCTTTAGTGTGTGAGATACACGGTTAGACCTAGGATTTGCTCCTGTCGGTTGCCCCCAATGTTGCAATGCAGTTAGGATTGTGTAGCCTCACCGGGTGTTCCCCATTGGTCATCGAAGCATGTATTGCTCACCCCCATTACCTTTGCAGTATGAGCACCATGTTTATATCTTTTGAGATATATATGTAGCCCAAGAGGGCCTTGATGTAAATGAAGAAATGAAGAAATGTAAATCAGGCCAAAAAGGCCATTATGTTGTAAATGTAAAATCTAGCCAAAAAAGGGCTAAGTATGAAACTCATTGTAAAATCCATGCAATGTGTTTATGAACACACATGGATTCTGGTCAGCCATACATGTCAGCATTTGTAGTGGTTATTCCTCACCTAGTCCCGCGGGACAAGGAGGTGAGAGGGAGCAAGGGACAAGCTCAAGATTGCCCCCTAGAGCAACGTTGTTGGGAGCGGGGAGCGAAGCAGGGGCAGGAGCGGGGAGCGGGAGCGGGAGCGAAAAGCGAAATTTTCAAAAGCTTCCGTTTCGGGAGCGTTTTTTATATAATATATATTTTAATATATTTTGATGCATATAAATTAAAAAAAACATGTATTATGCCAAATTAGCTATAGAAAACATCAAAACATAGAATCTAGATATTCATATAACCATTTATATCAAATTAGCTATTGATATAACATTAATCATCTCGTCTTCTAGATTCTAGGAGCTATAACTTATAACATTGTCATTAAATGATCATCATCAAATCATCAATCATCAATCATCAACAACATCAACCTTCAAATTTCAGCATATAATATTTGCCATCAAACTAGGCCATAATGTTTACAAATAGGCCAAAATAAACATGAAAATGAAATACAAAGTTACAAACTACAAAGTACTATGAATCTACTAAGCTTTCCGCTTGCCACGAGTAACTTCCAATTTCTTTTCTCGTGTTCTAGGTGGAATAGGTGCTGGTGGAAGTGATCGTGGAACATGAGTAGAAGATGAATGGCCCCTGCGGGCTGAAATTGGACGTTGTGAAGCTAAAGGCAAAACTCCTGCATCCAGAAAGTTGCTTCTACTTGGGGGTGGAATCTCTGTATGGGTAGTCTGAATTGGATCATCATGATCACCCAATAGTTCAGCCTCCAAGTGCTCTAATGCTATGGCTCCATCCTCCACATTAGCCTCCTCTGGATTGTTGTCCCAAGTCAAAAATGTTCTATCATTCTTGGCCGCCTCACAATAATGGGACAACAACCTCAAGTTGTAGTGCACATAAACCAAGCTTTCTGCGCAATCTACATTCAGACTGTTTCTCTTTACACTGTGGATGAAGTTGTAGGTGCTCCAACACCTCTCTGCAGAAGAGCTATGAACAACCTGTGATAGCACCCTCGGTGCCAATTTATGCAAATATGTGGCTCCAGAGCCATGCATGTTCCACCAATGGATAGGATCCAATCTGTCTCGATCTTTGGTTGCAAATAGGGAACCAAAGCATCCATGCTCACTTATGTATATGCTCAATTCACTCCGTACTTGAGCACACTCTTCCTCATCAGGGACCAACTTCTCTAATGCAAGCATATACCCAGCAGCAACCTCTGGATCTGTGTGGGTTTTTTCCTGACTCCACCCCCAGGTGCAGGTTGGGCCAACCAAATTGGAGAATAGTATTTTGGGGTGAGGACATATGCAAGGGCATGGAGTGGAACATTTAGATTATCCCACCTTTTGACCACAAGTTTATGAATATGGTCATACAAGACTGCATCTCTTTGCTCAACAATGTCTTTGATTTGACCAAGCATGCTATCCATCTGCTCATATACCTCCCCAATCACCCGCTGATCTGTATCTGCAAAACGAATCATGTTATAAACTGGCTTGGTGAACTGCAGAACATACCTAACCTGTGAACAAAATTGACCTTCAAGAACGGTGTCCTCCACCTCCTGAAAGTCACCTCTATCTGATGCACTTGCAACTCTGTCTTTCAATTCCTGCCACGGATCACTTGATACCATACTAGCCAATGCCTCTCTTACCTTCAAAAGCCTCCTGAAGGTGAGGTAGTAGCTAGCAAATCTAGTCTTTGCAATCTTCAATAGCTCCAACTTAGAGTGATTGCGAAAAATGTGGTGGGCCATGTTGAATTTACATGACAAAAATATCATTTTTCTGATAGTGACATTTTGTCAAACACTTAGCATGAAAACTTGATTTAATGCTCAACTGAGTTATTGTTTTCTAAGCTACTGTAAGCAAAAATTCTGATAACTGGAACACAAATACACATTCATGCTACTGATAGAATCTAGCTGAAAACACAGATACCTATATGAACACAGAAATTTCAGGGCCAATGCCCAGGGCAAAACCCTCACCTCTGTGAGGTAAAACCCGGAGAGATTTTTTATAGAGAGAGAAAGCATAATTTACAGAGAGATACTTTGCTGGACAAAACTGAGAAAAATCACTTGAGAAACTGAATAGCAAATAACAGAAATTTGTACCAGCTGTAAGGCCTGCTGTACGGCCTCTTTACTTCAGCAAATACTTTGGAAAACGTGCCAAGAACAGCTGCCTCGATTACTGTGCATTCAAACTCAGTCAGAGATTAAATGCATCGATTTCTGTGCTGCTGTACGGCCTGCTGCAATAAAGACAGTGTACGGCCTGCTGTACCTTCACTGTACGGCCCTGCTGTTGTACTTCTTCTCCTCGATTTCTGTGCTATTACTTCTGCCTCGATTTCTGCGCCCCTTCAAATCTGATCTCTCTCTATCTCTGCTCTCTCTCCCACGAGACTGAAAAATCTCTCTCTCCTCTAGATGTCCTTCTCTAGATTCAATGTGTTGCTCCTTTTCCCAAAGCTTCATTAAATAAGTGAAACTTCACTTTGAAACCCTAACTAACAAAACCCTAACCCTAACTCACTTTTGAACGGTCAAGATTAGATTAGATCTAAGGGTCATTATTAAATACTCATTAAATGTCCTTTTTGCTCATTTAATGACATTTATTACATTTCACTTAAATTAATAAAGTCACTTTCACTTTATAATATAAAGTCACTTTTTATAAAATAAAGTTGACTTAGGAAAAACAAGTACAAAAATGTGTCCCCACCGGACACTACCAAAATGGTGAAGGACCTACTGAGTTACATAAACTAACAGGCCATGCTATGATTGGTAATAAATTTGATCATTTTCTTACCTCTCTTGTACAAGGCACCAATCCATCGGTAATTATTGTCCTTCATCTTAACAATATCACGCATCAAAAGGTTCAATGTGTGAACCAAACACCCTGACCAAATATGTTGGGATACTTAGACATAATGATTGCTCCTGGTGCCTTACAATTAGCAGCATTATCAGTGATGACTTGAATGACATTGTATGGCCCAATCTCCTGAATGGTTTTAAGTAAAGGTTGTGCAATATTAATAGCGGTCTTGTAGCGATCTGAGTAGCCATGGGCTGAAAGGAAGACCGCACCGCTAGCAGAAACGCCAAGAATATTTATCAACGGCTTGCCTTTAACATTTGTCCACCCATCAGATACAATAGATACCCCATAGTTGGACCAATCATTTGTGAACTTTCCAAGAGCACTATTGATTTTGGCTCTTTCCCTGTCAAGTCCCACGGTTCTAGCTTTGTCATACCCAGGGCTTCTATATCCTTTAGGGCCACCATTGATGGCTTGTACCATTTCATGCCAATAGGGTGAGCGAAGAACATTGAATGGCACACCACGTGCATAGAGAAACCTATCAACTTTTGAATCCACATCATCTCTACAACCTTGGTCAAGGAAATCGAATAATGTTCTTCGTATAGGCGAGACTCCATGGGGAGATGAGGCTCCCGATTGAGCCGATGATGATCCAGCAGCAGCTCCACTACCAAACATTCTTTGTGGGGATTCAGAATCAACCCTCAATCTCTTGGACTTGTTTTGAGCGGCCTCTTCTTCCATCTTGTATTTGCTTCTCTCTTTAGCTCCCACTTTGTCACAAGTTTTGACTCCATGAGACTTACCTACATCGCATGGCATAACCCCACACAAATGCTTTCTCACCCGGGTATATGAACCTGTGTATGTTTTCCCACAATGGGGGCATCCAAACTTTGTGGTTCCACCCCCTCTCCCTCCCCCTTGCCTTGTCACATACTTCCACAAAGGTGTTGTGTCTTTTTGTTTTTGCCCCACATCACCCTCACCCTCACCCTCATCCTCATCATCATCACCCTCTTCCCCTTCCTCCTCTTCTCCTTAGTATGCATCACTCTCTACCTCTTCCCCCTCATCACTACCACTCTACTTCCCAACACCATCATAATGAGAAGAAGTGGAATGAAAAACCAAAACCACATACCCATCATGTTTCTTGATTCAAGATGAGAGTCACTTGTTCCCTGCAATAGAATGATGGAGAAGAAGATATTGGAAAGAGTAGGAGAAGAGAACATTGCAAGTTTTCCATTTTTTAACATAGTGAAAAAAATTTGCAAAAACAAACAAAGATGAGTTTATAGAGCCTACCTTTTAGCTCTTCAATGGTGGTTGAATGTCTCTATGGAAGCTTCAATCTCCCTTGCAAGCTCTCCCCTTCAATCTCCCACTCAATGCTCAAAGCTCTCAAACAACTAGCAAACTCACTCCAAGCTCAAACTCTTCCCAATCAAGCAAATGAGTAATGGAATGAGTCCAAATGGACTCATTCACCTTTTATTGGCCCAAAGTGACCTATCCCACCAAAAAAAAACCCTAAAAAAAATTCCAAAAATCAAAAATCCACCCGTCCGCGGAATCGCTCTCGGAATCGATTTAGGAATCGATTTTTTTTGGTCGGGTTTGATTCGGATTCGATTCAGGATCGACCCGGGATCGACAATTCCTAGTCGAATTACAGAAAGGCAGGGAGCATTTTTTTTTCCTCAATTTGCGAATTGCAAAATCGATTATGGACGGAATCGATGAGGAATCACGCTTCCAAAATCGATCCCTCATCAATTCCGTCCGGAGTGCGATTTGGGATTGATTCGAGCGGGGGGGGTCGATTCCCAGCAGCGTTGCCCTAGAGTCTCAAGTTACGGTTTGCCGAACACCCAGTTTGGCGGCTCTAGAAAAGAACCTCACGGAGTCTTCAGATACGGATGTGAGTTGTGAGATACTTGTTAGATGACTAGTGGTGGTTTCCCTGCACTATACCCATTTGTGAGGCACCGCCCTTCCCCATGTTCTGTCATGGCATACTTACCTCAGTGGACTCCGCTTTCCCGAGTTGTCCAAAGGGTCACATGATCTTCATCCTTGTCTTCCCGTGTCCTTTGCCTTGTTGTCTGCATCACCTAAAGTCAACAAAGTGGTCAATTCTATAGATGTGCATAGCATTTTAGTCTTTTGGAGGTGGTGGGCCCACTTCACCAGGGCCTTGTATTATCTCGGGATTTAATGTATTTTTTATCACCATGTTATCATTATATTGCTTAGTAATGTACTAACTTGTATAATTGAGCCTTGTCACTTCATGCTTGCATACAGGTATTCAGCTAGCACTATTGTTGACCAGATTTGACATGGTCAAACTAGGTTGACTAGGCCAAAAATGGGCCGAAAAAATGTTGCGATCGGAATTTCGATTTCGATCAATTATTATCTACATGGATCCCATATGAGCATGCAAGTGTCGGAATTGCAAAATACTGAAGCGTTTGAGAAATTTTTAATTATTATTGGTCAACTTTGACCTGTTTTAATTAAAAATTATGGATGTTGGGCAAATAACGCCAAAGTGATGGATCGGGGTCGTTCGAGTGGTCATCCCTACTACTTTTGGGGTCCACGATCGCATTGCAGCAGACGGTTCGGCAATCCGGGAAATAAAAGTGGGTCAAAATCCCAATTTTCAGCTTCAGCCATATAAACCAGCAAAAATTACATGGAAAATCAGAATTTGACTAAGGCAACTATAGGCAAATGGCAAAGTCAATGGTTGGCAAAGGTAAAGGTAATTTCTAAAGGTAGAATGGTAAGGTTTGATACATTATTGGCAAATTGTGGGGCCCTCTCCATGGCAGCTCATCACTTGAGGTCGAATTGGCCCATAGGGGCGTTTTTCTCCTTAGGGGGAATTCGATTTTGTTTGGTATGGGCATGTGGGCCTTTGTTGTATGATGTTGGGGGGATAAAACCCCATATAGACACCCCCCAACTTGTTGTATTGTGGTATGGACCCCACATGGGTCCCCTCTCCTCCACATGTGCGCTTCTCTTGGGGCAATTCGCACCCCCCTCTTGGCATCTCTCCCCACCATTCGATTTGATGGTTGGTGATCTCCACCCTCCATTTTGGGGGGAAACTTGTATGAGGAGTGGCCTCTCTCTATAAGAGAAGGCACTCACTCCATTTGTAACTCTTCTTGGCATTTTCGATTTGCACTTGAGATAGAGAGACATTCCATTTGCAGTTTGATACTTGGTGTTGTGGAGTAAATTTTGTGGTGATTGATAGCTAGTGTTGAATGCATTGTGGAGATAGTTTGTTGTGTCTTTCCATACTTGTTTGCTAGTTCATATTTGCAGCATTGGTGGCCATTTGAAGAAGGACGCTGTACTTGGAGCGGGAGCACCATTCCAGTGATTTTCTCCAAAGTTATCCACAAGGGAGTTGTAGTTTGCTTTCTGCTATTCAATTCCTTTATCTTCAGCCATTTATTTGTTGTTATACTTGATTATTTGCTGCAGTTACTGATTATTGTCTTGATTGTGGCAGGTACCCAGGTCGCCATTGGTGTCCAGTCGCTTCTCATGCTCAAGGGAACTCGCAGGCTGCTTAACATTTGATCTTCCGGGCTAGTCTTCACTCAAAGTTCTCCATTTCACCATTTCACCAGGTACTCTTCATCTCCTTGTCTCTCCTTCATCATTTTCACTGTCTTGCTAAGTTGGAAAACACATAATAAACCCTAAAATACAAAAAAATTAACTTCCCACCGTTAGAACTCTTTTTATTTGCAAACCCGCTTTTTATTTGAGCTTAATAGCCTACATCTTAAGTTTCATCAATTTTCGACTCCATTTACCCTCTAAAACAGCACTGGTCCTATTGCCAAAAACGCCCCTCTAGGGCGTTTTTCTCTTCTGCTGGTTTGGGGTCTCTTTGGGGTTGTGGGTATTCTTGATTCTTGTTTAGATCGTCATTTTACCTTGGGAATCAAGTTTCATCTTCTAGAAGTGATTAAAAACCTTAATTTTATGCTGCCCTAGGTCCACCAATCTCAGAAACAATCTCTCCCTGGGGCAGAATTTCATTTAATAATCACTTCTTGCATTGTTTGTTGCCTCAGTTATTTTCAGCCATCTAATTCACTATTTTCATCATAATCTATTGCTGGTCACACTTCACCTACTCGCTTGTTTCATTCGTGTGTCCATCCTGTGGCTGAAACTAGACTTAGGAGCCCTTCTACACTCATTCCTTGATTTTATCTCTTATCTTTTTTGGGATTGGGTGTGTTTTTTGTCTCTCAACCATAACCGGTTGAGCAGGGTCTCCCCCTTGACTTGGCCAAGTGCCTCGTCTAAAGTGACAGTAGCCCTGTCCAGTGTGACTTCTGTTCATTCGAACGGAGGACTTGGTTATTGCCAGTCACACCTTCCTAGTTGTCTCCTCTATCGTCCCTATTGGGATACCTACCACAAACAGCTAGAGATTGTGTGATAACACTTGTCTAGCATTGGCTAGAAAAGAAGTTGCTTGAACTTGGAGCATTTATTAGCCGCCTTGGTTAATGGTTTAGGATAGTTTTGACTAGGCCGTATCCTCCTTAAGTCACTGTATCTTCTACTGCAACTATCTAACCCTATCCTACAACACTTTAACTCTCTCTCTCACAGGTATGTGCATACCCTCAGGTAAGGGTCAGTTTTGTTCCATTTGTTGACTTGCCTCTGAGAGGCAAACTCTAATCTAGAAGTTAAATTTTGAGTATAAGGAAGGTTCCCTTCATCAGATAAGTTATCATATCTATTCTATTTTGTTAATTAGGTTTTATTTCTAAGTTGTCAGGGTACCCGTACCGGGGGGTTGGGCACCCGTACCAGTATCGGGTACCCATACCGCCGTACCGGGTACTGGGACTGGTACCGCGTAAGTACTGGGTACTTCACCCAAGTACCGGGTACTTGGTCACGGATTTTAGGGTACTTCCGGGCATGAAATTGAAACGCAGACTGGAAATTTCACAGTTATTAGTATTACTTATTACTTATTAACTTATTTTATTGCTAATTACTAATTACTAATACACTATACAGTAATGTAATACTGTAAATTTAAAACTTTAGATTATACAACTTAAAAGTTATACAGTATACACCCATTAGCATGCTTGCCAAACTAAAGATTCAGGTTGCTCATGTCAAAGGTTGGCCCAATATACATGGTGTTAATGAATGGACATGACTTAGAAAAACAACTACTACAACAGCTCTGTCTCATAATTTATGCTGTTTGCATGGCTGTAATTAGAGAACATGCATGAGAACTGCCTATTAGAGTGCTTTTACCTCATTCATTTAGCTGTCTTTCAGTATAATAACTAATATGTTTACAAGTATCATCACATCACACTTTTTCCAAGGTTATGCTATGTCTAATCAGCACACCAGGCTTAGTATTGTTTCCAAGATAGCAATATTTGACAAACTGCCATCTCACTGTCATATATTCAGTCTTGCTGTAATCTAATCACTTTAACAATTTCCCCCGAGAATAAAGTTCCAAGGTCAACACAGCTTGTCAGTTATGAAATCCACTCATGGAGTAACATTGACAATTTCAGGAATCCTACCCCACATGAAAAGGAGATCGAGTTCTAGGTTGGAATGGCCAATTTCACTTAAGGTTTCAGAATAGCAAGTTTTTTTATGACTTTAGCTTGGTCAAATCAGCATGCTTTCCAACCACAGTTAACCAACCAAGCAAGATAAACTGCAGCTTTTATTCAAGGCCTGTTTGTAGCTTTGGTAGGATTAGCATAAATGCTAATTATAATAAGACATTCAACTTGCTTTCCAGTTTGTCAAACCTAGAAACAGAAAATAGGATTAACTTGGCTTTTTGACAAAATGGTAAAACGAATTAGGGTCCTTAAAAATCCAATTATCAAGGATGCCACATTGCCAACTACAAATCAAGGCAAGTTTAATGTTTAGGAAAATCAACCTAAGGTTTTTAGCATGATGACCTTTTGCAACCTCATACTAATAGTTAAAACACGTTTGCATGAGACATTTCAAAAGGACAAGTAGGCTTTTACAGCTTTCATAAAATGAAGCGCACTAACAAAAAGGAAAAAAGCATTTGAATGAATCAAACATGGATGGGTATAAATCAAAAGGTAAACAACAACTAGTGGCCGAGTTCCTTGATATGGCTACAGACAGATTATCATAAAAGAAAATGTTCCTGCAATAATTTTAAAGTTTTTCAATTTTAAATTTTTTCGTATTTATAATTATTAATTTTAATTTAGCTTAGTTTTCAGTTTTATTAATTATATTTATATTTAATTATAAATATATTAATATAATTATTAATTATAAATTTATAAAATTATATATATATATATGTATGTCTACAGTACCCCGACGTACCCAAGTACCCAATTTCAAAAAGTGGCGTACCCGTACCCGTCCCAGTACCCAAGTACCCTGGCAACTTAGTTTTATTTACAGCTGATATCATATTGTTTATGATTTTACTGATTCATGTCTTTGTTGTTGTTGTAAATGTAACTTCGGAAGATATTCATTTGTATTTTATTATTATATTATTATTGTACTTTTATTGTACCTATATCGTAGATGTTTTTCATCAAGTTGGGGATGTTATTATTGTATTTGGTCATACTAGAATATCGAAGTAAAACCTCCATTGTAAGTCGGGGCAATAGTTCCCCAAAGGTCAAATGTAGATTGTATTTTTGAGTCTCCCTAGGAGAGGTCGGCCCAGTTAGGTAAGTGAGGTCAGCCCCATTGAGGAATTAGGTCACCCACACATAAAGTAAAAATAGAGAGTTTCACTCTCTCATTTGACACAACACTCACTCAAGCAAGTTCGCATAAGGAGAGAGAGAAGACAAGTTCGTTGGAGGAGAAAGCGAGAAAGTTGCAGAAGACATCTTATATTTTGGTTTTCTGTCTTGTTTGATATTGTACTAGTGACAAATCTATTTCTGAGGAAGTTGTGGGGTTTTCTCCTTTATGGTTTCCCGAGGAAAATTATTGTGTCTCTGGTGTTTTGTTGTGCTTGTCTGTCTTTCAGTTAAAGATCTAATTAAATTGAATTAAAGTGCAAACTCTAACATTTGCATTATTTAATTTTTATGTTTAAAACCCTAACATAACCCTAATTTTAACATGGTATCAGAGCTTAGGGTTTGAAGCTAGCTTTGTTTTGCAGCCTAATCGAGCCTACATAGATCCTACGAAGGGTTTGAACATTATTCAATTTGGCCGCAAGATCAACAACGTACTAATCAGAGTTGGATGGCCACATACAAATATTAATTGGCTGGAAATAAAGGATGTGTTTATTAGAGCTCCAATGGTTCTGCTAGTTTATGTCCTAAGTGTAACATCAAAAAGAGATGATAGAATTAGGCTGCGGACTAGATGATCCCTTGAAGATGTCAAATATAACTAGCAATCTCAAAAGGCTTGACTCAGGTATGCTTTATTCTGAGGTAAGTAAGAAGCCTAATTAACTTTTTATGTGTTTAGATCTTGACTTATGTATCTTCTCATCATGATCATTAGTAATCAAGGGTTTACATGATCATGATACCTTCTAGCTTGATCACTTTACTGTGTAAAGAGTTTTGAGACTCATTGAACAATGTGATCAAAGTATGCAAGTGTAAAGAAGGTAGTAGAGTTCATCTATGTATGAAATAATCATGACCATATAAATTTTCATATCAAGGGTTATGTTCTCATCAAAATATACTAACAAATGTGTGATGGTATATGAGATCTTGAGAATGATATTATGCACACTTAAGAGGTGCATGCTCAAATCTAAAGGACATTGGTTTAGAATGTAGAAAGCTCAAACAAACTTGATTATGTGACTTCTGCTTGGAGGCAGAAATTAAGAGGGAGGACTCATTATCCCACCTATGTTTTCATGTTCTATGGTGAAACATACTTTTACGACATATTGCATACTGATATTATGCTCTAGATGGCATCTAGTTAGCTGCCTAGTATATGGATGGGTGCTAAGACCATGTCATTATATGAAATTGATATTGCATTAAAGTTTGGTTATTGGAGACTACCGGACTGAATTCAACTTGTAGGAAAGATAATGCAGCTGCGAGAGCCATTCTCTGGGAGGATGGCACCCTAGTCAGTTAACTAGGGTTCCTGGTTAGTTAACCAGGCAGTGTAAGTCCCTAGCAGGTATCTAGGGCCCCCAGCAGTCTACTGGGGTTCTTGGTCTAGGACCAAGCAAGTCGAAGCCATGGCAAAGTCCCTAGCATGTGGCTAGGGACCCTATCTGTCTCTAGGGCTAAGACCATGTCATTATATGAAATTGATATTGCATTAAAGTTTGGTTATTGGAGACTACCGGACTGAATTTAACTTGTAGGAAAGATAATGCAGCTGCGAGAGCCATTCTCTGGGAGGATGGCACCCTAGTTAGTTAACTAGGGTTCCTGGTTAGTTAACCAGGCAGTGTAAGTCCCTAGCAGGTATCTAGGGCCCCCAGCAGTCTATTGGGGTTCTTGGTCTAGGACCAAGCAAGTCGAAGCCATGGCAAAGTCCCTAGCATGTGGCTAGGGACCCTATCTGTCTCTAGGGCATTCTAGTCTAGGACCATATAGTTTATTGGTCATGAGGAGCAAGCAAATCCTGCAGGAAGAGAAAGAGACATCCTGGTCTGGGACTAGGCAGATTCTTGGTCTGGGACCAAGCAGGTCCTACAGGTATATTCTTGGTCAGTTAACCAGGTGGATCTTGGTCAGTTAACCAAGATGATGATGTGTGATGTCCTCCTCTCCTAGGTCCTCAAGATGGTTTAGCTAGGTTGTTTCCTCAATGGACTGGCGACCCCTTGATGGAGTCACTAGCATTGACCTTAGGAGCAGCCAGGAGGACCAGAGGATCATATCATCCAGTGTGAACCTTCTTTATATGGTGATGATGAAATTTGAGTTATAGCTTGGGACAAATGTGGACCACATACACTGAGAGAGAGGGTTAAAAGGGTTGTCTTACCACCTTGTTGTTACACCTTTGGTCTTGTGGGTAAAAGGGTTGTCTCCCCACCTTGTTGTTACACCTTTTGTCTTGTGGGTAAAAGGGTTGTCTTCCCACCTTGTTGTGACACCTCTTGTTGAGTTGTGGATAGCCTTGCGTTTGGCTTAGCTTTATGATGACCCCTTCTTTGTTAAAGTGTCCCCCCTTAAGTGTGGTAACTTACCCTTTGTCATGTCCTTGGTACCCACCCCTAAAGATGTCTTAACAAAAAATTATATTTTATATTTGGTAACCCTCCTTATTTGTGTAACCCTCACCTTAAGAAGTCCTAACATTAAATTATATTTTATGTGGGATACCTTCCTAAAAGATAGGACGTTTTGACCTAGTTAAAGTAACCCTAGAGTCAATGAAGAAATAGAAGGAAGATCCTTCTAGAAATCATTGAAAGGTTATAAATATGAGTCTTAGCCTTCATTATGAATGCATCTTGAAGATGAAATCTGATATCTGAATGCTTGTGACTGTTCAAGGGTTTCAAGTCTCATTTAGGGCTGAGATTTCTCCCTGAGACTGCCGCTTGCCTTCTGTGGGTACCTTCAGCTGTTAGGGTCTGATTTTAAGGGTGTCGGTGCATGTTCTAGCCTGTGTGAAGGCTATTGTTCACTGAGAAGTCTATCTTGAGGGGGCCGAGGTCTGCCTTGAGGCTGCCAAAGCCTGTTTGAGGGTTGTCAATGCTTTTTAAGGGCTGTTGTGGACTACTGTGAGCTGCTAGGTGGCTGCTGTCCACTGTTAGGGCTTTCCCGAGGGCTGCCATCCCCTACTAAGTCCTCCCATGAGGTTGTCTCTGCTTGATTAAGGTTTGTTTGAAACTGTGGTGAGGGTTTTTAAGGCTGCTGCTGCTTGCTGTGAGGATACCACTGCCTGTAGAGGGCTGTTTGGGTTTGTTGTCCATTGTTTTGGGGCTGCCATCTACTGCTGACACTTATTTGCAGGCTGCCATCCACTATGATGTCTCTTTGAGGGTGCCGTTCTCTGCTGGAGAAATTTGTGGCTACCCTTGAGGTCTGTTATGAAGCTACAGTCAGCTGGTTAAGGTCTGATTTGAGGCAGCATTGAGTCTACCTGTCTAGCATTGGCTAGAAAAGAAGTTGCTTGGAATTTGAGCATTTATGGCTGCCTTGGTTAATGGTTTAGGACAGTTTTGACTAGGCCGTACCCTCCTTAAGTCATTGTATCTTCTACTGCAACTGTCTAACCCTATCCTACAGCACTTTATCTCTCTCTCTCTCAAGTATGTGCATACCCTCAGGTAAGGGTCAGTTTTGTTCTATTTGTTGACTTGCCTCTGAGAGGCAAAGTCTGATCTGGAAGTTAAATTCTGAGTATAAGGAAGGTTCCCTTCATCAGATAAGTTATCAGATCTATTATATTTTGTTAATTAGGTTTTATTTACTGCTGCTATCATATTGTTTATGATTTTACTGATTCATGTTTTTGCATTATTTAATTTTTATGTTTACAACCCTCACAAAACCCTAATTTTAACATAATTAAATCAACCTCCAAACTAAAAACATATTCCAAGAGAAGAATAGCCCAACAGTAAGCTACATCTGTTTGCATACTAAGTGTTTGATAAAAGTCCCCACTCAGAAGGCAGTCACAATATTCAATAGTTTGGTATCCATTGTAACCTACTGCAGTCAGAGAAGGTTTGTAAGTGTTTGGCACAAATCGTGAATTAAAAATCAGCATATCAAATAGATAAACAAATGGTGCATGAGACTCATATGAAACTGAACCCAAGCATTCAGCACTTGTTTTCTCTGTAAAGGAAATTTGGATAGAAGCTACAGCAGTAAGAACTTAAAGTGTTTGTCGAAATACCACAATCAAACCCATCTGTCAGTACACACTAAATCAGATTTCATTCCCAGTAAACCACAACAGTTTGAAAGACAAGTATTTGACGGAGGTCCGTAGCCACTTTATCAGGGAGTTTGAGAAAATTTGGACAGTCATTGGGTCAAATTTTGGAGTCAATGAAACTAAATCCTGAAATGAAATGAAATGGCAAGAGAGAGTAATAGAGTGATACTTTTAGATACCTAAGTAGAAGCAAGGCAATACAGGAGTCCATTTTCTTGTGTGCCATGTGAAAGACGAGAGGCCACTTGGGCTTGCTATTAAGATTGAAGTGAGTAATAAAAAGCAAGAACTATTAGGTCAAATCTAAGTGTTATAGATGAAATGAAAAAACAAAGTAGACAAAAGTTAGAGATGCAATACTTGCATTAACCTTGGAAGGGGCATTAATGATTTAGGATCTTGCAAAGGCGTGCAAAGGATGTGTGAATGGTAATCTCAATGCCATAGCAAGCTATGAACTCAAAACACAAATGTAGTGGCCTTCCCCATAACAAAGGCGAGAAGGGAAGAAGGACGGAGGCAACAACACTACGGTAAAACTAGAAAAGCAAATTACAAGAGGTGATGATGGAAGCACTAGAGAAGGTGAGAGGGAAAAGGTGGCAACATTGATTAAGCATTAGCGAAGGCAAGATGCGAGAGGTAGCTAGATAAGCAAAGCACAAGTGAAGGCAAAAGGAAAGAGCAATGAGACATTGAAAAAGCTACCTGCAGTTTAACAACTTAGGCCAATGTCTCAAGGAAGAGGCATGATGATCCTCCTTCCAAGGATGAAGTTATCTCAAGTCAAGACCTAATTGAGATAACGACACAAAGGAAACCAATTGACGGTGAGGCAACTGAAAGGGTAAGGATTTCGTTTAAAGGGCAATGGATTTCGTTTAATGAAGGGAAACATTACTTTGAAATGCACCTCGTCAAAATTTACACAAAAAAGCATCATATTTCTAACAGGTCAGGCATCAAATGAATCAAAGTGTAATTTATGAAAGAGGAGTATTCAGATATTTAAATATTTCTCCGAGTTAGAAGCGCTGACTCAAATATTACCGCAGTTTGAGAGAGATTTTCCAAGTACTTCTTTCTAATGCAGTTCATCGATTTCGTTTAATGATGGCCTGGACCTCTTTCCAGTTGTGTTGGTTTGCTAACTTATCCTCTGCTGGTCTTCTTCAATGATCAGCTGGTCCAGGCTGCTTGTTCCATTTGAGCTAGGCCACGATGAACTTAGGATCATACTTCGGCCTCCAACATTATTGCAGCCGCCTGCTTGGCCCCTTTAGAATTGAAAAATGCATATCCCCCTGTGGCAATGGGGTATACAATGAAACTCTTCCTATGGACCTTCTTCATACACACTTCATCAACATGGAGTAACTGCCTGAGGCTGACACATTCCAAGATGAAAATCCTGGGAGTAAGCAATCGAGGCAATCTGTATGGGGTTATCTCAAACCCAAATAGTCTGATCATTGTATAATCGGGGCCTAAGAACCAGCTTAATGCAGAGAAAAGACATTTCATTTCAGAAAGCTCGTAGATTAAAGTTTACAGAGAATAAACATGAGCTCTCAGATTTCTATATATTTTTTATTTACTCCAGCTTGCGAAGAAAATTTTGGGAGAAGAAACATCCGATTTTAAATATTTGTTGTGAAATGAAAGTTAGGCACCGAAATGAATGAAAGTGTAATGTATAAAAGCTGAGTACTTACATACTTTGAGAAAGGACTAAACTTTGTTGTCGTACCCAACAGAATTCCATTTGACGAAATAATTGGCAGTATCGAGATGGCAATCAAAGATGAACCAAGAGGTAAGGCAAGACTGTTCGGTGGTCTTGAGAAATACCAAATCTCCGTCCATAAACCTATCAAGAGAAAGAAAGCGTGGCTTTAAGAGAACTAAAAAACAACAATAAAATCGTAATTCTCAAACCAGGGAAAGGAAACTCCACAATGGTCGTGGATGGTGAAGACTGCCATAAAAAGTTGATTGATCACCTTACGACTAGCGGAAGCGACAAAATCAAAGAAAGACTCGGGTAATAAAATCATGAAGGAGGTGACTAGGGCAATAAAATCTTCGACCCTCGATGACCTAACTAAGAAACGTATCACACCAAGGAGTGCGATTATGCCACGAATTTATGGTGCTCCAAAAATGCTTAGACCCTTGTCAGGTAACACATCCTCATACGTCAAGGACTCGGCATCCTCTGTGCAATGGATTAAAAACCAAGAGCTTAAGACATAGTGTCTCTCTATACAAAGATTTCGGTAAACGAAGCCATCAATATTATCAAGGATATGACAAATAATGAGACGACAAACCTAGTAAAATTATGTCTAAAATCAATTTATTTCAGCTATAAAGAGATGATATATGAGCAAACCCAAGGTGTTTCAATGGGATTATCATTATCCCCGATAGTGGATAATCCCCGATAGTGGCAAATATATACATGGAGCATTTTGAAACTCAAGCCCTCAACTCGTTTCCCCTAAGTCCAAAAGAGTGATAAAAATATGTTGACGACATCTTTGCAAAATTGAGACATTGGAGAGAGAAGCTTGATGACTTTCTAGTGTACCTCAATAGGCTCTCATAGCATATCAAATTCACCATAGAATTAGAAAATGACAACCAATTGCCATTTCTAGAGAAACTTCTCACAAAGAAGGATGATGGAAGCTTTGGGCATCAGGTGTATAGGAAGAAGACCCATACCGACCGATACCCACATGCAAGCTCTCACCGCCATCCAAGCCAAAAAGTCGGTGTCATCAAAACTCTCACATATAGGGCCTCAAGAATATCAAACTCCTAACACCTAAAACAAGAACTAGACCACCTTCGAAAAGTCTTTGTAATGAATGGATATGAGAGGAATCTCATCAACAAGACAATTCTCCAAACTCATAATAAAAGGCAAGCCCATAATGCAACAAAAATACCAAAATCCTCATTACCATACATAAGAGGAACAACTCATCGCATTGTTATGATTGTAAAAAAATGAAATATCTCGGTAACCTTCACTCCACCGACCACTATAAAGAGGATGGTTGACTCGATTAAAGATGTACTGGACTTCATATTACAAAAAGGAGTGTGCATAATCCGCTGCTCATGCAGAAAATTCTACGTAGGAGAAACAAGAAGATCAATACATATTAGTTTAAAAGAGCATTCTTCAGACATAGCATATGACAAGGCCTCCAAGTCATCCCTTGCAAAACACGTGTATAACTCCTCCCACCACATTTGCATTGAAAATACAAAATTAGTTATGAAAGAATAGATCACTATTTTAAAAGAAGGGTGAAAGAAGCTATCAAAATAGAAAAGCAGAACAACACTTTAAACGAGGATGAAAGTTTAAAACTAAGTGGCACTTGGAAGCCCATTTTAAATAAAATCTCATAAACATTTAATGATAAGAACCGACACAAAATAAAACCTTATCATTAGTATTTATAGACGCTCCCACACCTCATAATTAACCATCTCAATTTGCTGAGATCCGCTCATGATGAACTCGCCTTGTAGTCTGAAACATTGGGAATTAAAAATCTTTTAACAAGTGTTCCTGCTCTACTTCAAATTTTTAATATTGTCGATATTTAACTTTTTCATCAATCCCATTCCATTACATCTTTATGCCACCTACTCTTGAACAAGTAATTTTAGTTGTAATTTAAAGCAATTTTAATTACTTATAATTTTGTTTTAAAATAATATAATTTATAATATAATATAGACCTAAAATATATAACTTAATATATATAAATCCAAAACAATTTCATTTCCACATAAATCCAAAAAATATATAAAAATACATAGAAATTTAAAAGTATTAATGATTTCCACTCCGAGTAAACCTATCCTCTTCCTTAAAAATACAAGCTCTTTACCTCGTATCCAAAAAAGTGATATAATCTAGTAACAAATAGTACCTTAATTTAACTTGTATTAATGTAAAAAAATTAACATAAAAGCACCCTCTATCCCAACTTAGAAACCAATCACCCTTCACCATCGAGTGACCAACGAGCAAAACGTAGGTCTCAACCTTCTGTTGTTCTTTCCTTGGCCATTTTCATTGGCCAGTCATCACATCCATCTTCGATTATTTAAAGAAGGCCCACAACCTAAACTAACTTTAGAATGTACCCTTAAATCTACGGAACCCCTAACTTTGCAGGCCAGTTCGCGTATAACCTTGAAGGTTATACTTCAACCGAAGTTCCGGCGAAAGAAACCCATAAAAGTCCAGTGCATTCCAGTTTGTTTCGTCCTGATATGCCTTAATTGCGTATAGCTCCGATCTATGCAATAACTTCATTCGATTCCAGAGATGCAATTTGACAAATGCTTATTCTGGCCGTGCTGAAGTGGCAAGATGACTAACATTGGAAAAGGGGTTTGAATTTCTTCCATCTATAACCTTTCTCTATAAAAAAAAATTAACCGATCAAGAATCTATGATCACCCAAATTGTCCATTTTAGAACCAATTGATTCACTTTGTATGGATTGACTCAATGTGGAACCGGGGGTTGTGTTTTTAATATGGTTCCTTATCTGTTCCATAGATTCATTGTCGGTTGGTTTGCATGAAATATCGTATATAAGCAAATAGATCCATTCTCTCCCTCCTTGCACTAGGGTGAATTCGCTTTCAATGAAATAGCAAGTGCAAAGGCAGTTGTCGGCCTAAAATCGGCAAACTTAAGACGAAAAGGACAGGGAAGCTATTGGGTATATGTCCTAGACTAATGAAAAGCATGAATGCGTCTTATGTCCAACAAATGCTCTTGAAACGAGGAATTACAGAACGACTATTAATTATTAAAGCCAACGAGTAAGACTCCATAACATGAATATTCCATATCTATCAAACTCAAACTATTTCAATGAAATGGCCAAGCGAAATACCTGCTTGTTCTCTTGATAGGTCCCTTGCCCTAAAGCTATAAAAACGCTCACGGGAGCAGCTTTGAGTAATATAAAAATCTTTCCAAAAATGCATTTCTATATTTCCATTTGAAGTTGGTGAGAGAAAAAATGACAAGTGAAGTTATTACTTTGGTAGCTTCTCTTTTTATTTTTCCAAATGGAATTAGCTATCCCAAAATATGTGTGATGGAAGATTTGGTTGGCGTTAAACAAGGCTATATTTAAACAAGAGAATGCCGATTTGGTTGGCGTGAAACAAGGCTATATTTAAACCAGAGAATGCCACTCCTAGGGCTACTGCAGCCAAAGCCCGAGGTCTCTTGGTAGAAATTAGAAACCATTAAAGTTAGAGGAGTTAAAGGCCATAACGTTTCACTGCTAGAGCAAGAAGACAGGAATTGGCTCAATGAAGTTATAGCAGAGGACATCAATCATCCAAAGAACATTCTCTCGATTCCAGTTCAATGAAAGATGAAGACTTCAAAAATTGGCGGACAACGACTAAATTCTATGGGAGTGTTTAAAGAAGGCCCAACAAGCTAAACTAACTTCTGTACGTTAAATCCGCTGGGCCCCAAACAATGACTCGACTAATTGTTGGCCAGTTCGACAAAAATCCGAACATAATGTTCCTTACATGTCTTGAAGGAAATGGGTAAGATGATGACGTGTCAAAAAGAGTGTCGACAAATCGTACTGGCAATTTAGTGCAATGCTCTCCTTGGAGACTAGAAGTGTAGAACCCGAATATGCATGGTCGAAAACTTACTAGTGCAAATACGGTCTAAACTGCGGTCTGGATTTGACCTAATTGTTGACCAACTGGATTAAACATAGATAAATACATCCATACTTTCTAACTCCTAACCCACTCATCAGTTATCATATCAGACTTCCATACGTGGCCAGAAGTGAAGCCGGCTCTGTGCAGAGAAGAAACTTCACTTCAAAATGCAGCTCGTGAATTAATGTTTACAAAGAAGAAGCAGCGCATTAAGATTTCTAAATATTTCTTATTTGAAAGAGCGTGTGAATTTTTTTTACAGAGATGAAGCATCTGATTTCTAAATAATCATGTAAAATGCAGGTCAGGCATCAAAATGAAAATGAATGAAAGTGTTATTTATGAAAGAATAGTATTCAGCTATTTAAATATTTCTCTTTCTCGCCCTCGACCGCCCATCAATGAGATCGGGGCAAGTTAATGAATATGTCTTCGTATTTGTTCCCCTGATAAATAAAAATCTCTAACACTAAAAGTACTATATCCATCAACAGGAGGTGGACCTGTCGCTACTTTTCGATTTCACGACTTCGCACTAATGTTGCCGCCGCTGTAAGCACAAACCAATAATTCCATCTTTCCGCTTCGTTCGCTTCGTTCGCTTAACTCCAAACATCTCAACCGAACCCGTCTACTCAGAGAAAAATATGGATCTAACTTGCCTACCTTTGTATCTAAGATGGAGTTTCTTTAATGTATCTGAGGAGTTTCTGGAAGATTAAAGATCAATGAGTTAGACGCACCAACTCAAATATCATCGCAGTCTCAGAGAGATTTTCCAAGTATTTCTTTCTAATTCAATTCACGGATTTCGTTTAATGTACAGAGAAGAAAATTCATTTCAAAAAACTCATGGATTAAAGTTTACAGAGAAGAACCGTAAGTTTTCAGCTTTATATATATTTTTTTATTTACAAAGAATGGAATTGTAATGTATCCGTATTTACCTGCAATAATTGGAGTACACTCTATATCTGGTTTCAGGAACTTTTATGGATGCCGGCCTTAGGAGAGCCCATGCCCCCATAAGTAATAAGTACGTGTTCCGTCCCAATGATCCAGACTAAAACAATATCTATAATACAGGGGACTATGGAGATACAAAGACAGAATGGAATTGTAATGTATGAAAGAATTAGAGTACTCATAAATATTTCTCCGAAATGATTCTGAAAAATTAAACTTAGAAACACAACTCATAATTAAACTAAATACATAAGAACCATTGAATTCCTATCTTTAGAATGGAATGCAGCTCATGGATTTTAATTGAAGGAAAATGTAATTTACAGTGAAAAGACATTTAGGTTTGTAATTGTTTCTTTAGGATGCAATTCATGAATTATCGTCTGAATGAGCATTGATATTTATAACTATTATTTAAAAGGCAAAGCTCCTGCATTAAATTGAATGAAATTCTAATTGAAAGACAAAAAAGCATTCGAAGAATCGAAACAAGGGGCTACATTATTACACAACGGCATACCTGGGTTCGAACCCCCTCTAGAAGAAAAGCCGACGCTCCAGCACCCGGGACTTTGTTTTACTGCGCATTTAACTTCTAAATAGTTCATCAATTTAAGATTCTCCAGGGAAATAACCAAACCTCTGGAATATTTAGATTTCTAAATGCAGCTGATGAATTAAACTCGCGAAATGCAATTCACACAAATTAAGAACTGAGATTTCTAAGAACCTCTTTAAAAATAATTTAGTTTAGAGTGAAAGAGCATTGTTTTAATAATCCAACTCATGAATGGAAATAAATTCACATTAAGAAGCATCATATTTCTGGTGATTTCTTTAATTCTATAAATTGATACGGATTATTAAGTTTCATAAAAGTCTGATCCGCAGAGAAGCCGCAGATTATTAAATGTATTTGATAAAAAATCATAAACTGCAGTACATGACATATTTCTGGTGATTTCTTTAATTCTATAAATTGATATGGATTATTAAGTTTCATAAAGGTCTGATCGGCAGAGAAGCGGCAGATTAATAAATGTATTTGATGAAAAATCATAAACTGCAGTACATGACAATGGGATCGGGATTCGAACCCGCGGTAGAAGAAGAATGCATGACATTGGACTTGAAATTCGAACCCGCGGTAGAAGAAGAATGCATGACATTGGACTTGAAATTCGAACCCGCGGTAGAAGAAGAGGGGAAGCGAAATAAGAAGAAGAGGGGAAGCGAAATAAGAGCCATTACACAGTCAGCGTGGTCCCTGCTAATCCTGATTCCTGATTGGAAGCTAAAGAGAAACCCTGTCGCGTGGCCGCTCTCAGCAACTCGGCCGTCGATCTTCCTCCCCTCGTCTTTAACTCGTGATCCGTGTAATGTCAATGTCCAAATCGCTTCGAGGTTACGTTATGTCCATGATCCTGGTTAAAAATTTAACCAGCAGTTAGGGCATGATGATGCGTTCATTCCATGACCCTGGTTTGGTTTAAAATTAAACTAGCAGTTAGAGGATGAGAACCAGAAAGAGCCTTATATACAAGTAGGTTAAGAGTCTAACTTAACTATAACCTTAAAAATCTATTATTATTATTATATATTCAATTATTAAACAAATAATTTTATATTCACTAAAATATTTTATTTAAAATAATAAAATGAAGAAAAAACATTAAATACAATCTAATAAAAAATAAAATAAAAATACTTACAAAACTATAAAACTATAGAAAGAATAAAAACTAAATAAAGAAATTAGTTTTATTTTATCAAATAAATTATTTATAATTAAATTAACACCAAATAAAACATGATATTAATTTTTTATAGTTAAATAATAATATATTTGTCATAATTATTGAATATATAATGGGGCAAAAGAATTTTTTTCATACTCTTAATTAAATAAAATATTTTATATTTATATAATAATTATTTACAATAATTATTGATTATTAAATATAGAAAATGAAAATTATTTTTTAGTGTATATATTTGTGTTATATTTATTTAATAAATATTAGTATAAATAAATTGATAAAAATACTATAATAATATTTTATTTACATTAATTATTTTAATATAATAATACCCTGGTCTGTAATGAGCTTTCAGATTTCTATATAAATTTTACTTAATGCACCTTGTGAAGGAAAATTAGAGAGAAAAAACATCGGATTGCTAAAGGCACAGAAATGAATGGAACTGTAATATATGAAAGATAAGTATTCAGATATTTAAATATTTATCAGAATTAAACTTAATAAAACACTCAAGGCAGCCGGGGTTTTAAATATTTTTTAAAAACACAATTCACAATTAAACTAAATAAACAAGAAAAGACTCAAGGCAACCAGGGTTTTAAATATTTTTTCAAAACACAATTCACAATTAAACTAAATAAACAAGAAGTAGAACCACTGAATTTCTATCTATCCTTGAATTTCTATCTTTAAAATGGAGCTCATGGATTTAATTTAAGTAAATTCTAATTTAGAGTGGAGAAGCATTCAGATTTGTAATTGTTTCTTTATGAAGCAATTCATGAATTGAAAATTGAAAATGCATTCAGATTTCTAGTTATTCTTTAAAATGCAAAACTCTTAAATTAAATTTAATGAATTTCTAAGCTTGTAAATTTAATTCAATGAAATTAGAGTAAAAAGCATGGGAAACAAGGAGCTGCATTATTACAGAATCTGAACCCACTCTCGGATAAAAGCGGAGGCTCCATGAGGCAAACACTAGAACTTGGGATTCGTCAAGTAACTACTATATCTAGGCGCACCACCACCTCGGACTTTACAGAACTTTATATGGAGTTAACTTCTAAATAGTTCATCAACTTAAGATTCTACAAGGAAATTAGGCGCATATCCTTTGAATATTTATCATGAATTAAATTCATGAAATGTAATTTACAGAAAATAAGAATTGAGATTTCTGTATATCTTTTTAAAAATAATTTAATTAAACTAAGATGTAATTTAAGATGTAATTTAGTGTGAAGAGAATATATCTCTCTCTATATATAACTCATGAAACATCAGTGAAAAAATACATTCAAAATAAAGAAGCATTCAGTTCCATGAAAGAATACATTCAAATTAAAGAAGCATTCATAGTTCTTGCGATTTCTTTAACTCTTTGAATTGATCTTTCAGGTATCTCAATGCAAGATGGCGATTCTTGATTGGAAGGTTAAGAGAAACCCTATTGCTTGGCACTCTCAGCTTTCCATTGGCTTGCAACTAAGCCACTTTTCAGATTTTTTCGGTCGTGCGTCTTTCTCCCCGCGTCTTGAACTCGTGACGTGTGTAGGATTAATGTCTAATTCTCCTAACGTTAGTCTATAATCTAAACCAATTTTAAAATAGCAGGTAGCCGGAGATGAGGATACGTCAGTCCAAGACCCTCTTTAAAATAAAACTTAAAATCAAACCAATTTTAAACCAGCTAATTTACATGTAATTTGTTTCCATGGCAAACTAGGTGCTGCTCAAATTTATTCACAACTAATAACGACGTAGGATTTATTTATTTCCATGGCCACTTGGGTGGTGCTTAAAATCTATTATCAATTAAGAATAACAATTTTGTGGACATTGCAATATAAGAAAATTACAGAACTAAATCTATTTATTCCTTCCTTCTACAGGCTAGTTATAACTTATCATTATTTTTTACTGAAAAGCAGAAAATCTGTATGTGAAGGAAAACAAAGATGTACAGTTTTCATTTATTCCTTTCTTTATTCTACCGCTAGTTATAACTTATCAGTATTATTTGCAGAAAATATGTAAGTGAAGGAAAACACCTGGAATTAATTAATTGACTCAAAGCATAAAATATGTATGGGAAGGAAATGGTTGATCTTATTGCCGCTCCATCGTGATTCCTCCGTAATTGATTCTGACCTGCACTTTCATCGCGGCGACTTCTTTTTCCACGGCCAGCATACTCCACTAAACTCCGTTCCATCCTGTAATTAATTAAAGACGAGAATTCAGAAGCTAAAACAAATATCAACTTATCATTGATGCAGCTTAAAAACAAATAAAAACAATCCATAATCACAGTAATATATTAAAATGCAATACCATGCCATGGATTCATCCTTTCTTTGCCTCTTCGTCAGATGCCATGGATTCATCCTCTGTTTCCCTCAGGATTCACATGGATAGACAAAATACATAATACATCCATCACAAAACATACACAAACAAAAAACAGAATACATTTATCACAAAACATACACAAACAAAACACAGAATACATCCACAAAACAACACTACAGGTATAAATAAAACAAACACACATACACATAACAAACATAAAAGCAAAAACAAAAAACACAACACCACCAGCCAACTGAGCGCGCTCCACTTCACAACACTGCCTGAGAGAAATCGAGCAGAGAGGATAGGATAAAGAACAGAGGAGGAGAGCCCTCTCCGTCTCAAACAAACCTACCTAATCGGATTGCTTCCGGAGTGTTTTATATCTAGCTCAAACAAGCCGTTGAGAAAAAGCAATTTGAACTCGACCCTTAGATGAGATCTGACGGCCGTAAAAGCAGCTCAATTACAACCTTGGGATGGGGATTGTTGTTAAATTCCAACGGCCAATACAAAAGTTGTCAGATGAGATCTGATGGCCGTAAACCCAGCTCAATTACAACCCTGGGATGAGGATTATTGTTAACATCCAACGGCCAATACAAAAGTTGTCAGATGAGATTTCACGGCCGCAAACGCAGCTCAATTACAACCCTGGGATGAGGATTATTGTTAACATCCAACGGCCAATACAAAAATGGTCAGATGAGATCTGACGGCAGTAAACGCAGCTCAATTACAACCCTGGGATGAGGATTGTTGTTAACATCCAACGGCCAATACAAAAGTTGTCAGAAACTGTCAGTAGATTTAAAATCCAAGATGCCGCCAATACGAATGTCAATACAATAAAATTCAAAATTCAATTTCATGTTCATAAATTAAAGTTTTGATGGTTTATGTTTTTTAAAATTTAAATTTGATATTTATTTATTTATTAGAATTAAGATTTTCTTATTCTATAATGGTTAAAATTTCACGTATAAAACGACTTATTAAGAATTATTTAATTTTTTTTAATTAAATTAATATATTATAAGTAATAAAAATGATTTGCTTTAGAGTTATTTATATGTCTTATGAAAATTAAGTAATTTATTGTTTATTTGAAAAACAAAAATATTTAATAATCTTTCAATATATTTTAAATTTTATTAAATTCAATACAAAAATATAATACTTTAAACCTTTTTTAAACATCATATAAGGATGACTAAATATTAATTAAATTAAATATTTATATAATTTTTTATGAATTTTTAATTATATATATATGGAGAAAATGTGTATATACTTACGTATAGTATCTATTACCTTAGTTATAAAAAACTAAATATATATATACTTGCATATAGTGTCTATTATATTCGTTTTAAAAATAGGATAAACAATTTATTGGTTAAGGAAAAAGGAATTACTGCGCACACTTTACTTTGTCTATCATGTGCAATTTTTCAATTTTAACTTCCCACAAATTATTTACTTGTGCACTATCCCAAACTTTGATAAATATTTTATAAAGGTTATTTCACCTTTTTACAACCCAAAGATATTTATAAAAGTTATTTCACCTTTTTAAAACCAAACATGAAAACTTTTACTAACCCAAAAACTTATAACTTTGTGCGCTATATTTTAGGACGAGTTCAATCTTCACTTTTCACATTTAACAAAAGAATCCAATCATTCTTTATAAAGGAGAATATTTAAAGAGTCATACTCCACGAATTATGTGGGACATGAAGATAACTTTTGTTGAATAACACAGGGGTAAATGCAAACGAACAAAATAACAATGGCGGCTATGGAGATTTTAAATAGAGTTTGTGCTTCCTAGCTTCAATAACTTGATTTTTATGAGTTTGAGTTTGTGATTTCTGCTAAAACTTATTTTGGTTTTCACTTTCTTTTTCTTTCATTTTATGCATTTTCATCTCTTTAAAATGATTTTCGTTTTCATATTAAATACAAAGACCTAGAGACTGGCTTCTCTTGGGAGCTTCCTAGTAATATTTAAGGTTGTAATTAAATTGTAATTAAATTCTGAACAATTGCCTAAAAACTTGACTTCTGAACACTGTAATTAAATTCTTAGTGACATCTACCTAAAAAAATTGAACTACTATGCAGTGGTTTAAATAAGATGAGGCGTGAATTCCATATCGTGATAGATTGACTGGCATTTAACTGACTAAATGATTGAGGGTCCTCACACAAAGATGGGGGACCTTTTAGATGCAAAGGAATGGGAAAGCCCAAGGCAACCAAGTGGGATGCCATGAAGGCTAGGAGAACAAAACTCGTGCGAGTTTTGGTTCTCCAAAACACGTGTACGTTTTGGTCAAAACATATATGTGTTTTGTATAAAATATTTTATTCAATAAATCCACCCCCTAACACCCCTCCGCAACCCCCTAACACCCCCTCTCCAACACCCTAACACCCCCTACCTAACCACTTATCACACCCTCTCAAAATCCCTAATGCCCCCTACCCCTAATCACCCACACAACACTCTCCAACTCACTAACACCACCCAACCTCGCAACCTGCCCCCCCAACCCCTAACACTGCCTCTATAACTCCCTAACACGCCCTACCCCTAATCACCCACACCCTCCACCTACCCCTGTCTCTTCCCCTAGGCCCCTAACACCCCATCCCCACTTTCTCTCTCTCCCTCTCTCTAACCCTTGCTAACCCCTTCTCTCACTCTCTTTCTCCCATGCTCCACTTACCCCCAATATCCTAACACCCACCTGTGTCTCTACCTCTAACCCCTTACCACCCCACAATGTATCTCTCTCTCTCTCTCTAACCCCAACACCCACACTCCTTACCTATGCCCCCCTGTCTCTCCAATCACCTTACTCCTCCGCAAACCTCTCTCTCTCTCTCTGCGTCTCCCCACCAAACTCTTAATAACCCCCTTTCTCACTCTCTCTCACTCCCCTACTCCTCCACCTACACCTAACCTAAGTATACATCTAATCAAAAAATGAAATATATGAGATGTGAAAATGAGTATGTTTACTTATCCATCCAAATTAGTTGACGATGTGGAAGCCCATTGATGCATGTGAAGGATCATAATCTCAATGCCAAACAAATCCAGGAACATGCAACACAAATTTTAGTTTTTTTTCTCAAGCGCTTGCAGGATGGGGACGAATCCTAGAAAAACTAAGCAAGCCAGCAAATGCGAATATGGAAAAAAGGAAGAGGAGAAGAAGAGACTAGTGTAGATCTATTGAAGGAAAGAGGGGAGAGTATGGAGTCATGGACGTATTGAAGATGTAGTTGCATTCTACATGTTCCAACAACAATGCAAAATTGTATTAAAGGATACAAAAGAGGTATGGGTGCAATAACTAACTCGATCCAGGAAGATGTCATCTCGAGTCAGGCCATACCCAAGACAACGAACTAGAGCAAGGTAGTCACTATCGAAGAGATCAAATATGAATTTTACCTATAAGAGTGAACAAGAGGGGATCATTGGTGAGAATTTGATTTTAGGATACAGTCTAGAAAAGTTAGGAGAACGAAAATGAGGAAGAAAAATAGATGGAGGGGAATTAGTTAGGCAACACAATTTTTTAGTAGATTAAGTGGTCTAAGGCTCTAGATTTATTATGATAATTCAATTACATCCTAGTTGCAAGTAGAATTAGCCACAAATTGAGAAGAGAAAGGAAAACTAACAATGGCTAATTTATAGAGTTCCCTTTCATATTTTGATTATCCTAAAGTTTGGAGATGAAAAGGGCTAGGAAAGGAAGAAAACCACATGGAAAAGTGTTGTTGTAGGTGTTGGACCAAGACGGTTAAAGATGAGACCAATCAGATGTATCCAATAGAGTTTTTCTTTGCTCGAACAAGAATAAACATGTTAGTATAACTTGTAAAAGAGATTTGATCCTTATCCTTGATGAAATGCAATAATAACACCTAAGTCTATTATACATGCAATAAAACAATGAAATATATGAGATGTGAAAAGGAATACCTTTACTTATCCATAACCAATTGATGATGATGAAGCCCATTGATGCATGTGAAGGATCATAATCTCAATGAAAAACCAATCCATGTATCTGCAACACAAATGTTATTTGTTTTTCTCAAGCGCATGTGGGATGGGGGCGACTCCTAAAAAAAATAGCAAGCAAGAAAATGCGAGAATGAAAAAACAGAAGAGGCGAATAAGACACTACATAATAACTTAGAAATTAATGAGGAGAGAGTTGGCGATGCCAGTGTAGATCCAGTGAAGGAGAGAGGATAGGGGATGGATTCATTGATGTATTGACTAGGTAGCTGCAATCTACAAGATCCAACAAGAAAGAAAATTGTATTAAATGATAGAAAAGAGGTATGGGTGCAATGACTAGCTCAATCCAAGAATAAGTCATCACGAGTTGGGCCATACTCGAGACAACGACCTAAATCAAGACAGTCACTAACAAGGATATCAAAGATGGAGTTTACCTATAAGAGTGAAGATAAGGGGATCACCGATGATAATTTGGTTTTAGGATAAATCTAGGAAAGTTAGGAGAGAGAGAGAGAGAGAGGAAGGAAGAAAATATATGGAGGGGAATTTGTTTTCCAAGGTTGATTTTTAGTAGATTAAGTTATCTAGGGCTCTAAATTTATTAGGGTAATTCAATTACCTCTTAGACGCAAGTAGAATTAGCCACAAATAGAGAAGATAAATGCAAAATAACAATGGTTAAGTTATAGAGATCACTTTCATATGTTGTTTAACCTAGAGTTTGGAGATGAAAAGAGGTGGCTAGAGAAGGAAATCACATGGAAAAGTGTTGTTGTAGGTGTTGGACCGAGATGGTTGAAGATGAGAGCTACCAAATGTATCCAATTATTTTTTCATCATTCAAACAAGCATACAAATGTTAGTAGACCTTAAAAAAGAGACTTGATCCTTATCTCCGATGCAATGTAATAATAACACCTAAGTATACTATACATGTGATAAAAAAACGAAATATATGAGATGGGAAAAGAAGTACCTTTACTTGTCCATCCAAAGCGGTTGATGATGCGGAATCCCATTGATGCATGTGAAGGATCGTAATATCAATGCCAAACCAAGCCATATATCTGCAACACACAAATAAGACATTACATAATAACTTAAAAATGAATGAGGAGAGAGGTGGCAATGCTACTGTATATCTAGTGAAGGAGAGGGGGGAGAGGAAGCTACCAATAGAAGTGAATAAGAAGCCAGGGTTCATTTGAAATACCAATTGGATTCACCAAAATGTGGCTTGAAAATTAGAGTGAGGCAAGAGACGAGAGCCATGCATTGTTGAGGGATCAACCACATAGTTATAGTTTACAGGATGTGTTAAGAAAGATAGGTATATTTTAGAAAATAAAAATGAGAAGATGATCAATGAATAGTTCGATCTTGGAAAAAATCATCTCGAGTTGGGCCCTACTTAAGACATCGACCTAGAGCGAGGCAGTCATTAGAAATGAGCTCAAAGATGGAGTTGACCTATAAGAGTGAGGAGAAGGGGATCATTGATGAGAATTCAATTTTAGGACAACTGGAAGGGAATTTGTTAGCTAAGGTTTCTTTTTAGTATATTAAATGACATAGGGATCTATATTTATTAGGGTAATTCAATTATTTCCTAGTCACAAGTAGAATTAGCCACAAATTGAGAAGAGACTATGGCAAGCTAACAATGGCTAAGTTATAGAGTTCCCTTTCGTGTGTTGATTAACCTAAACTTTGTTGATGAAAAGAGGTGGATAGGGAAGTAAATCACGTGGAAAAGTTTTGTAGTAGGTGTTGGAATGAGATGTTTGAAGACAATATCTACCAAAAGTATCCTATAGATTTTTTCTTCGATTGATCAAGCATACACAAGTTACTAGACCTTGAAAACAGACTTGATCGTGATCCATGATGCAATGCAATAATAACACCTAAGTTTACTATACATGTTATCAAACAATGATATATATGAGATGTCAAAAGGATTACCTTTACTTATTCAACCAAGATATTTAATGATGTGTAATCCCATTGATGCATATAAATGAGAGTATGCTCAATGCAAAACCAATCCATGTATCTACAACAAATTTTTTTAAGATGAAAATAGATGAAAAATGAAGGAACTTATTTCAAAAAGTGTTCAAGAAACTTACCTAAAAATGTGTTGGTGTAGGTGTTCAACATACATGGCTGAATAAGAGATTTTCCATAGGTCTCCTCGATATTTTTACCTTGCACTAACGAACTTGCACATGCTACTACAATTTCTCAAAAAAAAAACTTGGTCTTGATCTCCAATATAGTGAAATAATTACACCCATATCTACCATATGCATGATCGAATAATGAAATAAATGAGATGTGATTTCACTATGAGGGTTGATGATGTGGGAACCTAATAATGTATACAAAGGATGGTAATCTCAATGCCAAAGCAAGCTATGTATTTGCAACAAATATACTAGCAATTTTCTTTGAATGGGGAAGGTACCACAACAAAAACTATGAGAAAAAATAAAGCAAGGAAATGGGAAGATGGAAAAACAAAAGAGTATGAGACATTAATGTAGAACTAGTGAAATCAATTTGATGAGAGGTATGAGTTGTTGAGGGATTGACCCCATAGTTGTAATTTATGGATGCGATAATGAGGATATGTATCTTTTAGAAAATAAAAGGGAGAAGGAAAGCAATGACTGGTTCAATCTTGGAAGAAGTCATTTAGATTAGGGCCCTACTCGAGACAACGACCTAGAGAAAGGAAGTCACTAACGAAGAGGCCAAAGGTGGAGTTTACCTATAACATTGAAGAGAAGGGTATCATTAATGAGAATTCGGTTCTAGGATACAATCTAGAAAACTTAGGAGAGAGAAAGGGAGGAATAAAAATGGATGGAAGGGAATTTCTTTGCCAATGTTGTTTTTCAGTAGATTAAGTGACCTAGGGCTCTAGATTGATTAGGATAATTCAATTATCTCCTAGTCGCAAGAAGAATTAGTCACAAATTGAGAAGTGAAAGTAAAGCTAACAATGGTTTAGTTATAGATTTCCCTTTCGCATGTTGAATAACCTAAAATTTGGAGATGAAAGAGGTGGACAAGGAAAAAAATTACATGGAAATGTGTTTCTGGAGGTGTTGGATCGATGTGGTTAAAGATGATCTAGCTACCAAAAGTATGTTTTCTTTGCTTGAATAAGCATACACATGTTACTATACCTTGAAAAAGAGACTTTATCCCAATCCCTGATGTGATGTAATAATAACACCTAAGTCTACTATACATGTGATCATACAATAAAATATATGAGATGTGAAAAGGAGTAACTTTACTTATCCTTCCAAGGCATTTGATGATGTAGAATTCCATTGATGCATGTGAACAATCGTAATCTTAAGTACAAACCAATCCATGTATCTGTAACAACATTGTTGTTTTGTTCAAGCACATATGGGATGGGGACGACTCCTCCACAAAAAGGGAGCAAGAAAGAAAATGAAAGGATGGAAAAAGGGAAGAGGCGAAAAAGGCACTACCAAATAACTTTGAAATAAATGAGGTGAAAGGTGGAAATGGTAGTGCAGATTTAGTGAAGGAGAGAGGGGAAAGGATGGACTCATTCATGTATTGACCATGTAGCTACAGTA
The DNA here is from genome assembly GCA_027924585.1 of Larix kaempferi. Lineage (NCBI taxonomy): Eukaryota > Viridiplantae > Streptophyta > Pinopsida > Pinales > Pinaceae > Larix > Larix kaempferi. The sequence goes on along the minus strand of BSBM01000612.1, from coordinate 2,480,534 downwards.
TGTAGGATACAATAACAACAACAAAATGTATTCAAGGATTGAAAAGAGGTATGGGTGCAATGACTAGCTTGATCCAGGAAGAATTCATCTCGACTCATGCCCTACCCAACAGGACAACCTAAAGGGAAACAATCACTAACAAAGGGGACCAAAGAGTAAGTTACCAATAGTATTCAATAGGAAGTAAGGGTTCATGGGAAGTCCCCAATGGAGTTTCCAAAATGTAGCTTAACAATTAGAGTGAGGAAAAAGACAAGAGGTAGGAATTGTTGAGGGATTGATACTGTAGCTATAGTTTACAAGATGTTTTAACCAAGATAGCTATCCTTTAAAAAAGAATAGGAGAAGGAGAACACTAACTAGTTTGATCTGGAAGAGCTCATCTCGATTCAGGACCTACCCAAGACAATGATCTAGAGTGAGGAATTCATTGATGATGAGACCAAAGATGGAGTTGACCTATATGATTGAAGAGAAGGGGATCATTGATGAGAATTCAATTTTTGGAGACAATCAAGAAAACTTAAGAGAGAGAAAGGAATGAAGAAAAATAGATGAAAGGGAGTTTGTTAGCTAAGCTTTTTTTCAATAGATTAAGTAACCTAGGGATCTATATTTATTAGGGTAATTCAATTACCTCATAGTCGCAAGTAGAATTAGCCACAAATCGAGTAGAGAAAGGAAAGTTAACACTGGTTAATTTATAGGGTTCCATTTCGCATGTTTATTAACCTAAAATTTTGAGATAAAAAGTGGTGGACAGGGAAGGAAATCACATGGATATGTTTTTTTGTAGGTGTTGGATTGAGATGGTTGAAGACGAGAGCTACCAAAAGTATCCTATAGAGTTTTACTTCGCACGAACAAGAATACACATGTTACTAGATCTTGAGAAAGGGACTTATTCCCGATCTTTGATTTAATGTAATAATAACACCTAAGTATACCATACATGTGATCAAACAATGAAATATATTAGATGTGTAAAGGAGTACCTTTACTTATCTAGCCAAAGTAGTTTATGACATGGAATTCCATTGATGCATGTGAAGGATCGTAATCTCAATGTCAAGCCAATCCATGTATCTGCAGCATAAATGTTAATTGTTTTTCTCAAGCGCATGTAGGATGGGGACTCCTCCTCCTAGAGAAATGGAACAAGAAAGAAAATGCAAAGATGGAAAAAGGAAAGAGGTGAAGAAGAATCTACCAAAAATATTACAAGTAAATGAGGCGAAAGGTGGCAATGCTAGTGTACATTTAGTGAAGTAGAGAGGGGAGAGGATGGTGTCGTTGATGTATTGACCATGTAGCTACAGTATACGCGATCCGACAACAATTAAAAATGTATTAAATGATATAAAAGATATATTGGTGCAACGAATAGCTCGATCAAGGAAGAAATAATCTCAACTCATGCCCTACCCAAGAGGATGACCTAGAGGGGTCCAATCACTAACAAAAGGGACCGAAGACGAAGCTACCAATATGATTGAAGATGAACTAGTAAGTGTTATGGGAACTCCCCAGTGGAGTCACCAAAATGTAGCTTGACAATTAGAGTGAGGCAAGAGATGAGAGGCAAGCATTATTGAGGGATCAAACACATAGCTATAAGTTACGGGATGCACTAATGAAGATTGGTATATTTTAGAAAAGAAAAGAGAGAAGTCGAGCAATGACTAGTTCAATCTTGTAAGAATTCATCTAGAATCGGGCTCTACCTAAGAAAATGACCTAGAGTGAAACGATCACTAGTGATGAGTTGAAAATGGAGTTGACCTATAAGAGTGAAGAGAAGGGGATCATTGATGAGAATTCAGTTTTAGGATATAATAAAGAAAACTTAAGAGAAAGAAAAGGAGGAAGAAAAATATATGGAAGGAAATTTGTTAGGTAAGGTTGTTTTTCATTAGATTAAGTGAACTAGGGATCTAGATTAATTAGGGTAATTCAGTTACCTCCTAGTCACAAGTAGAATTAGCTACAAATTGAGAAGAGAAAGGAAATCTAACGATGGCTAATTTATAGAGTTCCATTTAGTTTGTTGATTAACCTAAACTATGGAGATGAAAAGAGGTGGACAGGGATGGAAATCACATGGAAAATTGTTATTGTGGGTGTTGGACCGGGATGGTTGAAGATGATAGCTACCAAATATAGATTTTCTTTGCTCGAAAAATAATATGCATGTTACTAGATCTTCAAAAAGAGACTTGATCATAATCTATGATGCAATGTAATAATAGCACCTAAGTTTACTATACATGTGATTAAACAATAAAATATATGATATGTGAAAATGAGTACCTTTACTTATCTAGCCAAGGAAATTGATGATGTGGAAACCCATTGGTGCATATGAAGGATCCTAATCTCAATTCCAAACCAATCCATGTATCTACAACACAAATGTTAGTTGTTTCACACAAGCACATGTGGGATTGGGATGATGACTCCTAGAAAAAAGGAGCACGCAAGAAAATGCAAGGATGGAAAAATTGAAGAGGCAAAGAATACACTATGGAATAACTTACAAATGAATGAGGAAAAAGGTGTCAATTCTAGTGTATATCTAGTGAAGGGGAGAGGGGAGAGGATGGATTCATTGATGTATTGACCATGTAGCTATAGTCTGCAGGATCCAACAACAATGAAAAATATATTAAAGAATAGAAAAGAGGTATGGGTGCAATGACTAGCTCGATCCAGGAAGATGTCATCTCGACTCATTCCCTACCCAAGAGGATGACCTAAAGGGAGCCATTAATTGACAAAGGGGACTAAAGAGGAATCTATCAATAGGAGTGAAGAGGAAGTAAGGGTTCATGGGAACTCCCCAACTTAAGTGGCCTAGGGATCTAGACTTATTAGGGTAGTTCAAGTGGTCCCCTTTGTAATAAAATATACAACAAATTAACAAAATAAATAAAAGCTAACTAGGGGTAAGTTATGAAATCCCTTTGGTGATCTAATTAACATAAATTTTTAATATCAGAAGAGTTGGAAATTGAAGCAACTTATTTGAAAAAGTGTTGAAGAAACTTACCTGAAAAAGTGTCGATGGATATCTTCAACATACATGGCTAAAGAAGAGAGTTTCCACAGGTCTCCTAGAGAGTTTTACCTTTCTCTAATGAACCTACACATGCTACTACAATTTCTCAAAAAACAATCTTGGTCCTGATCTCCAATATAGTGAATATTTACACCTAGATCTACCATATGCATGATCGAACAATGAAATAAATGAGATTTTATTTCACTATGAGGGATGATGATGTGGGAACTTACTGATGTATACAAAGTATGGTAATCTCTATGCCAAATAAATCTATGTCTTTGAAAAAAATATACTAGCAATTTTCTCTGAATGGGGATGGTACTACAATAAAAAAATATGAGAAAACAAATGAGTAAGGAAATGGGAAGATGGAAAAATGAAAGAGTTTGAGACACTAATGTAAAAATAGTGAAGACACGAGCTGATAGGAAGGATTTATTGAGGGATACACCCCATATTTATAATTCACAGATGCAATAACGAGGATAGGTATCTTTTAGAAAATAAAAGGGAGAATGGGAGAAATGACAAGTTCGATTTTGGAAGAAGTCATCTCGAGTTGGGCACTACCCAAGACAATGACTTAGAGGGAGTCAGTCACTAGCGAAGAGATCAAACGTGGAGTTTACCAATAAGAGTGAAGAGAAGTGGATCGTTGATGAGAACCCGATTTTGGGAAATAATTAAGAAACCTAAGGAGAGAGAGAATGAGATGAAGAAAAACACATGGAAATGAATTTGTTAACTAAGGTTTTTCAGTTGATTAAGTGACCTACGGATCTATATAATTAGGGTAATTCTATTACATCTTAGTTGAAAGTAGAATTATCCACAAATTAAGAAGAGAAATGCAAGATAACAATGGTTAATTTATAGAGTTTCCTTCCTTATGTTGATTAACCTAAAATTTGGAGATGGAAAGACTTGGATAGGGAATACAATCAAATGGAAAAGCATTATTGTAGGTGTTGGAATGAGATGGATGAAGATGAGAGATACCAAAAGTATCCTATAGAGTTTTCTTCACTCGAACAAGCATACACATTTTACTAGAACTTCTTGAAAAAAAGACTTGATCCTAATCCCTGATATAATGCAATAATAACACCTACTACTATACATGTGATGAAACAATGAAATATATGAGATGTGCAAAGGAGTACCTTTACTTATCCAACCAAATATATGATACATCAGCAGTGAAGTACACCATTAATGAATATATCATCATCATCTTGCATGGTATAACAGTAAACATGGCATCATGGTAGCATAATCTCATCACTAACATCATATGAAGGTCCCAACAACTGTAAAAAATAGACCATAATAATTTGGAATATGTCGATAGAATGAAAAAAGAATAAGTACTAATATGCCAATACAATATGAGGCATAGCATGGCCTAAAGAGAAAAGAGGATTTGTGTGGTGATATTGCCATCCCTCTTAGTTTCCTCAAGGTTGCACTTGTGTTTAGGGCCTTCATCACTTTGATAAAAATGTTGGTTATCATGGTTCCAAGCATGCAATGGTGGAGTGGTTCAAGGTCTAGTGGTTGAAGAGTGATGCATCAAGACCAATGTTGGGAAAGTGAATTACCTTAGTAGTGTGACATGTGACAACCATTCATAAGGCTTCTAGTTGGTTGTGTTTGATGCCTCTAGAGACCTTAGATACATTAGCTCTGCAAAATTGGCATTTTTTCTTTTATCCCAATTCACCTTCTTATATTAGGATACCATCCTCGCTAATGTTGCGAACCTCAAAGTCTAGTTTAGTCCACTTTACACATTGTCAAATATGCTATTCATGGTTAATATTATTGCCACTAGTTTCCTTGTATCAACATTTGATATATTTGACAAACTTGTCAAGCAAAAAGACCCTATTTCAACTTGTTGCTAAAATTGCTCAAGCATAAAAGTATGTGAGATAATTGGGAACCCTAATTCACCTTGGTTTTTCCACTAACAAAAAGAAACGAGTTCGCTAGCCTATATCTCCTTATTTTTTTCCAAATTCCGCCAATTAAAAGGCCTCATAAATGGAAATTCCTATGGCTAAACTTGCCCACACAAAGAAGGATTTTGAATGCTTATGTCTAATTAACAACTTTTACTATCATGATAAATTGTGCAGCCTAATCATGCTACCTCCCGATCTAGATGTTTAACTAAACTAGTATGATAAATAGCCAAGAAATGCTAACTTGACTTCATCTATGGAGGGTTGATGCTTTTACTCATCATTAGAAGTAATAAAAGAATGAGGAGAAGTTGTTATGGCCAAAGTTAAGAATATGAAGACATAATTTGGCCTATTCCTCTAACTGGCATTGTCACTCTAGAAAGGTAAAACATGAGGTTACCAAGGTAGCACACAGGGTTGAAATTTTAATGTACATAGAAGAAAATTCATTTCAAGAAGCTCATGGATCAACATTTACAGAGAATAATCACAAGATCTCATATTTCTGTATATATATTATTTACTACAACTTGTGAAGAAAATTTACAGAGAAGAAACATCATATTTCTAAATGTTTGTTGTGAAATGCAGGTTAGACACCGAAATGAATGGAATTGTCAATGTATGAAAGCTGAGTACTAGTTATTTAAACATTTCTCCATAATGAAACAGAGAAGAAACTCCAAAATATTTCTATATATATTTTATTTACTGCAATTTGTGAAGAAAATTTATAGAGAAGAAACATCATATTTTTAAATGAAGGTTAGACACCAAAATTAATGGAAATGTAATATATGAAAGCTGAGTACTTAGTTATTTAAATATTTTTCCAAAATGTTGTTGAAGAATTAAACTTAATAAAAGATTGAGAGATTGAAGGAGCACCCACATTTCTAAATATTTCTTAGAAACACAACTCATAATTAAACTAAATAGACAAAAACCATTGGATTTTTATCTTTAGAATGCATCTCATAGATTTAATTCAAGGAAAATGTAAATTAGAGTGGAGAAGCATTCAGATTTGTGATTGTTTCTTTATGATGCAATTCATGAATTGGCGTCAGTGAATGAACAACTCATTATTTTTCTAGCTATTTTTAAAATGCAAAGCTTTGGAATAAATTTGATGAAATCTTAATTAAAAGAGAAAAAACATGAACAAAACAAGGGACTACATTATGATAAAACTCTTAGTTGGTGAAGCTAAACTCTTAGTTGCTTGTATCCGAAGGTTCTAGATGCCTCATATTATGGTGCAAGCCCCTTTCAAAAACTCTATAATTTTTCCTTGTATTCTGCCAATTTTGTTGTGCTGATGTGAATACCAAAAGCATAATATTTTACCCTGTTATTTAAATTTTGATTTTCGTTGGAGTCTAGGGGAATTGAACTTGTGACCTTTCATTTACAACTTATCATTTCATTTCCTCATTTACCAATTGTTCTATCCCCGTGGGATTATATCTATTTAATATAATTATGGATAAAAAATATTATTAGTATAAATATTTGTGTTACATCTATTTAATATAATTATGGATAAAAAATATTATTAATATTTAAGTTAATCATAGTCAACCATAGTAACACATGATCAACCATACCCAACGAAATTCAACCATGGACAAACATAATCTAACATGATTAATCGACCAACCATGGTTAATTATGCTCAACCATGGTTCCATTGTCAACAATATTACTAGAGTCAACCATATTCAACCAAAATCACCCATAGTTAAACATCACAAGTAATCCGTGGTCAAACATCCCAAACTTTAATCAACTATCTTCAATCATTTTGAAACATAGTTAACCAAAGTCAACCATGGAGAACCATGGTCAAACATGCTCAACCATGGTGAAACATAGTTAACCAAAATGAACCATAAAGAAATATGGTCAAACATGCTCAACCATATTGAAACATAGTTAACCATATTTCTTTGTAGTTGACATGCACCTCTAAAAATTTGTGAGCATTTTATTTCTATACTTGATTCTTTTTTTAATTACATTCATTTTATTGACATTTTTTTATTTGAATTATTTACATTTTATTCTTAAAAGAAAACATTTTCTTGTTATTCATTCAAACCAAAGAAAATGATTACATACATCCTCCTTGTCTAACAAAGTAGAAATATCAAATTGAGCTTCCCATATTGTCCCAACTTATAAAATTCATATCCATATATTGTCTATACCATATTGTCAACACAAATCTTCAAATATAAGTATCCAAAGAAACACTAACATCCTCTAGTCAACCAAAAACAATTACTAGCAAGACTCTACTATCACAAAAAACATAATAGTAATCCAAAACATATACTAACATAACAATATCATCACAACAAAATATATCAAACCACCCCATGGTTGAATCAAACAGTTAAAATAGTAGATCCCGTAAATACCACTGAGCCTTTAATGGTTTCTTCAAAAAACAAAGTACCAAAAGGAAGATCCACAACAATCTTTGATAGGAAATCAACATCACTATTGAAGGTTCTATAGATATCTGACGGAATAATACTAAGAAATTATGTCAACATAATCTGAATCCTTTTGTACCATTGATCCCATTGATCCAGATGCAACACCTGTAAGTTGTACAATCCATTAGCCCTTACCTGGGAATCACCATATACCTATAATGATATCATACCATTAATCTTAGCAAACTATAACACGTCCATATTCTTGTTTACTCTCAATAACCTATATTATTAAAAACTAATAAATTAAAATATTTTTTTCATTATATAATTAAAACAAATATATCAAATTATTTTTAACACATTGTTATTAATATATCAATACTTATGATACATTAAAATATTATTTTAAATGCGATATATATATATATTCAGAGAAAAAAAATCATAAACTTGATATTTTCAGTGAGAAAATCAAAGTTACAGTCAGTGATCAAAATCACAGAGTCAATCGCTACATCCCAGGATATAAATCCATGCAGAAGAAGACCAAATCATCAAGTCACCTAAAACAAAAAGGTGCTATAAGGCGTTAACGTATGACAATAAATTGTAGCATAAGACCTTTAAAACATGTTCTAGACTCGCAAAATACAAACATAACTGATAAAAAACAAAGCCAAGTACGTCAAGACATCCTCATAGTGCCTAGATCGACAACAATGTTGTCCAAATATTCAACAAAATGCATAATACCATCCATAGGACCCACAGCCTCCTTGGAAAGTCGATCAACCTCCATATTTGCTTCCTGATAAATGTGCTCATAAGAGAGATGATCAAAAGAGGCCATTAGGTGTTCTACTTCCCTAAGCCAAGGCTCCAACATCAAAACCTCAATTTTGTTCTTCCAACTGATCCAGTTGATAATAACCTGAGAGTCTCTGAAGATGGACAAAGAAGAATAACCCCTCACAGATGCAAACCAGAGGAGGCATATAACCACTAAAAGCTATGCTTTAATGTCATCTCCTTTGCCGATGCCCATTTTTAAACGAATGACGTGGTTTCTGCGCAAGTAGATAATCACACCAGCTCCACAAAGGCCTAGTTTTGATGCTCCATCAAAACGACCGCAGATGCTTTGCTGTCAATAACTAGGTATCTAACTGGTCTTTATTTCTTACATCTCGAAACATCTGGATAGCCACTGTACAACCACGAGATCCTTTTACAAGCCCCATAAACAGAAGGAGGGTTGTTTTCAAATAGGAGCTCATTCCTACTTCTCCAGATTGCATTGATCATAAAAAAAGGAAGAGATCTGTTATGAGTTGAGTTACGGGTCCACCGACATAAGCAACCAATGAGGGAGTTGCCACTCCAATCATCTATGAAAGAAATCCCATGTTGTAATCCATTTCAGACATCTTTGGTAAAACTACAAAGAACAAAAATATGATGGATTTCTTCACCGACCGCCCTGCACAAAGGGCATACAACCAGTCCCTGAAAACCTCTCTTTTGAAAACTTGGCCAGGTGAGAATTTTGTCCTGAAAACAAAGCCATAAGAAGCACTTTAACTTTAAAAGGATTTTCCAGCTCCACAACTTTTTGTACCACCAGAAATGTTCAGGAGGAGAAGAAAATTCTGGTAATATCAACTTGTAAACTTGCACCACAATCAACCTCCCATTAGAATCAGGCCCATCCTAGACTAGTCTATCAGGGGAGTCCACTAAGGATATGCCCGCAAGAGAAATTTTTTCAATATAATTGTCCCAAACAGTATCCCAACGAGTAGGAAGATCCAAGTCCTGGGCATTAAGCCAGTGTGGTTTAGCAGAGACGGAGCCCATATGATAAACCTGTGCAAGAACAACATGTTTCCTTTCATGCAAATATTTAATTAGACCCGATGGGAGCAAGTAACAACCATCGCAACCTATAAAAGGATCGATGCCGATGAAAAAATATGTGCAACTTCCCACCTTCTAATTGATCCAAGGTCCAATATAATGAAATGTTCTAATGAGACTACATCAAACAACCGAAGCTTGATGAAACTTGAGGACCGGTTTCCGAATCCACTGAAGCACCAATAAATACTTTAGATATTTCAAATGAATCACACGACTCCAAAGGCCTCCATCACCCAAAGCCCGCCATAAAATTTTAGTCCTCATAGCCAAGTTAAAGCATTCAAGATTCTTCAAGCCCCATCCTCCATTTTCCTTGGTCCATGAAAAAATCTACCACGAAGATAGATGGAACTTTCGCAAATGAGGTTTACCAGACCAGATGAAATGAAACAACTTGCTACGAATCCTGTTGATGATAGAGGAAGGCAATTTCCGCAAACCAAACCAGTACACTGGTAAACTCTGGATGGCCGATTGAGCCAGAATGAGCCTGCCACCAATGGAGAGCCAACGGAAGGCCCAATTTTTAATCCTTCGGTCAATTTTCTGGATTAACCATCTCCATTCCTCCATCCTGTAACAGTTGTCTTTAAGGAAATACCCCAAGTATTTAAAACCGGCGTCAAGTGAGTCAAACTTGAAAGGAAAAAGAGCCTTCACCTCTTCCAAAACACCATCATCAATACAGTTAAACAAAAAACAAGACTTGTCAACGCTGATGGCCATTGCAGAAGCTAAACAGAAAACATCAATTTTTTTCTTGTAAGCCAACCACTCATTCAATGACGTCGCCCCAAAAATCAAGACATCGTCAACGAACAACAAATGTGTGATAGCCAGAGCCCGAGAGATGTTAATACCTTTAAGATTACGCTCCAATTTTGCTTCATTAATAAGCCGGCTCAAGCCTTCTATGGCTAATATAATCGGTAGTGGAGCTAACAAACAACCTTGTATGATTCCCCCGCTACTCGAGCAAAACATCTAAAGGAGACCCATTAATCAACATAGTGAAATTAGAAGAAGATAAACAAGCCATAATCCATTGCACCACATTGACCAACAGACCAATCTGAATGAGAATAAATTTGAGATAAGTCCAATCCAGTTGATCATACGTATTTAACAGAACCACTTTCAGAATGAAAGCTTGTAAATCCTTAACTTTGACCGAGTGCAAGCACTCTTGAGCCACCCCCACAGCATCGAGAATTTGCTGATTGAACAAAAAACCAAACTGTTCCAAACAAATATGGTTAGCCAAGAAGGGCTTAAGGTGTAGAGAAATAATTGTAGAGATCAACTTATAAATGGTATTGCAGAGCGAAATGGGCCGAAAATCATGGAAATTCACTGGACGATCCCTCTTAGGAAGGAAAGCAAGAAAGGTAGAGTTAAGGATTTGGGGAATGGTAGTCTTTCTTCTAGATTCATCCACATCCAAGAGAATCTCATGCCCCATCAAGTCGAAGAAGTGCAAGAAAAACTCCACTGTCCATCCGTCTGGCCCGAGGATTTTTTCTATGACAAAAGAAGTTAGTACCTCCTTCAGTTCCTCTAAGGACACTGCTTTCCCAATCTTAATGCCCTCATCTTCCGTGAGAAATCTAAAAAATAATCTCACAATTTTCAATTGTGCTTCTAAGTTGTTTACCTGGTCCTGATGATAATTAACCCTGAAATGATGCTCCGTTGCAAGATGAATGGAGGCCTGATCCGAACAGAGAGTACCATCCGCTTTCTTAATTTCCTAGATCGAATTCACAATCCTCCTTTGATTAGCTATAGTTTGGAAGAAACTAGTATTACGGTCACATTTTGCAATCCATAAAGAGTGACTCTTTAGTCTCCATGAGTTTTCATTTTGACAGATTAAGGCTTCTTTCCTCTTGAAGAGTTCCATCATATCTGCCTTCCGGTTCAAGGAAAAACAATCCTTTTCCACTGAGTCCTCCATCATTTTGAGTTTATCCTCAATAGAACCCAAATCCTCGACAATATATTTCCTTGTAATATGATCCCAAGAAATCACCTCCACTCTAAGAGCAGATAGTTTTTACAACAGTGACTGTAAATGAGGGGAAATGTAACACCCTTGGTCCAGATTAGGGTTGTTATTGTAACTTGAACATTTTGGCTATGAGTATGTACATAGTATGATAATATTTTAATACAAATACCAGCTGGCTGCATGAGGAGCAATACGCTAAAGAGGAGATCCAGATATTAACCGAGGGTTGTGAGGGGGTAAGGTTGACCTGTGTACCTTGTTCCCTAAACCCTTGTTCTGTAAACCTTATGATAAACCCAAAAGAAAAATTCCTAAGCCATAAACTTAAATGGGGAATATTTAATAATTAAATATTATTGAATATTAATTATTGTTGATATTAAGTGATTAATCTTGCTTAAAGATGAAGAGGTAACGTGTTCCTTTGGGGACAACCACGTGGGGTCCCAAAGGGGACACGGGGTTACCTCGGTGAGCCATGCAGAAGTGGGGCATGCTAGTGGGAGGTTGTGGGGGGGGGGGGTCAAGGAGACGCATGACCGAGGGGCGGTTGAACGTCATTCCAGAGGATGCACGTAGAGGACACAGATGTACAGGGGGAGAATCGGTACAGTGTCTGGGGGAACGAATGAGATGTGTGGAAAACATGGGGAGGAATCCCTATGATGAACCTGAACCCAAGTTGTTGAGTTAAATTGTATTGGCCATGAATTCCTTGGTTGCTTACACTAGTCGATTGGAAATTATGCACAAGACCCAGAGGGAATCCCGACGCTTGCAGTGAAGTGTATCGCTATGCGTTTTGGGAAGGAACTCAGGTGATTCAAGTGCAGACTTGACAAGGAATTGGTTACCAAACTGCTAATTGTTGAACCCTGTATCCCTATTATTTATACCTTTGACTCTGTGAGTGAGTTGAGGGGGTTGGTGAGACACTTTGGGTTAATGTATGGATCTCGGCTTGGGGGTGAACTTGGGAGATGAAATAGTACAGGATGGACAAGTTCTAAGGTTGGGTGGAGCGTGGCTCACATGCAGTCAGTTTCCACATTCTTGTGAATTTCATATAAGTGTATCTTTGTATGAATTATAATGTTCATGTATGCTTGATAGGTTCAATCTGTGGAATGAACGTGTAATTAAATGAAAGCCATTAATAATCTATGTTTAAGCCCGTATAGAATGATGTGCTATGAATGAGGTATTTTCCTACATAATCTATCTGCAACATGAATTTTATATGTGAATGATGAATGGATAAACTTCATTTGTGTAAGACATGTTTTCTTATGCTGTCACAACCTCATTGATGGATGGATGGCTCCTGTATGTTCTTAGAATGATAGGCATAAACCTGGTTATGAAGTTTGAATGCCTGATTGAGAGTCTTTTGTATGAATAAGGCAGAGTTATGTTGTGTTGTTTAACTCTGTAAGCTATGATATGTCTATCATGGGAACATATGGCATGCTTCTGGCTGCCTGTGTATGAATTATGCTTATGGGAAAATAATGAGAATAATGAAGCTGTTAATTAGATGCTTAATGGAAATTTTTAATTGCATGGTTTTACACTATAATTATGTGTATTTGTAACGAGGGTACGTTACAAATTGGTATCAGAGCGCCGGTTTCCGCTCTCGGGCCTCTGGAATTGAATTTATTTTCTTAAAAAGAGATATATACATGTATTTGAATATATGTTGTAATTAATTTTTGGATTAATAATCATTAGGAATTTCAGATTGCTAGCATTATACAGGAATAATCAGTCATTTGAATTTCAGACTGTCAGTAAAGATAAGCGAATGGAATTAAAGAGATGGCAGAGGATCCAGTATTTTCTAATTTTGTTGAAGAAGTTGGTGAAGAAGAACAAGGTAATGAATCCAATGGTCACCAAAGCAGGTCAGGGCCCTGGATGTTGTGCAAACTTTGAGGAATTTGCAATTTGGAAACAATGTAATTTTACGAAGTTTGGAACAACATAACCAAATCAATCAACATTTGTTGCAAAAAATTGGCCCAGCTGCAAAATCAAATGCGTCAAGTGACTCCTAACGAGGAAAAAGGTGAAGAGTCCATGAACAGAGACATCCCTGACATGTATCACTATTCTCCATAAATAGATGACAACAGAAGGAAATTACATTTCCACCGTAAGACAAATAAAAGTTCCCATGGAAATAAGAATAATCAACAAGATAACTACCCTAGAAAGCAACGAAATAGAAAGCATGATGCGATGTTAAAAGGCGAGCTTAGGAAATTAAAACCTCCAACATTTGATGGAGAGAATTCAGGTGATGCTGTAGAACTATGGCTTATGGAAATGAACAAGTATTTTTATTTACATGACTACTCAAAAAACCAAGAAGCACAGATTGCAATATATAATTTGCAAGGAAGGGCTTATAAATGGTGGAAGCATCTCAAACAAGTGGAAGAATTGGACGAGAAGCAGATTTCTTGGAGGAAATTCCAAAGACTCTTCAAGAAAGAATATATATCACAGCAGTACTATGATAAAAAGACACAAGAATTCTTTGAGCATAAATTGGGAAACATGTCCATGGAAGACTATGAAAATAAATTCTTGGAGCTGCTGGGATATGTGGATTTTATCAAGGATGAAAAGGTGAAGGTACAATGTTTTATCAGTGGCTTCCTTGCATATTATAAGGATAGATTGACTTATGATGAACCTCAAACCTTGAAGGATTGCTTCCGAAAGGCTAGGTGCTTGTATGAGCAAGGCCAGAATAGGCAGGAAGTGAGAAACGTTTGGAAAGGTAAGCTGGAAGAGAAGCAAGATCAAAGAAGAAAGGGGTTTAATCCTCTGGATATAAAGAAGGACACCTACTCTTCTTTTAAACCACCGATACCTAAAGAAGAATCCAGGATGGTTAATTCTTCAGGACAAAATAAAGCAACCCAAGGTAAATGTTGGGGATGTGGTGGTGGCCATTTATTAAGCAAATGTCCTGAAAGAAGAAATAAGGGAACCAATGTATATAATATGCAAGAAGCTTCTACTATTAGCGATGTTGCTAGAAGTGTTCCTCGCATCTATGCAGCATTGGATAATCGCCAAGTTGATCATCAATCTTCTATGATCGAGATTGAAGGTAAATTAAGTGATGTGCCTATTTCAATTTTAATTGATTTCATAGGTTCTTATATCTATATTAATACTAGCTTGGTTGAAAGGTGTAAACTGATGACTCATAAGTTGTCTAAGTCTAGAATGGTTCAATTGGCAACTGGTATGAAGAGGAAGATCACAGCTATGGCCAAAAGAAGTTGTTTTGAAATGAATGGAAACCGAACCTGTATAGATTTGGACATCCTTCCACTTGGATCATATGATTTGCTGATCGGTATGGACTGGCTTGAGAAACACTTTGCTGTGTTGGAATGCCACAGTAAAGTTATTACATGTTTGAATGATGAGGGAAACCTTAATGTACAAATAAGAGGTATTCAGAGACCTATATCCTTAAGACAGATTTCAGTCTTGCAAATGAAGAAGTGCATTAGGAAAAGGTGCCAGTTGTATGCTATTTAGGTAGAAGAGTTGGTTAATGAAAAATAATCAAGCTTGGATGAATATCCAGTATTGAAATAATTTTTTGATGTATTTCAGGAAGTTCTTGGGTTACCACCTAAGAGGGTTATCGATTTCACAATCGATTTGGTTCCTGGATCTGTGCCAGCTTCAAAAGAACCATACATACTGGGTACTCCACATTTAAAAGAATTGCAAATGCAACTTGAGGAGTTACTGAAGAAAGGGTATATACGACCTAGATATTAGAGAGATTTTGAGGTCAAAAAATGGCCTCCTAAGAGATGTACTACAAAAATATGAGATATATTAAAATATTATGAATTTGGGGTTTTATGGGGTAGGTATATATGACAAGTCACCTCCCACACTATTTTCTATGCACAATATAAATAACCATGGTTGAGTTGCTTTTCAAAATTCACTAGAAATAAAATTAATAAAATAAGTCTACATTGATGTGACTAAGATTCATAGTAAATTCCCAAAAATTTATTGTCCTTTAGCATTTATTTGTCTTGAACTTGCAAATGAAATTAAATAATAATAAAATATTTTTAAGAGCTATTTTTTTAATTTTATGTTGACTTTTTATATTTAGTATTTTTCTCATGAATTTAATAGAATGTAATTTAATTGAGAATTTATTTACATGTAAAATGTTAATAATATTATTATAATCCACATTGCATTATTATTATTATTATTTATTAGTTTGACATTATGTTATTAAATAGAATGGAGTGAATATATAATTTAAAATTAAAAACATAAAAATGATAATATGTTATTTTATAAAAAAATGTGAAAGGACTTTCTTTATAAATTAACAGTACTTCACTTGAAAATGACAATAATATTATTTTATGAGAAAGTGTGAAAAGACATTCATTATAAGTACTTTACTTGAAAATGACAATAATATTATTTTATGAAAAGACTATCATTATGAGTACTTTACTTTATGACTTAAAAGTACTTACACCACTACCTTAGTTAACTATGTGTTTTCATCCACCATAGAAAATTTGACAAATAAGCATTCTTAACTCATGTAATGCCACCTCACCAAGGGGGATGATGTCATCTACTAGAATGTGATTGGTTGTTTTTTATAGTACATTTTCTTTGTTTTGAGGCCATTTTTTTACCTCAAAATTTCTCTAATTGATATCACCTTGGGGTGCTCCTGTTATCTTTGTAAGAAAGAAGGATGGCACACTTATATTATGTGTGGACTACATGCAGTTAAATAAAGCCACAATTAAGAACAAGTATCCCCTACCTAGAATTAATGATCTTTTTGATCAATTACGAGGTGCAAGAATATTTTCTAAGATAGATTTGAGATCTGGATATCACCAAATACGTATTAAGGATGAAGACATCTGTAAAAAAAAATTTGAAAATGGCACAAGATCGTCAAAAGAGTTATGCAGATAAAAGGACGCATAGAAAATTCCAGGTTGGGGACATGGTGTTCCTGAAGGTCAGAGGCAAGAAAATTTACTTGCGGTTGGGAAACTGCAAGAAATTGGCCGCTAGATTTTGTGGACCATTCAAAATCTTGAGCAAAGTGGGATCAATAGGTTACGAGCTAGCACTATCTCCCACCATCAAAATACATAATTTGTTTCATATTTCATTTATGAAAAAGTATGTTTATGATATTAATCATATGCTTGATTGGTATGTTCTTTAGGTGGAACCAGAAGGAGAAATGCAAGTTCAACCAATCTGCATATTGGATCGCAGAAGCAAGATACTCAGGAACAGAGTCATAGGATAGGTAAAGGTCCAATGGACCCATTACAGTCCTGAGGAATCTACTTGGGATCCAGAAGATATAATGTGGGAAGAGTATCCACATTTATTTTGAAAATGTGTATATAATAAAACACTACGACAACGAAATTTTGTATATGTTTTGATACAATGTTAATCATCGAGGATGACGAAGACTCTAAGGGGAGGGGAAATGTAACATCCCTAGACCAGATTAGAGTTGTTATTGTAACTTGAACATTTTGGCTATGAGTATGTACATAGCATGATAATATTTTAATACAAATACCAGTTGTTTGCATGAGGAGCAATACACTAAAGAGGAGATCCAGATATTAACCGAGGGTTGTGAGGGGGTAAGGTTGACCTATGTAACTTGTTCCCTAAACCCTTGTTCTATAAACCTTATGATAAACCCAAAAGCCACATTCCTAATACATAAACTTAAATGGGGAATATTTAATATTTAAATATTATTGAATATTAATTATTGTTGAGATTAAGTGATTAATCTTGCTTAAGGATGAAGAGGTAATGTATTCCTTTGGGGACAACCACGTGGGGGCCCAAAGGGGACACAGGGTTACCTCGGTGAGCCATGCATAAGTGGGGCATGTTGGTCGGAGGTCAGGGGGGGGGTCAGGGAGACGCACGGCTGGGGGGGCGGTTGAACGTTAGTCCAGAGGATGCACACAGAGGACACAAATGTACGGGGGGAGAACTGGTACAGTGTCTGGGGGAACAAATGAGATGTGTGGAAAACCTGGGGAGGAATCCCTGTGATGAACCTGAACCCGAGTTGCTGAGTTAAACTGTCTTGGCCATGAATTCCTTAGTTGCTTACACTAGTCGATTGGCAATTATGCATGAGACCCAGAGGGAATCCCAATGCTTGCAGTGAAGTGTATCGCTGTGCGTTTTGGGAAGGAACACGGGTGGGTCAGTTGCGGACTTGACAAGGAATTGGTTACCAAACTGCTAATTGTTGAACCTTGTATCCTTGTTACTTCTACCTTTGACTTTGTGAGTGATTTGAGGGGGTTGGTGAGACTTTTTGGGTTAATGTATGGTTCTCGGCTCGAGGGTGAACTTGGGAGATGAAATAGTACAGGTTGGACAAGTTCTAAGGTTGGGTTGAGCGTGGCTCACATGCAGTCAGTTTCCACATTCTTGTGAATTTCAGATAAGTGTATCTGTGTATGAATTATAATGTTCATGTATGCTTGATAGGTTCAATCTGTGGAATGAATGTGTAATTAAATGAAAGCCATGAATAAGCTATGTTTAAGGCCTGTATAGAATGATGTGCTATGAATGAGGTATTTTCCATTACATAAGCTATATGCATCATGAATTTTATATGTGAATGATGAATAGCTAAACTTCATTTCTGTAAGACATGTTTGCTTATGATGTCACAACCTCATTGATGGATGGATGGCTCCCGTATGTTCTTAGAATGATAGGCATAAACCTGGTTATGAAGTTTGAATGCCTGATTGAGAATCTTTTGTATGAATAAGGCAGAGTTGTGTTGTGTTGTTTAACTTTGCAAGCTATGATATGTCTATTCCGGGCACAAATGGCATGCTTTTGGCTGCCTGTGTATGAATTATGCTTATGGGAAAATAATGAGAATAATGAAGTTGTTAATTAGATGCTTAATGGAAATTTTTAATTGCATGGTTTTACACTGTAATCATGTGTATGTGTAATGAGGGTACATTACAGTGATGATCAATATGCGCCAAAATCGCCCATTTATTACTAACCAACTTGCAGAAGGATTCCTATTCCAACCAAGTACTATTGAACTTGAAAGGATAAGCCACATTTGGAGCTTGAACCTCCAATTAAGGAAAAGCCATCTTAAGATTCGAGATACTAGTGGGTGCACTCCACGATCTGAACCTGCTCCCCATGCCAACCAGAGAATCATGAACAATAAATCGATTCATTCACTTAGCCACACGGAACCTGTCAGTCCGGTCGTTGTTCTATGTTGGAACCAAATGAGACGGTTGAATGTCAATTAGGTCCAAAGAGTCAAAATGATCTTTGAAGTAATGTGCTAAAGGATCCTCAAGACAACCTAATCCCCAAATTTCATCAAAATATAAGGTAAGGTTTCAATCTCCACCAACAACAAGTTTTTGGTCTTGAAGGGTGCCTCTATCAAAGACATCGTCCCAAAAAACCTGTCGATTACGGTATGGAACATAAATATTCAGAATGTTGTAAGCTTGATCCATCCCTCAAAAATGACCTTCTAACATTAAGCCTGGACAGGTTTTGAAAGCCGCAAAATCAGCCAGAGTGGGATTCCACGTAGCAAGAATACCACCTGACATGCCAACAGAGTCAAGCGCAAAAAAATTCCAATTCTTTCGGATCTTCAAGAAGAACTCACATGCTTCGGAACCCAAATGCATGGTTTCCTATAATAAAACAACACAAGGCTTGACAGAGTCTAGAAGCCTTATATGGGATGCCTTTTTGGGATGGCTGCCAATACCTCTGATATTAAATGAAGCAATTATCATTGGGGAATAGAGGAGGGGCCTTCACTCGCTCTAAGTGACCCATAATACTGACAAGAATTCAAAGCCGAGGTAATGGAAGATACACTAGTAAGTTTGGGATTGACTCACTTCCCCTCTTCAACCGCCGCGACTAGCCTCTTTAATCTTTTTCTTGTTTTTTTTTTACGAGTGGTAAAATTTTCCCACCTGATAGAGCCAAAAGAAACCCCTAACCCAGGATTGTCCACAGACTCGGTGTCACCAAAAATAGGTAAAGGAATCATGTCTGGTTCCAGGGTACTCTGCAACAAGGGGTTCGTCTCATCAGTGACAAGCTTAGCCAAGCAAGAAGAGTCATTCGACGAGCCAAGATGAGGAGAAAGAACAAATGGGACGTATAAGACCGAAGAGGGCTTAATAAGTGGGGCATATTTGACAGGGGAATAAGAAAGGCTAATACCCAACCCATCCCACCGAACAAGGTAAGGGGGGAAACAAGGAATGGGGAGCCATGGAGAGACTAGGTCCCCTTCCACCAGAAGAAGAAGCATTTCCATCAACCAAAGAATTCATGATATCCTCTAAAGAAATGGACTTCAACAACAACGGGAGAAAAGTTTTGAACTTACCCAAAAGAACCTGTGCATAATCGGTGTCAAATGGAATGGGCATCGAAATAGTCTGCAAAGAGTATTCAGAAACTGAAAGGTCTTCCAAACCCCTGTCATCTTCCACACTTGTGCCCTTGCACTCCTGCCGTAAATGACTAGTTTTGTGACAATTAAAGCACCGAAAAGGAACTCTCCAGTATTCCAGTTGTTGTACAAATACCCCATGCTCCCAAATAACCTCAAACTCCTCAGGTATCCCATAAGATACATCAACTTCAATCAAAACCCTAGGGAATCTGCGCTCATTCGAAAGCAGGGTTCTTTCCTCTATAAGGATGAAGCGACCAATGGCATTGGAAGTGCCCATGAAGGCATGAAAACTCCAACATAAAAGAGGGTA
This sequence comes from Larix kaempferi, assembly GCA_027924585.1. Lineage (NCBI taxonomy): Eukaryota > Viridiplantae > Streptophyta > Pinopsida > Pinales > Pinaceae > Larix > Larix kaempferi. The sequence goes on along the minus strand of BSBM01000612.1, from coordinate 2,460,234 downwards.
ACCCAGGAAGATGAACCAAAGATGCTGCCTCTTCCTTTCTTGGTTTGAATGCAGAGTGCCACCTCATGAGAATCAACGAGCCCATTCCTAACACCCAGAACCTGTACAAAATGGTTTGGAGCAACTCTTCAGAGAGAAAATGGAAATACAAGCAACCATTCTCTAACATAATTACCCTAGGGACATAATGGATCAAGGGATTCCAGCACTTTGAAATCCAATCCACCACCTCCACCCGTTTAAGCCTAAGGTATTCCATTTTCCAATCAACGCCCTGGTGGACAAGTTATGGACCATGTCCATAGTCACATCTCTGTCGAGGGTGCAATGAACCCAAGACTTTCATGCCTTCTATGTCTTTAAATACCTTTTATCCTTCGATTTACGCTTATGGACGGTTTCCTGAGAGGGCCGAGAAGAAAGAGATAGGGGAGTCTCCGCCGAAAAGGCCCTAGGAGCAGAACCATGCTTCACCCTCTCACATCCAGAAGATGGAGTCATGCAGTGAGGAGAGTGGTAAACCACTGCACGATTAGGGTTGACCTAGACAAAGACCGTGGGAATTGGGGAGCTACCTCCAGCTGTCATCCCTTCTTCCAGAAAAAATGCCAGGAAACAGAACGGACAAATAGGAACCCCCAAACAAGTACAGGGTAGACCTAAACCATGAAAAAAAATACCATGTACGTAGAAGAAACCACATCTGATAGAATCCAGAAAAAAACGAAGACAAGACAAAACCCAAGAGAAAATGCAGGTTTAAAAAACTATTCCCACTTATTTTTACTTGGTTGGTACTGACCATTCATGATGAATGGATGACTCTAAGCCTGCATTGAACGACACTACAGAGCCAAAGGGAAAGGGAAAGGCCAAAAACCATGAATAAAACCCTCAAGCCACAGGTAGACCGACCTCGACGCTCCCATCTCCAAACCAGGTCCACAATATCTTTAATGGATATATATATATATATATATATATATATATATATATGAAGGAATTGCATATCTCTCCTAACATATTACATAATAAAGTGAAATATTTTTACACTATTTTCTTGTACAAATATCAATCTAAATATTATAATGTCGTAACATATTACATGATAAAGTGAAAGATTTTTACAATAAGATAGTAATAAAGTGAAAGCTTTTTACAATATCTTCTTTTAATATAATCCCGTAACATTGAAACTTTTTTACAATAAGATATTTTTATTGTAAAAATACTAATCAAAATTTTATAATGAGAAATAATGAAAATAATGTGTCACATAAATACATGTTTCATTATTTATTTTAATTAAATTATAGTATATATGTATTATTTTTATAAATCTATCTTTCTGATAGGTATAGGAGAAGCCTAAACTTAACTTGAACAATCTTCCTAAGCAGGGATATGGATAGCATTGTCGGATGTGTGCCTAGCTTTAGCTTTAGGGTGTCATTAAGAAGTGAAGGGAGATTCATTTAGATTAGTATATTTGGATGTCACTAAGAGCATTGTAGCTTTATGTATGGAGTGAAATCTTGATGGATACTTGATATCACATGGCCTCTATTTAACCTTATGAATGATGAAGAACATCATGGATATTGGGTATTTGGGATACTAAAAGGGGTTGAAACTATCCTTATAAGTCATGTTATTTCACCTACAGTGGTGAATAAGGTAATGAGTCTACTCACATTAGTAATCTAGCAACCATTCGCAAAATTTGACCTCAAAAATTTTCACCTACATAGATTTAATCTCTCTAGACTTTTGATAGATTCAAAGTTAAGATGAAATTTTAGTCATAAAGATCAAAGTGAATAATATTAAAGTAATGATGTCCGTGAAGGATAAAAAAGTAAAAAATACATATAATAATAGTATTGAAGTAATGATGTCGGTGAATGATAAGAAAGTAAAAAGATGCATATAATAAATCAAATAGTGACCAATTTCACTTTATTGTTTTGCATTATTCAAAAAGTGAACCATTTCCCCAATAAAAACAGTGTAGACACGCTTTAGTCAAAAACTATTATCTTTACAAAAATTTTAAAATATAAATAATATAATGAGACCAATACACTAATCATTAGTCATTTAAATAACAACGTGTCCCGTTATAAATTTGATATCGTACATATCGCAATACATAGAATCTCACTGTACCAAACGGAATTACAAGATAGCGAACAATCACCCAATTCGATAAAAACACAGAATCCAAGATGATAATCCTCAAGCTTAACCAGTCAATAATCTGTCTTCCATTCACCGACCACTGCAAAAATGTACAGAATCCTTACTGTACAGAATCCTTAAGATAGCTAATAATCACTTCTCTTGACCCAATTCCATAAACACTGAATCCAAGATGGAGAATCCTCAAACCTAACTAGTGAATAATCTGTCTTGCATTCACTGAAAACACTGTAAAAATGAAATATTAACCTATGTTATTGTGTTTGTAAAAATTACAGTTTATCTGATAACATCCCTCTCATATTAAATTTGATTAATACTATACAGCACTCCATTTATATACCTGATTCTATGTACCTCTGATCGATTCTCTCGTCTATAAAGCTCTGAATCTTTTAGGGATTTTTGCCCAATCAATTGTTGACTTTGCTGCATGCTGGTTGGATGGAGAACTGTTGACTTTGCTGGATGTTTCTTGGACAATTATTGACTTTGCTGGTTGTTTCTTGGACAATTATTGACTTTGCTGGTTGTTTCTTGGATGGAGAACTGTTAACTTTGCTGCATGTTTCTTGGATGGACAGAAACAACAATAAAGATAAGCTCTAATTGCTACTAATTGCTAGGTTGCCACCTTTCCTCCACCAAACCATTGGGTGAACAGAATCCACCAACAATAGAAATAAGTTGAACGATAAGTACTAGGTTGCAACTTGCCAGCTTTCCTCCACAAAAACAACGGGCCGATGGAGGATTGCTGGCTCGACTGATAGTTACATATTCCATTTACAAATTACACAGAGGATGTACTGACAATATCATAGTGGCTTTTCCGCTGCTCATGCGTATCTGAGAGACTGATGTCCTCCAGAAACAAAGATCGCTCTACCCGCAACTTCAGCCCGGCCGCCCACCGCCCCAACCATACTATTAGTTTTATATTGTGAAATATGGAGCGGTACAAGGATTAATCAAAACTTTTCTTAATAGCCGGAATTTGGTAGAGTCATTCTTGTCAAAATCCCAATTTGGAGTGTTCATATTGCAATTTCAATCATCCAAAAGCGGGGCATTTTGGTTGTCTTTAGGATAGACAATATTGAGTATTGTTGTGTGAAGGAATTTAAAGTGATTTAGTAATTCAGCTAATAAGAGAAAGTTTTTTGTCATAAATATTTTATTTTATTTTATTTATTATTATTTTTTTTGTAACAGAGGATTAAGGAATTTGTCAATTTAGGTAAAAAGAAATTTTGAATTCAGTTTTAAGCTGATTTGAAATAGTATTTTGAATTATGTATGTAAATTATAGATTAATTGTCAAAACATAATTGCATAATTTCTTAGTATTGATATTTTGTGTATGGAAATTCAGAACAAATTCCAATTCATACTAGTGGACAATTGTAATTTGAAAACCAATTTAAAAAACAAACTTTATTATTTAAATACTATAAAACAAAAATACCATTCAATTTTATACTTTCTTATTAAAATAATTATTAATAATTAGTTGCAAGCCATATGTCATATGCCAGGTTGTTAATATTTTATATTTTTTTTAAATATATATTTGATTTTATTATATAAATGTGTTTGTACATTTATGGTAAATGTGTATGTACATTTATGATATATTTGTGAATATTTGATTAAAATTATTATATATAAACAGTCTACTTTTATATTTTATTAGTACTAAATTTTTTTTATTAAGTATTTTTTCCATATTCTCAAATTATACTACTATACTATAAAATATTTTATTTAATTTCTGAATAATAATTCTGCGATGATTAAAGTTTTCTTTTCATGCTGATGCTGAAGGTGGTAGTATCATGCTGAATATTTTGTGCCTTTAGGTGTTGTGTTTACCAGCAGGCGAAAACTAGACAAAGCTGGTAAGAGATTGAAGCATTGATATTATTATGTTTTTAAAGTAAAATCATATTATTTGAGTAGTTCTTATATTAATTCTTATTGATGAATGTCAGAGGTTATACAAAAGATCAAATATTTTGATATAGATTTAAATTTAAGATTTATCTATTTGTTTTAATTTTTATGTAAAATTTAATATATATATATCATCTTCGTTTTCTTTATTTTTTTATTTTATTCTTGACATAATCATTTGTATTAAACTATAAAACACTTCACATTTCTCAATCATTTGTATTAAACTATAAAACACTTCACATTTCTCAATGATCAATTGATATCTTATTTAAAAATGAAGACTCTTTAGCCTCCATTCACTTTTATTCCAAACTAAGTAAATATGGTTTAAACTAGTAAGCAGTGGAACCCTCGTGAGCTATCCAAGCTTGAAACCAGACTCGATATACTTTACACTTCATCTGCAACAGCCAGAGCTACCGAAGCTACTCTTACAAAATTTAATTTCTAGGCATCGATTTTTATAACTGTTAGATCCACTGCATTCATGTCCACCTGTTTGGTCTGAGAAAGTTCCACTGCATTCATGCCCACCTGTTTGGTCTAAGAAAGTTCCACTGCATACATGTCTATCTGTTTGGCCTGAGAAAGATCTTTGGTAGATGCAGGTAAAACAATTAGCTGCCTTCATTTTCTATAAATGAAGTACACAGTAAGCTGGATCATTCCCAGAACAGCACCAATAGCACTGGGCATCTGCAAAGTGAAATGAAAGAAATAAAAAAAAAAAAAAAATTATTATAAAAAAAAGAGAATATTTCTAATAGAAGTAAGGGACATAAGGAAAGAAAAAAGCTTACACCAATGAAGAGATCTCGAATGACTATAGCGTATGCAACCCATGCTACTGCATTTAGGAAGTTGAATAGAGAGAGTAGGAATGGCATGCACTCTACGCTTTTATTTTTAATCACAAATTTCTGAAAAACATACATAAAGAAAACACGACATGCATTATTCAGCAGGAGAGGAGGTACATATTCACATGCACACAGATTTTTCTTTAAGAAATTTATTTTGCAAAATTGATATTGGTCGGTCGATAGGCTCTTTCTACTGTATTATATATATGTTAGTTTACAAAAGTCCTATGGTTTGAACGCTGTGAATTATAAACAATGCTCAAAAGATTTCTAATAATTCAATTAAACATACCACAACACATAATGGCGAAGCATACATGACAATGGACAAACCCACACCCACACTGCCTACTACCATCTGTCGTAGACGGTAAGTATGCAGCACAAAAATTGTAATTGCAACTTCCATGACGAAGGCCATTATCAAACCACAGATCAGTCTCACTGTCATCACCTGGAAGAGTATTCATGATAAAATAATTAGCAGGAATCTAAGTCACAGTGTTGCATATAGAAAAAAATAAAAGCCCTAGAAAGTATATCAACCCACATCCCATCAATATTTGTAAGTATTATCAGTAGACCTATATTTGAGGTGATTATAGACAAAGAAATTAACATAGCTGGCCTGGCATGTAAGACAAGTTGAGTTACCTTCTTCTTTCGGGAAGCAAAAGTGAGAAAAGATATGAGATCAAATGTTTCGAGAACAAGCCTGCACCATTGATTGTGAGGATCATAGTGCTGTGGGGTTTAACGAATGGACTTCCATAGAGTAGCCCAAGAGCACAATTAAATAGTGTGAACACATATGGATATCCAGAATATTCCTGCGTAGACTTTTGCTTGTATATTCCCCAAAATGTTACCCTGCAAACATTTTTAAATTAGTTTAATACACATTCATAGAACTAGTTTAATTGAACAACTGAATCAAAACTTCTATATCAACTCTGTACACATTCACAGAGCTAGTTTCATTGAACAACTGAATCAAAACTTCTATATCAACTCTGTAGCAAATGAACCATGAACATTTAAGAAAGGAAAATAAGTTACAGTATTGTATACATACATGGGGGACAAGTAGAGCGCCAGTGAAGTTACATTTCCTGTTCAAGCCATGTATATTTTCAGTCATGTTTCTAACATATAATTTGTTTTCTCATTCAAACATAATATGTCAAATAGTAGTTTTCAGTCATCCAAATTTAATTCGAACAGCATCATAATTCAATTCAACCGAGCATGCTTTCTCCCAAGATAATGACAATGGGCAAGCAATAAGCACGAGCGATGTAGCATTTGCTATAAACCCTGAGATAAAATATTTTATTTTAATTTATTTCACGTAGAAACAGATAAAGATATGATGAGGACATTCCAGCATTCACAAATAAGTGTGATAACCTTAAACTTTATTTATAACTTTATAAATATAAGAATATTCATTATAGACTTGGATCCCTTCATAGATATAAATTCCAGCATATATCATATCTATTACTGCGCTCTTCAGCTTCAATAAGATAAGGACATTATATGCACCCAAGAACATATGTTTAATATTTTCATATTTAATGATATATATCCCAAATCATATTCATCAAATATTACACTGATATGTACTGATCTGTACAATGTCCTGACAATCTTCGACAAACCGACAGCAGTATTCTTCTCTAACTTTGTAAAGTCCAAGGAAGTACGTTTTCTCCCAACATATTGACAAATGCATCAAGGGTTTTTTCTACTGAGCCACTAAAAAACTCACAAGCAGTATTGAAAAACTCACCAATAACTCCAACTATAAGCACAGAAGACAATGCCATGTTGACTTAACAATGACAAAGTATTCTTCTCTAACTTTGTAAAGTCCAAGGAAGTACGTTTTCTCCCAACATATTGACAAATGCATCTAGGGTTTTTTCTACTGAGTCACTAAAAAACTCACAAGCAGTATTGAAAAACTCACCAATAACTCCAACTATAAGCACAGAAGACAATGCCATGTTGACTTAACAATGACAAATATAATAAAATGATTCGATCGGCCAATGTCAATGGTGAAGAACTCAAGTTTTCTAGGCCATTTATAGAGCTTAAAGTGATCAGTGAGAGAATCTGGAGCACTAACAGATCATATTCTCGGTCGAAAAGAATAGTAAGAAAGGACTTCATAGTGGTGCTGTAGCTGGGTCAATTTGCATGCTGCAGCAGCTTTACACGTCACAATTATTGGATCCCAGCTGATCATCCTCAATATTGCAGCTCTATGCTCACAATTCTTTACAATATTTAATGCGTACAGTGAGGAATTGTCGAGCTCTGATATACTTTTCTTAGTATGAATTATCGAGGGGCTGCGTCAGTCCATTTTTGCAGCTATACGAAAAGGGTGCTGTCACTACAGGGATATGGTGGGGATAGGGATCCATATGGAGGAAAATTCAGAATATTGAGGGTTCGGTGACCACCCATTCACGTCGATTGGCTGGATTTGATACCAAGTACAGATTCCTAGTGCGCCCAGTTATTATTACATTGTTGAAAATGCACGTCGAAACACAAAGAGGGAATGAGTAATTATACGGATGGCGAAGATGCTGTGGGATACAGAAGGGATACAGAGGAGGAGAAGGTAGGTCATTGCCAACGTGATATTTTTAAGCATGAATTATCAAGACATGAGCTTCCAGTTCTAATTGGGATCAAGGTTTTACAGGCAATCTAGACCAGATTAGGTGACCCATGTTGCTGATCCACTTTCTCATGATATATCGCAAAGGTGAAGGTGGGAGGCAGAAATAAAACAAATAAAACAAAGATTATGCGGAATGAGCTACGGCTCTTCAATCTTTATTCACAAACTGAGATCAACTTATATAATACAAACAATAATCTAATGTGTATTGAAACACTTATGGAAAACCCTAAAAGCTCTAACCTAGCTTTTGCATGCATGACACTAAAAGCTCTAACCTAGCTTATAGGAACTGAATGTAAAAGCTAAGTTAACTAAAGTAATTACTATTTCTAACACTTCCTCTTAATTACTACTGCTGACTACTGCAGCTTTTACAATGCCTAAATTATTTCTATGAATTTCAAAAATATCTTTTGCCAATGGCTTTGTGAATATGTCAGCCAATTGGTCAATCGATTTACAATGCTCAACACGAACTTCACCATTGTTCACAAGTTCTCTTATGAAGTGATATCTGGTATCAATGTGCTTGCTTTTCTGGTGAAAAACATGGTTCTTGGATAGAGCGATTGCTCAATTGTTGTCACAATAAACTGTGGTTGGTTCTTCTTGTTTCTGTTGAAGACCTTCTAAAACTCTGCGTAACCAGACTGCTTGACATGCTGTTGATGTCGCTGCTACATACTCTGCTTCTGCCAATGAAAGTGTCACAATGGTTTGCTTCTTGGATGCCCATGAAATCACCCCTGATCCAAGATGAAAAACATGACCGGAAGTGCTCTTCCTATCATCCAAACTTCCTGCAAAATCACTGTCAGTGAAACCTGTCAAAACATCATACTCAGTGCTTGAGTATAAAATTCCATAGCTTGAAGTCCCTGCAACATATCGTAAGATCTTTTTGCCAACTTGCCAATGCGAGTCTTTGGGAGACTCCATGAACCTCGAAATCAAGCTGACATCAAACAGAATATTAGGTCTCGTGGTTGTGAGATACATGAGACTTCCTACAAGTCTCTTATACACTATTGGATCTACATTGGGACTCCCATCTTCTTTGCTCAACTTAGTACCTGTTGCCACTGGTGTAGGTGTTGTTTTGCAATTAAGCATTCTGAATCGCTTAAGAACTTCATTAGCATATTTATTTTGAGAGATAAATATACCTTTTTCTGAATGTTCTACTTCTAGGCCAAGAAAGAACCTCATCAATCCAAGGTCTGTCATCTCGAACTCTTTCTTCATAGCTGCCTTGAACTCATCTACTAAGAGGTCACTTGTAAAAATCATATCATCAACATACAAACAAACTATTAAAATCTGTCCTTGTTGATTTACCTTTGTGTAAAGTGTTGGTTCACTGTTGCTTCTGCTAAAACCATTTTTTATCAGATAAGAATCAATTCTGTTGTACCAAGCTCTTGGAGCTTGCTTGAGCCCATATAGAGCTTTCTTCAACTTGTAAACTTTATCTTCATGTTCTTTTATTTCATACCCATGTGGCTGCTCCACATAAATTTCTTCTTCAAGAATTCCATTCAAGAATGTCGACTTGACATCCATCTGATACACTTTCCATTTATTCTGGGCTGCAATTGCTAGGACTGCTCTTACTGTGTCCAATCTTGCCACTGGTGCAAAAGTTTCTCCAAAATCGATTCCTGGTTGTTGCGAGAAACCTTTTGCTACTAACCTTGCCTTGTACCTATCAATCTCACATTTTTCATTGAGTTTGGTTTATAAACCCACTTCACACCAATGGGTTTCTTATTCTTTGGCAGGTCAACTAGATCCCATGTATCATTTCTCTCAATGAAATCTATCTCTTCGTCCATAACATTTACCCAATGCTCTTGTTTTACAGCCTCTTCATAAAACACAGGTTCACTAGCAATAAAAACATAATTGGTATTTGCATCCAATTCATCATAAATACATGTCAATCTTCTAGTCTTTTTATTACTCTGATCAGATTCATTACCTGATTGCGGACTTGATGCTTCACCTCGAACTGAGTTTCTAAGTGTTCTTGCTGGAGTATTTGCTATTGGTGAATATGCTACTGGATCTTGTTGTCCAATCAGCTCCTCATCTTCTACATCTTCTGGTTGGGGTATTGCAGTTCCCATACCCTTGTCTATGGTTCCATTCCATGACTCTTCCTCTTTGTACAAAACATCTCTGATGAGAATAACCCTTTTGGTAATAGGGTTATACAGCTTGTAGGCTTTAGTTTGTTCACTGTATCCAAGAAATATACATTTCTCACTCATGTCGTCTAGCTTTTTTCTTAGCTGTTTAGGAACATGAGCATAAGCAACACAACCAAATACTCTGAAATGAGAAACATTACAAGTCATACCTGACCATGCTTTCTATGGTACTCTGTTCTTCACAATTTTGGTGGGAGATTTGTTCATCACATGAACAGCATAAGCCACTACGTCTCCCCAAAATTCATGGGACAAATTTCTTCCTTTCAGCATGCTCCTTGCCATATTCATGATGGTTCTATTCTTGCATTCTGCAATACCATTCTGCTGAGGTGTATATCTTGTAGTGAATTGCCTCTTGATTCCATGATTTTTGCAGTAATCATGAAATTCCTTTAACTCATACTCTCCCCCTCCATCAGATCTCAATACTTTGAGTTGATAACCACTCCGTTTTTCAACCAGAGCCCTAAATTCCTTGAACTTGCCAAAAGTTTCAGACTTCTGACAAAGGAAATACACCCAAGTTTTTCTACTGAAATCATCAATAAATGTAAGAAAATAATAGCTTCCACCAATCGATTGAGTTTGCATTGGTCCAACCAGATCAGTATGAATAAGATCTAAAGGTGCATGTGCCCTTCGAGACATACCTTTAGGAAAGCTATCCCTGTGCTGCTTTGCAATGATGCAACACTCACAACAGCTTTCTGGCTCCTTCATAGGAGGTAATCCCTTTACCATCTCTTTCTGCTGCAAAAACTTGAGACCACCAAAGTGAAGATGTCCATATCTAAAATGCCATAACCAGTAATCATCCATGCAAGTGGCTTTTTGAGCAAAAGAGGTTACCTTGGTGCTGCAATTCATGACTAATGGATACATCCTGTTCCTGGTCACTTGTATTTTGATGATCAACTTTCGATTTCGGGGTTTGTCATAAATGTCACAGTTAGATCCATCAAAGACAAGTCTATATTTATTTTCAGTGAGTTTCCCAATGCTAAGCAGATTATGCTTCAATCTTGGAGCATAATAGACATCTGAGATTGTCTTTTGTTGGCCTTGTTTGGTCAGAATGTTGACCACTCCTTTGCCAAGAACTGGAACTACCTCATCCATGCCAACTTTGACCTCTGTCCTCACTGATTCATCTAGGTCTGCAATTAGACCTCTGTCACCTGTCATATGGTTACTGCAGCCACTATCTAAAAGCCAAAGTTCCTTTGGGTTTTCGTGTGCAGCATGACATTCACATTAGCATTATGATTTGCTTGATCAAAATTTTTCTTTTTACATTCATGAGCATAATGCCCAAATTTATTGCAATAATAATACTGAATATTAGATTTATCTGACCTTTTTTGTCTCAGTTTCCGCCTTCATGGTTATGATGGTGATCTTGATCTCCATCGCCATTACTTCGGCCACTTCTGCCTCGTCTTCTTGATCCTCCTCTGCCTCTGCCTCTTGAGAATGAGACATGTGCTTTGAAAGCATTCTCGAGAGAGGATTCTTCATTCCTGTTGAGTCTGGATTCGAATGAAAGTAAAGATCCGGTCAACTCATCTATAGAGAGAGTACTCAGATCCTTTGCTTCTTCAATCGCTGAAACTTTCGACTCAAATTTGTGGGGTAGGGATCTCAGAACCCTTTCAATCACCCTTTGATCTTCCATCTTTTCACCATAGATATTAAGCTGATTAACAATACCCATGACTTTGGTCATGAATGAATCTACTGAGTTTGATTCTTTCATCTTCAGATCTTCAAAATCTCTTCTCAGATTTTGGAGTGTAGCTGTCTGTACCTTACCAACACCCTGATAACTGGTCGCCAAGGTATCCCATTCTGCTTTGGCATGAAATGACGCTGATATATTTGGAAATAAGCTACTATCCAAAGCGTTCATTATGAGATGCAGTGCCTTTGCATCCTTTTTCCTGTGCGCTCGCAGGACATCCTTTTCTGTGTTTGAAAGGGCTTGAAAAGCTGTATCATCTGCAGGTTCGGAATAGCCATACACGACATATTCCCATGCATCTTCTAACCTGAGATAGATCACCATCCTCGTGGCCTAGACATCATAGTCCTTTTTCCCTGTAAGAGGAGAAATCTGAGATTGATTGCTGCTAGAAGCCATAGACGTTGCGGTGTCCTTCACTGGCTTTTTCGGAATAATCTCCTTCCTCTTTTTTCAAAATAATGTCTCTCTCTTAAACAAGATTTGAAAAATATCTTCTTCTTTTGTAAAAAGAAAAAAAAATTCTTACTCAAAGAATCTCGTAAAAGAAAACAACTTGGTGAAAGTAAAAAAAAAATATCTTTCTCAAAAAAATCTTCTCTTGCCTTAAGTGTCGCGAGTCTTCACTGACTACCATGCTTTGGCCTATAGGAAGGGCATGGTAATCCCCAATTTTTTTACCTCGTAAGTCCCTAAACTATCGCGCTTTGGACTATAGGGAGGGCGCGGTAGTGCCAATTTTTATTTTTTTTTATAATTTCTCCAAAAAAAAAATTGTGTGAAAATTCTTCAAAAAACTTACAAATTCTTCAAAGCTACGGCTTTGGCTTCTCCGGAAATTTATTCTACCAATTTGATCTTCTCCTAAGCTCTGATACCAAACTGAAGGTTGGAGGCAGAAATAAAACAAAGATAATGCGGAATGAGCTACGGCTCTTCAATCTTTATTCATAAACGGAGATCAACTGATGTAATACAAACAATAATCTAATGTGTATTTAAACACTTATGGAAAACCCTAAAATCTCTAACCTAGCTTTTGCATGCATGCAAAGCATGCTGTTGCATTTATTAACTGAACATCTAAATAGGAACTAAATGTAAAAGCTAAGTTAACTGAAGTAATTACTATTTCTAACAAAAGGTGGCCAAGTTGCTCTAGGGACTCTAAAAATCTAAATCAATGGACCTGCTTCATCATGAACCGAGGGAAAACCTTATATGGCTCATTTTTTTTTTTTTTTCTGTTACTTTACAGCCGAGAAGCATTTAGTAGTACGTGTGGATTTATGCTTTTGTGTCTTATCAAATTTACATGAAACTCTACATTGTCATTTCACTTAGCGAGTATCTCACTCTTTCCCAAGAAAAGAAGTTTCCAACTTGGACTTCAATATCTAAAACATAACGCCTATGTCATTAAATTTGACAAATTTTAGTCCAAGTCACTTCGAAGACAAAAACAGTCTTTTAGAACCTTATTTTGTCCTTTTGGAATTCTACTTTTGACACTTGGGATGGTGCAAGCTAATGTTGGCCACTCATGACGCGTTAGTTGCAATGGAATTTTTCAAAAAGCAATATTAGAGCTACCTACACAACTTTTTGGAATATGGCTTAAGAAGATGAAAGGTAGACAATCGGATTACCTTCTGGAATATATAACTATTATTTATGGAAATTAAGTATAACTCCCAAAAAATGGGGTTCTTCTAAGGTTGGTATGTTATTTTTTTAAGAAAACATAATGAATATGTTTGTGTTGGGCCCAGTGTTTGGTATGCAAACCTAAAATGACTAGGTCGAGCTTTGGGCCCCCACATCATAGTCTTAACATAATCAATGAAAGTTGTTTGTTTTTTAGGATGTAGGTCTTTGCATGTACTTGTGTGGGTTCTTTTCCATTTTCAAAATAGGTGAGCCAATCAAAAGTTATAGCCAGAAGAAATAACCTACTTTTTGTGTAAGATTGACGTTAGTCCAATTAAAATTAATAGTTCTACAAGTGTGTGCAATTTCATTAGCAGTGGAAAAGTGTAGCATACGCAAAATCATGCTCGAAATAGAAGAAGTTATAGAATAAGATGTATTTTGTTATAACACAATCCAAGCCACTTGGTTTGGAAACACGAACCTAAAACCAAAGTGGCCAAGTCATCCACCACGTTGGTGGGAAAGGAATTTCCCACCAAAATTTAGAAATTTAAACAGCGCGTACGCATTGTTTTAAATACACGCGTACACACTAAAAGCGCGTACACGCTAATTAGTGCGTACATGCTAATAACGCGTGCACGCATTTTTTACTAATCTGAAATGTAGTTTTGATGTCATCTTCATCTATCTCAACCCCCCCTACCACCCCTCTCCTTAACTCTAATCCTCCTCCTCTCCTTTGTTTGTTCCTGTCCCTCCCTAACCCTCCTTCCCTCTACCCCATTTCAACCCCTGTCTCTCTCTCTTTATCTCGCTCTCACTCTCTCCCCCTTTAATCCTCCTCTATCTCCCTCTCTACCTAAACTTCCTCTTCTTCTCCCTCTCCCTCCTCTTTACCTAAACTTCCTCTCCTTCTCACTCTCCCTCCTATCTCCATCTCCGCCTCCCTAAACATAACCATCGTCCTCTCTCTCACTCCTCCCATCTCTTCCTAAGCCCCCTCCTGCCCCTCCTCCCTCTCTCACTATCTCCTTAACCATGCTCCCCTCTCCCCGTAACCCTCATCCTCTCACTCTCTCTCTATAGACATTATATATCTCTCTTTCTCTACTTAACCCTCCTCCCCTCTTTCTCCCCCCTATGTCCCTCTCTCTCTCTCTCTCGTTAATCTTCCTCTCTCTCTCTCACTACAAGGGCAATACCTTGTAGCAGAGGTTGCCCGCAAATTGGCCTTTTATACTGCCCCAAAACCAATGCTCAAGGATTTACTGAGAAGCGTAGGGAGGAGGAGGATGACTTGGCCTTCAAGAAACCCTAGGGGATTATCGATAGAGAAGACAAATACAGGAAAATGAGGCTTAATAGAGCTAATTTCACTGACATAAATGACGCCTTTTCCATGGGTGACAAAACCCCCGATGCTGCTATCTGGACTTATGTTGATATCATGCAGCAGAGGCCCTCAAGAGGGAAAAGGAAGAAACCCTAAGGCTAGTTGCGAAGAAGCACCAGGAAGAGGATGAACATAAGGTGAAGGATAAAGATGGGGTCACTCAGGCCCTGGTGGCGCAACTTGCCTGGAAGTGAAGGAATCGATGGGACCAAGCTTAGGATTAGGATAATGTTGCGAAGAAGGCAGAGGCTTCGTTGGATTGGGATGCCCCCGATGCAACTCATTGGCTTAGCAGGTGGGATGGTACACCTATTGTATGAAGGATGAACAGTGATGCGACTTGGGCATTGTTTGGTGTAACATATTAGCAGGTGGGATGCTACACCTAGCCCAGGAAGGGTTAACATTGATACGACTCCTAATTATCTACCAAGTGAATAATGGCTCAAATAAAAGATGAAACGACTCCTTGGTAAGAATGTAAACCTAAAACGCTGGAAGCTGAACGGTCTTGCTATATGTTGGCATTCCTCTAGCCATGTGAAATATGTATATTCTGTATGTGAGGAGGGATAGGAGGAAGCAACCATAGAAGGGAGTAAAGGAGCAACAATGTAAAGATGAGAAGTAGATCCATAGCAACGACATTTGGTTCTCGATTATGCCAATGTATAGGTTGGGCTTGAAGTAGTAGTGCATGGCCCTATTGATGTAATTTGGAGCGGCATGAGTAATGAATAAAAAATCTCATACATTTCCTTATTCCCGTTAGTTTCACAATGTTTGTATTTTTTGTTCATCTCTATGCTTGAATAGATTGAATTGGTTGTTGGTTCAATGGTAGTTTGTTGTCCATCTTTGTAGCAGCTTATTTGCTACATTACCCCCCCTCTATCTCTCCTTAACTCTCTCTCTCTCTCTCTCTCTCTCACACACACACACACACACACACACACAGAACATGTCACCCTACCTTGCCCATAACATTCAAGCAACTTGTACCTCAACCGACCACGGAGAGGGTGAGCGAATCCATTGTATTCCTTTCAGTAAGGATATAAATTTTGGTCAAAATATATCTCTCTCTCTCCTTAACCTTCCCCCACCTCTCTCTCTAACCCTCCTCTGCCATCTCACTCTTTATCATTATTTGGAAAACCTTCTCTCTCTGTACTGCACAAAAACCTACTCACGACACCCATATACCATTTAAAGGCTTACAAAGAAATCATACAAGGGGATCATGTGTTGGTTCAAGGACTTGTTGAAGGCTCTTACACATTAGAATATTCAATAATATCATGATGTATTTTGTTACTCGGCCATGTTTCAAGCCCTATGGCCCATCTTTGGTGTTAAAAACACCTGTATCCAAATTTGATGCTAAAGAATTCTTAGAGAGTGTTTGGTTTACAGGAATTGCTCATGGTGATTGAACCTGGGAAGTGGTGTTTATGGCATAAGGCCCAAATGATCTCGCTATGTGTCCCCCATCTATCTCTCTCCTTAACCCTCCTCTCTCTCTCTCTCTCTCTCTCTCACACACGCACACACACACACACACACAACGAACACCTAACCATACCTCGCCCATAACGATCGAGCAACTTGTACCTCAATCAACCATAGAGAGGGTGAGGGAATCCATTGTATGCCTTTCACTAAGTATAGAAATTTCGGTCATTCTCTCTCTCTCTCTGACACACACACACACAGAGTCTCTCTCTCTCTCTCTCTCTCTCTCTCTCTTCTTAAACTTCTTCCCCCTCTCGCTCTAACCCTATTCACCCATCTCACTCTATCATTATTTGGTAAACCTCCTCTATCTGTATTGAAAAGAACCCCACTCATGACACCCATATCTACCTACAAAGAACTCGTACAAGGGACATACCATTTGATCTATCCATGGTCCCATGTGGTGGTCTAAGGATGTGCTCATGGTGCTTAAACTTGAGAATCTATGCTTAGGGCCAAAGGTTGTTTTTTTCATCTCCCAACCATGCTAATTGGATATAGTCTCTTGTTTCATTACCACAACCATGGTTAAGGCATGAATACCCATCCACAGTGCACAAACCATCTTAATGGCACCCATATCTAAATCCAAGGCCAAATACTCCCTAATGAGGGCTCATGTGGTTTTTAGGTGGTTTTTATGCTTCACGAACTCAAAAAGATTCAATTAAGGTTTAAACCCCATGTTTCACCCTTACCCATGTTTAGGTGTCAACACCCATTTCTAGTGCACAATACTTGTGCATGGCCCTTATGTCCCACTTGGATGCCTACAAAGAACCCTTACAAAACACTCTTGTGTTGGTCCATGGACTTAAAGAAATTAAGTCCAAGAAGTTTCAACAATATCTCGATGCACTTAAAGTTTCCTTACTTGACCATGGTTAAGGGTCCACAACCCATCCTTCTTAAGAAAAACCTTCTAAGGGCATCCATATCAAACTTTGATTGAAAATACCCCTTAGAGAGGGTCCATGTCATTATTTGCACATGTTGTTGATGGCTACTGAACCTAAGAGACTATTTTTAAGCCCTGAGGATGAAGTGTTTTCCTCCCCAAACCATGGCACTTGAGATTGAAAAGGTTAATTTATGGTTGAAGCCCTTTGTTCCCCCTAGGCATGTTTAGGCCTATAGACCCATTCCCAATTCATGAAACCTACTCATGTTGAATGTATCCCACTCACATACTAAACAACACTATCCATGGCCTTGACAAACATTCTTGGCGTGGGTCGAAGACATAATCTTGTTTAAGGCATGCAATGTAGCCTAATCATGGTATATGTATCCCTCTACATTTGCTAGAGATACCCCACAAGGGTTATGTGTGGTGGTTTGAAGATGCATTCAACACCATATCCTAAGAAGCTTCTTGACTTGTAGGTGTTGTTCATGGTTCTTGAGCCTGAGAAGCTTCATTTAAGGCATGAGGAGCTTCTTGTTGTCCCTAGACCTTGGTTAGACATTGACACCCATTTTTTGTTCACAACTAACCTAGTCATGGCATTTATAACACACTTGAAGTTGACTAATACCCTATAGATTTCATATGTGGTGGTTTAGGGACTCATTCATGGTGTTTCTACCTAAGAAGCAAGAGTTAGTGTTGGAGGCTCTTGTTTCCCTCCACTAGACATGGTTAAGGATCCAAGATAAATCCTTGATTCCCAAGACATCATAATGGAAGCCATATTTAATTCATATGCAAAAGACTCATTATAGAGGGCTAGTGTCATGGATTCTATGTGTTATTGATGCCACTTGAGGTCAAGAAGTTTCAATTAAGGCTCATTCGAATTCAATTGAGCTCAATATGCTTCAATAAGATCTCGAGGAACCTGTTTTCATTCTTTGATGATGTTCAAGGATTTGCAACATATTCATGGTCTTGCATGGTAGTATGAGGATGCATTCATTGCATTTGATCTTGAAAAAATATGTTTAGGGTCTAAGATTGTTATTTCCCTCCATAAACCATGGCCAAGGGCTTGCGGTTATTGTTTTTCTACCAAGACTAGGGTTAAGGGCCCAAGAACCATCCACAGTGCATAAAGCATGTTAATGACAATCTATATCCAACTAATGGTGTCCATATGCCTAAGAAGAAAATATTAGTGATAAGGGCTCTTGTTTAATACTCGTACATGATTCCCAAGACATTGTAATGACACTCGCATTCAACTTTGATGCCAAAGACACCTTATAGAGGGCTCATGTTGTGGATTTTAGGATTTTTTCATGGCACTTGAGGTTGAGAGGGTCATTTAGGGCTTCAATCCCTTGTTTCAGTTTACAAAACCTACTCATGGCTCATGTATCCCATTGTTGTGACCACAACACCCCCCTAGGGAAAATCCATGGGACCCTTACAATTTTTTTTGAAAGTTGGACTTACGAGAGGGTTCTTTTTGTATTATTTCCTTACTCGGCCATGTTTGGGGCCCTATGGGCCGTCTTTGGTGTGAAAAACACCCATATCCAAATCATTTAGGGCCCAGGGCCCAAATCATTTCATCCCCATATTGTAGTTCTTGAGCTATGAAACGTTCATTTAGGTCTCAATCCTCTTCTTTCACCCTCTAAGCATGTTTACATTTCAAATCCCGTGTGGCGTTGCACCGGGGCGTGACCCCTACAGGTATGACGTGGGATGATACTGCTCCCCCCTTAACCCCATGACCTATTTCTCTCTATCTCTCCCATATACCATCTATCTATCTATCTCTCTCTCACCATCCTCTCTCTCTATCTCTCTCTACCTCTCACTCTCCCTAAAGCACTAGATCCCTTAACCCCTAAACCGTTGAAGCATTCAACTTGTAATCCCACAACCCTAACTCCTAAATGTTAATTTTATCCATAGATCACTACTCCCTCTAGATAGCCCTGAGATCTCAAGCGGTTTGAGTCTTTGGAAGTCAATAATACAAATAAATACTTAAGATACAAACACTATAGATCTCTTAACACTCTAACAATGAAAAAACAACAATAACACTACACTGGATGTACCCTAGAAACCCCAAATGGGGAAAACCAACTATCTATGGGGATTTATTCTATCTCGAGCCCAGAGCAAAGTAAGCAGAAATATGAGTACATACAATGTTAACTCGGAAGGAACAACCGAACTTGACAGGGTCAAAACCCTATATCTGCATGCAACAACTAATGCATGCATAGAGGAAATGTGCCCTAGCTGTCAACTGGATCTGGTTCTGTCTGCAGGTAACTCTATCAGTAATGAATCTCTCTCATTGCACTACTCCGATATGCTCTTCTATGGAAGAAGGCCAATAGCTGAATGCACCCCTCCTCTACATGGATAAGTGTGCCCTCCCTCAAGATATTAGATGCTCATACAGAATCAGATCTTGAGAGATCTGAGCTCTGATCATCACAGTCCTTTCTCAATCGCTGAGCCAATGATACTCTAAAAGTATCAGCTGCTCAATCGATCAACCAGAAGCAGAACGAGCTTCTCTCTCCTCAAATAATGTGCCCTCCTTCCTTAGGAAATTCTCCCACATCTAAACTAGATATATTTCATATCAGTTGGCTCGGTGACTGCTTTTAGAGACCTCTTGTCTTCTTATATCAACTCACTGGTAAATTAGGTTTACCAAAAACCTAAAGTGAGTGCATGCAAAATGTTTCATTCCCTCCAGAGAACAACTTCCCTAGTTAACTTTGTTAACACTCCCTTTTAACTAGGAAAGGATTATGAACCACTCCCATCTTCTCCCTGAAGTACTCAAACTTGTTTCTCATCAAGGACTTTGTGAGAATGTCTGCAACCTGCTCATCTATGGATATGTATTGGAGCTCAACTGCTCCTCTCTGAACATGATCTCGAATGAAATGATATCTGATCTCTATGTGTTTGGACCTATCATGAAATCACTAGTACAAAATGAGAAATTAATGACTAAAATTCGACTATAAACGACTATTTTTGAGTCGGTGACTAATAGTATCCGATTTCCACTATCTTATTTCTAGTCGTATTTCACTAGTCATTAATTGCTTGACTTATTAGTCATTGATTTATTCATTGATAGTCACTGATCAAGTCATTGATTTAGTCATTGATACTTACTAATTTAGTCATTGATTGTCACAATTAATGGCCAAATATACGACTAAATAAACTACTAGATGATAACATATTAATGACTAAGCTAAATACGACTAAACGTTATTAGCGCTATAAGATACTGGAAATTAGCTACTAATAGTCGTATATATGCAAATTTAGTCATTTTATTAGTCATTAATTTATGATAGGGTACGGAGGAATCGAACCACCAATCTCCTGCCTATAATTAGGCAGGTGCTCTACCATTGAGCTAGCACCCTTTAAGAGGTTGTTATTGCTTGACAATGATGATATTCAAACAAATTTTGCATGGGAACAGAATGAATGTCAAACATATTCAAGAATAATGCTTCAAGTACTAAAAGAATTCTAAGATATAGCAGTTCAACTGTGACAATCATGAAAATTCAAAGAAGAATGATCTTACAAACTACACATGAGTACAATAATCCATGGATGTACAAATTATCAGGAACAAAAGCAAGTTGTTGCCCTTCATAGACAAAAAAGAATACAAGATCCAACTTGCAATAAATTTGTTTTAATTGTCTATCAATTGTTGATCTCTCGACATCTAGAGACGTTTGCCTGTCTGAGATCCAAAGTACATACAATTATTTTCAACTTCACTTCTTCAAAACCAATTGCAGTAAAAATTATTCTAGGAATTGTCTTATGAGCAACAAACACTTTTTTGAACAACAGGTTGCCCTTTCATTTGTACAGTAGTAGGTCTACTGCTATTCATGGCAGGCTGACTTGCCATCCTGCAATACAAAATAAATGGAGTTAAGTCAATAGTATTTCATAGAAAATAGAAAATATAATCTCCTTAAAAGAAAGATGTCACAATGAGGACTCTATCTAGGACGCTCTATTCTGGAGTATAGGGGAAGTCGTTTGGTCGAAAACCCTCTTTCAAGGCTACGCTGCATCTTAGAAAAGAATTCCATGTAAAAAGAGAAACATATCAGTCTCTCTGTGGTTCAACAATTTCGTGAAAACAAGGCTTTGCTCAATAAATATGCTTAAGATGCTGGCAAGATTTTAAAGCCTGGAGCCTCAACAAAATTGTTATGAAGATGGGTTAGTGATGCGAATGCATGCAACCCAGAAATTACAAATGTCCAGGCCCACGCAAAAGCTTAACTGAAAATGGAATTATCATTGGCACTGTTAACTCTAAGAATTTGTTTAGAAACAACAAATAAAGTGTGGGATATAGTTCTTTGATGTCGTGGATCAAATGCAATCAATGAGAGGTTAATCAAATTTGATATTTAAATTTTTTATTTTAAAATATCTGAGTCACTCGAATAGGGACAAGTCATATGGTAATGCCGCCACAAGTAAAGAGGCAAACAATAATAGAATATGGTTGAAGGTTCAATCAATGTGCAACAAAAATTTCAAATAAATAAATGATGGGCATGAGTATTTATAATTTTATATGCTTGCAACATGCAAAATTCTGGATACAATTCACTTGGGCATGAACATCTTGAGCATATTGATAGATATGCTCAAGATGCTTGCAAGATTTTATAGCCTGGAAGCCTGGAGCCTGACCAAAATTGTTATGAAGAAAGGTTAGTGATGTGAATGCATGCAACCCAGA
Source organism: Larix kaempferi (assembly GCA_027924585.1). Taxonomy (NCBI): domain Eukaryota; kingdom Viridiplantae; phylum Streptophyta; class Pinopsida; order Pinales; family Pinaceae; genus Larix; species Larix kaempferi. Next base: position 2,438,259 of record BSBM01000612.1, on the reverse strand, counting down.
AATTAAAATGTCCAAGTTCAGGAACTGAAAATGGCATAATCATTAGCACTGTTGCTCTATGGAGACAAGACATACAAGAAATTGTTTAGGAATAACAAGTAGAGTGTGGGATGTAGTTCTTTAATGCCCCTTTTTAAATGCAATCAATGAGGTTTATCAAATTTGATGTTAAAATATCTGAGTCACTAGAACAAAGACAAGTCATACGTTAATGTCCACACAAGTAAACAAGCAAACAATAATAGAGTATAGATGAAGGTTCGATACATATGCAACAAAATTTTCAAATAAATACATGATAGGCATGAGTATTTATATGCTTGCAAAATAAAAACTTCTATATACAATTCACCGGGCCATAAAAATTGGCGAGTTCATCTATAGTGTTGATTTCAAAGCAATGAATGGACAAGGTATATAGTTACAACACTCTATCACAACCTGAAAAAACCAGTATTTTCCTAATGTTATACCAGCTATGCCCAATAAAATAGACAATAGGAATGTGTCTCAAACCAACAAGATTACCAATAGTCACGACATGTAATTTGAATTTTGTATCACCACTTAACTTTATCATAAAACAACAGGATCATAGAAAAAGTAGAGATCAATCAGATTCATTAGGATTTGCCGGCACAGGTTTACACCATTACACACAATTAAAATTAGGGAGTCAAACAAACATCTAACATCACAATTGTATAATATAGGCGCTTGTTAAAGGTTGGAAAACATCATAACAAAAAAGTGCACCTGTTCTTTATCTCAGCAGCCATGGTCATGAAAGCCTGTACCACATTTGTCGCATTCTTCGCACTTGTCTCCAAAAATGGAATGCCAATCTCATCAGCAAATGCCTTGAAGAAAAAAATACACAAAGCATGTCAAGAAAAATGTAGACTGAAAAGTGACAAAAAAAACTAACCCTTGAGATTAATAAAAAAAGAATCTACAAGCCAAGTCAACAAACTTAAGACCACAAACTGCCATAGTGTTGCAATTAACAAAAAACAGAGGACCAACAACTTCAAGGCACACTCATATTTAAATCCTCATCAAGTCAAAGACGATGATGCATACAGTGAAACACATAACAGTGCACATGATGCCAAAGCTACTTAGCATTTAACATTACCTTGGCTATATCATAATCAACAACTTTTTTAGCAGTCAAATCACATTTGTTTCCAACAAGCAACTTGTTGACATTCTCACGCGCATAGCGATCAGTCTCATTCAACCATTGTTTCACATTATTGAAACTCTCCTGATCAGTAACATCATAAACAACCTGCCAACAGAAGAAAAATATCATCATAAAGCCATAAATTTAAATAAATAATGGGGTATACCAAGGATACCAACAATCAATAGCTACTCAGCATTTAACATTACCTTGGATGTATCATAATCAACAGCTTTATTAGTAGTCAAATCACATTTGTTTCCAACAAACAACTTGTTGATATTCTCACTCGCATAGCGATCAATCTCATTCAACCATTGTTTCACATTATTGAAACTCTCCTGATCAGTAACGTCATAAACAACCTACCAACAGAAGAAAAATGTCATTATAAAACCATAAATTTAAATAAATAATGGAGTATACCAAGGATACCAACAATCAACAACTACTCAGCATTTAACATTACCTTGGCTGTATCATAATCAATAGCTTTATTAGAAGTCAAATCACATTTGTTTCCAACAAGTTACTTGTTGACATTCTCACTCGCATAGCGATCAATCTCATTCAACCATTGTTTCACATTATTGAAACTCTCCTGATTAGTAACATCATAAACAACCTGCCAACAGAAGAAAAATGTCATTATAAAACCATAAATTTAAATAAATAATGGAGTACACCAAGGATACCAACAATCAACAGCTACTCAACATTTAACATTACCTTGGCTGTATCATAATCAACAAATTTATTAGCAGTCAAATAGCGGACGTACAGGATTAACAAGTAGCGGACTTACAAGTTACAACACCTACTAGTTGGCAAGATAAAACTAGGCATGCATGGACCTGAATTTGTGTGGTCGAGAAATCCTATTGATGGATCTTATACATTTAAGTTAGGATATTCATCATTATTTGTAGCTGATAGTAATACAGGTTCTTAGTGGTGGTTGGATATTATCTTGAAATTAAAAATTAAGCTCTTTTCTGGTTGACACTTTCAAGCAAAGTGTTAGCATGGGGTACTTTTTAGAAGAGGTGATGGTAGGACCCGGGAATTTGTTTTCTGTGTTGGGAAGCTGGGAAAAACATATATTATTTACTGGTCAAGTGTCACTTCACTAGGGAAGTATGAAATGAATTAAAGACTTTACTTAGGGAAAGGGACTGTGGGAATCTCCAATCTAGCCCATTTTATCTAAGGGCCCAGTATTATAATAATAATATATAAACCTTTCCCTAATTACTAGCAGAAAATAAAAAAGATTGGAAACTAGACTTGATGTTTTGATGATGTACTTATTTAGAACGAAAACATAAATTAATGGTTGCTTCTTAAAGTTAAATAAGACCAATAAAATTTTATCAAGAATGTTTGTAGCGTTGCACTCAAGCAAATTGATTAAGTGCAAGTCAAATTATGTATAGCTAAAGTCTGCCCTCTTACATCCTTCCTTGGAGCAGCTATAGGATACATTAAGAAATTACAAGTTGACACTAATTTAACCTCCACAAAATTAATAATTTCACATATAGGGAGATAGGGTTGACTCTGAAATTGACCCAAAGGCCACTTTATAGTGGGATAAGTTAAGTACCATTCTTGCATCATTGAATTTATTCAGTTAATAAAAAAAAGGCTAGATAACATAAGCATATTATTTACCCAGTGATTAATTATTAATTGGTTTCCAATTACCATTTGGTTAGGCCCTCACCTGGACTGCATTGAAGGCTCTCTTGAGATATGAAACATCATCAAGGTTTGGGAAAACATCACCAATCTGCAAGACAAAATTGTAAATATAAAGAATGATTTAATCATGAAACGTGATGCCAAGAAAGAAATCAAAATGGTCCATCCAACCATTCATAATATATTGTTCTCTGCATAATGTATCGACCTTTGCTAATAAAAATACACCAATCCAACAATAAATATTTTAGCATTTACCTGGTCAAAAACATGAGCAAGGGAAGAACCACCTAAACGGTGCTTTCCTTTAGCCAAATCAATATGGAGTAGAAGCACATCATCTCCTAGCTACATAACAGTGTATTATGTCAGTGTGACAATTATGAAGACTTAACAATCTTAGAGTTGCTTGTCCAAATCCATTTTGAAATGTCACCTTCAAGTCTGGTGTAACAGTCTTTGAAATATCCAGACAGGTCACATAAGCACTGATTACTAGATTGCCATGAGCTTTGACAGTCTCTCCTCCAACTTGTGCAACCATTGAAAGACTTTCTTTGCCACCGTCTATTGCTATCCCAATCTCTATCATTGCATCCCGAAGAGCATTAGCTGCATCATACATGGATGCACCTTCTCCATCTAGCTTTGCAGCATACATCCAATTCCCACTAGCTTTGACATCATTCAGTGAAGTAACCGGTAAATCATGTATGATGTGCTTCTTTATAAGACCAAATATCATTATTAAGGAAAACATATGCTTTATACTTCCATTATGTTTAACAATGGCTCTTTTCACCTAAGATTGCAAGAATGACCAACGGAAAATTGGAAAGCTCGTATTGAGAAAGAAAAAATTTGACATGATATACTCACCTTAAGCCCAAACAAGATTTGTCAAAGCCTCCCCCACTGCTAGCCTAGCCATTGCCTTTGGATTCAGTAAACCCTGGAAATTTAAAAATTCTGAGATTGTTTTGATATTGTTGAAACCGGGAATTGTTTAAGTACATTCAAAAGACATCTTAGAGAGATTTTTCTCATATCCAAAAGTCATGACCATCTACTACCTTTACTGGTTGCTCTCCAATTGCACAGGCACCACCACTTAACCCAGTATATGTCTACATGCGACATATTGTTGTCATATATTAACATTAAAAGAAAGTATACTTTAGTTTAAAAACAATAGAAACTCTTCTCAAACCATAAGATGATTAAGGCATTAAAGAAGCTCGAAAGAAAATATAAATACAAATAGGTGAGAAGCAATAACAACAAATATAATACAAACCAACCTGAGCAATAACAGCAACATCTGCGAGTGGAAGCTGCAGAGGACTAACTGTCTGCTGCTGTGCAACAAGATCTGTGACACAACGATCAACCTGCCAAATACAGGATAAAGGCTCTAATCTAACAAATTGAAATAATTTAATCAAATTCAAAGATTAAGTATCAAATTAACTTGGTAATAAAAAACTAGCTGAAACAGAAAGAAAATGTAGTTGCTAATAGATCCAAAAAGAAAATAGTAAAATGCTAAGATCAAAGGGACCTTTATTCACGTACATAGTCTAAAAGGAGACCTTGATTCTCTTTTAACACTTCATACTTTACATTTGCAACTCCTATTCTAGGAGATAACGGTAAATCTCACCTAATGCTCTACCCACAGTAGCAAGAATTGGCCGTATTGGCCTCTGTTGTACAGAAATTCAACAGTAATAAGAAATTCAGTAAATTTTCCATACAATATGGATATGGCACAGTTGGTGTCTGCTCATGTTTTGATCATAAGTTGATTCTTCCATGTAAGTCAGCTCATGTTTTGTAGTATAAGCCTTGGTTTTATGGGTTTTGACTCTCGAGTGCTATGAGTGCAAACAGAGGTTAAATGGGTTTTGACCTTCTTTCTCTCCCCTTGCAACAATATCCACCTCTTGTAGTTGTCCATGCTCCATATCATGCCCTAACATCTTATCTCTTGTTTGTTTGACTATGCTCTTTCAAAGAAATGCACATGCGAAGAATCTCATGAACAAAGTCTATTTGAAAAAGAAAAAACTACAAATTGTTCCTATGCCTACAATGTTACATGAAGGTACTACTACATTGTTGACTTTTTCAAAACTGCCCAAAAAGCTAAGATAAATCAAACTATTACAACTCCACTCACTGCATGGCTAGTCCATAGTGTTAAAGCCTCATTCATAAGTAATCACAACACCATTCCCTTAGGTATTCCCGCCTTCAGTTGATTTTTCTCCTTTCATCTATTCAATGGTGCTTTCACAGTACACAGTTTTCTATTCTCTTAGTAAATTTCCAGAGACCTCATGGGACCTTATCGAAAGTGAGTTGCACACTTATAAACTGGGACGAGCAATTCAAACACCACACAACCTTTTGGATCCTTATCCAACTTTGGACAAGAACTAAAACATCTCCTTGTTCCCAAACTCCTCAGTGAAAAATAGGTTAAAATATTCAAAGTACAACACTACCTGTGTAGATCATTTTGTTCAATTTTCTTCTACAATGGAAGCAGTATCATTTGTATCAATGCTTCCCTTCTTGAATTTCAAATGGTTTTGATGGGTTTGGATCTTATGCAGGGTGGACATCCAATGCTTTTCTTATTTGAACCTCCTCCATTCAACAAAGCATTCCGCCACTAGTTCAAGAACACTAGTTTCTGCAACGAGATGAATCCATACCAAGACCCCAGCTACACCACACCGATGAGCTACTTTATTCTTCAGTGTAAAGGGTGTGCCATTATCAGAAATCAAGGACAATTTTCTCTAAGCAAGGAGGAAATGACGAGACTTACTCATAGTTGACTTAATCAAAGATGTATTTTCATTTGTTCATTGGGGACTTGATCAAAGATGACATCTAACCTCACATTTCATATTTTATATATGTAACTCATATTCTAGGAGATAATTGTAAACCACCTACCTCGAGAATTACGTTTGTAAATCTCACATAATGCTCCACCTTCCATAATTTTCTACTCATATATATGTAATGGATTATAGAGAATACAACATGTGTGGAGTAGAAGAAATATCCTCTCACAATTGTGTTCATGTGATTGTTTTCACTAATGATAACTTGTGCACATACGTGAAAGAGACAGAAAAAGTTAATATTTGTGACATGAAAACACCCAAAAGTTCATTAAGAATGAATAAGACAACACTTTACAATACTTAGTGGGATTAGCACATACAAATTAGAAAGTAAAGAATACCAATCATGTTATTCTTGCAAAAATCATCAATATAGAAATATCAATGATCACATAACATGCAACAGGATAGCTTGACCAAGGATCCTTGCCGTTATCTTACCCAGCTAACTTAGTCTAAAGTTTAAACACTGTATATATGGTAATTGGCGGCGCCAAATGCTTCTACTTTAAGGAAACACCTTGCTATAGATGGGTTTAAAAAACAAATGGCAATGCAATCAAAAGATTCCAACCAAAGGCGTGTCTCTACAATGGCATGGTCCAGAATAAACAAATGGCATTTTCCAGATAGAGTACAGTGCTAATTGCAATTCAAGTGTTAAGCATAGTCTTTAAAAGCACAGGCTGATTATTTTTGTTTTAAACTTTTCCAAGTGAATAATGCCAAGGATATCACCAGATTTACTAACCTGCAAATGGTGGCTTGTCCTTCTGTAAAGTCAGAAGTAGCCTGCCATAAAGTATGCTTTCTTGGCTGAGGATTTGTTTCCCTGAAGAACAGTGGTGGCCTTGATACCTGGAGTACACAATACTAAATCAGTATAAGGGTGAAAAAGATCGACTTTAGTTTCATCCCATATGATTTATTTTCTTACCTCAATATCTAAGGTGTCAGGCTCATCCTCCAGATAGTTTGCCTTCAGAGCTATGATATCAGAACATTGAATCTCTATCTTGCTATTGAGTCCACCATCCAAGACCTCCCATACTAGTTTGTGTTTCGCAAAGTAGCACTTTGCAACCAAGTCACCTTCATATCTCGATATACACTAGCAGAGAAAAATACATTATGATATTCAGTCAATACTTCGCTAAACATGATAAAGTACAAACACTATCAAAGAACAACCAGGAAACTTCTAGGAAACGTCTAGGAACCAGACCACATGTTTCTATTTAGCTTCTTTCACCTTACATCCTGATTGCAAAGGCAATACCTCAATATCGTTTTACAATGGTAAGTGCTTACCTCCCATGTGCCAATCCTCAAAATAGAAACTGGGAAATTGGAGGCTTTGAGCTTATTAGCACTGGTTTGTGCTGCTGAAGACCTTATGTCCCTCTTCTTTCCTGCTTCTTGACCTGAAAATGCAGGATCCCCTTGAGAAAGCTTCATTTGAATAAAATCCAGCAAGGAAGGTGTTTTTCTCAGTGTTAAACCCAGTGGACTTGGTTCATCCAAGGGATTGACATGAGTTGACTGCAAACGTCCTGAGCTTGGTCCAACACTCCATTGCTGCTGCAACAGAGTATGAAATGACGAATTTTCATTCAAGAATAGTCACAAATAGTTGCAGGATAGCAAAAATATACAATACAACAACCAAGTACAGCAGATAACCGAAAGCATAGTACAATGCCAGACACGTTCACTAAAAGCTAGTTAAAGTCCGCTGCAAGAGAATCACACAAAGAAGAAAGAAAAGCTTTGAAAATATACACTAAACAGAAATATATGGCTTCAAAACAATGTTTTTTCCATTCCAATAAGGCTTGATCAGCTTTTGGTCTGGTCAACTGTAATGACCCTTTTTCAAAATTCTATTAAAATGCCACTTTTTCCCCAATTTCGACCTTTGACTAGTTTAACTGTTTTGACCTCCAAATCAACCCAAATGCTCCCAAATCTTTTGTAGGAGTGTATGAATGGTATTTAGACTTTAATATCAGGTTCAGGGATGTTTTATGGCCCTCCAAATACTGCTGCAAACTTGATTTGTATTCTGATCAATATAGGTAATTTTGACTAGTAATTTGTGCATCAAATCCCCCCCGGGTAACACTGAAAATGGCCTTCCAAATGCCTCCAAACTCCCACAAATTTATGAACAGAGGTATATAATGTGTTAATTATGTTATTAAGGTCTCATATGCACCATTAATTGATTTTTACTACTGTTCTAACTCTCTCACATTCAACAGCAAAAACCCCCAATTCGACCCTTGGGGAAATGGCACTATTTCACCTCCCAATACAACTAAACTGAGTAAAAATGCTTCAAATGCTCAAGTACAGTACATGAAACTTGTAGAAGACATCTATGGAAATATATTGATCACAAATATATCAGATAATCATCCATCCATTCGAAATAATCAACATTATAGTGTCATACATCAATGCATTGGGGAAATGGACATTGTTTGCTCATTAATCAATAGTTTTGCATACAACCAGTGGGTATTTCGACCTGAAACTTTCTGAATATTAATAATAGAGGATATGAATCTATTACAATCAGAAATATATAATTAGAATCTCTCTCAAGAAGCACAAGTGCTCACCAAAAACGCCCTCCCTCAAGGAGCATGAATATGCCTTCAAAACTGGAAACGATGGAGAGAAAGTGCTGCACTAAACCAAACCATGAAACTTCCTGTAGCTTCTACCTGCAAATACAAACTTCATTAAAGCACCATGAAAGACCTGAGTGGCCTATCCAAACACCAACTTGGATGGGAATCTTTCACCCTCGAAATTGGCTAAGGCAAGAAACTAGTCATCCACTAGCTCTCTCTTCACAAATGCAATTTTTTTCAAATCATCAAAATCCATTCTCATTCTTCATTTATACATTTTATAACCAACATTAGCCTTCTAAGGGTCGAAATCCTCTCAATAGATTCAATAGATTTCCATTTAGGAAATATTCCACATTTGCCACTTGTCTCCTAGTTCCAACCTTCCATCTTCTCCCAAATTCGATTTTGAGTCTCTTTGGCTTCTCCAACTCCCAAATTCGCCTTCTTTGAGCCTATTTTTGGTGCTGACATGTCATAGTGGTCAGATGTCAGAGGTCAGGTTTGCAATTTTTCATAGTTGTCATAGATGCTCCATCATTGGTGTTATAGGGGCTAGGGAATCTAGCCCAAGTGTCCACAAACTTCTACTTTGACTCTTTATCTTCCATGGAGGTTACCAATCCTTCCCAATTCGACCTAATATGCTCAATGACATGTGTTATGACTTACCAACTCACCCAAGAGTTTTCACATTCCCATTAATTCGAATTTGCAAAAGAGAGATACCATGTATTATGAAAAATCAAGCTAGTGTGGGTCCCACCACCTCCATATGTCTCCAAAACCACTTGCCACTTAGAATTTATCTTGAATTTATTTATTCACCATATTTATTAAATGCTTGAACCCCTCTAATGTCTAAATATCATTTATTAGCTTCCTTATTACCATCCCACATGTGCCCATCCAACCTAGGAAACTAGTAGGATTGATGGGATTGTCTTACTATGCACTTATTTGAATGGGGACATTACAGTCCTCCCCACCCAAGATTGCTTGTCCTCAAGCAATTTCAGATTTGGATGCTGCAAAATATTCTCCTCTTCCCATGTGGAATCTTCATTTGGTAAGTCCTTCCATTGCACTAAATATTCTTTGATGATTCTACTCCTCAACCTTCTTTTTCGTGTCTTCAAAATCTTTTCCGAAACAAGTGTGAGCTGACCTTCATCATCCAAAGGAGGAAGTATTTCTGAAGTGATGATTTGCTGACCAAGAGCTTTCTTGAGACAAGAAACATGAAATACATTGTGGATTTTACTCCCTTCCGAAAGTTCTAGTTCATATGCTACTTCTCCAACCTTCCGCACTACCTTGTATGGCCCATAGTACCTTGGTTTTAATTTTTCTGCTCCATTCTTTTTTAGAGATGTTTGTTTATAAGGCTGCAACCTTAAATATACTAAATCATTGACTTGAAAGGTTCTTTCTTCTCTATGCCTATCAGCATATTGTTTTTGTTGATTTTGAGCAACCTGCAAATTGTCTTTCAAGAGCTTTAAAATTTCTTGGCTCTCTTCCACCCAATCTTTAGCCTTTGGGGCTCTACTATCACCAAATATAATGTCAGCAAATGTAAGTGCATCATAACCATATAATGCTTTGAAAGGATACATTCCTATTGACATATGATAAGTGGTGTTGTAGCAAAACTCACCCAAGTGTAGCCATTTTGCCCATGCTTTTTGCTGCCCTCCCACATAGTTTCTTAGGTATCCTTCCAACCATTGGTTTACCCTCTCTGTTTGTCCATCAGTTTGTGGATGATAGCTGGTACTTGGAGTCAATTGAGTGCCTACCAATCTAAAAAGTTCTTGCCAAAAAGCACCCATGAATCTACTATCTCTATCACTGACAATGCTCTTGGGGAGCCCATGCAATCTGAAGATTTCTTTGAAAAAAATATCAGCCACTTGTGCAGCACTAAAAGATGATGTAATATCAAAAAAATGAGAAAATTTTTTCAACCTATCAACTACCACATAGATGCAATCCTTACCTAAGGATTTAGGCAATCCGGTGATGAAATCCATGGAAATACTGTCCCATTTTTGCTCCGGAATGGGCAATGGTTGTAATAGGCCGGCAGGACATGTAAGTTTTGATTTGTTTTGCTGACATGCTTTACATTCATTCACATACTTCTGAACATCTTCCTTCAGCCCCTTCCAAAAAAATCTTTGCCTCAACTGTCTATAAGTTTTGAAGATCCCCGGATGGCCCGCTAGTGGGGAATCATGTGCTTCTTGCAAAATTCGGTACTTGAGCTTGGAGTTATGAACTAAATAAATTCTTCCCTTATAATATATCAGCCCATTCAAAATCCTATAATTATCATCCCCTTTGATTCCATCCAACACATCACAAGCAAATTTGTCTTTGGCATATTCAACAAGTAGCATGTTTTTCCAATCCTTGGCAATACCCATGAGAGAAAAGGAAGGCCTTCTTGACAAAGCATCTGCTACTATATTATTCTTTCCTTTGACATATTCAATATCAAAATCATAAGCTTGAATCTTGCTTACCCACTTTTGTTGCCTTTCATTTAGATCTTTTTGGGTGAGAAAGTGTCTTAGACTATTATGGTCAGTTTTCACCACAAACTTGCTGCCCACCAAGTATTGTCTGAATTTGGCCAATGCATGCATAATGGCCAGCATTTCTTTATCATAGATGGAGTAAAGTTTTTCACGAGGCTGCAACTTTCTGCTCTCAAAGGCTATGGGGTGTTGGCCTTACTTTAGGACAACCCCTATTCCTCCAACTGAAGCATCACATTCCACAACAAAAGGTTTAGTAAAATCAGGAAGTGCAAGTATGGGACAACTACTCATTACCTCTTTCATTTTTTGGAAGGCCTTTTCAGCCTCTTCATCCCACTTGAAAGCATCTTTCTTAGTCAAATCAGTGAGTGGAGAAGTCAATTTGGAGAACCCTTTCACAAATTTTCTGTAGTAGGTGCATATGCCAATAAAGCCTCTCAATTCGGTAATATTTTTTGGTGATGGCCATTCCAAGATAGCCCTGATTTTTTCCATGTGTACCTTCACTCCTTGCCCAATAATGTGCCCAAGATACAGTAGTTCTTTCATCCCAAACTCACATTTTGATAATTTAGCAAATAAGGACTCTTCTTGCAAGATTTTCAACACAATCTCTAACTGTTGCAAATGCTCTTCCCATGTTTTACTGTAAATGAGAATATCATCAAAGAAAACCAAAACAAACCTTCTTAGTTGCTTGCAAAATATCCTATTCATACATGCTTGAAAGGTGGCTGGAGCATTAGTTAACCCAAAAGGCATGACAAGAAATTCAAAGTGGCCAAAATGACATCGAAAAGCAGTCTTTTGCACATCTTCATCTTTCATTCGAATTTGGTGATACCTTGATCTAAGGTCAATTTTTGAAAAGTATTTGGCCCCATGTAGCTCATCCATGAGCTCATCAATCCTAGGAATAGGATACCTATTCTTGATAGTCTTTTTGTTCAAGGCTCTAAAATCTATGCACATTCTCAATGTTCCATCTTTTTTCTTCACTAGCACTACTGAAGAAGCATAAGGGCTAGAGCTTGGTCTAATGAGACCCAACTCTAGGAGTTCTTGGATAGCTTTTTCAATCTCATCTCTGAAATTTTCAGGATGTCTATAAGGTGGTATCTGAATGGGTGAAGTGCCCTCCTCCAAAATAATACTGTGCTCAACCCCCCTATCCGGTGGCCTACCATGTGGAAGGTCTCTAAAAACCTTTTCATATTTTTGCAAAAGTCTCTTTATCTCCTTTGGGTGTTTGACAATATTTATAGTTGGCTTGGGAGATGTAATATGACATTCAGCAGCCCATTCTATATCCCCATGCCTCAATATAGATCTCATACTATTGCAAGTTACTACTTGATTTGGATAAGTGTGTTGCCCTCTCACAATTCTTTGTACTCCTTTTGAATCTTGGAATTTCATTTCGGGAATTTGATAATTTACTGTATGCTCTCCTATTGAATACAACCATTGCACTCCCAAAACCACATTAGTATCAGCAACATCAACCACATAAAAACTATCAACAAAAGTATAGTTACCTACGGTGACTTGCAGCTTTGGAACCCATGTTTTGCATTGCATTGTGTTGTGACCGGGAATGAAAACTGTGAAGCCATCAAATGGTTCAATAGGTATCTTTCTTTTCTCTACCATCTCTGCATCAATGAAGTTATGAGTGGCTCCTCCATCTACCAAAACTGAAGTTCTTTGTCCTTGTACCACACCTTTGCATCGGATAGTATGATAGCGAGGTACTGCTGAAAGCACTGCCATTCTTGCTTTGTCCGGTGAAGGCTGGTTTTCTTCTTGTCTTTCCTCTTCTACTGCTGTCTCATATGCCTCTTCTTGATCTGAAATATGTCCATCTTCATCCATGCCCCCATCATACCCCTCATTGTCAGAAAATACTTCTATGTATTGAGCCTTTCCTTTGGTACATTTGTGCCCCGGTGTCCATGGTTGGAAGCATGTGAAGCACAATTTCTTTTTTCTAAGTTCATCCCTGTTTAGTCCCTCTTTTTTATTCCTCTCAAATGACTCTCTTTGCCAAGGTTTCTTATCATATCCATCCCTTTGCCAAGGTTTATTTTCAAATTTGTAACTAGGCTTAGGAGTAAATCTCGTTCTAGGAAGCACATTTTGGAGATCCCTAATCAAGCTCATTGCATCTTTTAATGTAGTTGGCTTGTGGGATTTGACCAAACCTCTTAAGGGTTCAGCCAAACCTTCAGTGAACAGCAATACTAATCTTCCCATAGATACATCAGCCACCTTGACTGATAATTTTTGAAAGTCCAACATATATTCAGTAGGGGACCCGGTTTGCTTCAATTGAGCTAGTTCTTTGAAAGGCAATTCTGGATCTTTTTGTTCAAATCTTTCTAGTACCCTGTCAACAAATTCTCCATATGTTTTAACCTGATTATGACCCAAGGTTTTCAGCCCATGAAACCACCATTCATTGGCATCTCCTTCCAAATGCAAAATGGCCATTTTTAATGCATCCTCTTCCAACATAGGATTCAGCTGAAAATATACATCCAATTTTTGCACCCAAGTGTTAGCAGAATTTTGAGAAGAACCATCAAAAGTAGGAAGTGACATTTTTCCAATAGCACTATTCAATTCTTTTTTTTGGAATGGACTCCTATTGTCTCCCTTCATTTTAATCTTTTGCATAGCATCAATGTAGTCGCTGAGTGGTACACCTCTTTTACACTCTTCATTCAAATCATTCCAATCATTTACTAGTTTCTTGTAATCCAATTCAAGATTGGGCTCTTCTTTGGGTGTGAGAAATTTAGGTGCAGTATGCCTTTGTGTGCTTTGAAATTCATCAGGTCTATTATGAGGTCCTGTACTTGAGAAAATATGCTCATTCCCTTTCATCTTTTCCCCTGAGTGTGAACCACTATTATCTCCTATCATCCCTTTGCCTGAAAGTTGGCTACCCAACAATTCGAAACCTTTCATCATTTGTTTATTCATATCTAGCATAACCATGGTAAGTCCTTCAAAACATGGTTTTAAGGCTTCAATAAATTCCTCCTTATGTCTTAATTTTTCCTCCTCCTCTCTACCCATTGTTTTAGAAAAAAACTCTTTTTTCTGCTACTATCTCTTCTTCAACCAAAACTTCTTCAACTACTGATTCAAAGGGTGGTGTTTTATTTGTTTGGATTCTTGTTAATACCATCAGGTGCCAAGACCATGCTCTGATACCACTTGTAATGACCCTTTTTCAAAATTCTATTAAAATGCCAATTTTTCCACTTTTTCCCCAATTTCGACCTTTGACTAGTTTAACTGTTTTGACCTCCAAATCAACCCAAATGCTCCCAAATATTTTGCAGGAGTGTATTAATGGTATTTAGAATTTAATATCAGGTTCAGGGATGTTTTATTGCCCTCCAAATACTGCTGCAAACTTGATTTGTATTCTGATCAATATAGGTAATTTTGACTAGTAATTTGTGCATCAAATCCCCCCCGGGTAACACTGAAAATGGCCTTCCAAATGCCTCCAAACTCCCACAAATTTATGAACAGAGGTATATAATGTGTTAATTATGTTATTAAGGTCTCATATGCACCATTAATTGATTTTTACTACTGTTCTAACTCTCTCACATTCAACAGCAAAAACCCCCAATTCGACCCTTGGGGAAATGGCACTATTTCACCTCCCAATACAACTAAACTGAGTAAAAATGATTCAAATGCTCAAGTACAGTACATGAAACTTGTAGAAGAAATCCATGGAAATATATTGATCACAAATATATCAGATAATCATCCATCCATTCGAAATAATCAACATTATAGTGTCATACATCAATGCATTGGGGAAATGGACATTGTTTGCTCATTAATCAATAGTTTTGCATACAACCAGTGGGTATTTCGACCTGAGACTTTCTGAATATTAATAACATAGGATATGAAGCTATTACAATCAGAAATATATAATGAGAAGCTCTCTCAAGAAGCACAAGTGCTCACCAAAAACGCCCTCCCTCAAGGAGCATGAATATGCCTTCAAAACTGGAAACGGTGGAGAGAAAGTGCTGCACTAAACCAAACCATGAAACTTCCTGTAGCTGCTACCTGCAAATACAAACTCCATTAAAGCACCATGAAAGACCTGAGTGGCCTCTCCAAACACCAACTTGGATGGGAATCTTTCACCCTCGAAATTGGCTAAGGCAAGAAACTAGTCATCCACTAGCTCTCTCTTCACAAATGCAATTTTTCTCAAATCATCAAAATCCATTCTCATTCTTCATTTCTACATTTTATAACCAACATTAGCCTTCTAAGGGTCGAAATCCTCTCAATAGATTCAATAGATTTCCATTTAGGAAATATTCCACATTTGCCACTTGTCTCCTAGTTCCAACCTTCCATCTTCTCCCAAATTTGATTTTGAGTCTCTTTGGCTTCTCCAACTCCCAAATTCGCCTTCTTTGAGCCTATTTTTGGTGCTGACATGTCATAGTGGTCAGATGTTAGAGGTCAGGTCTGCAATTTGTCATAGTTGTCATAGATGCTCCATCATTGGTGTCATAGGGGCTAGGGAATCTAGCCCAAGTGTCCACAAACTTCTACTTTGACTCTTTATCTTCCATGGAGGTTACCAATCCTTCCCAATTCGACCTAAGATGCTCAATGACATGTGTTATGACTTACCAACTCACCCAAGAGTTTTTACATTCCCATTAATTCGAATTTGCAAAAGAGAGATACCATGTATTATGAAAAATCAAGCTAGTGTGGGTCCCACCACCTCCATATGTCTCCAAAACCACTTGCCACTTAGAATTTATCTTGAATTTATTTATTCACCATATTTATTAAATGCTTGAACCCCTCTAATGTCTAAATATCATTTATTAGCTTCCTTATTACCATCCCACATGTGCCCATCCAACCTAGGAAACTAGTAGGATTGATGGGATTGTCCACGGGGGGTTCACTCAGTGAACTTGTTACATAGCACCATCGTTCGCAGGATATTAAAGAATATCCCTAATTTCACTAAATATTGGAAAATGCCTCCTAAAATTGTATTGTTGAACTCCCCTCCCAATATACCTTTCCAATTAAGAAAACCCCTATTTTCACCAGATATTGTAGATATCCATTTTTATCAACCCATTTTTAATACCTCCTTTATATCATATTATCAAGGTGTAACAAACAGGATCCCTAATGCATCTTAGTATAAGCAAACAAGATGCTAAATAAAGTAGTAGTATACTACTATCAATGAGATTGCAGGGGCGACTGATCAATTTGTAGCATTGGATAGTGGAAGACCCAATGAAATAGTAATGGGGAAGGTAAAATGAGTAAAAGGAAACCCATCAAGAGATTAATGTAACAAAGAATGTAAAAGACAGATAGTCCAATAGTCAATGCAATGCTTAGAAAAGAGGAGAATTACAGATGTTTCAAACCACAACCTACCAATCTACAAATTTCATATCATGTAAATACATATATAGCCATAGAGAGCTCATGTTTTCTATAAGCTTAATAAATTAAACTCCATAAAAATAAGAAATTGAAACCCTTTCGTGGATGGACTTACCTACCTTCCTATCAAAACAAGCATCATTGATGTTTGAACCCAAATGAACATAGAAAAATTCCTCTTACTTTCCAATAACACCATATGATCCTGTGCATATCTTGGATTTGGGTCATTCACAAGATTCAATGAATTGCCTTCACTTCCTCTACATTTATTCTTGCAATCAAGGGAATTAGCAACATTTAGTTACCTTTTCGTCGGTTAATATATCTAATTCATTTTATCTTTACGAGAGGGGAAAAAATATCCATTGTTAAGTTTCAATCATGCAATAGATATAAAGATACACAGATGGTGAAACTTATATGATACCATTTCATGGTAATGATAACACATAAGGTATGTAAACAAGGATTTAGATTTTCACCTATGTTCATGTCAGTTCCAATACAATATTAAGAAGGATTCCTTGCATATAAGAATTGAAATTTCAATTACAAGTGTGCCAAATATAACTCAATATAACAACTATTCTTAACTAGAAATGTGAAAATGTTAAAGAAGAATACAAAAAGTTGAAAGAATTTTTTGTCAAGAAAGATTGATCTATTTTGTCTTGGTTCCGATGATCCAAGAAAGATTGATCTCACTTTTCTTTCTTTTCGTGGAACAAGGTCTGATTGAATCTCAATACCCACCTAAACCCCAACCTAAAAAATGAAGAGTTAGATCCTTTACTATAATGCCTACAAAAAATACAATATAATTGTTCAACTCCATAACTCTCGATTAGCTACATCTCTTAACTTTGGAGTTGACGAGGAACCAAATGCACACTCAAACATACTGAACAGTTTCATAGGCTACAATGTGACTTATATCTAGAAAAGAAACACACTTTGGAAATTGGCCTCATATAGAACAAAATGTATAATGTTACAAGCTTTACTCACTTTTAACACTAGCAAACTCAACCTCAATTATGGAGAAAGTGTAAAATCTTGCATACATATTCATAAGAAGCGGTAACATTGACCTTTTGGACATCACATCAATAACATTCTACATAAAAGAACAAAATACTATCACCCTGGTTATTTCAATGCCACAAAATTCTAATATTGTAATGCCTGTTATTCCAAGAATCATCCCTCGTATCTAAATAACTTCGCCTAGCAACAAAAGGAGTAACCCCACAAAAATAAAACACAGAGCATAGTTAACGGTAATAGTTGCAATATTATCGAAATTTCAAAAATACAAATACATTGCATAAGTTGCTCTGAGATCTTTACAAAAACATTCAAGTCTTTGTTGGAATAAGAAATGATGAAAAAATTAATTGACACATAAATCCATAAAGTTTAAACGAATTATAAACATTCACATATATTTTTATTAAGCAAAATGGAAGATATGATAAGTCAAAATCATTGTTAAGTCAAGAGTATTAGTTTATCTTATAGCTATGATGCTATGTATGATATAAATTGTACTCAAAAGAGTCACCTTCTCCATTTCCACTACTAAAAGACTATTAAAAGTTTAAAGAGGGCATTGCCTTGAATTTTGAAAACATGTAAATATAAAGTATTTGATCAAATGATCTTGACATCAGCTCTAAATGATGACTAGTACAAAGGAAAGCAAGTTATCCAACTTCCAAAATGTCAATTTGCTTGATTGAAAACCTTCCAACACCTTTAGCCTTGATTTTTAAATCTCGCTGACATAAGGTTGACATCATGAATGACACATGAATTTGCATCAACCCATGTACTTGTAACAATCAAATCATCATGTGATATCCAAATCTGTATTGAAATCTGATTTAAAATAATAAGAGGATGGTTACACTAGCACAATATCTATCTTGAAAGCTGAAATACGACTACAAAAGATGAATGGTCAAAGAAACTTACACAAAAAAGTAAGTGGCAAAAATTAGGTTGGTTTATCCCAAAATTCACCATTCAAAGGGTTCACTGCACTTGAGGCCAAAAAATATAAAATCAAGATGGCATTGCTACATGAAATCAACAAAAATACAACCAATAATTATTTATAAATTATCTATTAGATGGGAATGAATAAGGAAAAATAAATTACAATAACCTTAAAATTAACCTTGTTGAGATTTCTGACAAAATCAGAAAAAACTTTGTAATCTCTTTCTTCTAATTTGTATGTGTCATTCCTATTGTTGTATGATAAGTTGGCCATTGCTATAACAGATTCAAGTTGTACAAAAAGATGATCTGTCAAATCATACTTGTACAAGTGTTTCCCTTTTATTTTATTGTACCAACAAAACTAAAGCTCAACACCTTCTGGCCTATCTAAAAGATCAATGTCATTATGGTAATCAAACACCCTATTGCCATCCTTCTTTCTTATTCTTTGAACCCTTCCAATGTACCAAGTTCCACAAGAAACACCTTCTTTGGTATTTCGAGAAACACCTTTTCTTGTGGCATGTTTAGCTATAGGTATTGAGTTTCTCTCAAACAACACCCCACAATCTGATCCAATTCCAAAGCCGATTGAAACACCCTTTTTGAAGCCCTTTCATCTCGCCTAAAGTAGACCCCATTTCTCACTCTAGTCAACCTATCTTTGGATAATGCTGGATTTCCATTCAACTGACTAACCAAACAAGATTTGAACATATCCTTACCATCAAGCTCTACCACTGGTTTGGTAGTTGTGTTCACATTCTCATCAATGGTATCTAAAATTTCATCCAACTCATGCCTCCACTCACTTTCCATTGTTTGCAATTCACTAACATTGAGTATGGATGAAGATGAAGAGTGGAATATTGAGTTGGAGTTATTCGGTGGAGAATCATCAACTACTTCATCCACTACTTGGAATATTGGATAGCTTTGATCCTCTGTCCATGGTTTAAACCACCAAGAAGATTGTGTGTGTCCTTCTGGTTGCATGCCAAGACTTGATAAAAGGTTTTGCGCATCATTCAATCCTAATTTTAGAGCTTCTATATTTTTATCATCTGTAGATATTGGACCATAATGTGATAATACATCATGATTCTCTATTGTTTGTTGGTGCAATTTATTCCAGATGCTTTCTTGTTTTTTATGAGATTTATTAAAGCGGAGCCCTTGTGGATTTGATTCTTCTTCGGAAACTCTATTAAGAGTTCCAACAGCATGAAGCAAGTCAGTGAAATCATAGGCCCTCTCTGATCCAACCATCCCACCGACTTTGCTAAAGAAGTTCTCACACACATCTGACCCAGTCAAGTGCAATACACATGGCAAGTTAGAGTAGTGGTCTCGAAACAATCTCATCAATAAAACTGCAAAGTGGCACGAAATTTTCACATCCTGATATGCCTCTCTACTAATAAAATTTATGTTTGCATTAACATGAGATTGTTTTTGTACCCAACATAGCCATAACAAGAAGAAATGTTGAACTCTTGAAGCATTTCGTGCTCTTTCCCAAAGATTCAAACTATGAGACATAAAAATGTCAATGTAGTCAGCAACAATCATTAGATAAATCTCTGTACCTAGTGTTCTCTCTACCCTACCACTTGTTGTACTTCTCATCTCTTTTAAACACCTTTGAACATGACTTGAAGCAATGCGTTGTGCTGAACCCCAATTTTGTCGATCCATCCTCTCTATATCTTCAATTTTAAGCTTGTGCTCATCCTCTTTAAAAGTGTTATAAACCATTCTGACATGATTAAAACTTACCAACTCTTCTCCAATGATCAAATCTCATCAGCCACTAAACAAAGGATTGATTAGCTTTTTCCCGTTGTGTATGTAATCTTGGTCATGTAGTCCTGTTATGTTGCCACCATCATGAAACCCAGATAGCCTCCACCCTTCCCAAGGGATTTGATATCGAATACATGTTGTTGAAGAATAAGCCTTCAACATAAGTTGTCTTCTTCTACTATCCCCATCAGATGAATGACCAATAATAGGTCCCAAACAGTTTTCCACGTGTTTCCTCCGCATAACTTCTATTTTTTCCCATTGCATGGCAACAAAATTTGCATCGAACCTATTTCATGTTGGATGAACAACCACAACCAAACGGGGAAGCTTTTCATGTAAAGGGTTTGCAATAATGACACGTGCATAAAGACCAATTACATTGTTCTTAAAAGTGTCTGTAATAACATCATAGCCTGCAGCTCCCTCGCCCATAGTCACTAAGAAATGTGATTGACATTGATGATTTTCTTTATTACCACAAAAACCAACCAAAGTATCACTTTTTGCTACCCACCTAACATATTTTTTCACAACGGTCTCATCTTCAGCAAGGCATACAGGATCAGACCCTCTATACCATGTTTGGATTTATAAGAAGCATAAACCTTTCCAAGTGCCTCAAAAATGTACTCATGCTCCCCTGGGATATATGACAGTGATTTTCTCACTTGCCTTAAAGTTGTAGATATTGAAGGACCCTCTAAATTCAAGCTAATGAAGCTGTGCAATCTAGGACCCTCCCCATAACTTAATCATCTCATAAATGGATTTAATGGATGCACCATACCTTCTCCCTGCTTTTGGACATGTCAGGTTATGAAAGATATCTTTGACAAATTCCCAAACGACATCTTTACCTTGTAATTTTCCTTGTCTATGTGCCTCACACACATCCTTGCAAAACCTAAATACATCTTTCCTTTCTGTAGATTCAAACAACTTGTCCTTTAGGGACCTTATTCTAATAGATAGTATAGCAACCTTTGTCCTCTCCCACCAAAGAGCCCTCATTGTTGATCTATAGCTAGTATTTGTAACCCTTGCAACATTTCTGAGCTCAGTTTGAATCAAAAGGTCTAATCTTCTCCCTTTCCCTGTATCTCGTCCATGTCTTTTAATGGGGCTCCTTGATTCACGATATAAACGCATCCTAAAGTCATCACAGTCTGGAATCAACTTACAGAACTTGCATGTCAATGATTCAAAAGGGATCCTTGTTTCAGAAGCCCTCTGACAATGAATATGCCTATATGTACCATCAATACGGCATTCAGTACCATGATAACATAACATCCTCTTGGTATGCTTCTCTATGGCCCATAATTTCCCACCCCTTTGATCATCCATTAGGATTTTTGTGTTCAATCTCTCCCCATTTCTATCAATATATGGATACCAATACCCCCAACATTGTAGTATCAAGGGAGATAAATGATCTACAATAAGACAATAAAAGCAAACAAATTTGAAGATAACAAATAAAATTATGTTCAATGTCATATTCAAATTAAATAAGCTTGTGAAATTAACATACCTCAAGTAGAAGGATTTGCACTTGTAGAACCCCTATGTGATAGTGGTGTTGATGATGGGACCAAGAACCTAGTCAAACTCTGTTGGGACTTATCATTGGTAGGCTTCTTGGGTCTCCCAACTATGCCAGTCCTCAAACCAACTGTATTATGTGAAACCTCATCTATAGTAGAAATGTGCTTGTTTGATTTCATATGTTCATTTAGAGAACTAACAATATTACCACTTGCTGGTACTAAATAAAACCATTTATTGCACCATGTACATTCCACTTTTACTTTTCTCTTGTCCTCGTATCCTGCAAGTGTTGCTTCCACCACTTTGAACAAATTTGGATCTTGTGTCTTGTTGAAATCATCTAGTATTTTGATGGCTTTATCAATCTCAAGTCGATCTCCAACCATTGATGTCTGCCTTTCTATGTTACATGAAGGAGTTTCACTACTTCCCACCCTTGAAATGTTACGTTGATGGGCCCTTGTTTTCATGTGATTGTTTTTGAAGTTGCGAAGTGTCTGTGCTACCAAAGATATTTCCCCTGTTCCATAATCAATACCACAACTTTCACAACGGATCTTTATTTTAGATGTTCCATTTTCTGAATATACTTTAAGAGTAACCTTCTCCTCAACAAACTCCTCCATTAAACTATTCACTTTTTGTTCCCAAGATGCCAATATAGTAGAATCAACACCTATGTTTTGTTCTATCGAATCACACTCAACTTCAACTCTTGCTCATTTATGCATAGGTTCATCCATGTTCTCTTCGATGATTTCAACATTTGGTGTTCTTTCCATTACATTTGATTGCAACGCTTCAGTATCCAATGTGTCTAGTTTCCTCTTGATCCCTATAGGTGTTATATAGCTTTCCATCTTTTCTCTTTTGTTGCATTTAAAGTATATCCTTGATTGTTGGTAAACTCAAAAGGATATCCAATTATATCATCAAGCACAATTTCTTGACGGATTTCTGCAAATGTAGCATCTGATTGACACCTAACTATGCCAAGGGTAGAACATTCTTCACCAGTTACAATTACAAAGTCAAAATCATTGTCTGGATTCATCTACATTTCCATCCACATGTACCTTTTAGTTAGATAAAAATGGATAAATATATAGAAACATTTTTCAAAAGATTGGATATAGCATACATTTTTCAAAGTGGTGTTGAAACATTCAAACTAAAATTGAATTTATATAGAAGGAAATTCAATGAACTAGAAAAACTGAGAAATATTTGGTTTATTCAATAGACCATTAACTGCCTCTTTTAGATATTAAATAACGTTCCCAATAGACCCACTCGACATTCAACAAATGGGTGGGCCATAATAGTTCCATTCGTTGGATATGCATACCCCACTATGCCATTACACAAGCCCTAGATAGGGAATCTTTTCCCTGTAGGCATGATATGATTTCCATTTCGAGACTTGTAACACAATGGGGAGGTGACTCATAAATGAAGGGTGGGGCTTCATAGTGGAGAATGGGGATCCAATGAACCCATATTAGGAGCTAGGGGAAGGACCTTTGAGGTGGGACGGGACCTTCTTGATTTTACGTAAAAAGGTCAACACCAAAATTTTCTGCAACAAGTTGAAATTGCAATAGGTCATGTGTAGGTATTTGTTTATGCTTAAAGTATTCCAAGTTTAGTGAACATGGATTATTCCACAACAAATGAATCTCATTTCTCTATCTATACAAGATCAAAATTAATCCAAAATTAGACACGATTCTAAGGACGTGAAGTTGGGATGTGTCCCATGGGGTCGGTCAATATACCAGTTAGTGATAGTGATAGTTAGGGTCCTCTGGAACAAAGGTCTAGATTTTATCATATATACACAATCTCAAATCTTTGAGTTTACTCCAACATATTGTAAATGGCATATTTCTCAAATCTGAGTTCACTCCAACATATTGTAAATGACATTTCTCAAATATTTGGCTTTGACTTCGAAATTTGAATATAATGTATATGACATATTTCTCAATCTGTAACTAAAATTCCATATTGCAAACAAATTTTGAACTAAGTATTCAATGATAATTTAAAATTTAATTTCAAACGAACTTTGAACTAAATGCAATGAAATTTTAAAATTTAACTTCAAGTTACATTTTCAAAGTTTAATTTCCATCTTTAAATAACAAGACATTGAACTAAGTATTCAATGGAAATTTAAAATTTAATATCAAACGAAGTTTAAACTAAATGCAATGAAAATTTTAAATTTAACTTCAAGTTACATTTTTAAAGTTCACAAAGATATTCTTGAGGGTTACCCCCTAGGGATACCTCAAATGTGCTAAGTTTTCCTTATTCGGTCTTGGTAATTTTAATATTGATTAGATAAGGGTTACTCTACTTCATCTCGATCATTACCATCTTGTCTATACCAAGACTATTCAATGTTTACTCCATTGTGATTACCCAATATTAAAGTGTAGTCTCTATATCAAACACAATTTTCTCAAGTGGACATTGTAAGAAAACTATACTTGGCAATTAGAGAAGTTAGACTACTTTAAAAAGGTAATAACATCATACAATTAATACCTCATTATGCATCACAATTGGTTCTAATGCATATAGCATAATTGGCTTCTTACTAAGGATCATTGTTTTGAATTAGACTACACTTAAGTAATGACAAATTAGTAGAACATGAAATTATTTCTACCTCAATCTCTGCTAGAGGTTGTATCCAAACATATGATTAGCATACAACTTAGTCATTGAATAAAATTATATTAATATTTAATGTATAATCCCATTATGATCCTTAAGAGAAATTCTAACATAAATACTACATCAAAAGTATCCTCTTAGCACAATAGTTATTCTACAGAGAAATTCTAACATAAATACTACATCAAAAGTATTCTCTTAGCACAATAGTTATTCTACCCTTGAATGCAATGCTAATAAAAACATAGTCATCCTTATTTTCTATATTATGAGAACTTTATTTATAGCCAAAGTAAATAGTTAGGAATTATTATTATTATTATTCCAAAATTTAACACAGTAAACAAGAATTTATAGTTATTCTACCCTTGAATGCAATGCTAATAAAAACATAGTCATCCTTATTTTCTATATTATGAGAACTTTATTTATAGCCAAAGTAAATAGTTAGGAATTATTATTATTATTATTCCAAAATTTAACACAAGAATTTATAGGAATAAATATAACCATTCTTTGTTGCATGACGTTTTCTCCTATATCAACATAAACTATACATATCTTAATGCTTGCATACCATTCTATTAATTATGTACATGTATGGCATTGCTCCTTCCCCTGCAATTAATAATTTCATTTAATCCGATGCATATTCGATTCTAAATAAAGGTGTTGAAAACTTCAATACTTTTTAATCTTATTCATTTGGCGTGAAACTCTTTTCTATAGAGCCCTTTCTAATAATAAAAGTAATTAGAATCTGGACAGTTTCAATTCTTAAATCCCCATCTCAATGCATCTATAAATAGTAAATTAATTCTCGCTCAAATAACTCCTTATCCAACACTTGACAAGTCAACATTTAGATCAATCAACTAACCAATGAATCCACTATAATCTGAAAGGATTTAGTTATTAAGCTAAAAGCTTATTTTATGCATATATACCCATATATGAAGGATAAACTTAATTTTTCTTTTTGTTGACATCATTCTTTTGTTCAATTTTCAACTACTTAAGTATTACAGACCTATGAAAAGTTCGATTCAAGTGATAACTTCTCAAATCTAATTATCCATGAAATTAACAACCTGTCCTATTATCCATGAAATTAACAACCTGTCCTATCATAAAAATAACCACGATGAATGTGCAGGTCACAACCGACCGAATAAGTCAAGCTCGGTTGAGTGAGCTAGGTGGACTAAAGATAAATAAATTCTAGAAATCACATTGACAGTTATTCTATCTGCAAAGTGTCATTATTGTTTCATGTCTTATATTCTCTCTGTAGAGTACCATTATTGTTTATGTCTTCGTTATGAAAAATTTTACCCATTATTTCTTGTTCTATATATATATTTTGCATAGTATATGGAATCCTTGGGAGGCCATTAATCACTTCTATACTAGAGTGATATCTCTCCATTTGAATTGGATTGTTCTTTAATGATCATTGTCTATGGTGATCCTTTGTGTGACTACATGAGGGTAAGCCCTCGGTAAAATTGACTTGGTTCTTAGTTAAGACATTGTTTAAGAAGAGAAACTAGTCTTCAAATGCCATGATTGACTTGCAATAAAGAGAATTGATGCCAAGGTCAAATCTGAAGTGAAAGTTTAATTTGGCCACTAATAACAATTTTAGTTTAGAATGGATTTAATGCCTAATTGTAGAGGATCTTGAACTTAAGCTTGGCCCGCAAGGTCCATGAGGTTGGTGGTGCGAGTATAAGTGGGGGAGTGTAACAACCTTCACCGAATATAAATTAGTCCTCGTCTATTTCACCAACAGGGATCCTTAATGAATGAATGTCCAATCTCTTCAATCCTTGTAAATGTTACTGATATTGCGAGACAATAAGTAATAGTAAACTCTCAATAACTTGAACTTGGAATCACTTGTTACACATGTTTAGACTCAACCTCTTTATCAATGATATTCATACACACACATCATCTACTAAATTCAAGCCAACTAAGGTTCATGTTTACCAAAAATTATCTACCATCCATATATTATACTCCATTCTACAATCTAAAGTAAATTAATTTTGTTTATGGGCCAAAGGATAAACAAAATGCCTAGTAAAATGATGAATTGACTAGATAGTGAAGCATATGATGTGTATGCTCCAAAGGTTAAGAAAAATGCCCCAAAAAATGATGCATTGACCAAATAGTGATGCGTACGATGTGTACAACCAAAATGATAGGAAAATTAGCATTGTCCTTGATAGTATGAACTCATCAAACCAAGCCTTAAACAAAATCAGAACTAGAAGTTTCCATATATGCCATTGAATCCACATCAAGAATCATCCTAGGGCAATATATAGTGTCAGATATCCGACATCCTAGGGCATGATATACGGTCGGATATCCAACATCCGCAGGCTTAATATTATGTCGGATAGCCGACGACACTTGTCACTATTCGTCGGATATCGTCAAATATCCAAGCGCCGTCGGATATCCAACGGACCCTTCTATCAATTTAAAAAAATATCATCAAATTTCATAATTTTGAAGGTGATATCCGACGACACGGTCCTTTTCGTCTGATGTCGTCGGATTTTCTCGTCAGATTTTGGGTTCAAATTCTGTAGTGACATCTCTTGAGAAAAGTGACGCGGGGTTTTAGTTCCTTCTCTTTCACCAAGAAACTTCATTTGTTTGTTTACCTTCCATTGTAGGAGGGCTTGGTTGTTCGACTGAGAGCCCTCTATTGCTTGAACAAAGAAAGATTGTAGTATTTGTTTAGGTTATGATCACACTCATTTGTAATCGAGTATCATGGGGTATGTTCTTCCTCTGTACAAGGCGAGAAGATAGCGTAAATCTGCTCTATGTGAAGGCTATCATCAGAGTTTTGTTTATGCTCACATCAGTGAGGTACTATCTCTTCTTCACTTATTCAGTTTTATATTCTTGATTTCTTTATTCTTAGTTTGTAATTTATATTTTTACTAATTGCAGATAATAATATTTAGGCTCTTTTCCTGTAGGTGAGAACGGGCGCACCCAATATGGAAGGCTCTATTATCCAAGGAGGATGAATACTTCCATCCCGGGTAAGCTCTTGCTTTGGTCTAGCTAACAACGATGATGGTTCACTTACAACTTTAAACCATATGCCAAGTCGGAAACTGGCAATCCTTTTTTTACTTAAATTATTCATAGTTTAAACTATGTGAATGTAAGTTTTGCTAACCCTATATTGGGTTTTGAAATATAAAGCTTCGTTATGAGTTTCTTGGCCCTGGCCCTATATTAATAAATAAATAAATTGTTAATAATCCAAAGATTATTTATTTAAAGTTTTCAAAATTTAATATTTTTATTTTTATTTTAAAAAATACAAAATAAAAATAACTATTCTATATTTTATTTAGAAAATATTAATGTATAAATATATAACTATCTATAATAAATAAAAAAATAAAGAATATATATATGTATATTACACTTAATAAATAGAAACGGTATTAATAATTTCAAATGTCAAATATTTAATATTTTTAATTAACAATGTACTAAACTATTAATTTATAAACTTAACTCGCAAACTCTTAATCATTGATTAATAAAGACATTAATGTATCTTGTTTCCGTTACTTATGTGAATGTATTTCTCCAGAGATCGAGGAAATCCGAATGACTATTAGATATGTAATTACTCAAAGTCAACGAGCCGAGGACTGGGTGATTCATATTAATTACCATAGAGTTTTTGCGTACCGGAGATTATTTATATTTTTTAGACTATAGCACAGTTGTATCAATGACATAATATAATTTAACAAAAGCCCAAAAATATGAAGTAGAGAGCGCATCGATGCTTATTGATTGGTCGAGATCATAAATAGGCCTTTAGCAAGCTATGCCCCCCGCTTTTGTTTTGACTCCAGTCGAGATAATGGGCAAGTATACATGACACAGATACATAGGCATAGAATGACGTTATTTCTATTATTTATTAAATACCAAACACCTCCTTTCGCTGGTTAAAGTTACTGGATGAGAAGATGCGCCGCAGGTGAGACAGTGGGACAGGAGCGCAAGTACACATTTGTTTCTTTACTTGAATACGAGGAAGGAAGGCTCATAGACAGAAGATGAGTTAGCCTAGTCTTTAATAAATGTGATAGGGATAACTTGATATGATTGATATACCCTGGGAGTGAGCTGGAGGGTTTGAAGCTGGGGCGATGGCGGTGATTACAAACCGGGGATATTGCAGGTTATCTGGCTTGGAGATAATGCCATGCGGGTCACCTTGGGTAACTTATGAATGCTGTGTTCGCGGTAGAAACAGTTGATAACTAGAAAAGTAATTTATCCAAGTGTGGAATATAACCTCGGCACACGGCGGTTTACTGTTGTCACATAAAACGGGTAAGCCTAACCTGTTACAGATGTTGGGTTAATTTTAACCTGGTACAGATAATAGCCGTTATGGATATTTAGCTGTTACATTTCATGTCGCCTCTCTGCCGTGGGTTTTTACTATTGAAAGTGCGGTGAGTACCGGTTTTGGGGGTTCTGGAACTGTGCATTGTATGCCGTTCATCTGCCGTGGTTTTTCTTGTGACCGTGTCGTGGGTTTACGGATTTGGGGGTTTTGGATCCGTGCCCACTGGCGCCTCTCTCGCTAGCTTTTCGGGGGTGGACCTTTATAATATTTAACATATAATACTACTGAACCGTGCCCGTGGATTCTGTTATCATTACAATACATTTTGACAGGGTTTTGTGCCGGTAAAAGTTTCTTTTTGAAATCTGATACAGGGATCTGTCGACATCCGTTTTTTTATTTGCCGAAATGGGTGATAACATGCCGGAATCCTCTATGCCGGGTGACAATAATATGAATGTGTCGGACTACATGCTTGAAGAAGCCGGTTTGTTCAAACCGGACTCCTTCTTCAAAAACCAGCTGAGTGAAAAACAGGCTTTGAACGCTAACGGCCGACAGGTGGCGACACATGGAAAGACACAAAAGGGTCCAGTGGTTATGGGGAAGACACCTGGGGAAGCCTCGGGCTCTGACCCATCTGTTGGTTCTGCTAGGGTTCGCCAAAGACGTGGAGATGGTGAACGATATGGGACGTCCTCTCGTGCGAACGAGAGATTGGTGGGAAAATATTTTAGCAGACCCGGGGAAGCTTGGTTGACAGTCGGTCGGGATATTGGACTTGAGGAGATTGTGGAATTTAACATGATGGTGCTTGTAGGAAAATTCTCATACCATGCAATGAACCGCAGAAACATTGTTAAATGGGTTGAGGAGATGTGGAGGCCTATTTTGAAATACACCCCACGGGTTATTGCTTTAGCTTGCGGATGGTATGGTTTTAAATTTGAACAGGAGGCACACTGTACTCGCATCCTGGAGGGTTTGTGGCTCTATGGAACGGGAAGCTTAATGCTACAAAAGTGGCAAACAGACTTTGACCCAGAATCGGCCACTGTTCGTCTTAGACACTTATGGGTGCTCCTGCCTGGACTTCCACTGGCTTTGTGGAATCGTGGGGCCTTCGAGGCTATTGGAAACCGACTTGGGCGGTTTTTGCATGTGGAGGAGGAGCATTTACATGGTTTCGACCGGCAGATGGGGCGGATGTTGGTTTAGGTGGACGTCTCACTGGGTCTTATAGATGTTCTGCATATAAATTGGCGTGGTCGTCAGCTGGCTCAGGTCATCGACTACTGGGGCATTCCTTTTCGATGCTCAAATTGTAAAGCGGTGGGTCACCTTTGGCGCCAATGCAGGGCTCCGGCCTCTTCCGGTCGCATCAAGGATGGGGGCCCTTTCTGGTCGTCGGACGATGGTAGTGACATTGAGTTGGATGCGACGGGAGCACTTGATGGCTTCTCCAACCGTGTGCTCAACCCACTTGCTCCTGATTCAGCGCTATTTCGTAAGTTGGAACTTCAGGACCCTAAATTTTTCCATTCTCTAAATGAATTGGATATATCTTTTATTAATACTTTAGATTTGAACAATGGTAATAATGGTAATTACATGGGACGCCATCTTAACATGGATTCCTCCTCCGGGAATGAACATACTTCAAATGATTCCTCTGATAATGATGGCCCGATATCTGTGAATGAGTTGAAGAATGATTTGCATGTACTCTGCCCTGTGGATACCTCACCGAGTATCCCGTTATCTCCCATTCCTCCTGCTGCTATTGTCCCGACGGTTATGGTATCTTCCGATTCTGAGAAACCCCTTCCTGGACATGTGGAGATGAAGTGTAGAACGGCTGTTGAGATGAGTACTGATAAGAATACTTGTGATGTTGATGGGGGGGGTATAGGGTCCTGTGGACCGAATCTACCGGTGACGGACTGTCCAAATGCTGAGCCCAAATTAACGACTGACCCGGGTGGGAATACTCTACTTATCCCATCGTACTCAGATATGGTGAAGAAGTCTCCCATACCCACTTTTTTTTGAAACAGGGTGGTGGACACTAATGAGGAAATGGACAGGGTTTTGGGGGGTTCCTCGGAACTAATGGTTCCTGAACTGACGGGTGGGGGTTGCAATACTGCTGATACAAACATGCCCGTTACAACTGGAGATGTGAGTATACATAAGGGGGCACGTAGGGGTGGTCTGTCTCAGGACTTCTCTCCTCTGAAAACTCGTAGCGCCCGGAAAAACAAGAAGGTCACTCTGGGGGGGACAGAGGCGGACCTTGTTAAGGTGAACTCCCCCACCTCTTCTGATACCCGGGCTCTTAGAGGAATGAAGGCCCTTGCAAGGGTTCGGAAATGATTTTTTTGTCCCTGAACATTAGGGGGGTGGGGGGCCTACCCAAACAACTGGCCCTAAAACGTGTGTTAGATATTGTCAAACCTGATTTGGTACTACTCCAGGTAACTATGGTTTGCAGGGAAAAAGCTCACATCTTTTTTAATAAGGTCAAGCCGGGCTGGATGTGTTGTTCTGTGGATGTGGCTGGTCTTTCTGGTGGCCTTCTAGTTGCTTGGAATCCGCTTGTATTGAGATTAACTCCATCTCATATTTCTCTAGGCATTTTGCTAGCTGGTAACTTCTGGGGATCTGAGAAAAACATTAATATCATTAATTGCTATGGCCCTTACTGTGATCGGGAGACATTCTGGAACTTGGCTGTCTCGGAACACTTGCTGGATTTGGAGAACCTGATTATTGTTGGGGACTTAAATTTCGCTTGGGGTGATGGTGAATTGTGGGGGGGCTTGGCCAGGAGGGATCCCCTGGGTCCATATTTTTCTAATTTATTCATGAAGTTTTCATTAGTTGATGTGGCCCCGCGGCCTTTGGCCCCAACTTGGACTAATGGAAGGTCGGGTGACAACCTGATTCAGAAACGTATTGATTGATTCCTGATATCGGAATCACTGCTATCATGCTTTCAGAATTATAGGTCCTGGATGCATCAAATCAAGATCAGCGATCATCTCCCGATTATCCTTCAATTTGATGATGAGCCCTTCAATAAATCCTTCCCATTTAAATTCAATTCCACTTGGCTCTCCAAGGGGGATTACACTTCGGGGCTGAGGAATTTGTGGACTCATGCGGATGTTTCGGGGGAGCGATCTGCCATGGACAAGCTGGCGGTGAAACTCAAGAAGATTAAAGACTATACAATCAAGTGGGAAAAAAAAAAAAAAAGCCTTGATGGGGAAAGAACTTACTGAGATTGAATTGGATATTGAATTTCTGATGAACCGGGGTGTCGATACTGCACTGAACAATATGGATCTCTCCAAACTCTCTTCACTGGAGTGTCGAAAAATCAAAATTCTTCTGATGCAGGAAGAATCATGGAGATTGAAGAGCAGAGTTACTTGGCTCAAAGCGGGGGACTTAAATACTAAATTTTTCCACCGCTTTGCTGACTCTCGTAGGATGCAAAACTCCATCTGGGACCTGAATGATCATACGGGCCAGCGGATAAGGGGGGAGGAAAATTTGATGAATGAGGCGGTTCGTCACTTCCAGGAGTACTATTGTGACCCTAAAAATACAACACTGGCTGAACAGTTTAAACTTATCAAGGAATACCCACGAATGTTCAATGAGGCGGAGGGGGACAATATATTCCTGGAGGTCACTCTGGATGAGGTGGAAAAAACCCTGCGTGGTTTTGCTAAAGATAAATCTCCTGGGCCGGATGGGTGGACAGTGGAAATTTTCATTCACTTCTTTGATATTATGGGAGAAGATCTTCGGATGGCTGTGGATGAATCTCGGAAGCTCGGCATTGTCTCTGGGGCACTAAATTCTACTTATCTGGCACTCATTCCGAAGACATCCCATCCAGATAATTTTGATGAATTCAGACCGATCACTTTATGCAATCTGGTCTATAAGATTATTGCTAAAATAATTGCTGATAGAATCAAACCTCTGCTCTCCAGACATATATCTATGGAGCAATATGGGTTCCTTTGTGGTCGCCAGATTCATGATGCCGTGGGTGTGACTCAGGAAATATTCCATTCTATCAAACATAAGAAAATTGAAGCACTCAGCCTACAATTGGACCTGGTGAAAGCATACGATAAAGTTGATTGGAATTTCCTGCGTCTCATACTTATCCAGATCAGCCTTCCATGGATGGTGATGAAATGGATTATGGCTTGTATATCCTCGGTTAATTATGCTGTTCTGATCAATGGACACCCTACTGATTATTTTAAGGCTTCAAGGGGCCTTCGCCAGGGTTTCCCCCTATCACCACTTCTTTTTTTGCTGGTCATCGAAGGATTGAGTCTATCCATTCACAAGGCACGTAGGGAAGGAAGGATTACTGGCATCAAAATATCAAGGGAGATTTCTGTCACTCACTCATTGTTTGTGGACTATGTCATGCTCTTTGGCATGGGCGTTCTTGCTGAATGGATACAATACAAGATAATACTTGACTTATTCTGCTCGGTTACGGGCATGATTATCAGCTATATAAAATCTTTCTTTTTGAAACACTCATTGCTGGACGAATTGGAACGGTCGATCAGCAATATTCTACCATTGAAATTCAATGAACTTGAGGCTGGCACTAAATATCTGGGATTCTTCATCAAGCCATCTAATTACCTGATAAATGATTGGTCATGGCTTGTCAGTAGATTCGAGATGCGTATCAGTCACTGGTGCTTTCGATGTTTATCCTTGGGTGGCAGGCTTACGTTGGTGAAAGCCGTTTTAATGAACTTAGGAGTATATTGGTTCTCACTTTGCAAAATCCCTCGATCCATCCTATGTTTGATCAGGAGGAAGATATTCAGCTTTTTGTGGTCGGGTGGTGGAAATCAGGCGAAATTTCATCTCATGAATTGGAGGGCTCTGGCACGCCCCTGGAAATTGGGGGGCTGGAATATTAAGGATCTTGATTCATTTGTTACGGCCCTGCATGCAAAAAGCCTATGGCGTGTTCTTTTTGATCAATCATTATGGGGCCGGATTATCAGAGCCAAATATCTGAAAAATGTATCAGTGGCAAGCTGGTTGCGCCTGATTAGACCTGCTACTTTGGGCGTCTCTAATATTTGGAATGGATTGATGGGTGCCTTCGGGTTTATTACACTCTGGATTGCTTGGCTTCCTGGAGATGGTCGTGATATTAAGCTGGGACTGGATCCGATCATGGGTGGATCAACGCGACACACTCTATCGTTGCCCTTGAGGACACATCTTAGAGCAAATGGTTACTTTTCTTTGGAACATGCGGCTGGTCGATTTGTGGATGGACGAGCTCAGTGGATTTCGGCTGATCAGCTGGGACTTATGGGCTCCTTGGGGAATGAATGGGATGAGTATATCAGGCCAATCTATCAATCTAATATTAGGCTATCAGATGCTGCAGATAAACTGGTTTGGACATGGGATGTGGCGGGTGGGAATGTTTCTGCAAAGTTGGCATATGATGCTTTGTTTGCTGAATCTCAGTATTTGACCCGCTGGTGGGATAAATATATTTGGAAACTTGTTTTACCCCTCAAGATAAAATGCTTTGACTGGCTTGCATTGTGCAACAAGATTCTTACTTGGGATAATCTATGTCGCCGTGGATTTTGTGGTCCGGGATGGAGCTCCCTATGCTGCTCACAGGAGGAATCGGTTGATCATCTATTCACTTCCTGCCAGTACACAAGGAACCTCTGGAACTTGATAGCAAACAAAGCTGGTGTACTTTTTAGATGGAACTACTGTACACTTAATGCTTTCCTTAATGCTTGGTCTCGATTTGATGCTGGGTGTCCAGAACTCCCATATTTTATGATCTGGGAGATATGGAAGGCACGTAATCTTTATATATTTGAGAATAGATTACTTTATATGGATGGGATATGCTCTAAAACCCTTGCTGCACATAAAGAATTTGTCTCGGCCCATTGTACTCTTGATGATAATGCCAAACTGGATAGGAACCTTCGTCGCGCCCCCCCTGTGCTGATATATCCCTGTGGATTCTTTGATGGGGCTGCTGTGAGCCGGTATGGGGGGGGTGGTGCGGGCACCACTTTACACATTTCCATCGATGTATCCATCCACATCTGGCTGAATCTGGGCAGTGGATCCAATTCTAGGAGTGAGTTATGTGCACTTTGGCTCTTATTGTTTTGGGCTCGGATGAGAAAAATCTCTTCTCTTGTAGTTTTTGGAGATTCTCTATCTACTATCACTTGGGCGAGTGGCAAGACATCACTCAATGTATTGCTTCTTAAACACTGGATGGATGCAGCTCAGATGCTTATCCGGCACTTCCATCATATACATTTTGAACATGTGTACAGGGAGGCAAATATGGAGGCGGACTTACTTTCTAAGAGGGCACTTAACTCTCCGATCGGGATCATCATGTGGCAAGAATGGCAGGCTGATTTACTTATTACTGAGGGTTCTTATGATTTACATTGGTCATGATGTTGGTTGTTTTTGTTTTTTGTCATTATATGTTTTTGATGCCCGTTATTCGCAGATGGATACTTATATGCTTTGTAGCTCTATGTGCAGATTATACCTAGTGGCTGACTCCAACTTCTTGTTGGACGGTTTTGTTATACATACTCTTCATTTTTGCGGTTCATATGACAGCCACATATGGCTAAGGCTCGGTATTATATTATGTTAGGCATTATATGCGGCCTTTATTTTTTGTTTGCTGTGGTTGACTGTTGAATGAGACCTTATATTTATATGTTTCTGGACACTTTGATATGCTGGTGTTTATTGGATCCGTTTCTCCTGCTGGAGGGATTCCTGATGTTATTATGTGGTCATATGGACATTATTGGGTCTTTTCTGATGTTGTCATTGATACATCTGGCATGATGTGCACCCGCGGACAGGATTTGAGAGTTGCATGTATTTTGGACAGATGGTTCTGTTTACTATTTCGTATATTAATAGTAAGTTAAATTTTTCTATGAAAAAAAAAACTTGAGGAGCGGAACGGTAAATAGCTCTTATTTCCCGGTTTTCTTTTATTCGTGTCGATATCCCAAACGTGTGCATAGGAGATTTCTGTAAATAAAAATATTGGGTAATGTTTTGTGAGATCAATTCAAATTTAAATTATAACCTGCCGTGAATCTGGTCGTCCAACAAAAAAAGCGATATCTGAGAACAGGCCTAGAATTTCATATCTCTTATGCCTGTCAAATCAAAATTTTATGATGATTTTGTATTCTTTATGCCTTTCATTTTACGTAAGTGACGAGTGTCAAAATATTTTTACTTCAATTTCATATTTTAAAAACAACAAACTCTACTTTAAACACTATTAACTATAAGGATGAAATTTTATATAATAAAAATAATAAAATTTATTTGAGTAAGATTTGCAAGGACCTGTGTAACTACAGCAAGGATGACCCACAGCCCTAGGATTCAGTTTATCAAAAAAATATTTTAAAAAAAAATTAATATAACAAAAATAAGAATAATAAAATATTTATAATGAATTCTTTCTAAAACTTTCCCAAATTGTTAATATAACATGTTGTATGAAAGCATGAAACATAAGATTGAACATAGCCGCACTCTGGATGTAACCGCTAAGGATTTGCATATATTATTAAGATTACATACTCGCGTAGGAAGTGGAGAAAGAGTAAGTATTATATACATTATTAAAAATTAGCTGCAGTTTGGATGTGATGTAATAGCTAGTAACGGCCAACGATTTGCAAGTGTGCATTACACACCAATCTTCAATCATCAACAGCAACTGATACGTCAGCTAGCGGAAGGGAAGAAAAAATACGTATTGGATATACCTTCAGACAAGTATTAAAAACTATGATGGGAGGTGTAATCTCGTGAATGTCAAATCTACGGTCTGAAATTTTTTGGCCCAAAGTAGAAGCTGTTCCATATTATCTATCTAAAATTATTATTCCTGACAACTAGCATCTTCCTGGAAGATTACTCTGCAACTAAAAAGAGGCACTTGGTAACCAGAGACGTGTCTATTTTATGACCAACTGTCAAATACATAGAAAGGAAATAACGTTCTACAGGCCGTGAAATCATACCTTTTTATAACATGTTGACCCTAATTGCCAATCTCCCTAGTGAGTCAGGCATCCAGGTGGATATGTAATCCTTGTCAATATTATCTTGAATTTTAATATAATTATGTTACTGTCTATTATTTAACTAAAAAATAAAAAGAAAGAAAACTAAAATAGATGGAGTAATCTGCTTAGTAGATACATCAACATCTCCCTCTGCTTTTACTTAACTTCTAGGTGGCAGCATAGGTAGCAGAGACAATTATAGCTAGTATCACGAATGACCACGGTTCACCCCGCTAAATAAAATCAACGGTCCACATCTTATAGCAGTAGTAGTGTCTATCGACGGGGTCCTAAGGTTTAAGTTGCCATAAATGGTGGAGATTTCCCCCTATAAATTAATATACAGCCAAGGATCTTTCGTGGGAGGTAAGCAGTGGCCAGGGCTCGAAAAATGCTAAAGACCATACATGATGAAGTTTTATCCCGCAAGATAAGGTCTCTATTGGGGTAGTCTCTGAGAATATGTCTAAGCTCACATTATAAACGTAATTAATCAACAATCAGCTCGTCAACTTCAGAAAAAGGTGCATCTGTCAGTAAGTATGGTCCGTTGTTTCAAAATATCCAACCAAGAAGGCATAGGCACCTTAAATGAGTGCCTCAACACTGGGATTGAACCTACCTGGCATTGCTACTTGGATCGATTAGTCCTTAAGATAGTAAATCTGGTAGGCAGGAAATGGGGTTACCACGCTGGAAACTCAATTGTGAATCTGATAAAGAACCCAACTTCACATCCAAAGTTACGCTCTACTTTAAGAATAAAGGAATTTTAAAACGTTTTACACTAGTGATGCAAACAGTGTACTAAAGATAGAGTACCATTGACAGTTATTCTATCTGCAAAGTGTCATTATTGTTTCATGTCTTATATTCTCTCTGTAGAGTACCATTATTGTTTATGTCTTCGTTATGAAAAACTTTACCCATTATTTCTTGTTCTATATATATATTTTGCATAGTATATGGAATCCTTGGGAGGCCATTAATCACTTCTATCCTAGAGTGATATCTCTCCATTTGAATTGGATTGTTCTTTAATGATCATTGTCTATGGTGATCCTTTGTGTGACTACATGAGGGTAAGCCCTCGGTAAAATTGACTTGGTTCTTAGTTAAGACATTGTTTAAGAAGAGAAACTAGTCTTCAAATGCCATGATTGACTTGCAATAAAGAGAATTGATGCCAAGGTCAAATCTGAAGTGAAAGTTTAATTTGGCCACTAATAACAATTTTAGTTTAGAATGGATTTAATGCCTAATTGTAGAGGATCTTGAACTTAAGCTTGGCCCGCAAGGTCCATGAGGTTGGTGGTGCGAGTATAAGTGGGGGAGTGTAACAACCTTCACCGAATATAAATTAGTCCTCGTCTATTTCACCAACAGGGATCCTTAATGAATGAATGTCCAATCTCTTCAATCCTTGTAAATGTTACTGATATTGCGAGACAATAAGTAATAGTAAACTCTCAATAACTTGAACTTGGAATCACTTGTTACACATGTTTAGACTCAACCTCTTTATCAATGATATTCATACACACACATCATCTACTAAATTCAAGCCAACTAAGGTTCATGTTTACCAAAAATTATCTACCATCCATATATTATACTCCATTCTACAATCTAAAGTAAATTAATTTTGTTTATGGGCCAAAGGATAAACAAAATGCCTAGTAAAATGATGAATTGACTAGATAGTGAAGCATATGATGTGTATGCTCCAAAGGTTAAGAAAAATGCCCCAAAAAATGATGCATTGACCAAATAGTGATGCGTACGATGTGTACAACCAAAATGATAGGAAAATTAGCATTGTCCTTGATAGTATGAACTCATCAAACCAAGCCTTAAACAAAATCAGAACTAGAAGTTTCCATATATGCCATTGAATCCACATCAAGAATCATCCTAGGGCAATATATAGTGTCAGATATCCGACATCCTAGGGCATGATATACGGTCGGATATCCAACATCCGCAGGCTTAATATTATGTCGGATAGCCGACGACACTTGTCACTATTCGTCGGATATCGTCAAATATCCAAGCGCCGTCGGATATCCAACGGACCCTTCTATCAATTTAAAAAAATATCATCAAATTTCATAATTTTGAAGGTGATATCCGACGACACGGTCCTTTTCGTCTGATGTCGTCGGATTTTCTCGTCAGATTTTGGGTTCAAATTCTGTAGTGACATCTCTTGAGAAAAGTGACGCGGGGTTTTAGTTCCTTCTCTTTCACCAAGAAACTTCATTTGTTTGTTTACCTTCCATTGTAGGAGGGCTTGGTTGTTCGACTGAGAGCCCTCTATTGCTTGAACAAAGAAAGATTGTAGTATTTGTTTAGGTTATGATCACACTCATTTGTAATCGAGTATCATGGGGTATGTTCTTCCTCTGTACAAGGCGAGAAGATAGCGTAAATCTGCTCTATGTGAAGGCTATCATCAGAGTTTTGTTTATGCTCACATCAGTGAGGTACTATCTCTTCTTCACTTATTCAGTTTTATATTCTTGATTTCTTTATTCTTAGTTTGTAATTTATATTTTTACTAATTGCAGATAATAATATTTAGGCTCTTTTCCTGTAGGTGAGAACGGGCGCACCCAATATGGAAGGCTCTATTATCCAAGGAGGATGAATACTTCCATCCCGGGTAAGCTCTTGCTTTGGTCTAGCTAACAACGATGATGGTTCACTTACAACTTCAAACCATATGCCAAGTCGGAAACTGGCAATCCTTTTTTTACTTAAATTATTCATAGTTTAAACTATGTGAATGTAAGTTTTGCTAACCCTATATTGGGTTTTGAAATATAAAGCTTCGTTATGAGTTTCTTGGCCCTGGCCCTATATTAATAAATAAATAAATTGTTAATAATCCAAAGATTATTTATTTAAAGTTTTCAAAATTTAATATTTTTATTTTTATTTTAAAAAATACAAAATAAAAATAACTATTCTATATTTTATTTAGAAAATATTAATGTATAAATGTATAACTATCTATAATAAATAAAAAAATAAAGAATATATATATGTATATTACACTTAATAAATAGAAACGGTATTAATAATTTCAAATGTCAAATATTTAATATTTTTAATTAACAATGTACTAAACTATTAATTTATAAACTTAACTCGCAAACTCTTAATCATTGATTAATAAAGACATTAATGTATCTTGTTTCCGTTACTTATGTGAATGTATTTCTCCAGAGATCGAGGAAATCCGAATGACTATTAGATATGTAATTACTCAAAGTCAACGAGCCGAGGACTGGGTGATTCATATTGGGTACCATAGAGTTTTCGCGTACCGGAGATTATTTATATTTTTTAGACTATAGCACAGTTGTATCAATGACATAATATAATTTAACAAAAGCCCAAAAATATGAAGTAGAGAGCGCATCGATGCTTATTGATTGGTCGAGATCATAAATAGGCCTTTAGCAAGCTATGCCCCCCGCTTTTGTTTTGACTCCACCCGAGATAATGGGCAAGTATACATGGCACAGATACATAGGCATAGAATGACGTTATTTCTATTATTTATTAAATACCAAATACCTCCTTTCGCTGGTTAAAGTTACTGGATGAGAAGATGCGCCGCAGGTGAGACCAAAGGGAAAAGACTAAATAAGTGTTTGGAGGGAAAGGATCCACTTTATTTTAGGGTAAACATTCTATACAAGCCCGAACTACTCGGAACTTTTAAGATAGTGGGACAGGAGCGCAAATACACATTTGTTTCTTTACTTGAATACGAGGAAGGAAGGCTCATAGACAGAAGATGAGTTAGCTTAGTC
Source organism: Larix kaempferi (assembly GCA_027924585.1). Lineage (NCBI taxonomy): Eukaryota > Viridiplantae > Streptophyta > Pinopsida > Pinales > Pinaceae > Larix > Larix kaempferi. Next base: position 2,397,297 of record BSBM01000612.1, on the reverse strand, counting down.
TTTAATAAATGTGATAGGGATAACTTGAGGAGCGGAGCGGTAAATAGCTCTTATTTCCCGGTTTTCTTCTATTCGTGTGGATATCCCAAACGTGTGCATAGGAGATTTCTGTAAATAAAAAGATTGGGTAATGTTTTGTGAGATCAATTCAAATTTAAATTATAACCTGCTGTGAATCTGGTCGTCCAACAAAAAAAGCGATATCTGAGAACAGGCCTAGAATTTCATATCTCTTATGCCTGTCAAATCAAAATTTTATGACGATTTTGTATTCTTTATGCCTTTCATTTTACGTAAGTGACGAGTGTCAAAATATTTTTACTTCAATTTCATATTTTAAAAACAACAAACTCTACTTTAAACACTATTAACTATAAGGATGAAATTTTATATAATAAAAATAATAAAATTTATTTGAGTAAGATTTGCAAGGACCTGTGTAACTACAGCAAGGATGACCCACAGCCCTAGGATTCAGTTTATCAAAAAAATATTTAAAAAAAAAATTAATATAACAAAAATAAGAATAATAAAATATTTATAATGAATTCTTTCTAAAACTTTCCCAAATTGTTAATATAACATGTTGTATGAAAGCATGAAACATAAGATTGAACATAGCCGCACTCTCGATGTAACCGCTAAAGATTTGCATATATTATTAAGATTACATACTCGAGTGGGAAGTGGAGAAAGAGTAAGTATTGTATACATTATTAAAAATTAGCTGCAGTTTGGATGTGATGTAATAGCTAGTAACGGCCAACGATTTGCAGGTGTGCATTACACACCAATCTTCAATCATCAATAGCAACTGATACGTCAGCTAGCGGAAGGGAAGAAAAAATACGTATTGGATATACCTTCAGACAAGTATTAAAAACTATGATGGGAGGTGTAATCTCGTGAATGTCAAATCTACCGTCTGAAATTTTTTGGCCCAAAGTAGAAGCTGTTCCATATTTATCTATCTAAAATTATTATTCCTGACAACTAGCATCTTCCTGGAAGATTACTCTACAACTAAAAAGAGGCACTTGGTAACCAGAGACATGTCTATTTTATGACCAACTGTCAAATACATAGAAAGGAAATAACGTTCTACAGGTCGTGAAATCATACCTTTTTATAACATGTTGACCCTAATTGCCGATCTCCCTAGTGAGTCAGGCATCCAGGTGGATATGTGATCCTTGTCAATATTATCTTGAATTTTAAGATAATTATGTTACTGTCTATTATTTAACTAAAAAATAAAAAGAAAGAAAACTAAAATAGATGGAGTAATCTGCTTAGTAGATACATCAACATCTCCCTCCGCTTTTACTTAACTTCTAGGTGGCAGCATAGGTAGCAGAGACAATTATAGCTAGTAGCACGAATGACCACGGTTCACCCCGCTAAATAAAATCAACGGTCCACATCTTATAGCAGCAGTAGTGTCTATCGACGGGGTCCTAAGGTTTAAGTTGCCATAAATGGTGGAGATTTCCCCCTATAAATTAATATACAGCCAAGGATCTTTCGTGGGAGGTAAGCAGTGGCCAGGGCCCGAAAAATGCTAAAGACCATACATGATGAAGTTTTATCCCGCAAGATAAGGTCTCTATTGGGGTAGTCTCTGAGAATATGTCTAAGCTCACATTATAAACGTAATTAATCAACAATCAGCTCGTCAACTTCAGAAAAAGGTGCATCTGTCAGTAAATATGGTCTATTGTTTCAAAATATCCAACCAAGAAGGCATAGCCACCTTAAATGAGTGCCTCAACACTGGGATTGAACCTACCTGGCATTGCTACTTGGATCGATTAGTCCTTAAGATAGTAAATCTGGTAGGCAGGAAATGGGGTTACCACGCTGGAAACTCAATTGTGAATCTGATAAAGAACCCAACTTCACATCCAAAGTTACGCTCTACTTTAAGAATAATGGAATTTTAAAACGTTTTACACTAGTGATGCAAACAGTGTACACTATGGTACATTAAAGGCTGAGCTTATTTGATCAGCACGAACTAAATATCCAGCGAAATAACAAATTTGCACAGAAACTTATACCATAAGTGCCAGTTATTTTTGTTGAAGTAGGAAAAGAGTTCGCTACAGTGTTTCGTGACATACCCTTTAAAGCAGTAGTAAAATGGTCGAGCTTGAACGAAAAAACCTGGACGGGTAGATAGGCTAACCTCTGCAAATCCTGCGTATCAAAACATTCGTTATTCAAGTCAACCCTTAACCGGACTAGCGTAACAGACTGAAGATAAAATGGGTATAAGAAGCATACCGGAAGGAGAAATCCCAAATTGGTTCACGTCGAGTCAACCCAGGAAATGAGTAACCATTTGCATGCAACAGAGTCTCGCAGAGAAAGAACCCTCCAGGCTCATTGAACAAACCCTAGAAAATTCGAAGGAGTGAGTTCGAAAGAGTGAGTTGCATTCCAATCTTTCACCATAGTCGAGATTAAATTAATGTGAGTACGAATTCTAGGAGCTGGATATCTACCATGCCACGTGTAGGCTAGTAGGTCGAGGTTTCCATCAATTCTACTATCCATTTATTGTAGTAGTGTACATATATTAAAAGCTGAGATCCTCCAAGAAATCCAATGAGTGGCAAAATTTATTTCAGACCACTTTTTTATACTTGCCGAAGGCACCATATATCGAAATCGATTGATATCCAAAATTTCTTTGACATTAAAAACTATAATCAAATTACAAAAATGAAATTTGTATCTGTATGTTTAACATTAGAATAAAAAATAAAAAATCTTTTCACATTTATGAGCTCGTCCGGCTAGCTATATCGTCCAGCTTTGCCTCGGTCCTTCCACGCTTGTTCTGATTTGCAATTAAAACTGCACAATCATAATCTGTCCGGCTCGTTAGAGTTGCAATTATGTTTTACAAATCGGGTTAAAGATCCAAAAGGTTAATACATGGCTGAGATTTAAATGTATACTGTGACGAGATCTACAGGTGGAGTAAATACCTCATATGTACTTTGAGTACATTAAATTCCACCAACAGAAGTCTAAAACCTCCTTCGGTAAAAGTGTATAGTGTTTCAATATCCAGATTAGTTCATGATAAACAAGAAAAATAGCTGCGATGCAGCTAGTCCCTGCTCCTGCTCCTGTGATATTGATTTGTTTGTTTGAACATGATAAAATGAAGAAAAAAAGTCAAATATGAAATAGTATTCTTATGAAATAAGATTACTATGAAGTTGTGAAGTAGTAGAATAGTTATTAAATTTAGTTATATTTCTAAAAGGAAAATATGTTTTGTTTTTTTTGTTTCTTTGTTTTTTTCTAAGGTTCATACCTATTGAGTTTAGTGACCTTTAAGACTAGTGCCTTTACACTACATCCATTAGATTGACTAATTTTATGTCTTAATAGATGATTTATCGGTTCCTTGGGAAACTTTGCTTATTTGTAAATTAGAAATAGCTACAAAGTAGCTAGTCCTTGCTTTAGAATTATGTTTAATTTGTTTAATTGATTAAAAAATTAAAGTATTTTATAAAAAAAAATTAGTTAAATGTATATATAGATCTTGGCACATTATGGGACTCTTAGCAAAATGAAATTTATTACAAACATTCTTTGTCTCTACTCCATTTTGCTATAAATAACAAACAATGAGTGATGTTGATATGACCATCACAACAAGTGGAATTCCACCATCAAATTAAGAACGAGGAAAATGATTATAAATGAGTCTTAACAAGGAGGTCACCATTGCTTGCAAATTTGACAACAAAAAAGGGCCATTTATATCAATGAACTATTTAGTTCAATAATGAAAAATGAAATCTTTCTCTACCCATTTCACTAGCATTCAACCCTTCATATTAGATAAAGCTATTACAAGAACAAACTTACTATGATGGCATAGTAGAAGGCTCAATTTCTTGCATGTTGTATAATCCTCAAGGCATATAACGTAGGTCCTCGACTTGCCCTTATCATGAGTAGGTGATGTGAATATGAGAGATGGTAATGTTTTTAGCTCTTCACAACTCATAGTGTTGCTTAGTACCTGCCTCTTATATAAAAATCCATTTAAAAAATATTCTATTAAAAGTTATAAACAAAATGCAAATCTAAAACTATTTTCTATACTTAAAAGTTATTACATTCATATAAATATTAATATTGATCTTGTTAAAATTTAAATCGAAATAGTTGTTACAATTAAGAATAAAAAATTAAACCAATAAAATATGATAAAAAATTAAACCAAATTAAGTTATCCTGAAATATTAATTTTTTTATAAATATATTATATATAATTTATAAAAAAATTCTAATTAATTATTTATCATTCATATGTATATATAAAAGTTAACAATCTTAAATTTATAGAATATATAATTAATATTATTTAAAGTTATTGGTATTTTTTTTCCTTCTTAGTTTGTAAATTTTATTTTTTGCTTTGGTATAGATCTTTCCAATGAACCGATTCAATAGTTTCCTGTTTATATTTGAATTGTTTTGGAAAGCAATGAATAAGCAATCAAATGATTGTAATTTTTTTAGATCTAGTGGTCCAAACCGCTTTTAAAAAGTTACCATGAATTGTTTTTACTGCAAGGTTACCATTCACTTTTGTTTCAGATCCGGTGCCACAAATGACTTTAAAATAATTGTTAATTAAATCACTGTTAATCTAGTTTATTGTGTTATTAATAATTCCGGATTGTTTAACCAATGATTGTTGTAGAATGAAACTACCCGATCACTGTCCAATATCGTTGTCTATGCAACAATATAAATCGATTGAATGCTAAAAGAATGATGGTTGACTGTGTTACTATCGAGCAACAAAGGCATTGTGTTTTTTTTAACTAAGCTGTCACCCATGTCGAACTAATCAACCTGGTGTTACTGCGCGATGGAACTGTTTAGTTCACCGTTGAAATTATTAACGTGATCTTCATAGAATCAGGGTATCCGAACAATAGAAATGGTGCAGCGATCAGGGAGTCATAGACCATTACCTTTAAATTCTAAAAGGATGATTTGAGAGATCATTACTTTCTGCTACGTTTTCAAACTGTTTGGGATCTAGAGCTACCTCGCAATCAAACCCAGAAAATTGTTATAGATAGAAGGATTCGTCTTTGTAGATGGAAGATTTAAGGTAAGCCTAACAATGTGCAGTGTAGATATGAGGGAAGAGTTGTGCTGGGTATAAAAAGATCCATGGCATCGCGTGAAAGGAATCCCTTTCACAACTTAGGAGGCTTGCAGGACAAATTCTCTATAGCAAATATGGAAGAGCACCCAAAGGGCCATGCGCATATCACAGTTAAAGTTAAAGAGTCATTTGCATCATAGTGTAAGAGTGTGACGCGTGATGCATAGTTTTGACGTGAAGAACTTCACAAAAAGAAAGGATAAAATAAGTGTACAAGTGCCTAATGCATGCACCATATGCCTGAGTCCATATACGAGCAAGTGGTATTACATTGACGTACTAACTATTACCAACTTTCATGTCTTTTCATTTTCTTCTTCTGTTCGGCTGGCTCATGTCTTCATTTTCTTCTTTTGTTCGGCTGCCTTGGTTGGTTGATGCATACTAGTTGGGCTCTCTGCATCGGCCGAAGTATATGCGCAGGTGAATAGTTCGAACTCTGCGAAGCCCTCGTCTCGCACATGAAGAACTAAATTAACTTGCTATCCTTCCAATTCCAGAGCAATCGAGGTAGGCATTTTGATCTGACCAAATTTCAGGCACAACATCCATTATTCCAAAGCTAACTTCCATTCTTTTAGGGAATTCTAATGTCACTTTAATGCGCGTAGGGTATAGATCGGCTGTAAAATCTCATAGTGGATGGATTCTTACGAGGAGAGCTCAATGGAATTCGGTGGCAGAATTTGCCTGCCTGCTGTGCATCTGAACTATCCAAAGTTGGTCTACGGATCTCAGGAAGTTGTTCGTATAGTTTTAGTCAGTAGTTCAATATCGCCCAATGAAATTTACATATGCAGAACTAGAAGAAGCCACCGATAACTTCAGTGAAATACTTGGAAAAGGAGGCTATGGGATGGTTTACAAGGGCTGCCTTCTAGACAAGACACCGATAGAAGTAAAGATAATAGATAGAATATCTGAAGGAGAAGAGGAATTATGGGCAGAGGTGACGATTATCTGCAGCATTCATCACCTGAACCTGGTGCGCATGAGAGGATTCTGCGCACAAGGAGAAGAGAGGTTGCTCGTCTATGAATACATTCCCAACGGTTCGCTGGACACCCATCTATTTTCTGCCACCACCCAACTCGACTAGAAGAAGCGGTACCAGATAGCATTGGGGATGGGCAGAGGAATAGCTTATCTACACGAGGAGTTCCTGGAACGGATCCTTCATTGTGATATAAAGCCACAGAACGTACTCCTCGACGATAATTTATGTCCCAAGGTCTCTGATTTCGGAGTGTCCAAACTGGTCAACAGAGAGACGGCTCTCTGCATGTCTAAAATTCGAGGGACTCGCGGGTATTTGGCACCTGAATGGGTTCATTTTGATCAACCCATAACAGCGAAAGCAGATGTGTATAGCTTTGGGATGGTACTTCTGAAAATAATTAGCGGGCGCAAGAATTTCGAGTTCACAAAGTCTACCATGGATGGGGAGAGCATGAACTGGTGTTTCCCTGTGTGGGCTCACAAGCTGGTGAAGGAGGGGAAATTGAAAGAGGTTGTCGATGGTTGAATAGTTGATGATCCAGACATCCGCTGGGAAAAATGTCAATTTTTTGTAAGGCACTAATCAGAAAATTGATTTAATTAATTTTGAAAACTTCTAAAAATAATTTTAATTTTTAACAAATTGATTTTAATAATAAAAATTTGAAAAACTTTATTAAACATTAGCTTAAAAAATTGAAACTAATACGGTCAACCAAATTTGGCGACTAAAAATATTAAATTTAATTAAGTGTTCTATGTGGATCACCCACTAATACTATATTCGTACAACACTTTGTTGCCAAAATGATTAGACGATAGCTGGAGCACGAACAACTATTGTTGCAGCAGCTTAGTTTTTGGCGCACTCACATCCATATGACAAGAAAATGTAAAGGATTAGATTATGTAATAAGTAAAAAACAATGAATAATGAGTTTGGTTTTAATAACTAAGACTAATTTATTATCATAATAATGATAAAATAATAATCTATAGTTTTTGTTATTGTTTACTTGCTTTATTATTATATTAATTTATAATTTATTATATTAATAAAAAGTTAATAAAGAGAAATTTACTTTATTTATTAGAACTCTAATAAAGGGAAGTTAAGCAGCAAATTGAAGTTTAATTTGATATTTGTGACATTGTGAAAACACAATTTTTTTTTAAACAAGAAAACACATCTATTTAATTATTTAATATATTTAAAATTTCATAATAAAAAGCAAATAAGAAAACACATCTATTTAATTATTTAATATATTTAAAATTTAATAATAAAAAGAAAATAAGAAAATTGTGATTAGATAACATTGAAACAAATACTTCTTATACATTAAATAATTATAAACATAACAAATGTGATTTCATAATATTGAAATAAATAATGTTTATATATTAAATAAATTTTTATTCAGTTTAATATTTTAAAAAAATAAATACATTTAAATTCAAACCCCATATCAATAAATAAATAAATTGTTAACAATCCAAATATTATTTATTTGAAGTTTTCAAAATTTAAAACTTTTATTTATATTAAAAAAAAAACAAAATAAAAACAACTATTCTATATTTTATTTAGAAAATATTAATGTATAAATGTATAACTATCTATAATAAATAAATAAAATAAAGAAAACTCCTCAAGGAATTGTTATCATCAAGACAATATTGAATTACAACCTTAGGGATTTGCACATTGAAGCCAATGAGGATTGGAATGACATGTTGTGAAAACTCCTCGGTATACAATCTTTTGAGGGAGGTAAGCCAAATACACGCCAAATATGTGAATAGACCTTAGAACCATACATAATGATTAAATATACACAAGTAGGCGAAGAGATGGTGAGGTAACAACTAATGTGCTAGCTAATTTCATGATAGACATGGAAATGTGATTTTGATTTCGATAGTGTAAGGCATACCCTTAATGCCATCAATAGCTTATTGCTCAATTTCATTTTTTGGATAAGAATACATTGTTGTGACTCTAAATGATTTGATGGGAAAATATTTGAAATTTTTTAGCATGATTAATGTGTCACCTATACTTGCCCTTATAAAATGTCAATATTTTTGTTGCAAGATGAAAAATGATGATCAAAAGACAATCAATATCTTGACAATATCACATATCACTCATATGATAACGTGATGATAACATGAATGTATTTAATGATAACCTTTTGTAGGGTCATCGTGGACTAATATAATCCATGTATTAAATGGATGCTTTGAAGATATTTCTTGAATTATAGATGATATTTTGGTAATAGTTGCTTATATATTCATGCATGATAGTGATTTTGCCAATGAATCATGATAATATAGTTCACAATTTAGAGAGAACAAGAAACCTATGTTCATGATATTGTATCGTTATGCATATGCTATATGTTGAGATGATTATCATATGTACCTATAAACATACAAGTAATGGCGATGAGTAAATTGTAAAGTCAACGAATTAGCTTGCATTTTGTTCACAAGGTATTCTAGGGTGATTACATGGAAAATCCCTTGTCCCCTAATTTTCATGCTACCTCCCCTCCACCGCTTCTGCACAAAATGTAATAAAATATACCCTAAATATTTGTATTTCCATATAACATAATTAAGCCCCCTTGGCCCCTTAATACAAGGCAATATATTTTCTCATTTTTGTATCATAGTTTATTCCCCAATATGAATGGACGTGATAGGATATTGCCTACCAACTGACCCCCCCGTGCATAGAATAGTGAGAAGCTAATTGAAATGGTTTGTAGCAATTTTGTAGACTTCAATCATATTGCTATCATATATTTTATGAGCAGTATAGAAGTCATTATCCATAATTTTGAAGTGTTCACAAATAATATTTCTAGTAACCATTTCATCTTTGAACCACTGGAAATATTGTGATAAAGTTTCTTCCTGACATTGATGGTTAAATTGTTGTACACAATCAAACATAAGAATCTATTATTTTATCTGCTACAATGTGCAATTCGGCTTCATCAAGGACACACAACGGTCTAAAAAAATTAGAGCTATATTATGTTGTTTTATTTTAAATGAAGTCATCTTGCTTGATGCTTCTAGGTGAGCATGTCAAGGTACCCATTTTATAAAGATCAAACACAATCCACCATTTTTTCCATAAAAAATTAGATGTCAAGATGAGCCATTTTGTCTTTCAGGATGTCCTTGCTTGAAACCTCAAAAATATATATACATTCATTTTGAAAATTATGCAAACAAGTAGATTTGAAGAGTAAGAAATAAAATTAAAAATACTCAACAAATTAGATAATTGTGGAAAATGGTTCTAAAAAATAGATTTATACCTGCCACTCTTTTGAGCCAATGTGTCCCTTCCTAGGGTGGGTTGTCTTGTTACTACACACCCATTTATCCCTTGCTTTCATGATTTGATCATTGAAAGGAGTGTCATCAAATCCCTTATTTGAAATATTCTGACATTTGCATAATTTCGTAATAACAATCCATGGAACATCTTTATGAAGCAAACAAACATTACAAAATGATATCTGGAATGAACTAATTGATATTTATCAGTTTAAAAAATTATTTTTTATGCAAAAATAGTATTTTCCCATAAAAATACATAAATTCAAGGTTTGCATTTCAACTTCATATTCACTTTTAGGTTGATAAGGAGTTCTTGTCATATGGCCGAAAGGCAATAGGATAACATCTCTACGTGTTATTGTAAAGGTTGTGACAAGCAATAAAACAAGTTTAGCCACTTATTCCTCATTCACCCTTTGATATTTCAAATTCAAAGGTGTTATAACACATATATTGATATCTAGGGAGGCAGGTGCAGGGGGGTGGTCATCTTCGATTTTAGAGGAAATATGAAGGAAACATACTCTTGGAGCCTTGGGCATGAAACACATAACACGGTAGAGATTTTTGCATTACTCTATGGGTAAAATATTCTTGTTAAAAAAGGTATAAAGGAGATCACAATAGTCGGATATCTGAGACTCATAATAAACACCATGGCCTCCACTCGCCCGTTCAAAACCCTCAAAATGGTTCGAATTCAGGAGAGAATATGGAAGAATCTAGGCACATTGGAGGATAATAAATTTTATCATGTCCCTAGAGAAAATAATTCAGATGCAGACAAGTTGGAAAACACAAATTCAACTCAACCATAACAAACTATTGAGCTCTCAAATGGAAGGCATGAACAAGAACCGATCCCGTAGAAGTCTATTAAATTCATGGAAGTCCCCCCGGGGAGGGGGGGTGGATTAAGTATCTTGATCATGAGATCATGACATAGTATCGTCATGTGAGTTTTGACAAGGTGGTGTTGGAATTGATTTAATACTAAGAGGGGGGGTGAATCAATATTAGCGTAGTTATCAACAGTTTATACCTTTTTTAACAAATTATCCTTTACTTAATATTTGCTCTTTATTTATGCATTCATCATAAACAAATCATTCATCCATATATGCACCAAGACAAAGAAAGACATAACACAAATGATTTTAACGTGGAAACCCAAATAGGAGAAAACCACATAATGCTTCTTTTATAGTGAAAAATAATACATTCAAGGAAGCACAAAATTCTTGTGTTTACCAACACCAACTGGAAGGAGGCACCAACCCCCTGGTTTTATAGGCACCGACATGAAGGAAGCACCAAATCCCAGAGTTTCTCCAGCACCAACTAGAAGGAGGCTACAACCACATGTCTCCTTGCCTCGTTCTGCCGCCCTGATGTCCAATATAAGATTCTATCTTTCTGAACTTCAACTCCACACACTCTTCTGATCTTCTAATATCATTTATGTTATGCGTTGCCTTTTGTATGCAGTCGATTATCTATCACTGAGCTACATACATCACTTGACTTCTCATTCCTCTCAATTCACACTTCTACGGATGTCTTACTTCATGTGCTATGTGCTTGTTGATTCTATATTCTACGTTACTGGTTATCCCATCATTCTGCTACAACGCGACTAAAATGACCAACTGATACTATGCTTTCAATTGATAGTTTGTTGTTATGAAATAATGCACCAGTAATAGATTGATTTGCACACTTACTGATGTGTCTATTAGGTATAAGTGCCACAATATTTTAGACAATATGTGACGTTCTGTGCATCAAATGATTCGTCCTTTCGGTTTAACGCACTTGTCTCATATCATCCTCATCATGACGTGCTTACTAGATTCTTTTGTTGTTCTGTTGTTGCACATCATATGGAGTTCTCAGCTTTGCACACTTTCACTTTAGTCTTTGTGTATAATCTAGACATCTACGTATCACCTGATATACTTTGGTTCTGTCTCTGCACTTCTGTCTTTACAACCTATGTGACTTTGTGTGTGTTGTCTGTGATACTGTCAATCGGTATTCACGCAGTTGTGCATACTTCTGTGGTTATGCCTTTCAGTGTTCGCGCAATCGTCACAGATCTACATCATCATTTTGAGCAACATCAATTGCATCATTCCTCTGCATGTGTGCACTTGGATCCTCGCTTGATCATGCTATTCTGTCCTTTAGCCCTTGATGCCCCGAATATAAATCTGTATCTTCCAACTAAAGCTCTTATGATCTTGCCATCAAGCTCAGTTCAAATCTCCAACTTGCATCTCTATTTATACATGACCTGCACGGATTGTATGTCCACAAGTTGGTTGTGGAATCACTTCTTCCATACTTCACGGATTGTGTCTTTTCCACATGTCATCATCTACACTGCTAATGTGTCATCCTTTGTGTGTCTAGCGCATCCATGGTCCACAATATGGCGGGACTTACACCTTAGTGGTGTACACTTGCACTTCTAGAAGTACCATTTCTTTGAGGTGTGCGCATCCTTGTTCTTCAACATGATGAGTCTTTGACCTTTGCTATACCATCCCTTGTGGGTATTGCGCACTTGATGAATTAATACTTTTCGGAATCTATGCATACACCAAGTTCTACTTGGTGGTACTTTGACCCTTGTCGCGTCATCACTTGTGGGACTTGCGCATATGATGTATTGATGCTTTGCAGAATCTGCGCATGAACCAACTTCTGCTTCATGGGACTTCGACCCTTGCCACGCCATCACTTGTGGGAATTGCGCACCCATTATATCATTGGCTGTGGAATTTTCTCATAGATAGACTTCAACCATTGTACACTTCTAGGAACTTGTTCACTCTTTACGAACTGAAAGCATCTTCTGATTTCGAAAGACTTGAGCACTTTTAGGATTGTCCAACCTTTCATTGTTTGCGCACTCCCAATATTTGATCATCTAATGCTTGTGCATTCATATTCTTCTTTCACTATGCTTTCAAACTTGTACCTTTGTCTTAACCAACTCCTTGGTTGCTTGTGCACATGTGCCATTGTCCAACTAGTTCTTTGACTGTTACCTTGAGTGAGTATGACATGGTAGACTTGATCTCTGCGCATGTACCACATGCAGTAGGATACATTACTTGTATTCTTCTTTGATATGGATCTACATGATGTTTCCTCCTTGAGTGCTTCTTCAAATGATGATGTATCCTCCTTATGTACTTCTTCACAGTGATATGCATAATGTATCCTTAGACAAACATCTTCAAAATAGATGCAACTTCTAGATATACTTTTTCAAACAGGAATCCATATTTGTCACCTTCACCATCTTGCACATATACTTCTTCAAAGTGGCTTCCATATATTTCTTCAAGTTGTCATAGGAAAGTTGTATCCACTTTAACATCAGTTGACATCAATGACTCAAACCGTTTGAATCACTTGAAGTCCTCTTTGACATTAGTTGACATCAATGACAACCAAATCTCAACAATCTCCCCCTTTGGAATTGATGTCAACACCTTATGAAGTTGTGTATGATTTTCTTTGATCTGTATGCTTCATCTATACTTGTCGTAGTGCCCCCCCTATGTATGTGCTCCCCCTGATTTCTTTGGCCTTATACGCTTTCTATATTGCAAAATCATCTTTATGATATTTCTTCAAGTGATCTGCTTCACACTCTTTCACGTATGTTGTATCTGCTTCACGCTCTTTCATGTCTACTGCATCATCATGTTGTATCTTCAATGATCTTCATGCTGGTTTTTCTCTGTTGATATTTTCACCAATGAATCTTTCCCAGCCGCTCTGTAATCTTCATGCATCTTCATGCCTCAGTTTCATTTCTTTATGCCTCAAATTCATGCATTTTTCCCCCTTTGACATCAATGGAAAGAGGTGCCATTACATGCACAATGTATGTTCACCTGTTTGTTTTGGTCTAACTTCATCCTCAACTGTTTTCAGGGATGACTCCCCTTGTCTTCATGCTTCATTTCTTTGCTGAACTTATACACTGATATCTTTTCATAATTATCTTTGATTTCCTTCTTGATATAGATGTTACATCATTCCTTCATCTTGATCTCTTGTTATTGTCACAACACTTTATCATTCCTTGCGCAGTGATCCATATAGAATTCCTTTCATTCCAACTACGTAGTGTCGAAGTCAGTCCTCTACTGGTTTTGCATTACACTTCATACACTTGACTATTTCCTCTGTCGCATTTACTGCGTAGTCATATTTCCTTGTCGCATTTAATGTCATCACATCCTTTTTTATGATAACCAAATATTTTGCACGATTATCATTCATCAGCGAACTTAGCATAAAAGCGAACCTGACACTTAGCTCATGTGGCAATAATGACGTGTTGCTTCCATACTCAAACTTTTTGGGGCAACTTTATCCATCGTATGGTTCAATTTCTGCCTTTTTGTATTGTTTCCAAAATTAATTAAATCCAACATTTAGTTTTGGCGACTCCACCAGCTTCTTTGACTTGCGTAATATTGAATGCATATCTCATCAAATTAATTCCATGTACGCGAATGCCTTTCATCCAACTCTATAAGAGTTCGCTTAAGCCATGTCTAGTTCATCACTATTATCACTTATGTATTATCTTCTCGCATTGTCATCCGATCCTTCTTCATTTATTCCAATGGAAGGTACTTCTATCATAGAATGAGCTCTTCCCTTGAGAATGTGGGCCTTGCCGTCCAATCTCAACAATATGAGTTTTCTCTCTTGAGAATTGTTGTGGGAAACTGGCAGCAGGGAATGGAGGAAATGGAGATACGCCATCAATATGCTCACTCACTAATATGTTACAGACATACTGAGCAGCTGATTCTCCTGACCCGTCGAGTGGATAATCTAGAGCGCCAACAACAACAAATTTTGAATGAATTGTCCTTGCTTTGGCCTCGACCGCAATAAGCTGAACCATCGCCATCTGCAGCTTTGCAAGTTCTTCCCATGCATTCTTCTTCGGAGTGTACTGCACCGCTACTGGTGGATTTGGAGTTGTCTTGTAATCCAACCAGATTCATCAATTGACCTTGAGTTGCAGCTGTAGACTGCACTAGCATGCTTCAATTTTTCCTCTCTTACTCATCCTTCTTGTATACGCCATTTTGGCCTCGGCATGGAGTCTCAACTCATGCATTTTGTAATCCTACCCATTTTGAATATAATGAAAGAATCCATTTTACGCAGAATTTTATTTATCTTTCAACAATGTTTGTCTCTTCATGCAATAATTTCCCTTATTGTATTTGCACTACTAAATTCAAGCACTTACTATGTTCCATATTGTGTCATATGTAACAACTTAATGTATGCATCCAATTGAATTTTCCCCTTTTCGTGACACTACCATCTTACCACATAACTTTATGTAATCATAATGAATATTGCGATAGACACATCTTATCCATAGACACATTCTTACCACACACCTAACTAACATCCCCTTGAATTCCTTAAGATGCATCCTGTTGAACTCAAGGGTCTCACATAGTCCGTATGGGACTAGCCGGAGAGGAAACAATTGCTTGCTGCAGTAGATGCACCTGGATTGTCTGCATCTTCAATGAACTTCTGAGAAGATTTCCTTACCCAAGTCTTGTTGTGCGCACTTCTGTTTTGATTCCGCTCCATATATTTTTCACTGTAGTTCTTTTCAATGAGATTTCCTTTGCACAATAAATCTTCATCCGAACAATTCACTGCTTTTCGATAGTACATGGTTTTTCTCCAAAACCATCACATGCATAACATCTCACAGTTTGACAATATTTTGCAACATGACCAAAGTGATTGCATCTTGCGCACTTCACCCTATTGATCCTTTTTTGGTTAGTAAATTGAAAAGAGTTATAGTTGAAAGATTCATCATACCTGAAGGACTTAACATGATTTGAGAAAAATTCTCTGTCATAGACCTTCTTTGATACTTTTCCATAACCAAGACCTGTTTTGTCTTATGATGATACCCGATCTTTCAGAATCCTGTTCAACATTGACATGCTGTCTTTTAACTTGTTTTGTACTTCATATTCCGATTCTGTCTTGTCACTCTCTGATTTTTCGTAGATAGCATTGTTGATTGCAATACGTACTTATTTATTTCTCTTGATCTCAGTCAGTTTGTCTTCTAGACGAGATATCTCTTTGTCCTTCTCTTCAAGTTGACTTGTCAGCATTTTGACGTTTTGCGCCAATTCTTCCAACGAAGCTTTCAATGCAGATCTCTCTTTGTCAAGTACTTCCACCTTATCCTGTGCGCAGATAAGTTGAGTCTCATAGTTGGTTATCTTTTCATGAACTTCCGTGACAACGGATTCCTGACATGGTCTGTCCTATTCTTCATACTTTGACAATTGTTCCTGCAAGAATTTGTTCTTCTTCTTTGACTTCTTTAAATCATCCAAGGCACTAATCAATTCACGTTCCTAGTCAATGTCTGTGGTGTCTTCATCATCGGATTGATTGTTAGTCTTGACCTATGCAACAGGCTTTGGAGGTGTAGCTGGCTTTGAAGGTGTTTTGAATGATCCATTGAAGTATTTATCTAGCGACCCTGGCTTGCTTTGCGCAACTAGAGTATTCTTCAAGATGCTCTTCTTCTTTTCATCTTTACTTTCTTCTACAACATGAGCCATGAAAATTACTTCTTTTGGTTCTTCATCGTAGTCGCTTACTTCCTCGTTGTACATACTCTTCCTTTGTTTTGGAATCCTTTTTTTAGGTTTGTGTTGAGATCGCGCAGTATTTCGATCATACGAATTGGATTCCTCGTCGATGTCACTGTCTACGCTTTCTTTGTAAGGACACTTAGAGGCATAATTACCTACTCCTCCACATTGGAAGGGTAACTTGTTTTTGTACTTATCTCGTCCTCTTTTCAGCTTTTTGACGAAGTTTGATTCATCATCATCCAACTCATCACAACAGTCTTTGTCATGATCATGCTTTTTTTTTCCCGTGCCTTTAAAAACAACTTACTTTCTGATGGGATTCTCTTTCTCAGTTCTCATCTCATATGCAGTTAGAATCCCCTGGAGCTCATCCTTTGTTAGGTATTCAAGATTAGTTCGATCTTCTAGCACATATACCTTTGCCTCAAACCTTTGAGGAAAAGTTCTTAATATCTTCTGTACTAGTGATTCTTCGTCTAGTGTGACCCCAAGACTTTTAATAGTATTGACTATCTCGTCTACTCAAATTAAGATGTAATGTTTTCTTCATCTTTCATCCTCAATGATTCAAATTTCCCAGAGTAGTTTTGTAGCTTTGCTTTCTTTACCTTATTGTCACCTTCATAGATTCCTCTAAGTTTGTCCCAAACCTCCTTGGATGATGCGCAATGCATAACCTTGATGAATTCATCACCTGTCAAACCACATAGCAGATCATTTCTGGCTCTTGCATTGCTTTCAAAGATTCTTCTTTGATATGGATTTACTGGTACAAGTGCTGGGACATCATAACCATCGACAATAGATTTCCAAACATATGCTCCCAATGATTGCAGATAAACTTCCATATGAACCTTCCATAAAATATAATTGGTACTGTCAAACCTTGGTGCTCAATTAGTAGAAAGACCTTCCTGCTTATCCATTTCTGTGAGATGATCTATGATCTAAAAGACACCCGCTTTGATACCAATTGTTGGAATATTCGATTTAATACGGAGAGGGGGGTGAATGAGTATTATCACAGTTATCAGTAGTTTATACCTTGTTTAACAAATTATCCTTTACTTAATATTTTCTCTTTAGTTATTCATTCATCATAAACAAATCATTCATCCATATATGCACCAAGACAAAGAAACACATAACAAAAAGTATTTTAATGTGGAAACCCAAACGGGAGAAAACCATGGAATGCTTCTTCTATAGTGAAAAATAATACATTCAAGAAAGCACCAACTTCCTGTGTTTACCAGCACCAATTGGAAGGAGGCACGAACCCCCTGGTTTTAGAGGCACCAACCTGAAGGAAGCACCAAATCCCTGATTTTCTCCAGCACCAACTGGAAGGTGGCTACAACCCCTTGTCTCCTTTCCCTGTCCTGCCACCCTGATGTCCAATATAAGATTCTATCTTTCTGAACTTGAACTCCACGCACTCTTTTTATCTTTTGATATCAGTTCTATTATGCGTTTCCTTTCGTATGCAGTCAATTCTCTATCACTGAGCTGCATACATAACTTGAATTCTCATTCCTCTCAATCCACACTTCTGTTGATGTCTTACTTCATGTATTGTGTGCTTGTTGATTCTGCAGTCAGCATTACTGGTTATCTCGTCGTTTTGCTACAGTGCGACTGCATTGACCAACCGATACTGTGCTTTCAATTGATAGTTTGTTGTTATGAAATAATGCACCAGTAACATATGGAACTGCACACTTACTGATGTGTCTGTTCCGTTTAAGTGCCATAGTATTTTAGACAATCTGTGCATCAAATGATCCATCTTTTCGGTTTAACGCACTTGTCTCATATCATCCTCATAATGATGCGCTTACTAGATTCTATTGTTGCGCAATAGATGTAGTTCTCAGCTTTGCACACTTTCACTTCAGTCTTCATGCATCACCTGATATACTTCGGTTCTGTCTCTGCGCTTCTGTCTTTACAACCTATGTGAATTTCTACATGATGGTTGTGATACTGTCAATCGGTCTCCACGTAGTTGTGCATCTTTCTATGGTTCTTCCTTTCGGTGTTTGCGCAATCATCACAAGTCTACAACATCATTCCATGCACCATCAACTGCATCATTCCTCTGCATGTGCACACTCGACTCCTCGTTAGATCATGTTGTTCTGTCCTTGATCCCTTGATGCCCCAAATATAAATCTGTATCTTCCAATTGAATCTCTTATGATCTTTCCATTAATCTCACTTCAAATCTCCAACTTGCATCTCTATTTATACATGTCCTGCACAAATTGTATGTCCACAAGTTGGTTGTAGCATCCCTTCTTCCATACTTCATGGATTGTGTCTTTGCCACATGTCATCATCTGTGCTGCTGATGTGTCATCCTTTGTGTGTGCAACACCTCCATGGTCCACAATATGGTGGGACTTACACATTAGTGGTGTACACTTGCGCTTATAGAAGTACCATTTCTTTGAGGTGTGTTCGCGTCCTTGTTCTTCAACATGATGAGTCTTTAACATTTGCTATACCATCCCTTGTGGTATTGCACACTTTATGAATTATTACTTTGTGGAATCTATGCATACACCAACTTCTACTTGGTGGGACTTTGACCCTTGACGCGTCATCACTTGTGGGACTTGCACATCTAATGTATTGATGCTTTGCGAATCTACGCATGAACCAACTTTTGCTTCGTGGGACTTCGACCCTTTCCTCATCATCACTTGTGGAACTTTCTCACCCGTTGTATTATCGGCTAATGATGGAATTTTCTCATAGATAGACTTCAACCACTGTACACTTCTAGGAACTTGTGCACTCTTTACGAACTGAAAATATCTTCTAATTTGGAAAGACTTGCATACTTTTAGTACTATCCAACCTTTCACTGTTTGTGCACTCCTGGTCTTTGATCATCCAATGCTTGCACATTCCAGAGTCTTCTTTCACTATGCTTGCACACTTGTACCTTTGATTAACCAACTCCTTGGCTTCTTATGCACATGTACCATTGTCCAACCAGTTCTTTGACTGTTACCTTGAGTGAGTATAACATGGTGGACTTAATCTATGTGTGGGTACCACATGTAATAGGATACATTACTTGTATTCTTCTTTGATCTGGATCTGCATGATGTTTCTTCCTTGAGTGCTTCTTCAAAGTGATGATGTATCCTCCTTATGTACTTCTTCACACTGATTTGCATGATGTATCCTTGAACACACATCTTCAAACTAGATGCAACTTCTAGATATACTTTTTCAAACTGGCATCCATATCTGTCACCTTCACCATATTGTGCATATACTTCTTCAAAGTAGCTTCCATATACTTCTTCAAGTTGTCATAGGAATGTTGTATCCACTTCTACATTAGTTGACATCAATGACAACCAAATCTCAACAGGTGGACTGTGAAGGGTGGATGAAGGGGCACGTGGAATGTCGAAAAAACACATCAATAGGGAAGGTGGCCAAAATATGGAGGAAACATCATAATAACCTAACATTAAATCCCCTCTCAGATTCGTACTCCCTCACATTTGCAAGTATGATGGATTGGGATGGACATTCATCTTGAAAAGTATTTCAGGAGGCTGATGCTATGGGTCTTCTCTCCTCCCATGAGCCAAGAAATCAGTCGATAATTATTTGAATGCATGCAATTTCGATTGCCAAGGGTGGCGAATTTAAGCCTTAGGGTAAGTTTAGATTGGGGAGCTCTTGTTATAAGAAGGCTTCCTTGAGAGTTATCATTTTGAAAGGTGGTGCAAGGATGATAAATTCACGCATTCTTGGGTTCAAAATTAGAAGTTGCAGTCTCATAACATCGATTGGGAGAGGAAACATAATGTTAGGAAATCTCTTGCTTGCCAATAAAAGGGAGGATATAGTGGCCTGACCCAATACATTGATTTTTAGCAAGATGGATAGTGATAGATGGGTAGATGAGGAGGATAGTTGTTTTGGGAATAGACTAAGAATGCTTTCCGTGAGCCACATGTGCCTTAGAAGGAAATTTCACTCTCTACGTCATGATATGTGAAGCCAAGATAAGAGGTTGGAAACCTTGTAGGAGGAGGAATATCAAAATCGTGTTGTGGAGCGTTGAGATGTATAGTATCAGTTGGCTATTATTGGGGCCAATTTTGAACAACAATAGAACCAAAATGCAGAACTTGAGGCCACGATAGAAGAACTAGAAGTAGCAATGAAATAGCTCCAGCTGAAGCTACGGGAAAAAGGAACAACAAGAGAATCAACCTCTCGACAACACCAGATGGAGTTTGAAGACCAGGTCCCTTGGAAATTTTGATTAGTTTTCTATGTTTTGTTGATGTAGGTTTTTGTTAGGCCATTTTATACAAATTTATAGCTTTCAATATACATATATTAGGTTGAGAAATGGACAATGCTGTTTTGTTCCAAGTTAATCAGAATTCAAGCTTGTAATGGTCTTTCAGGCCAGAGGCCTGTTTTGTTTTTGGATCTTATGTACTAATGAGGGTTTCTTCCCTCCCTTTTAATATAAAATACTTTCTCATTGAATAAAAAGTATTTAGTCTGTTCCTTTGGAATACCTTTTAATTTCTCAAAGTTTCTACTGGCCTTTTGCATGGTGTCCTTTGAAGTAATTGCTTTCATTTCTTGAAATATAATTTATTGATATTATTTCCCAACTCACAGATATAAGATCTTCTAAGGAAAATCAACATATTTTCATGATGAATATTTGTGAGCTTATTCATCATATCATCATATCTAAAACAAAAGATATATGTTTTGACATAAAGCTTTTTTTAAACTTCTAAAATAAAAGTTTTCAAATTAATTTCATAACTTGTCCTTGATCGATTTGAACAGTCGTAAGAAGGTAAAACCCAACCTTGTTTTTCACATGATATCTTGTCAACAACGATATATCTCTTCATTAGATTTGGACGATAATTACAAATTGGAAGGTTAGTTTGCAATAGAATCAATTATTTTTTTCGACAACCTCCTCTTGGACACATAATAGGTCCTCGTTGATCACATCTATAGATGTGATGATGCCAAAATTTACATTTGTTTCATCATCCATGACAAAAAGATATAAATTTGGATATCAATTAACTAGCTCGTCTAAATCAATATACCACTATTGTTGAAATTCTCCAATGTTTTGTTCAACTGTTACTTGGAGACACATAATTTATTTAAATTGGCTAAGAGTGACAAACATTAACATTTTTTCACCTACAAGTAACATAAAATATTTTGTAAAATCTACACACATACACACACATAATAGTAATAAACATTCAATTTCATAAATATCTATACATAAATTCATATAATATCCAACATAAAGCTTATTCTATGAAAAAGTACCCTCTATGAAAATACTATGATTGAGCAAGTGACGAAGGACCCTTCACCATTATTTCCCTCCATGAAAACACTATCATTGAGGAAGTGATGATGACCATTGCATGCTATTTACATCCATGAAAAAATTATAATCAAGGAATGATCAGTGGATCTTCCCACTTGAAACCCCAAGATGTTGATACCATCATTAAGGGAGGGTCGACTAATCCTTCTTTGTGATCTTCCTCCATGAGAATACAATGCTACAGGAAGGGTTCATCGATAGTTCCATGGAAAATCTATGATGGAGCAAATATTGGTTAACTCTCTTACTTACCCTATCGTGGTGAATACTTGCCTAGCTAAGGAAGTGTCAACTGACCAATCTACTGGTCACCACTTGATGAAAATAAAATTGTTACAAAAGGTCATCCGACCTTTCCACTGGATAGCCTCATATGTTGATACTGTCACTGAGAAAGGGTCAATCAACACTTCTCCATACTCTCCCTAAATGGAAATTCTATGTTGGATGAAGGGTCAATCGACCCTTCTATGGGAATTCTATGATGGAGGAAGGGTTTGGGGACCCTTCTACTGTATACTCTAGGATGATATTACCATCCTTCAAGAAGGACCAACCAAACTTTTTACTGGATACCTTGAGTCATTGACATAATTGAGGAAGTGTTGTTCGACACTTCCTCCATGGTATACCTCTGTGAGAACACTATGTTGGAATAAGTCTCAGACAATGCTTTTGAGGGAATTCTATGATGGTGGAATGAGCCTTCCACGGGTTCCCTTCAAGGAGAATATAATTCTATGATGGAGGAAGCGTCGACTGACCCTTTTGCAAGACCCCATCGAGGATAATACAATTGGGAGGAGGAAGGGTCAACAGACCCTTCCATTGGATACCCCTAAATGGGAATACCATCCTTTGAGAATATCTAATATCCTTTCCATTAGATACCTCGATACATTGACACCATCATTGAAGAAGTGTCTGTTATGACCCTTATACATGCTCTTCCTCTATGAAAATACTATGTTGGGGGAAGTGTTGGCCTACCCTTCTACGTATTGTCCCTTCATGAGACTACTATGCTGAAGGACTATATATATATTTTATGTTATTTGTTATATATATTACAGATATAAAAACATTATATATATAACAACAACAACAACAAATATTTAATAACATATAACAAATAAGAAATAAGAACTAACAATTTCTGTTGCTATATTTTTGTGGCCAATGACTTCATATCCATGTCTTGGAAATTTCATAGTAGCCATGGTTTATCATCAAACCATGGCTACTATGGAATTTCCAAGACATGAAAAAGGATATGAAGAACTAACAAACCAAATGAAATTTTAAATGCCACAACTTGTTATTATCACAATATTTAACACCCTCAATGGAAAGGGTTGGATGCACATTCTAAGTCCACCCCAACATGAAGATTGAGTAAAATCACTAAAATAAAGTACTTTTTCCTTGGCCTAATCACTACTTTCCTAGAAGAATGTGCAAATGGTTAATAGATTCGACACTTAAGAGGCAACTATGGTCATCAAGTTACTAAATTAGAGCTAATAAGGGTCACCACAAGCTTAAAGTGGAGGAAAATCCATGAAAAAGTGAATTAAAAGGTGTAAAAAGATAAATTTTGGAGAAATTGTGAATTAGGTGCATGTAGCATTGGGATCTTCACCCACATTGGGATTCCCACCTATTTGTCCTTTAATCCAAGGCTATAAAAGAATATTTTGGGGTAGAGGCCGAGGAGGATGATTTAATTGAGAATTTGAGAGAAGTCGTGACACTGTCAGAAGGGAAA
Organism: Larix kaempferi; assembly: GCA_027924585.1. Classification (NCBI taxonomy): domain Eukaryota; kingdom Viridiplantae; phylum Streptophyta; class Pinopsida; order Pinales; family Pinaceae; genus Larix; species Larix kaempferi. The sequence goes on along the minus strand of BSBM01000612.1, from coordinate 2,373,832 downwards.
TTAACCTCTATTTTTCAAATACCTTGGTGATCAAGGGATAAGGGCAAATGAGGTATAACTTAGACTCCGGAGAAGGATGTAACCGTCAACAAAATCAAGGTTCTAAGTGTAATTCTTCATTTATCTAATGCAAATGAATCCTATTCCCCCCAATGTATGTTATTATAATTGTGTTTATGATGAACATTCATGAATAAGATCGTAATTTCAAGTTATTTAGTTACTTTTTTTGGTTAAGAGGCAATGGTAAAGGTATCGTGTTGATTATATGCAATTCATCTAGTGGATGTCAAGTGCAACAAACAAGGAAGGATCCACAGATCTCATCTTACCAAATAGTCATGCTACAACATGTAAGATCGTTTCTCCTCTCCCTACCTCCATACTTATTGAAAGTAAAAGATATATTTTAGGAAAGTAGTTAATCATTTATTTGCATCTATGTCAATGGCCCTCAACAAGCCATCGAAATATTTGAGCTTTTCTATCTAGCATTGCCTTCAGACTTCCTTGAAACAAAATGGTGAACATACTGAGGAGTCGTCTTTCTTTTTAGAATTTATTCTCTTAGATATGGTGATTTAGCCAAAATTTTCAGTGTTCTATTGCTTCCAATCTATTCATCCATATTATGGGTTCAAGTGGAGAAAAATTGAGGCAATTTTGACAATTTTTGCTTGAGTTTTCACTCATTTTTTTTGCATTTTCCACATAGTCTTTCTTTTTTGGAAAACAGAAGACACTGACATCTCATAGTCTCCATTTTATTTCAAACAATAGTGACTAGCCCCCCAGGCACTCTTAATGGACAAAATAAGTGATGTAGTGTTTTGGGTCATCCTTTGCACTAAAAATTGGGTTTTTCCTACCATTTTTCTCTATTTGTTGGCTTGCATTGACTGTGTATTGTTTGTGAGTCATGAAAATATTGTCTTAATACTTGATTAGTCAATTTCCGTTGAAATATTAGTGGCACAATAGTACTTTCGATTAGTTTTCTAAGTTATGGCACTTGTTAGTGCATTGCTCAATCATGATCAATAGTGATATTTTTTGCATGTGAGAAGTCTTTTTGGTCCAATACTTCTAAAATTTTTGACTTTACATCTCCAAAATTGATGAGAATTGCTTAATGATTAGGTGATTTTTTCAATTGGAATTGTTGATTTGTTTTTGAATCATTTGTGATTTAGGGAGATCATTGCTTCAATCCTCAATTTCCTTACATTACATAGGGTGTGTGCTTCCTTGAAATAATCTTAGTAGTGGTTGTTTTCATATTAAAAGAACTAGTATTGAGTAGTTGTTGATTTCTTGCTTTCGAAAGTTCTTTATAAATCACAACACGTAGATTTATTTGGAGGTAAAAAAACTTTGCTTTATTTTGTGAGTGTTAAAAGTCTTTAGAAATTGAATGATCAATCTCAAATTAGGAAGTGTTGCACATAATACATTGGGAAAAGAATCAACCTCTCTTACATGTTCTTAGATTTGAGTACTCATTGAAAAGGAGAAGAGTTTGAAGTTTTGTTTACTTTCATAGTTTCTTTTTTGAGAGAAGAGTTGAATGATTTTTTTGACAAATTGCATGCTGTATGGTTGAAGGAAGAACAAAAACCTCACATTTTGGATAATTAGAGGTCCATCAAAGGAAAAATTGTATTTCATAATCATTTAATGCATTTATTGGTTTCACCTATCAAGTCATATAACACCATGTTAGTTGCATTCCATACTTCTTGAACCTAATTGAATTACCTTAAAATGAATGTTTTTTTGTTGTAAGCTAGTGCCCACGGGGATTTGAACTTGTGATCTTCCATTTGCAACTTCTCATCTCATTTACTCATCACCAATTGATTCCCCCCCCATGGGATTTAAAATGAATGCTTTTAAACTAAAAGTAATCATGATTTAATTTTGAGAGCAAATCAACAATATTAGGGATAGGTCCTTGGAATAGGATTGATGAGTCCATGTCTTCGAGGCCACAAAAGTTTGAAACTAGAAATTAATATCGAGTGATAAATCCTTTAATTACCAAAAATGATTTCCAATAAAGCGTGCCTAACACACACATCAAACACGGGGTCTAAGCTAGGCAAGTGAAGTGGTATCTACTCTTTGATTATTTAGTGGGATTTATGCATGCACAGGGGTTTTATCAAAGTGACAAGTCCTTGGGGTGACATCACTTTGTAAGGATTTTGGGTCTAAGACATTTCCCCACGTTCCCTATGCACATGCCTTATTCTGACTGGTCACTGATTGTGAAGTAACCACAGTTGTTTTTCTTAGGACTATACTAGAGTGATTGCTTGTGTGAAACACTGTGGTACCCGAGACACAAGTAGAATATTTGTTTTATCTCCTTAGGAGAGTGCTCGCCAAAGGAAAGTACTTGCACCCCTGGCAATTAATTGCAAGAAGGTTAGGGAAACTATATCTTTCACACATTATTCTAGTGGTTATTGAGGCTTAACATCCTTCAGTGACTATTATTTCAGAAGGCATCATATCTCAACTTTTCATTAACTTTAGTTTTTGGAAAAGTGGTTTGCTTGTTAAATCTTTTAGGGAATTTTATAGTTGCGTGTTGCATTGGTCATTTTTTGAGTCTATATAGACTTAAGGTTGTCTGTTTTGTAGATTATATATTATCATAAACAATCCTAACACCATATTTCAAAGTGGATAGCCTCCTGAATTGTCGTTCAAGGCGGCAAAGGGGGGAGTCACTAGAATATTTTGGCCCTAGTACTTCGTAGAGACACTTACAAAACTTAAGCCAAAGTGACGATGTTGATATTTCATGGATGAAAAAACGTTATTAACACAACATAAAACCATAAATAGTAAAGAAAACAATAATATCACATAGATAATGGACACCATTATTTATCCCGCAAACCCCTCAACTAGGGGGAAAACCAACATAAGATATCTTCATTATGCTCCTTGACCTAAACCAACCAAGATATGGTTGACTGTGGCTCTACCGACCACAGGTACCCTCGACCACTAGTGAGAGTTACAGATATGAAAAACCACAACTTACAATGGAGCTCGACCAACCTCTTAATATGTTTACATCACAACAATACCATGTGAAGATATCCTAGTACCATGGATAGACCTCCCAATACCATGGGTCTATTACAACAATGACCAAAGTCAATTAACTTACTATATGACCAAGTCAATATTAACCCAACATTCCCTCGTTTAAACTTGGCTTGGGCATTGTCATCCCCCCCCCCCCCTCAAGTTCTATCCACTGGGAATTTGGCCTTCCCTGCCAATCACCTAGGTCTATAGCTTGACTGTATCAGTGAGTTACCAGGCGTATGCATGCCTCTATTTTTCTTACAAATGTATGCCCATTTACAATGATTGAAAGTCCATTAATAAAAAATTGGTTTACAAAACCTTGCTACATCAACATCTACCTTCTCATACAATAATAACCAAGCACTCTTGAACCAATTACTTGAATTTTGTTGCTCAATCAAATATTAAATTAACCATATGCTCCATTCGATCCTTCTACATAGTCAACAACATATTGCACCATCTGCTTCAGTCGATCCCTCTACAGTGTCGACAACAGAATGCACTATCTGCTCCAATCGATCCCTTTGCGTAGGTGACAACAAACTCTATTGTATGCTCCAGTCAAACTATCTACATAGTTGAAAACAAAGTATACCATATGATCCAATCGAACTGTCTTCGTGTTGCTCCAATTATCTCTTTGGTTGCTACTAGCACATCCTCCTCAATCACATCTGCAACTACATCAGGAATCACAACATGTTTCAACAAAGTCTAACCCTCAGCAACACATGTGTCCCTTTGAATTTTAAACAACTATGTTGTGTATTCGATAAATCGACCAATCGAATACCTAGTCGATTTTAACCATGACCGCTCAGTCAACCTAGTCTTGTCCACCCAATCGACCTTCTGTGACTCCTCATTCGATATTAACCTCGACTGTCTTGAAGCATTCCAATTGAATTGTGATACTTAGTCGACTAGTAGATCCCATCGGTTATTCGTTTAACCAATTTATTGTTGAACATCCATCGAGCCATCGACCATTAGTCGATATGCATTCCAATTGACCATTTATTGAGTTATTGATCATCAGTGAATCCCCATTCTCATCGACTATCCATTGAGCCTTCGAACACCGTTTGATCCGCATTCTCGTCAACCACTGTCGAGTCATTGACCACCGTTCGATTCACATTACCATTGAACCTAACTATGAAATGAATTTGAACGATCCATCAACTGCATTGATCCATCCATCCGTGACTTCTGAAAACTTCGTCCTCTTCAACTGCAAATATCACACATCAAATTTGAACCTTCTAAAACATTTACGTGACCTCAAACTAGATGTCATGTCCCAAATTTGGTATTGGGTCACAATGGCCTAATCACATTGGCCCTATTCATTAGAGTTTGTCAATTGATGCTAAAGGTCAAATAATTGCCAAGGAGGAAAATTACTAGTTTCCTAGGTTTGGGGTGGAAGCTTTGGGATTTGGAATAACGGGGATAATAAATTATGTTTGAACATTAGAATGGCATAAATATTTAATAAAGGAGCTAAATAAATATATACAAGTGAAAATCAAAGTGGCATTTCATCATGAAGACACATGGAGGAAGTGGGACCCACATATGGCTAGATTTTCCCACTACATTTGGCATCATTCTCTCACCAATTCGAATTCAAGGTGAATGGTAACATACTTGGGGGAGTCCAAAAGGTATTATTCATTGCATGACTCATCCAAGGTCGAAATATAGAGAAAGAGTAACTCCCATGGAAGAGGAAGAGGCAATTTGGAGCTAGTGAGACACTTGGGCTAGATTCCCTAGCTCTATGACAACAATGATGAAGATGCTATGACACCTATGACACAAATCAGACCTGAAGGCTGACATATGACATATATGACATGTCAGGGTTAAAAATAGACTCCAAGAGGGCGCTCAAGGGTGTTAGGGCAGCTAAGATGCTTCCACATGTGATTTGGTGGAAGTGGGAGACTAGGAATTGTTGTACAAGTGGCGTTCTTTGGAATCTCTTCCCAACATGAGTTGGCATGAGTCTCTTGGAAGGAATTCGACCCATGGAGGACATTAGAAGTTTATAAATGTCAATAAAAAAGAATGAAACAAGCTTTTGATCATTTGTAGAATTTGCAATTGCATTTGTGAAGAGGGAGAGCTAGTGGATGACTAGTTTCTTGCCTTAGCCAATTTCGAGGGTGAAAGATTCCCATCCAAGTTGGTAATTGGAAAGGCCATTCAGACCTTTCATTTGGAGCTTTAATGGAGTCTTTATTTGCAGGTGTAAGATACAGGGCAGCTCATGGTTTCTTCTATTGCAGCTCACTCCTTCAACCATTTCCAGTTTTGATGGCATATTCTTGATCCTTGAGGGAGGGCGTTTTTGGTGAGCTATTGTACTCTTTGGGGAAGCTTTTAATGCCCCATTTATTTTTTAATATGAAGTAAATACTCTTTTCTTCATCTCCAAAAAGTTTCAAGTCGAAATTCCAAGTAGAAATGTATAAATCTCATTTTTAATGGAAGAACAATGCCATTTCCCCACTACCTTGTTGTGAGCCAATGTATTGATGATGATTTCGAATGAATGGATGATTCTCTGATATATTTGTGATCAATATACTTCCATGGATGTCTTCTAAAAGTTTCATGTACTGTACTTGAGCATTTGAAGCATTTTTACTCAGTTTAGTTGTATTGGGAGGTGAAATAGTGCCATTCCCCCAAGGGTCGAATTGGGGATTTTTGCAGTTGAATGGGAGAGGGTGAGAACAGTTGTAATAAACCATTAATGGTGCATATGAGACCTTAATAACATACTTAACACATTACATATCTCTGTTCATAAATTTGAGTGGGTTTGGAGGCATTTGGGAAGCCATTTTTAGTACTTACCCCAGGGGGATTTGAACCCCAAATTACTAGTAAAATTGCATAATTGGTTCAGAATATTAAGAGAGTTTGCAGAGGTATTTTGGTGGACATATTTCATCCATAAGAATCATATTCAAGTTCTAATATCATTCATACACCTTCCTTGAAGATTTGAAGGCATTTGGAGTCAATTTGAGACCTAGAGACCAATACTAGTCAAAGGAAAATCACTAGTAAAGTTACCTACGTTGATCAGAATTGAAAGAGGATTTGCAGAAGTACTTTAAAGGTCCAAAGGCATCCCTGAAACACATATTTATGTTCTAATATCATTCATATACCTTCTCAGAAGATTTGGGATCATTTGGGGCAAATTTGGGACCTAGAGATCAAAACTAGTCAAAGGTCTAACTAGGGAAAAAAGTGAAAAATTGCAATTTGAATAAAATTCCTAATAAGGGACATTACACTAGATCATGCTTACCACAATTTATTTCTTCCAATCATCTACTTCACGCCATTTTTCAATGGATGAAAACACAACACAGACTAAAAAAGGACCCCCCTTTGCTCGATTCAACCATTTATTCATTAATCTAACACTCTCTTAAGTGTACCTAGAAACAAATGCTCTGATCTGCTAAGAATCCAAACATATATGTATACCTGCACTCCATGTTTCTTCAACATAACTCAAACCTAGCATTTTTGTTTCTTATTAGGCCAACCCATAACACCATTGGATCTAACCACATCGATTCACAATCCACCATGCAAATCTAGGCAGCTAAAAAAATCTTTCTTCAATTGATCTCTTAAAAACAAATCCATCTACACTACCATGTAGATATAGGCAACCAGATCTTAATAAGATCGATCTTGTTAGAGAGTTAGAGTCTACCAAGCTCTGATACCATGTTGATATTTCATGGATATAAAAACATTATTAACACGGTAGAAAACCATAAACAATAAAGAAAACAATAAGAACATGCACATTATGGACACCATTATTTATCTTGGAAACCTCTCAACTAGGGGGGTAACTAGCAACATATATCTTCATTATTCCCTTAGGCTTAGACCAACCAAGACATGGTTGGCCGTGGCTCTACTGGACACAAGTACCCTTGACCATCACTGAGAGTTCTGGATATGCAAAACCACACCTTACAATGTCTCTCAACTTGTTAGACACAATGGCTCACTAAGAGGGGGGGTGAATCACTGAGCATAGACTTATACAATTTTCAACTTCTTCAACCTCTAAAACTTATATCATCATTTCACAATCACATCAATATCATATTCATCAATAAACTAAGCACATGTCATTTATCAACATCAATACATCACACAAGGCACAAGAGACACACGGTATAATCTTTGTAATCTTTTTGTATTTATTTCGAACGACTGCAACCGTGAGGCAATTCAGCACCTACTAAATACAAAGAGCACCAACTCCTTATCTAGGATCCTGGCTATGTTTCTTGGTCCTTGCCAAGAAGGTTTTGAGGTATCCTAACCTCAGATGCAAGAATTAATTGCATTTACATTACAGTGTACATCACAATCACATAATCATATCAATAATCAATCAATAATCAAGCACTGCTTCATTTCAACTCTGTGACCAAAACATCATCATCAAAATATGTTATTACTGTCATCAAACTTCAGCCATCATCATATCTTATCATTTGGCATTTTGTTCAACATTATACTCATCCACATATGTCATCTAACTGTCCATCATCTTCAACACTGGATATGACTTCAAATATATCTTTACTCCAGCATTAGTTCAACCCAGAAATCAATGATAAAAGAATTTATATCCTCATCCTATCCTTTAGCCTGCTGCCAACATCATGTCTTCATACACATCATCACCATGTCTTCATCTGGCATAACATTAACATTATGTAGCTCCAAACATATCATCAAATAGTCCTGGAATTCATACTGCCCAGCTTCATCAAATTCTGTCCATCAGCAAGCTATCACCATCATCATGTCTTCATCATATCAACAAAAACCAAAAGATAAGATTTTAAACAAAAAGTGTCATACTGCTCCTGCTTCTTCATCCACCGAACTGTCCACTCACTGAACCATCCGAAATTCTCCATTGCTCCACCGAGTTCTTCCCTTTCACACCTCAAAACAACGAACTCATCTTGTATTTATACTTCACTTTTTCAATAATATATGGAGGCGGAATTGTCTCATTAATTCAAATAAATAGTTTTTATTTCCATGTTTTACTTCCATCTTAACTGGAGGCCGACTTGTCACATTGTATTTTTATTTTATCATTTAATAAATTAAATGACATTTTATTTCATTGATTATATATTTATGTTTGTCTTTCTTACCACATCCACGTGGTCTTAACACCCATCTCACGCTTCCCGCACTTCCCTTCCAGGATGTGTTTCAAGATGCTCGCAAGACCTTTGTGAAGATGCCAATAAGGCCTTCCAACATGTGCATGCAACACACTTCAACAATTCCCTCAGATGATCTTGACTTCATGCCTCCAATGTCCATTGACATGCCCGCAGGCTTGCCTTCTTCCCCACTTAGAGATGCCCATAAGTTGTGTTTGGAGATGCCTGCAAGGGGTAAATGGCTCTTCAAAGATGTGCCCGCAAGGGCTTCGATCATGCATATCTACTTGCCATTTTCATGCCTGCAAGCTTATGCTTGCCTGGAATATGTCTTCTCCATCCATGCTCGATATTCATGTTCACTTGGCCATACTTCTTTGTCATCACCCTTCAAGCCATCCAATGCTCGCTTGTCCACACTTTGACCTTTGTATTCATATCATGTCATCAATGTTATCCTTTGTCATTAATGTTGTCATCAATGACAATCATAGACAACCATATTCATCACAACCAACCTCTTAATATGCTTACATCACAACAACACCATGGGAAGATATCCTAGTACCATGGACAAACCTATCAACACCATGGGTCTATTACAACAATGACCAAATTTAATTAACTTTCTCTATAGCCAAGCCAATATTAACCTAACAGACCTAGAACCATAGCCAACTGTTAACTTGGGAAATATCATTGGGGAAGATCTCCAGTCTGAGTCTGGACATCATCATCATCTCATGAATCAAACATAGATTTAGTTGAAGAACTTGCTCCTTTTGAGATTAAAAACCTAGAAGAATTTTTCTTGTTATGCTAATCCACCTTTGTTAGATCTTACTAATCCAGTTGTACTAGCTATTTGTTAGTCACCAGTAGATCTAGGATTTTTTTTAAATTTGGAGAGTCACACAACACATAACTTTCGATCCTATGTCTTTGTCAAAAGTTCATCCTCAAATGGATACAAGAGGCCATAAGGCCTCCACTTCAACCAACCCATCTTTTAATACAAGTACCATTCCTACTGGAATTACGTCGAAAAGCGCACCAATACCAACAGTTAACATGCCTTGTCCTATTATGAATTCGACAAGAACTTCATGCCACTCGATACAATTTCGAGTTCCAATTCTTGAAGTACGTCTACTTCGTCGTCAGGTACACCAACTAGTGGGTTTTCTCTATTGAACATGGGTTTTCCATATGGTTGGGATGGCAGTCACATGTGACACACACAAAATGAGGGTATCAAAATATTCTTGGTATTCCCAACATTTGACTAGGTTCTGATTTTGGGGGCAACCCTTCTCCATGGAATGTTAATATTCATGGCGGAAGTACCATACCTTGGAAAATGAATGTCGTTTGGATTTTTCCTTCGCCAATGGGCGGTAATGTCCTTGGGGGCCATCCTCTACCTCATGCTAGCACAATCCATGGGGGAAATCATCCCTACACTATAGATACAATGATAGGGGGAAATAATACCGTCGTCAATCCCATTCCACAATGGAGTTGTCCCTTCCCAAGAAGAACCAATCATCTAGGGGCCCTCCTCTGCAAGGAGGAAATACCTCCCATAATTCGAATCAGTTCCAAGGACACAATATGTGGAGCCATCAGGCTCCACCCGTGCATCAAGCATCCATGATAACACCAACATAATCTCCATTTCTGGCCACTTTGAATATACTGGATTTATCCTGGCTGATAAATGATCATTTTCTACATATGAATGGGTGGCCCACAATACCTACTAAACTCCCATAAGATATACCCAAATTTGATGGACGACTAGGAGATGACATTCCATTCCATCTATGGTGTTTTTCCAACTCAGTCAATGATAGTATTAGGTTGCAACTTTTTTCAGTGCGCCCTCACATGAAGTGCTATGAAATGGTAGATTGAGCTACCACATAGTATATTTACGGATTTTTCTTCTTTAGATATGGTCTTTCTGACACATTTCCAACTACCCATCTGTTATGAGATGGGTACAAAACTATTGACATTGCTTCAAGATAGTATTACGACTCATATATATGATCATATTCATGAATGGCAGAGATGTCGAAGACTTATCAAATTAGATATCCTAGATGCATTCTTAGCATATTGGTTTGTAAAATAATGATTTCTTAGTCTTGCAAAAGTTGCACCATGGCTGAAGAACAACTCATTTAGAATGCCTATCAAATGGATTTGATCTATTCACAATCAGACACACTTTATAATTTTATACCCCATGCTACACGACCTTCGTCCGATCTAGCTAGGCCACCTTAGGGTCCTCGTGCCAATGGTGTGATTGGTTATGTTAATACGCTTGATCAAATTACCCAACAAATGGGACAAATGTCTGTTCAAAACCCACAACCTACAACTAGCCATGCACTACAGCAATCCACAACTCCTACCTGGACTTCAGATGTCCTTATAGTCTAAGCCAAAAACCCTGAAGGAAAGAAGAAGACACAAAATAAAACACAAAATGCTAATCCTGGGGCAAGAGCTACACCCAATTTGAACACTCCAGTTGGGGCACCCAAGAGAAGAAGAAATTCAAGTTCCCTTGCAATATTTTCTAAGGGGATCATCATACTCACTAGTTTCATTATATGGAAGATGTTCAATGCATGATGGCTCAATTCAATGGGCAACAACAACTCGGTGTTTTGATGCAACCTTTCCTGCAACAAAAAACAAATGGTTGTTATGGCGTCGATAGCTCCTCAAGAGGGAAACAAGGCTAACCCCTTGCAAGGGGGGAATTTTACCAATGCTAATGGCTTCATGTGTGACCATGAGGTTAATATCCAGATGAGGGATCATTCTTACGATGCACCTCCCAATGTTTCAAATCCATCGACATCACATCCAAGTCTTGCTATATGGACTCCTTATGCCCAATCTCCTAGGCATTCCCACCATTCCCACCATTCTCCTTATGATTCCCATCATTCTCCTCATTCTTTGAGTAAAAGTATTGTCCCAATTACTTCGAGTGAACGCCAATATCAGCCAAGGCCATGCAACCAAAGCATTCAGTTGAATGACTCTTGTACTCTAGTTAGACATCCAAATCAAATCCCTAGCAAAAAGGCCAGAGTTGTTAGAACGCCAGCTGAGCCATCTCCTTTTGACTTCTCTGAAATTTATGGGGCACCTCATCCTATGCCAAATAATTACCTCAAAAGGTTGCCTCGTTTCTATGGAAATTATTTTGAATCAATCGTGTTGCCGCCTAAAACACACTTAACCGTACAAAAGTCTCCCAACTACTGGGTGTGTTCTTGAGGGGCAACTGTGAGTCAAGAAGCCACTGTCACCTCGATTCCTAACTCCTTTGTTTAGACCCTGTTGCCGCCTAATACACACCTGGGGGGAACGTGACAAGAAACCTTCAAGCCGCTCGGTGTGTCCTTGGGGGCAAGTGAGAGTCAAGTGTTGTCACCTGATTACTCGACTAGTCTAGTCTACTTATAGCAAAGCCAAGGGGGGTGGTCCCTATGAAAATAATCTAAGGATTTTAAGCTATGAAAACAAGTAAAAAGATATTCTAGGAGTTAAATGATGGCTATGGAAAAATATTACAACCAAGCACAATTTAAATTAAAATTAATTACCACAACACATGATAGAGATAAATTCACGACATTTTATGATTGAATTTAAAACATTTGTAAAGTATAATGACCAGTGTCGAGAATATAAATGTGATTTCTTGCTGTGTTGTGTCGTGAAAGTATTGCAAAGGCTTGTTGTAAATTTTTATCACATCCAACCACATCATTCCATCTCACAAAGTCGCCCCATTCAAGAGGAGGGCGCATTCTCTGAGGAGGAGTTAACTGCATCTTCCTTGATTGGATTGTCTAATTCAGAGCTCAGTTCATCCCCAGTTGACCGTACCAAGAATTTAGTTGATCCTCAGTTCAATTCCGGACACTTTCTATTGATTTAAGAATTTGTCTTTTTTATTTAATGTCTTTATTTGAATTTATTTTGTCTTTTTTGGGTTTTTCGAGCAAATACTATATTCTGAGATAAATAATTACTCGAAACTTAGGAAAAGCGGGTTTATGGGTTAAATGGGTGCTCTTTGTTGATGTATTTGTAACTTCGGAATGTATTCACTTGTATATTTTATATTGTATTTGTATTTTATTGTTGTACCTCCGACGGAGATGTTTATTCCTCCGGTTGGAGAAGTCATTATTGTACTTGGGCCATGTAAAGTCATTGAGGTCCATCCTCCCATGTATGACGGGGAATTAGACCTCGAAGTTGTGTCTTTCATGGGTTATTAGACTCCCCTAGTGGGGTCGGCCCAGTATCGAGTGGTAGTGGGTTATTAAACTCTCCTAAGGGAGGTCGGCCTATTTAGGGTAAAAGGCAAGTGAAAGTAAAGTATAAATAGAGAGGAGCACCTCTCTATTTATCCACTCACTCATTCTCACAAGTGAGTAGTGCGCACAAGTGGAGGAGGAGAAGCTGCTAGGAGACTATCTCTTGTTTTGGGGTTTTGTATCATTGCTCATTCTATCTCTGAGGAAGTTGCGGGGTTTTCTCCTTTATGGTTTCCCGGTGAAATGCTTTGTGTCTCTTGTCTCTTATGATTGATATGATGTACATGTTGTTCTCTCAGATAATATCCTAGATCATATTGAATTAAGTAATGAAATTCTAACATGGTATCAGAGCCAGGTTGAGAAGAAGACATTGTGCAGCTGCAAAAGCTAGGGCTTTGTATAGCAAAACCTAGTCATTGTGGAACTTTCACTATAAATAACTTTTGGCGAGGGTTCAAGATCTGAAACTTGGAGAGGCCGAAGATAACATGTTCATGTACCTTGTGTCCGAGTTTCAGCCTCAGATTCACTGTACTTTCTGAGATATGATCTATACAAGTTAGGGTTTCTGGCTCTTCCAGAATGCAGTCCTAAATAGGTGACCTAGGGAAAAAGGTCACATCTCGGGATTGGAAGCTCCAAATGTAATTCCGTAACATTGACAGTTAGGGCACAGACTGCAGTTTCACAGGTCCGAGTTTCAGAGGCCAAAGTTGAAACAATGACACGTGGCACTCCGTACAAGTTCGCTATGTTGTTTCGTCCCATAAACATGTCATGTTGCGACACTTAGCATATCTCTCTCATGGAGTAACCAATGAAGCTCAAATCTGTGGGGTTGGAAAGATGACAGGCCAGTCTACCACAAGCCGAAGTTTCAGACCCCGAGGATCTGAAATTTCAGAGATGCACTATAAACAATATGGCATATCTTTTTGTCAAAACAGAATTGGATTCTGAGCATTTTCATTTTTGGCTTGTCACTCCTGTGGGAAATTAGGGCTTTTGACATAAGTGGAATTTTGGAGTGCTCTCAGCATAGGATTGCTCTCCTTAACAAAATTGAAATTTAGAGACCAAGATCGAACTTTTTGGTTGGGTGAATCTGGGAAAGTCAAACCCTAATTTGACTTTTGAACTAGAAAACCAGATTTTGACAGAAGTTGCAGATCCGAATTTTGTAGGTCACTTTTGAAGGGTTAATTTTTGGAGTTTTCAAAATCTGAGCACTCGAGCTTACTCGCCTCAGTCAATTGCATCTCCCTGTCTAGACATAAGTTTGAAATTCCAAGTTTGGATTTTTAGGGTTTCTCTGTCAAACCCTAGCCAGCTTCAGATCCAGTTTCAGCAAATCAAGTGGTAAGATCTAAATCTTTTATTTCCATTTGAGTTTCTCATTAAGATGTCTCACCACACCAAGCTTGAGGATAAGCTTGAAGGGGCTGATAAATTCCGAGCATGGAAGTATAGGATTGGGTTAATCCTAGAAGAAAATGAATTGGATAGCTACATAAGTGAAGAGGTTCTAGTCCCACAGGGAGATGAGGCTAAGGACTTACATAAGAAGAACTTGGTCAAGGTCAAGAGGATCATTTCAGATTCTATCAAATACCATCTCATACCACGTGTCATCTCTAAAGACACTCAAGGATATGTTTGATTCCTTGACCAAGCTATTTGAAGGAAAGAACATAAATCAAAAGATGACTTTGAGAAATCAATTGAGGAATGTCAAGATACAAAATGCAGAGACCATGCAGTCCTACTTTACAAGGGTCTCTCAGATAAAAGAACAACTTGAAGCTGTGGAAGAAGATATAGAGAATGGTGAAATTGTGATGACCACCTTGAATGGTCTTCCTAGGTCATGGGATTCCTTCATTCAAGGAATTTGTGCTAGGAAGAAGCTCATCACATTTAGTAGGCTGTGGGAGGAATGCTCACAGGAAGAAGCTCAAATTATAGCTCGAGAAGAAAAGATGGATAATGAAGACCAAGCTCTCACAACACACACCGGGAAGAATAACAATAAGAGGGAGCATCCTCATCACAAGAATGGTAAACACCACCACCAGAATCAGAGGGAGAACCTTGGAGGATCCAAGAGAGATCTTTCTCACATACGATGTTATACTTGTGATGAGAAGGGACACTATTCTAGAGATTGTCCCAGGAACAAAAGCAACTGCCACAAGAATAAGAACAACAAGAGAAGACATCATGCTCACATTGCAGAGGATGATGAACCTCCAAGGAAGAGAACCAGGGAAGACAGTGAAGCTAAAGATGACCTTCAGTTTTACATGAAAGGAATAGAAGAAGCCACTGCAAAGTTGGACTCCGAAAAACAAATAATCTCTCATCCATTTTCAACATTGGTTAAGGTGCACACTATCATAGCACACACCAGTAGTTCCTGCAAGGAAGCAAATATTGAGAGGGAGTCCACCCAACAACCAAACAAAGATAAGTATTTGAATTGTCATTTCTTGTATATATGATTACTTAAATAATGTTGTTCAGTCATGTACATACTTATGTTCCTAGATTTAGGATGTATATTAGAAAAGTTGCATTAATGAACAAGATACTACTAATATAGTAATGGGTAAGTGGCCTATGGTACTGTACAACACTCCATTGCTACTTATCTAGATTGAAACCTCTTTGCTGACATGTTGGGAGTAGTGCA
Organism: Larix kaempferi; assembly: GCA_027924585.1. Classification (NCBI taxonomy): domain Eukaryota; kingdom Viridiplantae; phylum Streptophyta; class Pinopsida; order Pinales; family Pinaceae; genus Larix; species Larix kaempferi. The sequence continues at coordinate 2,358,419 of BSBM01000612.1, read as the reverse complement.
CACTCTTAACAATGTTCTGGTAGAGATGGAAGGCATCTAGAAAGTTACAGTATATGGATAAATGTTGTATTGAAGCATTGGCTAAGATAATTGCATCACTGTATGACATATGTCTTTATGCGTAAGAGTTTATTTTGAAAAACTATGAGAAGTTTCTAATCATGCAATTGAATTTGACTTGTAGGAAAGATCGTGTACAATCACCTACAAAAGAAGGACAACAACATTTGTTCCAGCGACGAAGTTCAAGAAAAATACTTATTGAAGATATTGAAGAATCTGAAGTTCCCAGGACCAAGGATGCAGTAATGGAAGGATGCCATGATTGAGGAGTACCAGTCGATCATGAAGAATGATGTTTGGGATGTGGTCCCGAGACCAGAAGGGAAGTCTGTAGTCACTTCCAAATGGATCTACAAGATCAAGCATGCTGCAAATGGAAGCATAGAGAAATACAAGGCAAAATTTGTGGCACGTGGCTTCTCCCAGAAAGAAGGGATCGATTATGAAGAGACGTTTGCACCTGTATCCAGATACACTTCCATCAAAACAGTACTTGCTCTGGCTGCAGTAATGAAATGGAAGATACACTAGATGGATGTCAAGACAACGTTCTTGAATGATGTAGTGGAAGAGGAAGTGTATGTGGAGCAACCACTCGGGTTTGAGACACATGACAGGGACACTCATGTGTGCAAATTGAAGAAAGCCTTGTACGGTTTGAAACAGGCACCCAGGACATGGTATGGCAGGATAGACAGCTTCCTGACTAGTTTGGGCTTTACCAAGAGTAAAGCGGATTCCAACTTTTACTACAAGGTTGAGGAACGCAATCCAGTGATACTCCTATTGTATGTAGATGACCTGTTTGTGATAGGTGAGGATGGATTGATTGCTGATACGAAGAGGAAGCTTGTTTCCGAGTTCGAGATGAAGGACCTGGGTATGATGCACTATTTCCTAGGCATGGAGGTGTGGCAGAGTGCGGATGGAATTTTCCTTGGACAAGGGAAGTATGTAGTAGAGATCCTGAAGCGGTTTGGGATGATGGACTGCAAGGCCATGGCCACACCTATGGCATCGAACCTGAAGCTATTGAGTGATGCTTCATCAGAGTCGGCTGATGCCACAATGTATCGTCAGATGATTGGGTCCTTGATGTACCTGACGAATACGAGACCATTTATTTGCTTTGCTGTGAACACATTGAGTCAGTTCCTAACGGATCCTAGACATGTTCACCTGATTGCTGCAAAGCATATTCTGAGGTACTTGAGGGGTATGGTTGATTATGGGCTCAAGTATGATGCGAATCAGAAGATTAACCTGGAAGGTTATGTTGATTCGGATTGGGTAGGAAGTGCCATTGATAGAAATAACACTTCGAGGTGCTGCTTCAATATGGGATCAGGTGTGATTTCTTGGTTTAGCAGGAAGCAGTCCTGCGTGGCACTGAGTACAGCCGAAGCATAGTATGTCGCAGCTTGTTCGGCTAGTTGTGAGGCAGTATGGATGAGAGAGCTACTGTCTGATTTATTTGATCTCTAGTTGAATGCTACTTGTATATATTGCGACAACCAGAGTTGTGTGAAGTTGTCTGAGAACCCAGTGTTCCATGACAAGTCAAAGCACATTGAGATCAAGTACCACTATATCAGGGATATGGTGCAGAGAGGAGCAGTGAAGCTCCAGTATGTTGCGACGGACGAGCAGATAGCCGATGTATTGACCAAGCCACTGGCCAGAGTGAAGTTTGAGTACTTAAGAGAGAAGCTTGGTGTACTTCAGATCGAGGTTCCTTCCAGAGGGAAGTCATGATACTGGAGACACAGATGCACATGAACCATTCGAGCATGGTTGAGGTGTGTCTTCCCATGGCTACGATATAAGTGTTGAGCCATTCTCACATGGTGGTAGGTGTGTCCTCCCATGGTTCAGATGTAGGGGCTGGGGCCATTCCGACATGGTTGAGGTGTGTCTTCCCATGGTCGCTAATATAAGTGCCGGGCCATTCCAACATGGTTGAGGTGTGTCTTCCCATGGTCGCTGATATAAGTGCCGAGCCATTCGAGCATGGTTGAGGTGTGTCTTCCCATGGCTTCTATATAAGTGTTGAGCCATTCAAGCATGGTTGAGGTGTGTCTTCCCATGGCTGCGATATAAGTGTTGAGCCATTTGAGCATGGTTGAGGTGTGTCTTCCCATGGCGTAGATGTAAGGGCAGTGCCATTCTCGCATGGTTGAGGTGTGTCTTCCCATGGCGTAGATGTAAGTGTTGAGCCTTTCCCGGATGGTGAGAGGAAAGTCCTTCCATTCCGATGAGTGTAAGTGTTGTGTTGTGTGCATCTAGGCAGTGCTCTGTGGACAATGAGATGATTTGAAGATGATGAGGTGACAGTAGGGTACACAGGTTTTGTAGAGGCAGTGTAATCAGTCCTGAGATGCTCCTTCAGGTTTTGCAGTGGCAGATAATCAATCCTGGGAGATCTTGCAGGTTTTGCAGTGGCATAAAATCAGTCCTAGGATGCTCCTTCAGGTTTTGCAGTAGCATATAATCAGTCCTGGGAGATCTTGCAGGTTTTGCAGAGGCATATAATAAGTCCTGAGATGTACCTACTTGATGGCTTGCTCGCAGAGATGACGAAGACCTATATGGAGGCTAGGCCTACATCCAGCATGAAATAGGGTTGGCTTTGTAGAACTTCATATGACGAGTAGATTGGAGATTGATGATTGAGATAACAACAACAGTGATGATGATGATCCATCTTTGATGATCTAGTGACGAAGACTTGTGCTGATGAACTATGTCAAGAGAATACCTTCCTACTTAAGAGGGAGTGTTGATGTATTTGTAACTTCGGAATGTATTCACTTGTATATTTTATATTTTATAATGTATTTTATTGTTGTACCTCCGACGCAGATGTTTATTCCTCCGGTCGGAGAAGTCATTATTGTACTTGGGTCATGTAAAGTCATTGAGGTCCATCCTCCCATGTATGACAGGGCATTAGACCCCAAACTTGTGTCTTTCATGGGTTATTAGACTCCCCTAGTGGGGTCGTCCCAGTGTCAAGTGGTAGTGGGTTATTAGACTGTCCTAAGGGAGGTCGGCCCAGTTAGGGTAAAGAGCAAGTGAAAGTAAAGTATAAATAGAGAGGAGCTCCTCTCTATTTATCCACTCACTCACTCACTCATTCTCACAAGTGAGTAGTGCGCACAAGTGGAGGAGGAGAAGCTGCTAGGAGACTATCTCTTGTTTTGGGGTTTTGTATCATTGCTCATTCTATCTCTGAGGAAGTTGCGGGGTTTTCTCCTTTATGGTTTCCCCGGTGAAATGCTTTGTGTCTCTTGTCTCTTATGATTGATATGTTGTACATGTTGTTCTCTCAGATAATATCCTAGATCATATTGAATTAAGTAATGAAAATCTAACACTCTCGCTTAGAAAACGAGCACCCCATTGTCAAATTTCACCCTCAAACCACTTAATGATTACATTTTGAATTTTTTTAATTAAACCATTAAAAATGGTCCAATTACTGAAAAATAATTTTTTTTTCAAAGCTTAAAAAAACACTTATGGACCTAGTACATGACCATATGACTTTATTTAAGTGTCTAACATGTTTATATATGTTGACACATGAACTTTAATAACCCCCCAAGGCCTAACTACTTACTTAGGCATTCCAACTTTGGAGGTGTAGGAGAAAAACTCGTTAATTATACTCGACTAAAGGCAAAGCATAATTGACAAGGGGAAAAACTCCTTGGAGTACCCTCATTAGTTGCAAAGTCCTACTCAAAAGACCACCATGCTAGTACACTTTATTACATACTCCTGGGGCATGGAAATGCATTAAAAATTTAAAAAGGGGGCCTTGGAAAGGCATGATTTTGAACTTCTGAACCTTGAAATGCACAAGTATTTGTGCAAACTTTGGCGGCTCTCTGGAAGTCCAACTGATATGCAACTCAGTTGGTAACAGACCCAACTCCCAAAGGTCAAGGGGGGTAGTCTCTATTTATTAAGTTTTAAAGTGTTTTAGTTTTAGGAGTTCAAATTTGATTATACTTATTTAAGTTGAATGACAAGCAATCATGCAATATGCAAATTGATTAATGACAGACAAACCTTGATTTGAAACTCAACAACATAAAGTTAAAGAAAGAAACAATCAATTAATCAGTGCCTATTCTACTTGGGATATGGAGTCAATAATAAATCAAAACTTGTTTAATGGACAATACAAGATACATAATAAACTTGAAAGAATTTGCTTTCCCAAGATTAAAACATTCAAAATTGCACGAGGAAAATTACTTGCTAGCAAAGTAAACCAACTAACTTACAAAGAAATAATTTTGAACTAGAAATAAATTACTTTGAAAGTAAAGAGATTGAAATGGAAATATTGTGACAAGAAAATACAATGTTTTGCAAGTGGTCTTGTAAGTTTTAAAGGATTTTATGTCTTTCTTTAGCTTAGGGAATTAATGTATTGAAAATGCAAAAGAAAAAAAATGATTGTTCTAACTAATGTGACTACCTCTAACACTTATCCTTCAACTTGAGAGAAACTGTTGGGTGCTCAGCAAAAGAACACAAGGTTCCCCTCTAGCTCCACAAGTTAGTTCTGAAAACTGTCAGGTGTTCAAATGGAGGACACAAAGTGCCACGAGGCTCCCAACAGCCTCTACCCCACTAACTCCACGGGTCAATCCTCTTTTTCTCAATTTTCGAGATAAATAGTTAAAGTGCCTATTACTCTAGCCAATTCGATCTTTTTCCCTTTCTTGTCACTCAGGATCGGATTAATAGTCAAGGGAAGTGAATATGGGGCAAGAGCGAGGCAAGGTTATTTGCTTTGTAAAGAAAAGTATTTAAAAGGAATTACTAGCCAGCACGATTTTGCAGGAGGGAAAAGCCACTTCACATTCAAGGTGTGGGCAACAATTTAAAACTAAAATTAAATAAAATAACTTGAATCTTAACAAAACTAGCCAACGCATTTTTGCATGGATGGGCAAAGCCACGTCACATGCAAGGTGTGGGCAAAAACTAAAATTAAATGAAATAACTTGAATCTTAAGCAGGAAACTAGTCAGCACGATTTTGCATCGATGGGCAAAGCCACTTCACATGCAAGGTGTGGGAAACCAATTAAATTAATGCAATAAGAAATAAATCAAACCATAGCCCTTTCTCTTTTGCTTACAAGGGTGGGAGAAACCCAACTACTTTTGTAAGTAATAGATAACAAAAAAAAGTTAATTATCAACCTAGCCACACAATCCTCTTCCTAGTGAAGAGATGGGACAAAAGAATAAAGTAAAATATAGAAAATAGACTAAGTACAAAATCCTAGCCCCTCTTCACTTGCAATGCAAGGGTGGACAAGCTCAACTTCCTTTGCATGCAAGGGATGACTGAAAAAAGAAACTTAGATATATCTTTGAAAATAAATAGAAAATCAAGTTCAAGGGACTCTCTTGAACTTGTTACACTAGATAAGATTTCAGCACTTGAGAAAACAAGGAAATAAGAGAGTGAGAGTAGAATTTTGACCCATTTTTTGCAAAGGACTAGAGATAGCATCTTGTGGATGCCCTTTATACTTGATTTTGGCCAAATTTGGGCAGCATATCCCCTTGTACTATACAAAACCTGCTAAAATCCAACAAGCAATAAAGACAGAAAAAATGCCCAAAACCACTCTTGGACACTATTAGTGTTATGGTACAAATAGTATAAAAAAATTCTGAATTTTTTTTAAGTGAATTTGCACAATAAAAGAGTTTGTAAATGAAGTCTAAAACAAGATTTTAATAAGAGAATGTATGCAGAAATAAAAATGCAGAAATTTGAAAGAGAAGGGAGGAGTTTGTGCTCTTTGCTCTTCAAATGCTTGAAATAGTGAGGTATCCAACCGATGAATTCCACTCTTCAACTAAAGCAACCTGCAATTTGTGAGATATTTGCTACACAACTAAACAAAATGTGAGATCCAAATAATAAACTAAGAAATCATAAACTTCGACCGAGAAAAATATGAAGTTCTTAACTACAAGAATGAAAAACTCACAAAACTTATGGAAAAAATACCACAAATTTTACCAAAGCAATTTTTTTTTATTGTTTGGCCTCCCCAAACTTGAGTAGCTATGAAGTGTAGAAACAAACCACCATAGAGCACAATGGACACCATATTTCCTCCAAAGAATTCTATTAACCAAGCCAAATGGCTAACAATTACAATCGCAAAAAATATGAGCAAATGGAAGCAAGAGAGTGAGGAGCAAGAATGCAAGAGCATGAGAGATTGTGGAATAAGGGAGATTCTAACCAAAATGAGGAGGAGCCTCCTTAAATAGGAAAAGAGAGAGGGGAGAGTTCCTTTCCATGAGTGACATTTGTCACTTGGAGAGAAAGGGGCCTGTTGTCCGCCAAACTGTACACCTGCAACAGAAATCTTTCGAAAGCTGTCTCCCTCACTAGAAGTGGAGAGAGGTGTGGCCTTGGGGGCAAGCAATGAGCCAGGTACTGTCACCTAAATCTCAGCTCCTCCGTTTAGGCTAACTCCTAACGAAGCCAAGGGGGGTAGTCCCTAAAAAAAAGTTTCACTAAGGCTCTTGTGTTTTATAATGTTTTTGGTGAAGTGATTCGGATGGGTGTTGTTTAGGAGTTATTATGATGAGACCAAATTTAAAATGACAAGATAACAAGATAAATAATGCAATCCACGTTGCTAAATGAAATGACAAGATTAACAGTATATTTCAAGACTTATCATCAAAATAAAAGCATTCACAATATGAAATAACACAAGGACAAATGGTCCTGATTTAGAAATAACCTTGAAGTAACCAGTGCCTTATGGAGTCAAGTGAAAACAAAGATTGTGATACTGAATGTGTGGTTCTTGAAAGAATGTTGTTCGTGAGATCGTTTTGAGAGTTATCTTGGTAAATTGTAAATTTTAATGGTCTTGATTATTAAGGCTAAAACCAAGAATATCAAAAGAGTAGAACCTTAACCATGAACAAATACTGGCAACCTCTTAGATGGTATGTCGGGAACACCCAGATTGCAAAGAGGGCAAGTGTACTTACGGCTTGACCACTCTCGAGTCTGACAGTGGATTCCCGGCACCACTTGTTTCAGGAAGCACCTCAGTGATTTGATACTGGTTTTGGTTTTGGGTAAAATTTTAATTATGTTATCACTTGTAAGTTTAGCAAGTCCTTCACCTTTCTGAGTACTAGCCCAACCTTTGCATGTTGGCAGAGCATGCGGGTGTTGGAAAATCGACCAAAGTAAATTAATTAAGGGGGAAAATGAGTTGAAGTATTTTAATTATTAAAGAGCAATTGTTCAACCCTCCGACAGAGAGCGCTCTTGACTTAGTCTTAAGACCACATTTCAAGAGACTTTTTACTCTAAAATGCCTAATGCAAGGGAAAATGCAGATCTATAATGCTCTCAGACAGAGAGTGCTCTTGACTTGGATTTGGCAAAGTTCAAGAGGCTTTGTTTATTTTATGAAACAGTAAAGCAGTTGTGAAAAATGAAACCTTGTAGAAATAAAATATGTGATAGCTCAAATGATGTAAAACACAACTAGCATGCTACTTGTGAAATAAAATAAAAGATTTAGTGTTCTACCAATAAATTTACACTAATGGTGGGATCAAACTCCGAACAAGGTCAACCTCTAAGAACCGCCTGCACTTGAGAACTTCCAGCTAGCTGAAAGCTCTACCAAGGAAACTGACGAGGAAGGAAGAGTAACCACAAATTATGTGGTCCTGCACCTGGGATGGGATCTCAAGGATACTACTTCCGGTCAAAACTTGGAAGAGAGAATAAGATGGAGATAAAGACTACTCTAAAACAGAAAGCAAAAGATCTAATCTAACCAATCACCACACTCTTCCCCAAATGGGGAAGAAAACCAAAAAGTGGAGGACCCTCTCCACTTGAAATTTATTAATCTGATTACAATATGCCTTGGTTTGGAAACCTTGAAGGACTTTGAAGTAAAATGATACTTGGAAAATTTAAAGAAGAAGCAAGTTTTTGCTTGCTTTTACAAAGGATAAGTGTGTCAAGTTTTGCTCATTTTCATGGTTTCTTTGTCTTTTGCTTGGATCTTACTTCTTCAAAACTTCTTCAAGTTTCCTCCTTTCAAAGCATCTACACAAATCTTAAAAATTGCTCAACAATGCACCCCTTAACCGTTAGGATAATAAAACCAAATTTGAAATTAATTAAGTCTAGATTTGAAAATTTAGCTCTAAAACGTAAAATGCATGAGATTTGACATAAAACTTTAACTATGATAAAACGGACCAGCGAACAACAAACTCCTAAAATGCAATGGGAAATAATTTTTTTTGAGAAATTTTATGAAAAATATTCTATCTTTCAAAGTTGCAACTAGAGTTTAAACAATGCCAACTATACCAGTATGAAAAAAGAGATCTAGAATGCTTCTAACATTTACTTTTTTCAAATGCATGAGATGGATGCAATAATACTTAAGATAACTCTAACAAACTACTTTGCAAGCTAAAGAATGAAGCTAACACTACCTAGGCAATTCGTTTTTGTGACTTTTATGTGTTTAGGGCTCTTTTGGAAGGTAGACGAAAGGAGCCAATGAGGAGAAAACCTAAAGGAATTGATGGGAAAGGTCTTGGATAAAAAAATGAATGGGTGAAGGGTAAATCTAGGACAAAGACAATGAAATGGAGGAGGAGATGAAGAGTAAAACGAATGGGTGAAGGGATATCTAGGGAAAAGATAAATGAAAAGGAAGGGGAGATGAAGAGGGTAAAACGAATGGAGAAAGAGGATGCAAAACGAATGGAGGATGAGGGGTTTTGAAGTAGGGAAAGCTATGGAGGAAAATAGGCCTAGCAAACCAATAAAAAAAAGGAAACAAGGAGAAAATAAGAGGGGTTTGAAGAAAGAACCCTTTTGTAACCAAGTTTGAATGATGAAAATTTTGTTGATGGAGGAGAAAACCCTTTCTGCTTTAATGCCAATCTTAAGATCTTGCTCCTTGGAAGCATCCTGCAAACACACTATTAATAAAGGTTTTTGTTGGCGGAGAAGAGGGAGATACAACTAAGTTCATCTCATCTCAACCATTTTGAAGATCTGCAATGCACAAACACTTATACAAACAACACTTGATCAAATATAGAGAGTTAGACAAAAATGCATAAAGAGACAAGATAGTAAGACCGATTACAAGTTGCACTCTTTATACTATTCAAGCCTAAGCCTAGCAAACAAATTGGGACCATCAAATGCTTGCCCTACGCTCTTAGGAAAGAGATATAAGCATACATTTAAATCAAGCTTGAAATTGCATAAATGAAGAAAACATTACAGATATTACCTCAACAATGTATTAATAACTCATGAACCAATAGAAGTACACAAATTTGCCTCCAAAGCCAACTTTATTCCCAATGATAGCCAATAGCTATTACAATCTCCGCAGAGTAAGTTTACAATAACAATCCATAAGAAGAGAGCTAGAATGCATCTCTTAAATAGCAAAACCAACAACTAAAATCCTAATTCGAATTTGGCCAAAGAGAGCCAAATAACACTGAGCTGTAAAGTCGAATTCCAGTTCAAACTCAATCAAAAGGCTTGGGGTTCTAGTCCACAAGGTAAAGTCGAGTTTGGGGAGGCATGGGAAGCTCCACCCATCCAATGAAGGAGCTCCAACTAGGAAACACGTGAGCTAAATGAGGGCATGCGTGAGCTTAATGAGGGATGACATGAGCTAGATGAGAGACAAGTGTGAGATGTGGTAGGTGTGGTAGGTGCTAACTCGAGTCTATAAAGGAGCCAAATTTTAGTGATTGCTAGATTAGGGGAGGTGACTACCATTGGCTTCAATGCAAACCAACCACCCATTCATCAATTGCCACATCACTAAATCGAGTTTTCAAGGAGGGAGGGCGAATTCTCTATTGGAGTTTAACTTGCGCTGACTGGATAGTGGTCTGGTTGATGACTGAGATGATTGGAATCTTCTTTAATTCCCAGTGCCATGTCAATTAGCCTTTTATTTTATTCATTTCTGATTATTTTGGAGAGATTTGGATTTCTCTAAAATATTCAAATTTATTAATTTAATTAATAATTTCTCTGTAAATGACTTTTTAGAGAAAATATTAATTATAAGGCTGAATTGACATCCGAAAGTTGGGTTTAGCTGGTCCATAGGTCATGTGTGATTTTTGGCTTATGAAACGAGCCATCAATCATTGAATTCGGACCCCGGACGACTGACATATTACAAATTAATATTTCTCTATTTAAATTATAGAGAAATTTATTAAATTTAAAAAATAATTAAAAACCCAAACTCGACGGACCCGGTAAATTTTTTTCAAAATTTTTTCTGAGGGTCCTAGAGACTTGGGACATGACCAAAACCTATTCTAATAGTGTCTGGTAGGCTTATATACATTAGTTGGACTCTAATAACCCCCCATGGCCAAATTTTTCAAAATTGGGCATTCCAGCTTTGGAGGAAGCGGGAGAAAACCTCATCGATTATAGCTCGGCTGTAGGCAAAGTATAATTGACAAGGGAAAAAACTCCCTGGAATACCTTAGTTGCTTAATCAAGTCATGGGGAACCGAGACACTTAGATCCTACTAGCACACTTTATTACAAACTCCCATGGGGCCATGGTCATGTCGACTAAAAACAAAAACCGACTAGCCAAAATTGGCTAACTGCTGTAATCTGAAACCCAGACACTCTGGAAGTGAACACTGATGTGTTCCAACATTGGCAGCTCAATAAGGTTTCAACTTATTTGTACAAAATAGGTGACATCAGGGCCCATGAAGGGGGGTGCACTTCCTTAGGTTAAAAATAACAAACAATGAGGGGGGAAAAAATCCCACCCATGTTTTATATTTCATTGCTAGGCCAAGGGGAGAAAATCATGAAGGTGGGACCCCCCCTTTTGGCTTATTTCATTTTTTCTCATTTCCCATTGTGAGAGAAGGTTTTCCCCTTAGGGAGACAACTTCAAACTCTTAAAACTCTTGCATGGGGGGACCCTTTTGGCCTTGTTATCACACAACTTGTAGTTGTCCCAAAAGGTGATCCTATCCAGGATGGTAGAGGCGTTGGACAACTAAAGAGGTGACCCAAGAGAGCCACGATTCCCAATGATTATTGGTTGTCACGTTAATCGAGACACTCTCTCCTTTTGATCAAGACAAAGCAAGACCAAGGGGGAGGCCCTATCTAACCAATGAAGGCTAGTGAACCTACTCAAGACCTCCTAGGGAAATGTGAAAGTGAAAGGAGAGAGATCAAGAGTGAATGGATCTAGATCTAGAGAGTATAAGTGGACAAATGGAGTAAGGGCTTGGTTGAGGTGGCTTATAGAAGGGACAAATGCTCAACCAAGGAATGTACATACCACTTATGAGTTTAATTGAGTAGATCTGGATAGATCTAATGCCAATCAAGAAAATCCAATTGGGGCCCACCCTTAAAATATGGAAAATGAGTGAAATGGGCCCCACAAGGTGAAATTAAAGTTGGAATGACACTAGAATGGTTTCTAAACAATGAATGTGAAGTTTAAAAGGCAAAGTAGCTCAACCCAAATGATAGATCTAGAAAAATGCATAAAACCCACAAGTGCATCCCCCTCAAGAGAAGACTAATGCCTTAGATCGGGGGTCAAATGGAGTCGGATTCCAACCAAAATTTAGATATGAGGTTCTTTGATTAATTTAGAAGTGGGTTTTATGTTTCAAGCCCAAATTATCGCCAGATCTAAAAATCTAGGGTTTGAACAATGAGGGTTTGAAGTGACCAATGGGTAAAATGCATGGAAGTGAATACACACCTTGTAAATCTTACCACAAATGCTTGCGGCTACCAAGCACATCGATGATCCTTGCATTTAGTTACAATTCCAAGTTAGATCCATGTGATTCCAAGCAAGACGTCCTAGCCCAAGGAGGAAAAACGTCCTCTTTCACCTGCAAAAAAAACTACATACGTGAGATTTGATCCAAAGATAAAATAAGATCTATGCATGGGATATTAAAAGAAGCAAATCAATGGACAAAGAATAATTGAAAAACTCCCTTGAAGATGAAAACTTCATGGCCAAGGAGGATGTGGGAAACCCCTGCAATCTTTCCTCAAGGCAATTCGCATCCCTGCAACAAATGAATTCGACCTCCCTTTGTAGTTGTTGAAATCACCTGTAAAGAACCTAGATGTCTAAATCAAAAGATGTATAATCATGTACAAGAACATCCATTAAAGCATGGGAAGCATATCTGCAAAATAATATTTTATTCCAGTATTTTCAAAGCCCAAAAGGTGTTTTTACAATAGGGGGGTCTCTTCCTTAAATAGGAATGAGAGAGACCAAAACCCTAACCACTTTATGAACGAGTGGTTGAGATCAAAAGATAGATACAATATAATCAACGGTTATGATGAGCCATAACAATATAACATGGATCAACTCAATAAGAGGGGTGCACACTCACTAGAAGAGGCCCTAGGGGGTCGCACCACATAAAAAACAACTAGGACAAGTGTAGGAGCACATGGTGGGGCTAGGAGGTATTGATTCCCTTCACTAGCATCACCCCATGGCACAATAACATAAGATATGACTCAATAACATGTCAAAGTGACCAAATGACTAAATCGTGCCCTCCTCAATGAGAGAATAATACATCAAATAACAACCCGGAGAGTGTGTGGACCCCACTGACTACTGCAAACTGATATGGAAGGATTGGGATACATCACAAATGACCTATGAACAAACCTCATGCCAAAACCTTGCCTCAATTTCCCAAATCAATTTCCTGAATGACCTTTTTATCCCATTTTTATTCCACTTGAAAATCATCAAAATGCCTATAGCTCACTACTCGGTGTCTCAGACAAAAAATATGCCTGCACCAACATGTCTGGAGTTGGTGTAATATGGTAATAACAAGTTGTTGTACCCCCCATCTCCTATGTAGCGCCCTAGGAAAAGTGCTACGTCAATGCAACTGTTGGACAGGCCATTTCTGCATGGCAGGATTGGACAAAAGTGGAAATCTGACCATATCATCACCGAGAGTGCCTGTAACTGATATGCCCTAGGAAAAGTGCTACATCAATGCAACTGCTGGACAGGCCATTTTTGCATGGCATGATTGGAAAAAAGTGGAAATCTGACCATATCATCACCGAGAGTGCCTGTAACTGATACTTGAGCGTCTCAATGGACTCAAAAGGTCCAAATCTACTAGAGATGAGTACCCATACACCCTGTGGCAACCTGTGTGATCATTTGTAGCCTCAGCCATACCCAGACTATAATAAAATAATGGTTTGGTAATAATAACTAAAAAAAAAATACATCAACCATCATATGAAACCTATGTCCACTGTATGGAATCACCAAAGGTGTATCAAAGAACCATAAATCATCATCATATAACATAACTGGTCCAACTCATCACAGATCCCAAGGTTGACTTGGTCAAACTAGGTTTGACCAAGTCAAGACTGATCAAAATATGACCCAGGCTAGAAATGCCTAATGCTGCAAGTGAAAATGGTTAAAGCATGCTCTGTTAATCATTATAATAGAAAGACTTAAAGTATTAAGCATCATTTCACTGACAGTTAATAGATAATTATATCAAATACAATTTTAAATAATCATTTACTCAAAATAAAATCTCGAGAATATACTCATTTTGTAGACATGAACATTTTGCTAGCAAAGGGTGAGGGTGGAGAATGCAAGGCTAGGATAAGGGGATGAATTGACTGAATCAACACTGTGATACTTTGGATAAGGGAAAGAGAATACACACTTATGCATATGTCGGATAATAAACACACAGGGAATGACAAAGTCTCACAAATGGAATAAGTTGTTCAGAGAAATGCTTATTCAACCTTGGCAAATGTCTACAACTCACATCCAAGCTGAAACAGATCCGTGTGGATCTTTTCTAGAACCACTATGGTTGGGTGCTCGGCTAACCGTAACTTGAGGTTCTAGGGGACACTTAGAATTAGTTGTCCCTTACTCCATCTCACATCACAACCCGTAGGCTGCGTGAGGAATTAATCATTACATTTAATTTCTGGCAAGCAGTCTTTGGATTTAGCATATATTTAAGCACTTCTTTTTTAGGCCTTTATGATCCTTTTTTGGATTTTGCATGTGCTTAGAAGCACAACTAATCGCAGCTCACATCCAGGGTGCTTTTCATTTCAATTTCCATAGCCCTCTTTCATTTTGCTAAGAAACACAGTTTTATTTGTTTCCATGGGCTTGCACAAAAGATAATATAATAGTTTCCATATGCATGTAATAATGGTAGTACAATTTGCTTCAGGTCTTAGCCAACACAACTCAAGCAACTAGGGGGACTTTCTACAATCAAGACCAAACATTGGGGTAACCGACTGGAGTGATCAATGTATCAAATCCAACTCACCTAAGCTAAAAAACCAACACCAGCGTGTACTCCTGGCCCAGAAGGATCAAGGCTTCGGTAAGTTCTATTGCCAACTCAGAGATGAGACACAAACTAACAGGGATGCTATCCAACATAGAGGCAAAAGTGGGGAGGTCCTCCATATCATAGGTTGAGGTGTAATTTAGGGTAAAACCAATCAAGGGAGAGATAATGGATGGATGGGGAAGGTGAAGGTGATGCCTAAGCTAGCAAACCATAAAGGTGGGAATGATCATGTCCACACTCCTAAGAGGGTAAAACTGGTGAGTATAAAACAAGAGCTTCAAATTATGAGTAATAACACCATTTAGATAATCAATAATAACCATATCCATATCATACATATATATACTGTTAGATCATGATCAATAGATACTAAGTCAAGCTACCAAAATGACCAAAAGAGCAAGATAATAAAAACCAATGCACACCATATACCTGCTGCGCCATATACCTGTACCTGCTATCTGGAACATCTATAACCACTAAAAACATTGTTGCTGAAATTCAGGGCACTGCACGGCTCTGTATGGGATAAAAGGTCATCTCAGTCATCAAATCTGAGGTCAAGAGGCTTAGTCTTGGCATAAGGTTTATTTTATGTTTGATCTGGGGCTGCTCTGATATGTGAGTGATCATCAACAATACTGCTCATCATAAGTTGATCTCACCAAAACTGTATAAAGGCCAAGCTCAAAAATATACAATGAACTGCTCTGCAATCATGGTAGCCCGACTACTATGGATGTGATAATAGGCCTCTAACATCACCTTAGGCACATAATATAACATTTGGAAACTTAATTTCCCCTCCCCAAGTGACTATAGTCACTTTACAAAATTTTGTCATTCTAATTAATGACCAATTTTCCTGATTTCCTTGACTGACTTAGGAAAAGCATCAATTTTTTTATTATCAAAACTCAACAGAATAAATTCAAACTTGGTCCAAGGGTGTAAGGGGTCTTTTTCCATTGATTTGAAATACCCATAACCCTATTTATGGGTATTAAGTGCCACTTAACCCTCTTTTACATTACAACGTTTTATGCCTAGAGACTTTTTTTAATTACCAAAAAATAAAAAATTCTAAGTAAAACTTAATGAAATTTCACAAGACTCTGGATAATGTCTAGCATGGTAATATAGAACATTCCTAGGTCTTAATCACCCCATGGACTCGATCATTAGAACGCATTTCACCACATTGGAAGAATTTTTGAGTGAAATACTCAGATAATTAAAATTACTAAAAAGGAATTTTAATTATCAAAGGGAAAAAACACTCGATGAAAGGATTTCCCTAATAATAAAGTCCTAGGCAACTAAGTTTTACAAAAATGACCCTCATGCTGACATATCATTACAAAATCCCCCTCAGGGGTGTGGAAATTTCATGGAGAAGAGTGAAGAAGAGAAAGAGGACAAACTGCTTCGATTGAAAAACTTTGGTAGGTACATCTTTCTCGTCTTCAAGGTACATGGTACATGGTTTCCCACTTAGTTGGCTTGGTGGTCAATAAATCAAAAGTCACTTACAAAACTTGTGGGATTATATGGAATTTAGGGGTGCAGATGATGAAGATGTTTATATGCGGGCCCTGGGTGAATCCTTGGGTGGAAATGTCGGGTCGTGGTTTGATCATTTATCACCAGGATCCATCACTGGGTACGACATGTTCACTAGGTTATTAAAGAATAAATGGGGTAATGACATTGAAGAATTCATAACAGAACCTGTTATCACATTCATAGTAGCCGGGGCTACAATGTCTTCAGACCAGATTCTAGTACTTTTCAGAGCCAGTCCTTTACTGTGAGATGCTTGAGATCGGCAGTTGATGAGCAGCTATGCTATGATCACACATAATTTCAGCAGCCTTATATTTTCAGTAGCCCCAGAGCAGACATTATATCCTTATGCCATGACTGATCCTCGTGACCTCATATTGGATGACTGAGGTGGCCATTTCCTTCCATATAGAGCAGTATGATAGTGCCCAGAGTTATGCAGTAGCAGTGTCCCAGTGACAGTTGATGGTTCAGATGATGGATACAGGTATATGACCCAACAGGTATATGGCTGTGCATTGGATACCTATATGGTGCTCTTTTACTTATCTTATTAGCTTGATTAGGTATTTAATGGTCATGATATGGCAATATACATATATATATGGATATGGTTAATGGTTGACTATTTAGAATTAAAGTGGTCTAATTACTCGGAATCATAATTTCTTGTGTATACTCGTTGGTCTTACCCTCTTAAGTAGTATGGACTTGGTCATTCCCACCATTTATGGCTTGCTAGTTATGGCATCACCTGCCACTTTTCCTCATCCATCCATTCTCTTCCGTACTTTGTTTTATCTCGACTTACACTTTAGCCTGTGATATGGAGGAATTCCCCATTTATGCCTTTATGTTGGATAGAATCCTTGTTGTTTTTTGTTTTGGCTTTGAGTTGTGCAACGGAACTTACTGAATCCTTGATCCTTCTGGGCTGGGAGAATCCGTTGGTGTTGGTTCCTAAGCTTAGGTGAGTTGGATTTGAAGCCTTGACCTCTCTGGTCGGTTGCCCCCGATGTTTGGTTCTGATTGTGAATGATCCCCCTAGTTTCCTGAGTTGTGTCAACTAAACTTGAAGCAAATTGTAATACCATCATTACATGCATATGTGACTCATTGTTATATCTTCTATGCAAGCCCATGGTTTCAAATTTAAAACTGTGCTTTTAAGCACAATGAAAGAGGGCTATGAAATGAAATGTAAAGCACCCTGGATAAAAGCCGCAATTAATTGTGCTTCTAAGCACATACAAAATCCTAAGGATCATAAAGGCCTAAAAAACAGTGGTTAAATGTATGTTAAATCTAAAGACTGTTGGCCACGATTGAATTGTAATGATTAAATCCTCATAGAGCCTGCGGGTTGGGATGTGAGATGGAGTAAGAGACAACTAATTCTAAGTGTCCCCTAGAATCTCAAGTTACGGTTAGCTGTGCACCTAGTCACTGTGGTTCTAGAAAATATCCTCACGGAGCTGGTTTCAAGCTTGGATGCTAGTTGTAGACATTTGCTAAAGTTGAATGGGCACTCCTCAAAAACAACTTGTGAGACATTGACATTCCTTGTGTGTTTTCTATCCAACATATGCTTAGGTGGTTTCCCTTTCCTTTTATCCAAAGTGTCACAATGTTGAATTTGTAAAGTCATTTCCTTGTCCTAGCCTTGCATTTTCCACTTTCACCCATTTCTAGCAAAATGGTCACATCCATAGATGAGTATACACTTGAAGGTATTTTTCTTATTAATTGATTGCTTTAACCTAGACTTATATTTAATGTTTTATTTGCTTAATTGCCAGTAAATTCCATTTTATACTTTAGTCTTGCTATTGAAATAATTAAAGGAGCATATCTTATCCATTTGAACTTGCAGCATCAGTCAGTTTGAGCCTAGGTCATTATTTTGATCAATTTTGACCTGGTCAACCCAGTTTGATCAAGTCAACCGTAGGGTTCGAGATGAGTTGGACCGATGATGTTCAAGATTGATTATTTGTGGTCCTATGGTGCCCACTTGATGGTTCCATGCATCAGACACAGGTTTCATATGATGATTTGATGGATTATTATTATTTACAGACCATTATTTTTTATTGTCTGGGCATGATTGAGCTTACAGATGATTATCCAGGGGGTCACATGGTGTATGAGTACTCATCTCTACTGCATTTAGGTCTTCTGAGTCCATTGGCAAACTCAGATATCAGCTTCAGGAACTTTCAGATGGGATTATGGTCGGTCTATCACTTTATTGCAGATTTTCCATATAAAATGGTATGTCAGCACATTTTGAGATTATTTTGGTTCACCTAGGGCGCTACAGAGGGAGTATGGGGTCCAACCACTCGTTATTCCCATATTACCATGCTCCCGAACATTTTGGTGTAGTCAAATTTGTGCCTGAGGCACCAGGCAGAGAGATACAGGCATTTTATTATTTTACAGGTGATATTCCAGGAATAAAAAAGGGAAGAAATAGTCACTGGGGAAATCGATTTGGGAAAATGAGGCAAGGAATTGGCATGAAGTTTGTTCAGAGGATTTTTGTGGTGTATCCCACACCCTCCGGCACAGCTTGCAGCATTCAGTGGGGTCCACATACACTCCGGGCTATTATTTTAGGCATTTTCATTAGGTCATTGAGGGGCCACGATATGGTCATATGGTCACAATATGATATTATCTTGAGTTATTATATGTTATTGTGCCATGGGGTCATGCTAGAGAAGGACATGTTACACCTCCTAGCCTCACCATGTGCTTATGTCATGTGTTTTAGTCACTTATCATGTGGTGCGTCCCCCTAGGGCGTCTTAGTGATTGTGCCCCCTCTATTTTGAGTGATCCATGTATATTGTATTCGGGCTCATCTTAAACATTGACTATCATTGATGTATCTTTTAATATCAACCACTCATTCAAAAAGTGGTTAGGATTTTGGTATCTCTCATTCCTATTTAAGGAAGAGACCCCCCTCATTGTAAAGGGGACTTTGGCTCTTGGAATTTCCAGAATAAAGAGAAATTTTGCAGAGACTCTTGGATTTTATTTGTGGATTGTTCTTGGATGGCGATTGTAAAGTTTATTTTTCCTAGCATTTGAGATATTTCTGTGAATCCAAAATATTTTCGTGGAAATAGTGTTTATTGCAGGAGGGCGGTGTCAACTAAGACGTTTTTGCAGGGATTCCTCAACTCGTTTCACTTGAAGTGGATTTGTATTAGGGGGTTATCAATTGTATCTTTCATCATTATTCTTCTTCTTGATCTATTTCTTGTTGTTACAGTCTTTTTCTTCTATGCATCAAATCTTTTACTTGTGTAGTTTATATGTGCAGAAGAGAGGGGCGCATTGGCTTCCTTGAGCAAATCGATTTCACTTGGAGACACTGTTAAATCATCTCAAATTGATCAGGTAGAGGTAAATCATCACTTTCAAGGAAATTACAAGATTTTCCGGGTAAGATCTACACTTGATCTCTTGTTTGAGGTTCTAAATCATTGGCCATTTAATTTTACTACTCAAACCCTAACTATAAAAATTCATAAAAAATCTGTAGGCTTTGTTATTTGGTTTTCCGACGAACAAATTTTGGGTTTTCATCCTCAGGCGTAGCCCCAGGTGGGTCCTCAAGTGCATCTTGCTCTATGGACTCCTTCTGCCCATTTCCCTAGGCACTGATCTCTCCATGCTTACGCCCTCCTTGTTTGCTTGTCTTCCGGATGATCCCATCTGAAAGTTCCTGAAACAAGGTAAATACCAACAAGATATCTCTCCATGCTTGCGCCCTCCTTGTTTGCTTGCTAGATCTATTGTCAAGCTCTGCTAGGAATCCTCCAACTTGTCTGATCTACTCTTTGGGACATGTTATAAAATTCATAGTATCCAGGGCTACCATGTCTTCAGACTAGATTCCAATACTTTTCTGAGCCAGTATATTGAGTGAGTGCACCCCCTCTATTTTTGAGTGATCCATGTATATTGTATTCAGGCTCATCTTAGCCGTTGATTATCATTGATGTATCTTTTAATCTCAACCGCTCATTCAAAAAGTGGTTAGGGTTTTGGTCTCTCTCATTCCTATTTAAGGAAGAGACACCCCTCATTGTAAAGGGACTTTTTGGCTCTCGGCTATTGGAATAAAATCTGATTCTTGTGAGAAAGTCTTGGATCTTGGTTTGGATGTATGGCTATGGTGATTGAATCTACTTTTCCATTGCACTGAGGATCTTGGTGAATATCTTGCACATTTTCTATCCGTATTTTTACTTGCAGGTGAAGAGGACGATTTGGTAGAGGGGCGCATTGGCTGGGGAGACTCACCTTGTCTCTCACTCAGATCCAGTTATTCAGGGATTAGTTTTGTCTTTGTACCAATTAGTCTCTGCATATTATTCATTATTTGCATTTACCCTCATTCTTGTTTACTGATTGGGTTGATCTCCTTGGTTTTGCAGGAAGAGAGGGGCGCACTTGTGGACTTGGGAAAATCGTGTGCACAAGAAAACAAGCCGAATCTTCATTTTATCTTTGCAGGAGTAATCCTCGTCATGCTAGCATCCGTTCTCATCATCTATGTACGCTCATAAGGTGAGTATTTTATTTCTCCAACTTACCCATCTGTCATTTACTTCCAAACCCTAACTGAAAAATCTTATAAAAATTCGTTCGGTTTAACTATTTATAATTTCGACGAACCATTTTTGGGTTTTTACCTTTAGGCCTAGCCCCAGGTGGGTTCTCTAGGGCGTCACCCTCTGAAGAGTCCATCTTCCCTTTCCCTCCTTGGTTTGTTTATATTCTGGGTTGTTAAAACCTTGTTTTTTGAGCTTGTGTGCCTTGATACTGTCAGATTTACCTTCAAGATGTGCTAGAAATCCTTAACTCTTCTAGATCTACTTGTTATCACACACATAGTAGCTGGGCTACCATATGAGCAGAGCAGATATCTGCACTTCCCAGAGCTTTTCTTTTACACTTTTTTCAGTGAGATCAGCTATGATGAGCAGCATTATTTATGATCACTCAGACATCAGAGCATCTTTGCATCAGACAGTTAGTAGACCTTATGCCAAGGCTGAGCCTTCAGACCTCAGATTTTATGACCGATGTGGCCTTTTATTCCATACAGTTGCAGTGCAGTTCTTCGGTATTTCAAATACAGTGTTCTCGGTGGTTATAGTTGGTTCAGATTACAGATATTGATTGATGACCTTGTATATATATGATGTGCATTGATGTTATTACCTTGCTGTTTAGGTCATTTTTATTAGCATTGAATTGGTATAAAGTAATTATGATCTGGCAGTGTATTAAACTTGAAATGAAATTGGTTATGGATTATATGTACTGGTTGTACTACTGACATTTGGAGACTCTTGTTTTATACTTGTTGGTCTTTACCTTCATATGAATGTGAACATGATTATTTAGTGTCTTCCTGGCCTACTAGCTTAGGCACCACCTTCACTTATCTCCACTTGTCCATTTGTCATTTCCCCATATATTGGTCTTCACCCTGACTTACACCTTGACTTGTGACATTGAGGATCTCCCTGCTTTTTCCTATGTGTTGGACTTGCATCCATGTTTTTATTGTGTCTCGGCTCTGAGTTGGCAACAAGACTTGCCTTTGGTGAGTTGTATTTTATGCCTTTATCATTCTAATCGATTGCCCCGATGTTTGGTTTAGATTGCGGAAGTCCCCCTAGTTGCTTGAGTTGTGTTGGCTAAAACCTGAAGCAATATTGTAATACATATGGAAACTGTTGTTATATCTTGTACAACCCAATGAAAAGGGCTATGAAATTGAAATGTGAAATGTAAATGCACCCCAGATGTAAGCTGCGATTAGTTGTGCTTATCAACGCATGTGAAATCCCAGAGGAGTCATGTTAGGCCTAAAAAGCAATGGATAAATGTATGCTAAATCTAAAGATTGTTGGCCATGAAATGAAGGTCCTAAAAAGAAGTGGCTAAATGTATGCGAAATCTAAAGACTACTGACCTTATATGTGAAACTTTCCTCATTGAGCCTACAGGTGATGATGTGAGATGGAGCAAGGGATAGCTAATTCTAAGTGTTCCCTAGAACCTCAAGTTACAGTTGGTCGGGCACCTAGTTCGCGGCGGCTCTAGTAGTAGACAATTTTTGCCAAGGTTGAATAAGCACTTCTCTGAACAACTTACCCATTTGTGAGACACCGCCATTCCTTATGTATATCTTGTCCAATACATGCTTAAGTGTGTAACACCATGTCCTTCATCCAAAGTATCACTATGTCAATCTAGTCAAATCAGCCCTTCTAGACTAGCCTTATGTCTTCAGCCTTCACCCTTTGATAGCAATTTGATCATGTTTACAAACAAGTATATTTTTGAGATTCTTCTTGGAAGTGGATTATCTAACTAACCTATTTATTATTTATTAACTGCTAGTGAAATAATGCTTACTACTTTAGAGTCTAGCTATGAAAATGATCTAGAGAGCATGCCTTAACTATTTGCACTTGCAACAGTTTGGCTTCCTAGCCAGGGTCATATTTTGATCAGTTTGACCAAGGTCAACCTTGGGATCCATGATGAGATGTACCACTTTATGTATGATGATGATATATGGTCTTCTATTTACCTTGTTGATGATTCGATATGATGGGCACAGGCTTCAGATGATGATTGATGCAGTTTGTCATATTTATTATTATTTCCAGATCATCATATTTTTACATTGTCCGGGTATGGTGGACTGTACAAATGATCCTACAAGTTATAATGAGGTGTATGAGTACTCATATCTAGTGGATTTGGGTCTTATGGATCCATTGAGACACTTATCTATCAGTTTCAGGCACTCCCGGGCATGTTATTGGCAGTTTTCCACCTATTGACCAGATTGGCCATGCTGATGTGGCATGTCCAGTAAGAGCCTTGGAGGCTAGTTGTTGCCTAGGGTGCTACATGGGAAGGGGGTGGTCCAACCACTTGTTATTACCATATTACCCCCCTTCTGGACATGAGGGCACACCCAGTTTGACAGCGCAAGCACCTGGTGGTCAGTTATGGGCAGTATCAGGGTTTTCAGAAGGATTAAAAAATGGAATAAAAAGGTCACTGAGGAATTTGATTTGGGAAATTGAGGCAAGGTTTTGGCATGAGGTCTTCTCTGAGGTCATCCATAGTGTATTCCACTCCTTCCAGATCAGTTTGCAGCAGTCAGTGGGGTCCACACAGTCAGCAGGATGTCTTTTGATGTATATTTCTCTCAGATTTGGGAGGACATGATTTGATCATTTGTGTACTTGGACATGTCATTGAGTCTCATGTTATATTATTGTGCCATGGGGTGATGCTAGTGAATAGGAATAATACCTCCTAGCCCCACCATGTGATTCTAGTCACTTGTCCTAGTCATCTCATGTGAGGGACACTTGTTGATCTCATATGAGGGACACAAGGTGAAGCACTTAATGCTTTGTCCTTGGGCTAGTTCCTTGACATGGGTAGGTGATGTCCCACTTGATTTGGATAGATCCATCTTGATAACCTACCCCTAGTGCTTCACCTTGTGGGCCCCATTCCTCATTTTGAGGGATTGAGCCCCACTTGGGTCACTTGGTGATGCACTTTCAAATCTTAGATCTATGGGGATCTAGCTCATATTGGGGCATGCCATTTCAAACCCACCTTGATAATTGCCTGAACTACCTCGATCTACATTTTGGTGAAATTTGGACTCCATTTGCCCCCTCAAATTAAGGCACTAGTCTCCCTTGGGTAAATCACACTCCTTGGGCTAGTGTTCTTTTGGCTAAATCCCATATGTGGGTGTTGCCTCATTCATCTTAGATCCATAGATCTACATCATTGGATACCCCTTAGTGCCATCTCACCCCTAACTTGACCTTGTGGGCCCCATGTTGACGTATATAACTGAGCTAAAGGTTTCCAATGTAGACCCAGGTACTTAGCGGTTCAAGGAACCAACAAAACCCCTATTCACCGACCCTTTCGGCAACAAGTTGCGTGCAGCCTGAGGTCTCACCCGAGGTGAAGCTGAGGGGGTGGTTGCGGAATCAAGTTTCCACAACCTAGTGATGCAAGTGTAGGAGGACTGATAAGCAGTGTGACACCACAAGGGTTGCTGCGTGTAGACAACTGCGCGAAGTGTCTACTTCGCGTCAGATACTTTGGCAAGCGGAGGCGCTTGTGCAACCAACGCTTCCGAAGGCTGTGCGGTATGGGACTCTACTGGCATCACGACAATAAGCTATCAACAACTTACCTCGCAGCGAATCTCAATGGTTCAGCGCGTCAGTTAGACCGTACGTCAATTCCTAGACTTGATTAACTCTAATCAATCTTACTTAGAATCCTTAGTATTATTTATCCATTCAACACATTCATGTTCTTATCGTTATGTTGCATGCAATCGAATAAACATACGATACTGCGCGCTCCAACGCTGCGCTTAAATTCAATGTTCAACTATGTGACTAGTCAACAGATTCATACATTCACAGACTTATAAGTGCTGAATATTTACCATTCATCCATGCATGTATTACTTAACATACTATTCCCATTCTCTACGGCGAATACATATAAAAGAAATCACATAACAGACAACTGCAGTATTAAACATTCATATCTAGCAAATGAACAGTCGCAAACACATAATTTAACGTGGTTCACCTCCTGGATGGAGACTACGTCCACAAGAACGGTTGTTAATATTGATCTTTATGGGAAGGATACAACCATTCTTAGTCTGCGCACTCAGCTGCAGACTCTCTCCTCTCTCAGATAGGTCTCTGCGCACTCAGCTGCAGAGCCTTTACAATAGCTTCAAACTTTAAAGATTCTAGCAATGCTCAATAGTGAATAGCTCTATTAGAGATTAACCCTTTCCCATACAAAATGCCCATATTTATAGATCACGCCCATGGGTCGCGTCTTTACAATCATTAGGCGAAAAAACCCTTAGGTTTACAAAACTGGTGTGGCTAACTGCCAGCATGACTATCGTCGTCGACATCCTGCTCCACCTGCTCTAGCTGGGCCACTCGTGGCTCACACGCTCTTCTGACAGCCGAAGTCCTCAAAATGGTTACGACTGCATCATGGCCTGTCCCTTTCCGCCGCTTTCACCTACTCATCACCATCGATGTCGTAGCCTAGCTTCTCAACTACTTGCCGCCACTCTCTCTCTGACAGTCCTTGTCATCCGTCTTCACGTGCCCAAAATAGGTCGCTTTCTCTGCTCCGACCTTTCCTTACCCAAAATAGGTCATATCCTCGTCTGACCTTTATCCATATTACGAACCCAAAAATAGCTCATGCGCTATGATGTTCATCGTCCTACTACGCAACCATGCCGTGGTCATTGCCGTCGCGCGATATGCGCAATTTCTCAAAACTGTCGGTAGCTTGTCGCCACACGCAATGCGCACTTTTCAGTACTTGTGCAAAATATTCCAACTTGGGTCCCGCCCAACAGGCCCCTAACACTCACCTGTGACTCGTCCCGAGCCACTTCCACCTGTGGACTTTGGTGCCGCATCGTCCATTGTACCGAGCTTTGATGTAAAGCTTTGCAGAGTTCCTGCTAACTCTGCAACTATCTCCTTGGATTTTTGTTCGAAACCTTGAAGCATCTCCTGAGTTGCCTGTGAGACCTTTTGCCTAGCCACTTGTTCTTTCATCCATGTGTATTGTATTTGGGCTCATCTTAGCCATTGATTATCATTGATGTATCTTTTAATCTCAACCACTCATTCAAAAGGTGTTTAGGGTTTTGGTTTCTCTCATTCCTATTTAAGGAAGAGACCCCCCTCATTGTAAAGGGACATTTGGCTCTTGGCTATTGGAATAAAATCTGATTCTTGTGAGAAAGTCTTGTATCTTGGTTTGGATGTATGCCTATGGTGACTGAAACTATTTTTCCATTGCATTGAGCTTCTTGGTGAATATCTTGCACATTTTCTATCCATATTTTTACTTGCAGGTGAAGAGGACGATTTGGTAGAGGGGTGCACTGACTGGGGAGACTCACCTTGTCTCTCTCTCTCAAATCCGGTTTATTCAGGGAGTAGTTTTGTCTTTGTACCGGTTATTCTCTGCATATTATTCTTCGTTTGCACTGACCCTCATTCTTGTTTTCTAATTGAGTTGATTTCCTTGGTTTTGCAGTAAGAGAGGGGTGCACCTATGGACTTGGGTAAATCGTGGGAGCAAGAGAACAAGCCAAATATTCATTTGATCTTTGCGAGAGTAGTCCTCGTTATGCTAGCATCCATTCTCATCATCCAGGTATGATCATAAGGTGAGTATTTTATTTCTCTAACTTACCCATCTGTCATTTACATTTTAAAACCCTAAGCTAAATCTTCTAAACATTCTCCGGGTTTAACTACTTAGAATTTCGACAAACCATTTCTGGGTTTTTACCTCTAGGCCTATCCCTAGGTGGGTTCTCAAGGGCGTCACCCTTTGAGGACTCCATCTGCCCTTTTTCCTAGGCACTGATCCTTTGACCCTTGCGCCCTCCTTGGTGTGTTTGTCTCCAAGGTTGTTAAACCCTTGTTTTTTGAGCTTGTGTGCCTTGATACTGTCAGATTTACCTTCAAGCTGTGCTAGAAAGCCTTAACTCTTCCAGATCTACTACTTGGGACCGTTTTCGCCATTTTTAATTCATGTTTCCCAAGGAAGTTAGATTTAATCATTTACCTTGGCACTTAAATCCTGGATCCAGTCTTAATCTTCAAGTCATTGTGTCTAATAAATTTAAGGTTGAATCTCATCTATCCTAAGTCTCCACAGTGACCTTATTCCTTAGATCTAGGGTTCTTCACCCCTCACCTTAACGTATCCTATTGAATAGCTTGATCAGGGTCTCCCCCTTTGCTATCTGGGGCTTGGATAGCAAGACGCCAAGAGTGCTTCGATTGGCGTGACAACCAATCCATATTGGGGATCGAGGCCCCCTTAGGTCCCCTTTTTAGTTTCCTAGCTCCTCTACCGTCCTGAATAGGATCATCGTTAAGGGGCAACTACAAGTTTTGTGATAACACCTACCTTGCAATAAGCCTACTCTGTTTTGGAGCAGCATTTTCCATTAAAAAGGCATGTAAGCTAAGGAAGAAGTACTTGAAAATAGCCTCAGCATTTGAAAATAGTTCACAATGAAAATGCTAGGAACTGTCTGGTGACAATTTGATTGCACCCACTAGTCTTCTCCATGAAAAATCCTCTACACAAATTTGGTGATAATTCCTTGGGTCAGCTTAAGCAATACTCATGGACAAAAGACTAAATAGGGTGATATTAATTGAACTTCATGAAATTTGGGTATGAAAGTATTTTCCAAAATACTAATGAAGTCAAAACATGGCGAATTTTGAACTAGAATTAGGAACTTTCTCAGAGTTGGAGTTGTTATCACATCCATAGTAGCCGGGCTACCATGATTGTAGATCAGTTTCCAGTATTTTTTTGAGCCAGTCCTTTAGACATTTTTTATGAGATTAGCTGATGATGAGCAAAATTATGATGATCACTCCTATTCATTCAGTGGATCCAAAACTTGTACATTTACAGTCGCATGCCAAGACTGAACCCCATGACACCAGGTCGGTGAATGAGATAGCCATTCCTCCATCATCCAGAGAAGATTGACGACAATGACCATATTATATTCAGATGCAGTGCTTCAGTGTGATTCAGGTAGTTCAGATCAGGAACTCAGGTATATGATCCAGCAGGTATATTTTGGTACATATGGGTTGTTGATGTGCTCCTCTTATCTAGGTAGTTTATGACTGGGTATATTATGATGCTTGTTGGCTCTATCTTATTTGATGCTTACTTGTTGTTTAGAATAGAAGTGGTTGGTTACTATTGGTAGGAGGTTCTTGTATATACTCGTTGGTCATACCCTTACTCTATGAAGTACTGACTTGTCCATTCCCTTATTTCAGGGCCTTTGCTATCCATGGCACCATCAATCATTTTCTCCGTCCATCCGTTATCTTCTAGTTGTGGTTTTATCCCAACTTACACCTTAGCTAGTGATCCCAAGGACTTCCCCCACCCAGACCTCTGTGTTGGATATATTCCTAGTTTGCATTGTGTCTCGACTTTGGAGTATGTGATTTTAGTCACAGTGGTTATTCTCCTCTAGTCCTCGAAACCAAGTATTCCTACAAACAATGTTGCTAAACACTAGAGCATCGGATCTTAAATGCTATATCTAAGGGATGCTTAGTTAGCAAAAACAGTGTTTCTAAACACTACCATGCATATCTATATTAGCTAGTCAGTGGCCAAGGGACGCGCACTCATCCTTTGTATGATGTAAGGTCGTTTGCCCCTACAGGGCAATAAGGTGGTCACTCCATCGCACCTATGGACGATGGCGGGCAATGGAGGTCATACTGAATCATTATCTGAGGCCCGCCGGGATATTCAGGGCACTTGCTCTTGGAGGTTGGCTAGTGAAAATCTATAAAGTGAAATAAATGTTAAATCATAAATATAAAAGCTGACAAATAAATAAATTGCTAAAAGGTTGCTTGTCTAGAGTCTATTGGAAGCATTCTCATCACTCTACCCATTTGTGAGACACCACTATTCCTCGTGTCATTTTCTATCCGGTATATGTGTAGGTGGTCTCCGTGGTTCCTTCATCCGAGAGATTGCAGTGTTGAGGTTGTTGAGTCCCTCCCCTAGCCTAGCCTTTGTTTCTCCACCCTCACCCATGGTTAGAAAATTGTTCAAGTCAGTAAACGAGTATACACTTGAAAATCCTGTTTATAGTAGCTAGTTACTTTGATCTATACTTGTATTATTTATATTATTTGCATGCTTATGCCAGTTAAACATCATTCTATGCTTTAGTCTAGCTACTGATATAATTGAAGGAGCATATCATAACCCTTTGTACTCGTAGCAGCAGTCATTTGTGATTTGGATCATTATTTTGGTCATTCTTGACCTGGTCAACCTAGTTTGACCAAGTCAACCACGGGGTCCGGGATGAGTTTCGGCAGACAGTGATTGAGATGGTTTATTCATGGCCCATATGTGTCCATTTGATGGTTCCATGCTTTAGACAACCTCTTCAGATGATGGTTTGATGATTTTTTTTATGATTATTATTATTTATGGAACATTATTATTATTATTTTGTGCATGAATGAGCTTATAGAGGTATCTTTTGATGGTCACATGACGTATGAGTACTCATTCCTAGTTGATTTGAGCATTCTAAGCTCAATGGTGCACTCAGTTATCAATTCCGGGCATTTACAAGTGATGATATGGTCAGATTACCACTTTTTTCCAGTTTGGCATGCAGAAATGGCCCATCCAACACTTTCATTGAGCTAGCACGTTTTCCAAGGGTGTTACATAAGGAGATGGGGGTCCATCCAGTCATTATTACCATATTACCCCATCTCCATACATTTTGGTACAATTAGATTTGTGTCGGGGACACTTGGATGTGAGTTACAAGCATTTTTGTACTTTCAGAGGTGGTTTTTCGGCAGTAGAATGGCTCATTGAGGAAATCGATTTGGCTTAGTAGGGAAAGGAAATGGCATGCGACTGGTCCGGGATGATTTGATGATGATGTCCACACATTCTAGAACTTGTTTTGACATCAATGGGGTCCACACGTCCCAATATTCATCATTTTGGGCATTTTATTGTGTATTTGAGGGGCCGCGATTTGGTCATATGGTCACATTATGATGTTATCTTGTCGTATTATTTGTTATTGTGCCATGGGGCCATGCAGATTGTGTGGTTAGGGACCATACTATACTTTTTTTTTTTCAGGTCAGAGATCAGTTGCCTTTAGAGGGGGCATGTATTTTGTTCAGATTGCCCCGAGAAGAGATATCAGTGGGGATAGATGGTTCAGACATGTTACACAGCATCTGCCAGAGGGTCACCCTTCCTTGCCAGGCTTTGAGTAAGCCCATTGAGACAGTTGCCTAGCTTTATTTTGATTGAGAGTATTACAGAGTATTGCTGGTTTATTACTTGTTGCCCGGATTCAGCAGAGATCCAATTTCAAAGACAGCTTCAGCAACAGGTATATGGTGCGGCAGGTATAGCATTTCATGTTTTATTGCTCATGTTGTTGATTAGACTTGTTTATATATGATAGTACACTGACTTTGCATATGATGATTGATATGGTGATCTAGCTGTCATTATGATGTGTTGTTGGGCCCTTGGTGATGTCAGTCCACCCCTTCCAGTAGGCTCCTGTCTATGCACACTGGATCATATCCCTACTATTGGTATAGAGTTGGTCATTTAGTCCTCGTAGGCAGCTGACTTTGGATCCACCTTCACTTTCTCCACGCATTCGACTCATTCATGTTGGTCTTTCCCAACTTGGACTTTGATTTGTGACCATGAGGATCCCCTTCCCCACTGACCTTTGAGTATGCCATGATTCCCTGTCTTTTGTGCCTCGGCTCTTTAGTGTGTGAGATGCACTCTCAAACCTGGGATTTGCTCCTGTCGGTTGCCCCCAGTGTTGCAATGCAGTACAATGGTTTGTACAATGATTAAAGATTTGACTTTCGATTGACTCAAAAGTAGAAGACTTATCATCAGAAGAAATTGGGTAGGAAAGGTCATCTCCGGATGTTGACAAATCACTTGATATTTGATTGTTAAATGATTCAACAATAGGATCGGAAAGGGGAAGATTTTGATCTTGGATTTGATTTGAAAGATACATATCATCGAATTCACTTCCCCATTCTTCTAGGAATTTATTTTCAAATAAGTCATAACCAGAAATGCTATAGGGTTTCAAATTCGAAAGCCAGAGTCCAGCTCTTTCTTTGAAAGATGAAGCCAATAGTCTCATACACACATCCTCATGGGTTATGGATAATTCTTTAATAATTTCCCTAAAAAGTTCAAGGTGTCTTTTAGCAGAGATTTCATAACTTCCATCGAAAATAGGCAACCTTGCACATGCTTTATGAGGAATATGATGAGGATACCCAACAATTTTTGAAAAGTCAAAAACTTTTAAACGACCAAAAGTTCTAGGTCGCTCAAAAGCAGCCATGGATAATAATTTTTTATTTTTTATTTTTTATATTTTTATATTTATTTTTAAATTCAAGAACCTGAAAACAAAAAGATGTACCCCATGGGTTCTAGATAACGATAAGATCTGTCTTAACTCTAGTGTTGTAAGGATGCAAATGAGCTCGCTCCTCAGCAGAGTCACGGTTGGGAGTCGCCAGGTAGATTTCTTAAACTCTTCTACCAAGATATGTGTCGTTGTACATGCAGGAGAGAGTGAATAATGACTACTAGATTTATCCAAGGTAAGCCTATGCCCTCAAACGCCAAAATGTTAGGCAAAAAGAACGGGAGTAGGGCTTGAGAAATATATGTCAAACCAGAGTAAGCCTATGCCCTCCCCGGCAACGGCGCCAAAATGTTATCACCTAAACTGTAGTTACCCCTATGGATGTATCCACTCATGGATGGAAATAGGGAAGGGAAACTCAAAAGGTGCAACCACGATCACCTCGACCTCCAATATATGGTTGTCACGCCAATCGAGGCAACCTTCACTTTATGTTATCTAGCCCAGACAACAAAGGGGGAGACCCGATCTACTTCCGACAGGAGAGATCAAAACCAAGACACCAAATCAAGTTAATTCTAAGTGAAGTAAGGCGTATGGTGTATCCTAGACCTAAGGATGAAGTCACAATATAAGTAAGGGGTTCAATGAGTATAGCTTTGGTTCATTATTGATGTGAGAGTGACTTATAGTATTTGAAATGGGATCCAGGATTGAAGTACTAGTTCAATGTGAGAAAATCCACTGCCTTGGGAACCGTGTCCAATGCAGGGTAGTTAAAGGGTTGAATTGGGGATAACTAGTACAAGTGACAAGCTTGATCATGATACATGATGGCATCAAGGGTTTAGTTCACCACACTAAGGTCAAACCACAAGTTAATCCAAAAATCTAGGAAAGTCGAATTGACTTGGAGGGAAATCAGTGCCTTGGGAATTGGGATAATGGAGTCAAAGTAAGGTTAACTTGTGGTTAATGACTCCTATTGCATGAGACAAGTGGGCAATTAAAGTCTTGATGGGTGAAAAAGTCTAGATCTAGGTTTGACCCAAGTGGACCACAATCCCTTAAAACAAGGAATGCTATCCCCAAGGCAAGATTTGACAAGGTGACCTACTAGACCTAGGTTTTGAATTATTCCCGTTCCAAATCCACAAAAATCTCAAGTACCCATGTCCTAGAAGTGGATCAACTCCCTTCTCCAAGGTGGTGCGACTTTGCCCAAGGAGGCCTAAAAGTGGGGTAAGTGGGGTCAAGACAAGTCCAATGGCATCCAAACTTTAGATCCAAGTAGGTTGATCAATGGGGAGTGTGGATCTACAATTTCACGGCAATCCAATGGCTAGATCTTACTAGATCTGAGTTTGAAGATACCAAGTGGTCCAAAATGGGGATTAAATCCCTTAAAATGTGGAATAGGGCCCACAAGGTAGAAATCAGAAAAGTGACGATCTGAGGGTAGGTTATTGGATGTGTAGATTACGAATTAAGTGGGATCTCAACTACCCATGTACTAGATCTAGGTCAACCCACCCAAACTAGGAAGTGTGCCCTTGCTTGGAGAGGCTAAGTGCCTTGGGAAGAGGGTCAAATGGAGGCCAATCTTCACCAAACTATAGATCCGGGATGCCGTGGATACTATAGAGGTGGGTTTTCAATATCTTACCCAAGAAGCCACTAGATCTTAGTAGATCTGAAAAAATGTAAAAATGGGGGTTTTGATTAATTAGGGTTTTAAATGTTTTAGACAAGTGGATAGATCATGGAAAGAAATTACCTTGAGATCATACCTCAGTGATGTGAATGAGATGCCTTGATGTTGAGGAAGATTCCCGCAGAGATCAAATGAGAGATTGTTGATATTGCTTGCCGAATTGATGCCCTAGCCCACAAGTGCGCCCTCCTCTACCTGTCAATCCAAGGAAAATTGATTTCAATCAGAGATGTCAAGTATGGAGGAAATACAAGTACAATGCAATGATAACATAGAATCGAAGGTCCTGGGACAGTAATACTCCCTGTTACCAACGAAGAGATCCAAAGAAGAAGTAGGGAGAGTCTTCCCCTACCAATACTTCCTCAAAGCAAATCGGCCTCCACCTGTAGATGCAAAAACGTGGTACAAAAGATATGGCAAACAAGATCTCCAATAACTCAGTGCAAAGGAAGAACCAACGAACGAACACCAAAAACATTCACCACAACACTGGAAATAGATGCAATAATAATTTTTTATTCCAATAATCCAGAGCCACCAGTCCCCTTTACAATGAGAAGCTCTCTCCTTTAAGTAGGAAGGAGAGGCATCAAAATCCTAACCACTTTTTGAATGAGTGGCTAAGATTAAAAGATACAAATGTCTAATCAATGGTTGAGATGAGCTCAACAATAAAATACATGGATTACTAATAAAATATAATATGAGTGGACAAAATCGCCCTAGAAGAGGGGAATCCCACCAAATCATGATGACAAAATATAATAGGAAGCTTATGGTGGGTCCAAGGGGTAATTTTATCCACCCTTGGTCAATCCCCATAGCACAATAATAATAAAAAAGTCATCAATATACCAAATCGTGCCTCTATGAACAAATCGTAGGCCTCAAAAGACCTCAGAAATCATCAGAAAGTGCCATAAGTGATGGATACGGGCCCTGATGAAGCTGAAACTGCTGGAGGAGGTGCGGAAGACATCAATCCATCATCACTGATCATCCCATGCCATGGAGGAGGTGCGGAAGACATCAATCCATCATCACTGATCATCCCATGCCATAACATTGCCTCAGTAGCTCAAATCGATTTCCTCAATAGCCATTTCTACCAATCCTGAAATGCCTCGGGAAGCGTGAAACTGCCCCAAACTGCCTCCTGGAGTGCCTGCGTTGTCAAGGTGAGGGCACCAGTGTGTCTGGGAGGTGGGTAATATGGTATAAACAAGTGGTTGGACCACCCCCTCCAAGCACAGCGCCAGTGGTAGCCTACTGAGGCTCAACCATCACTGTAAGTGCCCGGAACTAAAAACAAACTGTCTCATTGGACTCAGAAGGTCCAAATCCATCCAAGATGTGTACTCATACACCATATGAATCTCTGCATGATCAAAATATATATCCAATATACCGGAACAGGTCAAATAATAATAATCTGTAAATGATCAAATAATGCTGTAAACCATGAATCATCATCATAACCCTGTAGCTGCTGCATAGAATCATCATGTATGTGTACATAGACAATATATCATCTATCCATATCATCACAAGGTCCAACCATCTCATGTCCTATGGTTGACCTTGGTCAAACTAGGTTTGACCAAGTCAACATGACCAAATATAACTCAGATCTATCATCAAAAGCTGCTGCACAGTGTCAAAGGTTAATGCATGCTCTACAACTTATTCAAATAACAATTATAACACAAAGTAATCATTACTGGCGATCTAAATCCAAATATATAATGTCATTAATTATTATTATTACTCAGACTAGACTTTCAAGATCATACTCACTTCATAGCTGTGATCAATTTGCTAGTGAAGGGTAAAGGCTAAATTAATTGGCTAGGCTAAGGGATGACTTGACTGACTTAACTTTGTGACACTTTGGAAAAGGGAAAGGGAATACACACCATAGTATATACTGAATGAGCAACAACACAGGGAATGGCAGTGTCTCACAAATGGATGAGTTGTTCAAAGAGGGTTTATTCACCTTTAACAGATGCGCACAATCCATAATACAAATAAGGCCAGCAATTGTTTTGATATAGCATTTAAGTTCCATTGCTTTTTGGGCCTGAAGTTTCCATAGCCTTGGTCTATGTGTGTTTATAAACACATTGCATAGATTTACATTTATTTTAGGCTTTCTGCTGCAGGTGTGTTTTTAAGGCACTTGTTTATCTGAGCACTTCTAGGTGTGTCATGGACAGCTTGTTTACTTAGGTATTTACATTTCCAAAAGATATAACATTTTATTTTCATGGCCATTTTCATTTGGCATGCCTTTCATTCATGTGTGTTTAGAAACACATTGCATGAATGAGCTTTTCATACAAGATATAGCATTTCATTTTCCAGATTTTGTATTCATGGCAGCACTAAAAGTTTCAGGTTTAGCCAACACAACTTTAGTGACTAGGGGGAATTCCAAGGAACTCCAACTCACCATAGGTAAGTTTTGTCACCAACTCAGAGCCGAGACACAGTAAACAGGGAAGCTCATCCAATACAGAGGCTACAGTGGGGAAAAGTCCTCCATGCCACTAGATCCACATCCACAAAAATCTCAACCACCCACTTCCTCAAAGTGGGCAAACTCACTCACCCAAGGGAGTGCGACCTTGCTCAAGGAGGGCTAAAAGAGGGGTTAAGTGGACCAAATCAAGTCCAATGGCCACCAAACTATAGATCCAAGTAGCTTATGCACCGATCTATGTGGATCTAGAAAATCATGTCAATCCAAGGGTTAGATCTTACTAGATCTGAGTTTTAAGGTGCCAAGAAATTCAAAAGGGGGTTTTAATCCCTCAAAATGTGGAATGATGCCCACAAGGTAGAAATCACCAAAGTAAAAGTCTGGGGGTAGGTTATCAAGTGTGTAGATTACAAATCAAGCGGGATCTCACCTACCCATGTGCTAGATCTAACCCAACAAGCCTCTCCAAGGAAGTGCGATTTGGTTCAAGAGGGCTATATTGCCTTGAAAAGTGTGTCAATTTTAACCCAATCACCACCAAAC
Organism: Larix kaempferi; assembly: GCA_027924585.1. Classification (NCBI taxonomy): domain Eukaryota; kingdom Viridiplantae; phylum Streptophyta; class Pinopsida; order Pinales; family Pinaceae; genus Larix; species Larix kaempferi. The sequence goes on along the minus strand of BSBM01000612.1, from coordinate 2,322,417 downwards.
TATAGATCCAACTAGGGGTGGATGCTATAGAGGTGGGTTCTTAAGATCTTTTTAAAAGCAAGGCTAGATCTAAGTAGATCTAAGAAATACCAAAATGGGGGTTTTAATTAATTAGGGTTTGTGACCAATGAAGATAGAATGGATGAAAGACGCACATACCTTGTAGATCTTACCTCAATTGCTTGTGGCCACCTTGCAAATTGATAGCATTCTCCTATGTGTATATTCAAGAGTGAGATCCAAGAGCTCCAACCAAAACGTCCTCCTCCAAGATAGCCAAATCGTCCTCTTCCTACAAGACAAGATCAAAGAAACAAGTCAAGTAAGATGATTATGAAAATGATAGAAAGATGTAATAGAAAGCATCAACTATGTCACAAAGATACAATAATGATACTCCCTGTCACGAGATCTGTTAAGATTTAATATGCTAAGACAGAAAATAGCAGCATCACATTCCATTTCACAATAATAGCATATACAGGATCACTGAAGAAACAACAAGCACAGCATAAACACAAGAGACACAGATTTATCCTGGGAAACCCTCATGGGGTAGAAAACCCAGCAAAGCTTCCTCAATATAGATGACCAGCAATATACAAAGATGCAAACCAAAGACATGATCTCCTCCTCCACCATAGCAGACCTCTCCTCCACAAGTGCGCTACTCTCAAGTGAGTGAGTGTGTGTAAAATGAGGAATACACCTCCTCTATTTATACACTACTCCGACTTGTCTTTTACACAAGACATGTAGGCTCGTATTTAACCAATGGGTTAAATACCCCACTACAACTGACTGGGTTGACCCCTCTAGGGTGGTCTAATAACCCTTTGACCCACATAACACATACAGTGTCGACCCCCACTAGGGAAGTCTAATAACCCAAGTTACCACATTCCGACGGAGGAATAAACATCTCCGGATATACAATAAGATCTTCACGGAGGAATGAATCATCTCTGGAATAATATAGTACAAATATAATATTCTTTGAAGTTACAATATCTCAACACTCCCCCTTAACGAGAAGGATATTATAACAGCATCTGCACGAGCAAGGAGTCATCAACATCATACATGATACATCTATAAATCATTGGAAGCTTTCTCAACATCATCAGTAACTCAAGCAGTTACTGGAACATCTTCAATACTGGAATATCAACATCTTCAGTACTGAGTCTTTATCTTCTGTAACACTCGAACAGCTACAACAACATCAACATCTGGATCCTCACGATTATCAGCATCGTCATCATACGATCATCAGCATCGGGATCATCTCGATTTATAGCATCTGGATCATCTCGATCTACAGCATTTGGATCATCTCGATCTACAGCATCTGGACCATCACGATCTACAACATCTGGATCATCTCGATCTACAGCATTTGGATCATCTGTATTAGTATACACACCAATACATCTATCATCAAAACATGTATTCTTACTAATACATATATCATCAAACAACATGTATTCTCACTAATACATTTATTATCAAAAGCATGTATTCTCACTAATACATCTATTATCAAAAGCATGTATTCTCACTAATACATCTATCATCAATACATAGCAGCATACTCTGCAACACACACGATCATATTACAGTATGATCAATCCCGCTCTCTTTAGGACATAGGTCCATGGATGATACAATCCAGATCAAGTTCCAGGATGATCAATCCTTATCACTTTAAGACAAGTCTCATGTCTAGGGACGATGCAATCCCATCACGTACATTTTGAACCCAGTTCACGGACGATGCAGTCCTCTCACATACATTTTGAACCCAGTTCATGGACGATGCAGTCCTCACGTACATTTTGAACCCAGTTCATGGACGATGCAGTCCTCACGTACATTTTGAACCTAGTTCACGGACGATGCAGTCCTCTCACGTACATTTTGAACCCAGTTCATGGACGATGCAGTCCTCACGTACATTTTGAACCCAGTTCACGGACGATGCAGTCCTCTCACGTACATTTTGAACCCAGTTCATGGACGATGCAGTCCTCATGTACATTTTGAACCCAGTTCATGGACGATGCAGTCCTCACGTACATTTTGAACCCAGTTCATGGACGATGCAGTCCTCACGTACATTTTGAACCGAGGTCCAGGGATGATGCAGTCCTATCTTCAATTCTCGGAGACATCAATCTACGGATCAATTCTGGGACCAAAGTCTGGGGAAGATACAATCCCCTACCTGTTCATTCAGGACTACATTCTCGGAGACCCAGTCTACGGCTCACTTTAGGACTGAAATCCAAGGATGATTCAATCCTCACATGTCCACCAAGGACTTCATTCTCGAAGACATACGTCTACGGCTCTCTTTAGGACTGAAGTCCAGGGATGATCCAATCCCCTCATGTCCACCAAGGACTTCATTCTCGAAGACATACGTCTACGGCTCTCTTTAGGACTGAAGTCCAGGGATGATCCAATCCCCTCATGTCCACCAAGGACTTCATTCTCGAAGACATACATCTACGGCTCTCTTTACGACTAAAGTCCAGGGATGATCCAATCCCCTCATGTCCACCAAGGACTTCATTCTCGAAGACATACGTCTACGGCTCTCTTTAGGACTGAAGTCCAGGGATGATCCAATCCCCTCATGTCCACCAAGGAATTCATTCTCGAAGACATACGTCTACGGCTCTCTTTAGGACTGAAGTCCAGGGATGATCCAATCCCCTCATGTCCACCAAGGACTTCATTCTCGAAGACATACGTCTACGACTCTCTTTTAGAACATGTGTTCAAGGATGATGCAATCCCCTTGTCACCTTAGACCCTGTCTAAGGACCATCCACTAACCTCTCTGTCGGCATCACCAATATAGGTATCCACATCATCGACCTCACTATCGATGCGGGCAATCTCATAAGTGATCACATCGCTCCCCCTTTCGAGGAGGGTCCTTCTGAACTATTTTAAGTTTGTCTCGGAAAACTTTACTTGAGGTAGAGGTTTGGTTAGTACATCGGTAACTTGTTACAAATTCGAACTTTAATTCTTTTCTGCACCATATAGAAATGTCAGATCTCTATGTGCTTTGACTTATCATGGAATACTGGATTCTCTGCCATTTTGGTACAATTCTGTTTGTCACATAGGATCACAGTTGGGTCCATTCTAAAGCCATACCGCTTCACAATTAGCAGAGCAAGCAGCCATATATTCCGCTTGTGCTGAGAGCCATACTAGATTTCTTCCTTCTAAACCATGAGATCATGGCTGATCCCAGACAGTAACATCCTCTCGATGTGCTCTTCCTGTCTGATACAATTTCTGCCCAATCAACATCTGTGTAGCCATCTGAAGTCATGATCTCTAAGATAACATAGATCAAAGTCTATCGTATCCTTTAGGTACCTCATCGCATGCTTTGCAACTAATAGGTGAACACATCTGGTTTCCACTCGATACTGACACAAGGTGTTCACAGCAAAGCATATATCTGACCTAGTATTTGTTAGACACATCAATGACTCAATATTTTGTCTGTACAGAGTTCTATCCACTAACTCTGATGAGTCATCTGCTAACAACTTCAAGTTGGAATCCATGAGAGTGGCCATTCCAACACATCAAGTCTTCTCAAGATTTCTCAACATACTTTCCCTGGTTGAGAAAGATTCCTTACGAGCCTTGCCATACTTCTAGACCTAGGAAGTAATGCATCAATCTGAGATCTTTCATTTTCATTTCTGCAGCCATCTTCTTCCTTCTTTTCATGATCTGTTTCTCATTCCATGTCAGAAAGATATCATCTACATACAATAATAGTATGATCCATAACCTTAAGGTAAAGGTTAGGAACAACTTTACTTTTGGTAAAGCCCAAGCTTATCAAGAAACTGTCAATTCTCCCTTTGTGACTGAACATCATTCACACTCTGCATTGAATGATCTTCTGCATATCTATCTGTGCCATCTCTCGTTAGATGGGTCTACTGATATGGACCTCAATATCATTTGAACTCTATGGTGAGTTCCTTCTTGTATCCATGTCATCTGTGTATAGAAACCATATTCAACCTTGTAGCAAAGGTTGAGATCCACATCACCCATGGTGATCATTAAGCTCATCAATTGATTATCGATCCTGGGAACCCATACAGAACCTGATTCACACTTCTTCTTTAATTACACCATTAAGAGAATGGTCTTATCTAGCCACTTGGAGCAAGCATCTCATCATGATTCTCTTCCTCTTTCTAAGAGAATCTTCTAGCCACAAACCTTCTATAGTGTGTTTGATTTGAAAATCTTTTGTTGAACATCCATCGCTTGTTCAGTGTCCATCATTCATCATGATCTTTCCTACAAATCAAAATTAAGTACATGATTAGTAATACTTCATAATCATCAAATCAAATTGACATGATAACCTATTATGCATACAGATATCATTTACATAGTTATGCAACTATTTTCACCAATACTTTGGCACAACATTTTCCCATATCCTGTATGCATACAGTGGCTATCTAGATGCCTTCCATCTCTACCAGAACATACTATCGAGAGTGTGCACAACTCTCAGTATGTCAGCAAAGAGGTTTCATTCTAGACAAGCAACAATGGAATGTTTGTCCAACTTACCAATCATATGCATATTAGTAGTATACTATTCAATGCTCTATGAATGTTTACACTCAGCATGATATATTCTAGGAATACAAATATGCATACAAGCAATATCATTTACTATTTCAAATAACAACTCAAATACTTATCTTTTATGTTTGTGTGGTTGCCTCCCGCTTGATCTTCTATATGTCTTTTGAACTTCTATTCATTCTGTACCACTGTGCATGCTCAAGTGTGCACTAGTGTCATCCTCATGATCTCATACACAAACATACATTCATTAGTATATTCTCAATATTTATCAAAACATTCTAATTCTAAATAATCTTGAATATGTATAGTCATGATCATTAGTATTCAGGGTTTCAAGGAAGTCTTCTTTTACTCATGCATATTCTTGTTTGATCATAGTACTCTTCTGGTTAATTAAATCATCAAGATAAGAGACATAATATGCATAAACCCTTGATTACTAACTTTATGAATAAGCATAACCAATCATACCAAGTATACTTATATAAGGGATCCTAACACAAGGTAAGATTCTAACTTGACATAGGAAAACATACCTGGATTAGTATACCTGCTTAGTTATGTACAACATACCTAAACAATCTCTTCAATGATTTAGAGATCCTGAGCTAGAACCTGCATGTCTCATAGGTTAAGCATAATATAACAAAGTCATACATACCTCGTAAGTAGAACAAAGATTATGGATGAGTCTTTGTCTTCATGATGTCATGGTCATGGAACTTGATTTGTCTTTTGTGATGTACCTGTATCTTGTTAGCAGACAACATCAACCTCACACAACACCATAATGCATTAGTACAATCATATAGCCCTAATCAATGAATGTCTTCGATCATTCACATGCATTCATACTGTTACTAGGGTGATAAGACAATTCTAACATTAATCAAGATTGTACTAATAGATAACATGAAGACAAACACATTATGAACTTAATCAAGAATCAGATTTCAAGACATACCTGAACCTCCTTAAGTCATACCTGTTGAGACTTCTTGTAGTCTTCTTATGTAAGGCCTTAGCCTCAACTCCCCCTGAAACTTGATCTGGTCCTTGATTAGGGTTTGCTAGAGAAACCCTAAAAATTCAATCTTTGACTTTCACAGTTCTGAATGGACGGAAGGATGTGTCTTGCTGAGCTGATCAAACTAGCATACTTCAATTTTGAAACCTCCAAAAATTTGACCCCTCAAAATTTGCCTTCGAAACTTCTGGATCTTCTGGACAGGAACCCGAATTAGGGTTTGATGAAGCCCACCCTTCTGTCTAATCAAAAGGTTCGATCCAAGGCTCTAAACTCTTATTTTTATGAGGAGCTTCCAGCCGTGGTTACAAACTTCAAAAATTCCAACTTTTGCTGAAGCCCTAATTTTCCATCTTTCCGATCAAAATCCCGAACTGGGGTTTGATCAAGCCCGGTCTTCTACCCAACCAAAAAATTCGATATTGGTCTCTAAATTTCGATTTTCCTGAGTAGCATTCAGCCGTGGATTCCGATTCCAAAAATTCTAACTTTCTCCGAAATCCTAAATTCCGGAAGCCATTAATGAAGGTGCTCCAAAAATAATTTTGTTTTGACAGAAATATGTACCTGATTGTTTCTACTGTAACTCCGACCTTTTCGCTCCACAGGGTCTGAAAACTTTTTCTGTGGTATCCTGACCTTTCATCTTTCCATCCCGACAGGTCTGACCTCAATTGGATTTTCTGAGAGAGAGTTATGCCAAGTGTCGCAACGTGACCTGTTTATGGGATAAAACAGGATAGCGAACTTGTACGGCGTCCCACGTGTCACTGGTTCAACTTCGGCCTCTGAAAACATTTCCTGAGATAGTACAGTCTGTGTACTACCTGTCACTTTTTACGAAATTTCATTTGGAGCTTCCTAGCCCAAGTTATGCCAAGTGTCGCAATGTGACCTGTTTATGGGATAAAACAGGAGAGCGAACTTGTACGGCATGCCACGTGTCACTGGTTAAGGTTCGGCCTCTGAAAAAGTTTTTTGAGATAGTACAGTCTGTGTACTACCTGTCACTTTTTACAAAATTTCATTTGGAGATTCCTAGCCCAAGTTATGACCTTTTTTCCTAGGTCACCTGATTTTGACTGAGATCTGGAAGAGGCAGAAACCCTAACTTGTACTGATCATAACTTACAAAGTACAACGAATATGAGGGTGCCCTTTGGACACAAGATACCTGGAGATGTTATCTACGACCTGTAAAGGTTTCAGATTCTGAAACTTCGCCAAAATGGATTTATGTTGAAAGTTCCACGATGACTGGTTTTTGCTATATAAAACCCTAACCTTCAAATTGTCGTAAGTAAAGCAAGTGTCGTAAGTGCCATACATTGCCTTCCTTCAGGTTATCTCTGATACCATGTTAAGATTTAATATGCTAAGACAGAAAATAGCAGCATCACATTTCATTTCACAATAATAGCATATACAGGATCACTAAAGAAACAAGCACAGCATAAACACAAGAGACACAGATTTATCCTGGGAAACCCTCATGGGGTAGAAAACCCAGCAAAGCTTCCTCAATATAGATGACCAGCAATATACAAAGATGCAAACCAAAGACATGATCTCCTCCTCCACCATAGCAGACCTCTCCTCCACAAGTGCGCTACTCTCAAGTGAGTGAGTGTGTGTAAAATGAGGAATACACCTCCTCTATTTATACACTACTCCGACTTGTCTTTTACACAAGACATGTAGGCTCGTATTTAACCAATGGGTTAAATACCCCACTACAACTGACTGGGCCGACCCCTCTAGGGTGGTCTAATAACCCTTTGACCCACATAACACATACATGGCCGACCCCCACTAGGGAAGTCTAATAACCCAAGTTACCACATTCCGACGGAGGAATAAACATCTCCGGATATACAATAAGATCTTCACGGAGGAATGAATCATCTCCGGAATAATAAAGTACAAATATAATATTCTTTGAAGTTACAATATCTCAACAAGATCAACCCAAGAGAGAATATGTGGATCCCTCCAACAATAACCCTCAAGAAATAGCCCTCCTCTCCACCAATTCGACTTTCCTGTAAGAAAACTAGTAGAAGCACCAAAATCCACAATGATACATAGAAGAGATACTGTATACTCAATATGCAAGAGAATCCACAAGACAAGAGAGATATGCTCCACAAAGAAATGTTCTATTCCAATATTCCAGAGCTCCAAAGGTGAGCTATACAATAGGGGGTCTCCTCCTTATATAGGATAATAAAGACCAAAACCCTATACCACTTTACAATACTACATCAAATGAGTGGTTGAGATTAAAAGATCTCATCATACAATCAATGGCTAAGATGAACCATAACAATATATCACATGGATCACCCAATATAATGATGACGTCATAGTATAAAATAATCATGGAAGGTGACGTCATCCACTAGAGGGGGTACAAGTACCAAAAATCCACCTCATGATGACTAGGACATGACAAAATAAGCACATGGTGGAGCTAGGAGGCATCAATCCTTACTAGCTCATCCCCAAGGCACAATAAAATAATAAAATATGTCCAAGATAATATAAATGATCAAATATGTCCTCAAAATATGTGACAGACAAGCAGTAAAAGACCTCCTGTGATCACTGTGGGCCTACCCACATGGTGAAAACTGGCTGGAAGATCGTGGGATCACCTTGGGAGACCTCTGTGAAAACCAAATGCCAAAACCTTGCCTCAATTGCCCAAATCGAATTCCTCAGTGACCACTTTATCCCATTTTTTAACTGCCTCGGTAACTGTGAAAGTGCCAAAACTGCCTCCTAGGGCATCTGCGCTGTCCATCTGAGCCCACCAGGCTCTCCAGAAGGGGGGTTAAATGGTAAAAACAAGTGGCTGGACCACCCCCTCCTCATACAGCGCCCTAGGTGAACTGGCCTCTCATGGCCCCTGCTGCTCAGGCTAGGAAATCAGCCCCAAATCTGGTCAACAAGTGTAAAACTGCATCAATCACTGTCAGAAGTGCCCGGAACTGAAAGATAAGTGTCTCATTGGATCCAGAAGACCCAAATCCACTAGGAATGTGTACTCATACACCATGGGTTGCCCTAATGGGCCAGCTGTAGGGTCCACCATATATGGACAGTGCATAATCTGATGATATGAAGTAATAATAAAACCTGCTGAACTGCATCAATCATCATCTGAACCATCTGTCCATCATATGATATCATCATCAAGTATGTGGGACCATCAATCATCATCAATAGGTATATATATATGGCCCACATCATCACGGATCCCAATAATATACAACCAAGGATAAATCATATCAGTAGATTAAGACATGCTTCTTTAATCATTCTCACAGCCAAGCTCAAAGTATAACATCCATTCAGTGGCATTAATCAAGTTAGCATATTCCTTTGTTATATAAAATTACTTGCACAATAGTTCAAATGACAAACTCACCCATTTGGACATGGTCAAACTGCTAGTGAAGGATGAAGGCTAGGAACAAGGTTGGGCCAAGGGGTTGACTTGTCTAACTTAACTCAAAAATACTTTGGACTGGGTGAAGGGGGAAGCTACAAACTCTGTGCTGGACAAAATAACACGGGGGATGGCTGTGCCTCACAAATGGATAAGTTGTTCAGAGAGTGCTTATTCAACTTAGGCATCATGTCTACATCAAGTTGATCCAGGTTCATTAGGATCATTCAATTTCATTTCATGGCCTTTTTGGCCTACATAACCCTTCAGATTTCAGGTGTGCTGATAAGCAGAACTAGTTGCAGCTTGCATCCAGGGCATGTTTTCATATACATATAAGGTCATCAATTGTTTAGATATAGCTTTTAAGAACCATTGCTTTTTTGGACCTTTCTTATACTCTTCGAGGAGTATTTTTAGCTGTTCATCGCTCTTGCCCTTTTTAGTTTCTATGGGCGAATTTATGAGTTTCCATAAGTAGAACATGAGCTTTCAGTTTTAGCCAACAACATCTCAAGTGACTAGGGGGAGTTCGAGCCAATGCCAAACATCGGGACAACCGACCAGAATGATTTAGGCCTACAATCCAACTCACCAAAGGCAAGTTTTGTCACCAACTTAGAGCCAAGACACTGATCATACAGGGATGTGGTCCAAACACAGAGGTAGAAAAATGGGGAAGTCCTCAGTATCAGAAAGTCAAAGGAGACAGGTCAAGGTTTAAAGTCAAATGGGAAAGTCATGTATGGATGGAGTCAAGTGAATATGGAGCCTAGACTAGCAGACAACTGGTGTCAGGAAAGACCATATCTATGTAAGGTGGAAAACCAGTGGGTTTTGTTAAATGACCTAAATGTGCAAGCAATTGTCCATTTTATGATTTATAGTTCATTTTAAACAGTTTACCACATCAGGAATAATATACCAAGCAGATGCTGTGAACATGACTAAATCAACAAGATAATAATCCACAGTCAATGACAAAATATCCATAGATCATACAACATCATCATAGTAATAAACATCATATACCATCCGAAACACTGCTGCAATACATCTCTAAGCACTGAACTGCAACTGTATGGGATAAAGGGTCACATCGGTCATCAAATCTGAACTCTCAAGGCTCAGCCTTGACACAAGGTCTAACATAAGTCTGAATAATACACTGCTCTGATCATGAGTGATCACAAAATATACAATCATCATAGCCATGCTCTGAATAATGGAAGCTCTGGAATGTGCAGATATCTACTGAACAAGAATAGTAGCCCTGCTACTATGGTGTGATAACAGGAACATTCTATGAACAGTGTATGATGATCTATAACAGATTTGGAAGACCACGAGCTTAGGGGGAGCAAATTCATCAAGCAAATAATTGAGGACCAAGTATTGATTCCAAAACTTGCAGCCATGACACCTAAGACAAACAGTGATGAAATGAGGAACAATGCCCTTATGATTGATGAAAAATGCAGCAAGGAAGCATTTTTGAACACTTTGAAGGAGACCTCTCTAGCAGCAGAAAAGGAAAACCCATTGATAGTTAAAGAGCAACATATTAGACCTTTAGAGGCCTTTGCCATTGATGTCAAAGGGGGAGAGTAAGAAATCTGTAAAACAAAAGCCTCAAGAATAGGGAAGAGAAGATAAAAGTAAGGGGGAGTTGGATAAAAAATCTCATGAAGAAGAGAGCTCAATCATAGGGGAAGTTAGCAGCCAAGTAAACTTGTTTTACTAGGTGTTGCCTCAACGACAAAGGAGGAGATTGTTGAGCATCAAAGTCACCTGACACGGGGACACGGGACACGTAGGACACGAAAATACGAGAGTCCGACACGGACACGGTGACCCCCGAAATCAGGACACGTAGGATACGTTTTATATACATATATATATTTTTTAAAAATATATTAAAATTTAAAAATATAGACATATAGATCCAAAAATATTTAGAAACTAGAACATTTACAAATATTCAATAGAAATTAGAATAAAAACACATTAATGATTAGTTGATTACACATTTGTCATTCACAAATCACGATTCACAACACATTTGTCATTCACAAATCACAATGAGACACAGATGCATGTCGGAACCATATTTCTCATTAAGTCATCAAAATCAAAATGTATACATATATGTCGGAATGCCACTGGGCACTGGCAAAATGCCAAATAGACTAATAGTAAATACAAAAAGGGGTGGATCAAGATGGGAGAATCCCATATGTCAGTAGTCCTCCTCCATGCCTGAATCAACATACTCATCACTGCCACTGCCACTGCCCTGATCCTCATCCTCCTCCCCCTCCTCCTCTCCTCTGCCCATCTGACAATCTGCATCTGCTGCTGTGGAGGATGACCCCTCTGTACGATCACTATCATCAAAAGTGACCGACTCTAGCACTGGATCATTTAGATCCATGTTGGCTAATGCCAACTCAGTACTGCTGTCCAAACCCATATCATCAGGAAAGACATCCCACATCTTTGTCTTTCCCTTCACCCACTCCTCCCTCTTCCTGTAAATAAGACGAAGGTTGGAGTGCACATACACCATCGACTCTGCCCTGGACTGCTCAAGCCTGCTCTTCTTCACACTGTACAAGTTCCCATATGTGCTCCAATTCCTCTCACAATAAGAGGATGATGTAACTTGAGAGATGACCCTGAAGGCTAACTTCTGTAGAATAGGGGATGTTGCCCCATGAGTTGCCCACCAAGCATAGGGTTTCTTACCCTCCCTATCTCTAAGCACATCATAGCCTCCAAATCTCCCAGTGCCAGTGGAAAAATCTACAAAGCCATCCTCCACCTCCTCAAGCATGTCTCTATCCTGAAATAGTCGTCTAAGTGCTATCTTCCTCCCATTTGCAATCTCTGCATCCATGTGAGGAGGGACTCTGTGTGAGGCCCTTGATCCACCAGTGAGCCACTCCTGAGTGTAGAACTTGGGGTTCAAGGAGTGGGCCAAGCAATGCAAAGGTGTGCAATTCTTATCCCACCTGGAGATAAGAATATCCCGAATAATGGTCCATAAGTTCTCTGCCGATGTCCCATACTCGAGACACTCATTCTCCATGACAATGGACCTCATGGACTCAATCATGGAATCCCACCCCTCATAAACCTCTGCTAGGATGGGCTGGTCCGTGTCTGCATACCGCAACAAAGAAATGATTGGCTCCATGATCTTAATAGTAAGATCCACCGTGTCCCACCAACCATCATTTAACACCAAGTCCTTCACCTTTTGTGAAGCAGCCTGATCCGTCTTTCTCCAAAAAGCCCAAAACTCTGAAATCACCATGGACCCAAGAGCGGTTTTGACCTCCCTCAACCTCTTGAGCATGATGAATGAGGAAGCAAACCGAGTATCTGCAATCTTCAGCAATGAAAGCTCTGTGTACTGTTTGTAGATGGTGAGGGCATTTGTGTGGTTTTGTACAAAGTTACGGATATGGCGTGCATCCTCAATAAGGTTGTCAATCCATGCCACATCCGAAGCAATGGCTTTCAGTGCTAAATTCAAGGAATGGACAATGCAAGGTGTCCAAAAAACCTGTAAGAGCAATAAAAGCATGTATCAATGACTCTACAACACTAACATTGCAATGACCAAATTCAAACAATGAGCAAATTAGAAATGAAAGGTGTCCAAAATGAACATACCTGTGGATATTTAGCTTCCACAATCATGCCAGCAGCCTTGCAAACAGGTGCATTGTCCGTGATGATTTGTACACACGACTCAACACCCACTTCTTCAATGGTTTTGATGAATAAATCACCCATAAATTGTGCATCCTTGTATTCGCCAAGAGCATCCACCGCTTTCAAGAACACCGGTCCATTTTGGGAAGATACCATGAAATTGATGAGTGGATGGCGTGCGGGATCCGTCCATCCATCATAAACAATACTCACACCGGATGAGGGCCATGTTGATCTAATTGGCTCAAGAATTTTATCTACCTCCTTCTTTGCTTTAACCAACAATGTGGTTCTAAGCTTCTCTGAACCAGGAGGCACATAACCATTTGGAGCTCGTTCCAAGATAGTTTTAACCGTCTCAAAATACAATGGTGACCGTGCAACATTGAATGAAATGAAGTTGAGGTAGAAGAAAAATGCAATAGTAAGGTCTACCTCTTCTCGCGCCTCTTTTTGGAAAATCCTATCCATTGGACCCCCTGTAGATTGCCTCTTTCTTGTTTGATAAGTATCCCCACGCCCATGCCCATGAATGCTAGGTGGAAATGGAGGCTTGGTGCTAGAGGACTTCCTCAAGAATGGAAGAGGATCATCCTCTTTTTTCTTGCTTGCTGCTGCCACCTTCCTTAAGCCAACATGATCCTCTCTTTCCATATCCCTCCTTTGGTGAACAGTCACCGCTTTGCATGAAGAAATCCCACAAGAAGGAAGGGCCAACAAATGGCCCTTAACCCGGAAATATGTGCTCATGAACTCATGCTTGCAAAAATTGCATCTCCAAGACACATTGCCTCCCCCACCAAGCTTTGCCCCGGGTCCATCTTTCCTTGTCACATACTTCCACAAAGGGTATTTTTTTTCTTGGGCTTGTTGTCTTGCTAAAACAGGGTTAAGTGGAGCCATAGAATGAGCTCCACTAGCAGCCGATGGAGCACTTGACGGAGGAGGAGAACCGCTTGTGCTTGGTGGAATAGGCGGGGAGGCCCTAGATGGTGCATTTCTCCCTCTCCTTTGCCCCCTACCTCCTGCCCTAGCTGATTGAGACATTCCTTTTCTTTTGTGATGGTTGAGCTTGCAATCCTCTCCACAAATCCACCGGAATGCACTTGGAATCGCTTGGAAACAATGGATAGCCTTCAAATCTCCTTCAAATCTCCTTCACCTGCACATACAACTCACTCTCAACCAAATGCTCCCTTGCAAATGACAAAAAGAAAGGCAAAATTCTGTTTTTAAGTGAACCCGGATGCCTTTTTCCGCCAAAAACGTGTCCTGTTTTTCGGGTACGTGTCCGACAGTCGGGACACGTTGTAAATTCGTGTCCGATTCGTTTTTAGCACGTGTCCCGATTTCGGATTCGAAGTAAGGTCGAATCGGACACGAATTCATATCGAATCGTGTCCGATTCGACCGATTCGGGACACGGCTGGGGTTTCATACGAATCCGGTTTCTGAGTTGAGCATGTGTTGTCATTGATGTCAAAGTGAGGTCATTGATGTCAAAGCCCAAGCAACGTTGAAGCAGAAACAAACATGAAGTGTCATGCCATGAAGAAGATGCATTGTATCAAACATGTCATGAAGAGTCATGAGGACAAGCTAAAGAGCCATGAGGACAAGTCAAAGAACATTGGTTGATTGTTAAGTGATCATGTTGAAGTATCATTATGAATTGTTGAAGTCATAAAGAATGGATGAATGATGTAATGAAATGGTTGAACAAGCCTATACAACGAAATTAAAAGCATACAAGTCGGCATGTGGAACAGCAGTAATAAGTTTTCCCCTTGACACTTCTCATTTCTGCATAGTTAAAGCCAATGTTTTTCGGAAAGTGAGGCTCAACACAAGCACCTTGTGAAGACTTCCTGCAATGCATTAGACAGACCCAGATCTGAATCTTGTGTTTGAAGAAAGATGCATTTTCCAGCAAGCTTAGAAGGAAGTTTCAAGGTTCCATAAGCAGAACATAACTCATGACAGTCAAAGGTCCATTTGCATACATGTTCATGGCTTTGGTGCATCTATGCAAGAGCATTTTAACAGTATGATGTGCCCAACAAGGTTGTAAATAGGGATTACAGCAGATAGGAACGTTGGTTTAGAAATGGAAGCCAGATTGTATACAAGTCGGCCCTTCTACAATTTGAAGAAAACAAATTATTAATAAGTGAGGTCGGCCTCATTTGTAAAAATAAAAAACACATTTGAAGTGTATAAATAAAATATGAACTCGCCTCATTTGATGGTGTGAATGGATAAGAGATGGATCTCTGAGGTTTAAGAAAGTGTGGGCAAGGGAGCTCTGAGTCACGTAGTGCAAGAAGATGAAATCAGTCAGAGATAATTTCTGGGTTTGATGCAAGTCTGACTTCGATGAGAGTGAGAAATGACTTGCAGTGATAGCAATAGGCTTCCAGGATAGCAGATTGGTGAGAAGAATGCGATTCGGTTGAATGCTTTAAAGACTGTCTCTAGAACTCGTAAGAAATCAAGAAATTGCTGTCTCGGTTATGAAAATGCCCAGGAACTATTCACTTGACTGTTGATGCAGATACATGTGAATGCTACCCAAATACAAACTCATGATTGTTGACAGACAGAGAACCAGAAAGTGGATGCAAATTGTTTGAACTTGGACTATAGATATGTGAATCTGAAGCAGCTACAGGAACAACAAAAGAACATTTGAGAACTGTGTGAAAATTGTGTATAAGAGGCAGCTATAGAAATAGCTTGTGCCCTAGAGTACTGTCATCTATTTAATAACCTAGAGGACATGCAGAACTGAGAGCAGAATTGTGTATACATCTGTGAGTCATTTGAAGATCATTGGAAGATTGTAAGGCTCAGAGCACATCACACTGATTTCAGGACAGATCAAAGAAAACTACTTTGTTGAGCATTGTACAGCAGATTTGAAGTAACCCTGAGGCAACATTGTGACAGCTGAATATGACAGTGAGACAGTAAAAGAAACAAAGCCAGATCTGTAGTTGAGATATAGTGTTTGGAGCAGCATGATATGAATAATAGAGGAGCATTTTGAATAGCAGATGTTTGAAGAAAATTGAAGAACATTCTAGAGAGTTGGAGCTGAAGCTGGTAAATCAGGGGTTTGGAGCGTCCTTTCAGTTGGAGCTAATAAATTAGGGGGAGACAAATGAATAGCACTGCTCAAAATAAAAGTATAATTCTTTAGAACTGTAGAGATATCATTCTCTGGTGCACAGACAGAAAACATGACAAATATTTAGTTTGTGGCATGAGTAATTCCGTGGAATAGATCAACAGCAAGACCAAGCACACTTCAGCCTTGAAAAAACAATTCTGGGCAGGTCTGAAGCAAATCTGGGCAGTTTGGAGGAGATTCTAGCCACTTTCAGACCTCTAACCAGTGGTAAAGGGATTATAAATAGCCTTGTACAGCAATTTGGGGATGAGTTTGTGGGTTTAAGTGCAATGCACTTTGAGTTTTGGTCATAACAACAATAATAAGATGCATTCTAGGCAGTTTCCTTAACATTTTTGGACACTTTTCACCACAAACAGCAATCAAGATCAGCCCTAGAATAAATCTGGGCAGTTTTGAGTGAGTGTTGGGCATGAAAAAGGACAGAAGACCTGTGGCCAATCAGTGATTCTGGGTGGAAGTTTAATCATTTCTAGGTCCCTGTGCACCAAAGCCGCAGTCACAAACAACAGTAATCCCTCATACAACAGTTCTAGGCATTATTCTTTGATGCACCCTCATGTCTTGGCCTTATTATTTTGAGGAAGTTTCAATGTGGATGATCGCTTTTCGGAGTATCTTCTTGAAGAGGCCTGTTGTCACATATATAGTAGCTGGGCTACCATACATTATTTTTTTGATTCCAGTACACTATTCAGCCAGTTCCCTTACATCGAGATGCTGAGATGAGCATCTATTTGGATCACTATCAGATTTGGACAGCAGTTGTATTCCCCATGCCATGACTGAGTCTCGGGACACTCAGAGAGATGACTGATGTGGCCATTATACCATTTGTACAGAGCAGTCAGTAGTGCCCAAAGTTTCAGTAGCAGTTTCAGAGGACAGATGATGAGCATTCAGGTATATGACTCAGCAGGTATATCATAGTGTTGTGGTTATATTGCTTTTATATTTATTCTTATAGCATGTCTTAGCACTTAGTGTCATGATCTGGCGATCATATAGATATGTGGACCTGGTTGATCTTATTATATATATTCTATTGTCCCTACTCAGACTTAGAAGTTCACTATTCATACTCATTGGTTTTACCCTCCTTGGGGAGAATAGAGGTGATCATTCCACCATACCTTGGCTTGCTAGTGTTGGCTCCATTAATCATAGTCTTCATCCATCCATTACCTACCTTTTAGTTTATCACCCTGACTTACTACTTGACTAGTGACATGGAGGACTTTTCCCCACTGTAGCCTCTGTATTGGATGAGCTTCCCTGTTTATTGTGTCTCGGCTCTGAGTTGGTGACAAAACTTACCTATGGTGAGTTGGATTTCCTTGTGAATTCCCCCTAGTCACTAAAGTGTGTTGGCTAAACCTGAAACTTTTAGTGCTGCCATGAATACAAAGTATGGAAAATGAAATGTTATATCTTGTATGAAAAGCCCGTTCATGCAATGTGTTTTTAAACACACATGAATGAAAGGCAAGCCAAATGAAAATGGCTATGAAATAAAATGTTATATCTTTTGTGAAATGTAAAATACCTAGGTAAACAAGCTGTCTATGACACACCTAGAAGTACTCAGGTAAACAAGTGCCTTAAAAACACACATGCAGCAACAAGCCTAAATAAATGTAAATCTATGCAATGTGTTTATAAACACACATAGATCAAAGGCTATGGAAACTTCGGGCCCAAGAAGCAATGGAACTTAAGTGCTATATCAATTTAATTGCTGGCCTCATTTGTATTATGGATTGTGCGCATCTGTTAAAGGTGAATAAACCCTCTTTGAACAACTCATCCATTTGTGAGACACCGCCATTCCCTGTGTTGTTGCTCATTCAGTATATACTATGGTGTGTATTCCCTTTCCTTGTTCCAAAGTGTCACAATGTTAAGTCAGTAAAGTTATCCCTTAGCCTAGCCAGTTATTTAAGCCTTCACCCTTCACTAGCAAATTGATCACAGCTATGAA
This sequence comes from Larix kaempferi, assembly GCA_027924585.1. NCBI lineage: Eukaryota > Viridiplantae > Streptophyta > Pinopsida > Pinales > Pinaceae > Larix > Larix kaempferi. The sequence goes on along the minus strand of BSBM01000612.1, from coordinate 2,304,383 downwards.
GTGAGTATGGTCCTTGTTATCACACAACTTGTAGTTGCCCCTAGAGGTATCCCATCCGGGACGGTAGAGGAGACAGGCAACTAAAGAGGTGACCCAAGAGATGCCACGGTTCCCAATGCAAGGTGGGAGTCACGTCAACCGAGGCACTCTTCGCTTTAGGTCAATGTGTAACTAGACCAAGGGGGAGACCCTATACCCAATCACAGTTGATTGGACCTACACAAAGGTTTCTAAGGGTAAGTAAATGATGAGTTACGGAAACCAATGCAAGGCTAAGTGGACCTAGAAGTTGAGGTATGGTTGAAGTTGTTTTGAAAAATTGTAAATGTTTCAACCTATGTATGGTTTAGGCCACATAGTTTGGTATGATGTCAAGGTGTAGTACCATATGTTTACACAAGTGGGTCCTATTTTCTTGGGATGTGTGAAATGGATTTAAGTGGGCCCACAAGGTGAAGTTAAGGTGTGAAATTGGTACTAGAGGTTAGGTAATGATTGGATCTATGGTTTTGAGTTGATTTTAGGTGTACCCATGTACTAGATCTAGGGTTTGACACAAATCCCAAGGAGTGCGACTTGCTTTGAGTAGGACTAGTGCCTTGTTGGATGGGCTAATGGGGTCAAAAATTATGTCAAAGTGTAGATCGGGACACCTAGAAGCCAAGTCAAGTGGGCTAAATGAGATCTAATGGTTGGATCTTGCTAGATCTAGGTTTTCAAGAAATGACCCTAAGTGGACCACAATCCCTTGAAACAAGGAATGCAACCCCCAAGGCAGATCCTCACAAGATGATAGTCTAGACCTAGGTTTTAAGGTATGGCCGTTCCAAATCTCCAAAAATCTCAAACACCCACCTCCTCAAAGTGGCCAAACTCACCTTCCCAAGGGAGTGCGACTTTGCTCAAGGAGGGTTAAAAGGTGGGTTTGGTGGACCAAATCAAGTCCAATGGCCACCAAACTATAGATCCAAGTGGCTCATGCCCCGATCTATGCGGATCCCAAAAATCAAGTCAATCCAAGGGCTACATCTTAGTAGATCTGAGTTTTAAGGTGCCAAGAAATTCAAAAGGGGGTTTTAACCCCTTAAAAAATGGAATGATGTCCACAAGGTAGAATTCACCAAAGTAAGAATCTGGGGATAGGTTATCAAGTGTCTAGATTACAAATCAAGTGGGATCTCACCTACCCATGTGCTAGATCTAACCAAACAAGCCTCTCACTAGGAAGTGCGATTTGGGTTCAAGAGGGCTTTTTGCCTTGAAAAGTGTGTTAAATTTAAGCCAATCACCACCAAACTATAGATCCAACTAGGGGTGGATGCTATAGAGGTGGGTTTTCAATATCTCTTCAAAAGCAAGGCTAGATCTAAGTAGATCTAAGAAATACCAAAAACAAGGGTTTTAATTAATTAGGGTTTTTATGATCTAGAAATTATGGATGATTCAAGGAAGAAGAAGATCATACCTCTTGGAGCATACTTGGATGAAGAGATGAATGCTAGTTGAGATGAGGATTACTTTGCCAAAGATCAAATGGAGAATTGTTGAAGCCCTCTTGCCAAATCGATTTTCCCAAGCCACATGTGAATCCCTCTAACCTGTCAAAACCAAGGAGCAAAGCATCAATCAGTTTAACATGTTGAAGGTAGATACAAGCAAGAGAGAGAGAAACATAGAATAGTTGACACAAAGGCAAAACTACTCCCTGTCAAACCAAAACGACTTCTTCCAAGCTAGAAGGGCAAGCCTCCCCACCAATTCGCCCTTGTCCAAAATCGTCCTCTTAACCTGTAAATAAGATATGGCAAATATGCAAGATAGCTACAATAGATCCTCCAGTGCAATGGACAAAAGCATTTACAATCGAAACAACCAACATCCACTCCAATCCAAGCATGTACTCCAAAATATAGAAATTTTATTCCAAGAGCCAAGAGCCAAAAATCTCTAGATGAATTTTACAATGAGAGGTTCCCTCCTTAAATAGGATGGGGAGAGAGTACAATCCTAACCACTTTTTACATGAGTGGCTAAGATTAAAAGATCATAAGATCTAATCAATGGCTAACAATAAATCGTAAACAATATATCACATGGATCACCCAACATAATGATAGCGCCCCCACTAAATGGTACAAAAAGGGGGTGACGTCATCCACTAGAGAAGTATAGGTGCCAAAATCCACCTCATGATGACTAGGACATGACAACATAAGCACATGGTGGGGCTAGGAGGCATCAATCCTTACTAGCTCATCCCCAAGGCACAATAAAATAATAAAATATGTCCAAGATAATATAAATGACCAAAACTGTCCTCTAAATCCATGACAGTCAAGCAGTAAATGACCTCCTGTGATCAATGTGGGCATACCCACATGGTGAAAACTGACTGGAAGATAGTGAGATCACCCTGGAAGGCCTCTGTGAAGACCAAATGCCAAAACCTTGCCTCAATTGCCCAAATCGATTTCCTCAATGACCACTTTATCCCATTTTTTAACTGCCTCGGTAACTGTGAAAGTGCCAAAACTGCCTCCTAGGGCACCTGCGCTGTCCATCTGAGCCCACCAGGCTCTCCAGAAGGGGGGGTAAATGGTAAAAACAAGTGGCTGGACCACCCCCTCAATCATCAGCGCCCTAGGTGAACTGGCCAATCATGGCCCCTGCTGCTCAGGCTGGGAAATCAGCCCCAAATCTGGTCAACAAGTGTAAAACTGCATCAATCACTGTCAGAAGTGCCCGGAACTGAAAGATAAGTGTCTCATTGGATCCAGAAGGCCCAAATCCACTAGAAATGTGTACTCATATACCATGGGTTTCCCTAATGGGCCAGCTGTAGGGTCCACCATATATGGACAAATGTACAAACTGCCGATCTGAAATAATAAATAAGACTGCTGAACTGCAACAATCATCATCTGCATCATATGTCCATCATATGATATCATCATCAAGTATGTGGGACCATCAATCATCATCAATAAGCATATATATATGGTCCACATCATCACGGATCCCAAGAATATACAACCAAGGATAAATCACATCAGTAGACTAAGACAATGTTTCTCCAATCATTCTCACAGCCAAGCTCAAAGTATAACATCCATTTAGTGGCATTAATTAAGTTAGCATATTCCATTGTTATATAAAATTACTTGCACAATAGTTCAAATAACAAACTCACCCATTGGACATGGTCAAACTGCTAGGGAAGGGTGAAGGCTAGGAACAAGGTTTGGCCAAGGGGTTGACTTACCTAACTTAACTCAAAAATACTTTGGACTGGGAGAAGGGGGAAAGCTACAAACTCTGTGCTGGACAAAAGAACACGGGGGATGGTTGTGCCTCACAAATGGATAAGTTGTTTAGAGAGTGCTTATTCAACTTAGGCATCATGTTTACATCAAGTTGATCCAGGTTCATTAGGATCATTCCATTTTATTCCATGGCCTTTTTGGCCTACATAACCCTTCGGATTTCAGATGTGCTGAGAAGCACAACTAGTTGCAGCTTGCATCCAGGGTATGTTTTTTTTAAATATATATAAGGTCAGCAATTGTTTAGATATAACTTTTAAGAACCATTGCTTTTTGGACCTTTCTTATACTCTTCGAGGAGTATTTTTTTTTAGCTGTTCATCGCTCTTGCCCTTTTTTTTTTGTTTCCATGGGCGAATTTATAAGTTTCCATAGGTAGAACATGAGCTTTCAGTTTTAGCCAACAACATCTCAAGTGACTAGGGGGAGTTCGAGCCAATGCCAAACATCGGGACAACCGACCAGAATGATTTAGGCCTACAATCCAACTCACCAAAGGCAAGTTTTGTCACCAACTTAGAGCCGAGACACTGAATATACAGGGATGCGGTCCAAACACAGAGGTAGAAAAATGGGGAAGTCCTCAGTATCAGAAAGTCAAATAAGATAGGTCAAGGTATAAAGTCAAACAGGAAAGTCATGTATGGATGGAGTCAAGTGAATATGGAGCCTACACTAGCAGACAACTGGTGTTAGGAAAGACCATATCTATGTAAGGTGGTGTTATCACACAACTTGTAGTTGCCCCTAGAGGTATCCCATCCGGGACGGTAGAGGAGCTAGGCAACTAAAGAGGTGACCTAAGAGATGCCACGGTTCCCAATGCAATGTGGGAGTCACGTCAACCGAGGCACTCTTCGCTTTAAGTCAAGATATAACTAGACCAAGGGGGAGACCCTATACCCCAATCACAGTTGATTGGAACCAAGCAAAGGTTTTAAAGGGTAAGAATGCTGAGTTACGGAAACCAATGCAAGGCTAAATGGACCTAAAGTTTAAGGTATGGTTGAAGGTGGTATCATGGATAGTTAGTGTTTCAACCTATGTATGGTTTAGGCCACTTGATGGGGTATGATTATCAAGTATAGTACCATGTGTTTACACAAGTGGGTCTTGTTGCCTTGGGAAGTGTGAAATGGTTCTAGGTGGGCCCACAAGGTGAAGTTAAGTGTGAAGATGGTACTATAGGCTAGATCTAGGTTAGATCTACAAGTTAGAGTTGATTCTAGGATTACCCATGTGCTAGATCTAGGGTTTGACACTAATCCCAAGAAGTGCGCCTTGCATGGAGAAGGACTAGTGCCTTGTTGGATGGGCTAATGGGGTCAAGAAGGATGTCAAAGTATAGATCGGGACACCTAGAAGCCAAGTCAAGTGGTTTGGATGAGATCCAATGGTTGAATCTTGCTAGATCTAGGTTTTTGAGTGGTGACCAAAAGTGGACCACAATTCCTTAAAACAAGGAATGCAATCCCCAAGGTAGATCGGGACAAAAGGATAGTCTAGACCTAGGTTTCAAGGCATGGGCACTCCAAATCCACGAAAATCTCCAACACCCACTTCCTAGAAGTGGTCCAACTCAAAACTCCAAAGGGGTGCGACTTTCTCAAGGAGAGGCAAAAAGTGGGTTTGGTGGACCAAACCAAGTCCAATGGCCACCAAAATGTAGATCCGGGGTGTTGGTACCCCGATCTATGTTCCTTCAAAGTTTCAAGTGAATCCAATGGGTAGATCTTAGTAGATCTAAGTTTTAAGGTACCAAGAAAATGAAAAGGGGGTTTCAACCCCTCAAAACATGGAGAGATGTCCACAAGGTAGTTTTCACCAAAGTAAGGATATGGGTATAGGTTATCAAGTGTCTAGATGTCAATTCAAGTGGGATCTCACCTACCCATGTGCTAGATCCTACCCAACAAGCTTCTCTTAGGAAAATCGATTTAGGTTCAAGAAGGCTTTTTACATTGAAAAGTGTGTCAATTTTTAGCCAATCACCACCAAACTATAGATCCAACTAGGGGTGGATCCTATAGAGGTGGGTTCTTAATATCTTTTCAAATGCAAGGGTGGATCTAAGTAGATCTAAAAAAATACCAAATTTGGGGTTTTGATTTAATTAGGGTTTTTTATGACCAATGGAGATAGAATGGATGAAAGAGGCACATACCTTGTAGATCTTACCTCAATTTGCTTATGGCCACTTTGCAAGTTGATAGCATTCTCCTATGTTTATATTCAAGAGTGAGATCCAAGTGCTCCAACCAAATTGCCCTTTTCCAAGATAGCCAAATCGTCCTCCTCCTACAAGACAAGATCAAAGAAACAAGTCAAGCAAGATGATTATGAAAATGGTAGAAAGATGTAATAGAAAGCATCAACTATGTCACGAAGATACAATAATGATACTCCCTGTCACAAGATCAACCCAAGAGAGAATATGTGGATCCCTCCAACAATAACCCTCAAAAAGTCGCCCTCCTCTCTCCAATTCGACTTTCCTGTCAAAAGGTTAGCAAGAACACCAAAATCCACAATGATACATAGAAGAGATACTTTATATTCAATATGCAAGAGAATCCACAAGCCAAGAGAGATGTGCTCCACAAAAAATCTTCTATTCCAATATTCCAGAGCTCCAAAGGTGAGCTATACAATGGGGGGTCTCCTCCTTATATAGGATAATAAAGACCAAAACCCTATACCACTCTACAATACTACATCAAATGAGTGGTTGAGATTATAAGATCTCATCATACAATCAATGGCTAGGATGAATCCATAACAATATATCACATGGATCACTCAACATAACAATAGCGCCCTCACTAAATGGTACAATGGAGGGTGACGTCATCCCACAAGAGGGGTATAAAGTACAATAATCCACCTCATGATGACTAGGACATGATAAAATAAGCACATGGTGGGGATAGGAGGTATAAATCCTTGCTAGCTCACCCCAAGGCACAATAAAATAATAAAGTATGTCCAATATAATAACAATGACCAAAACTGTCCTCAGAATCCATGACAGTCAAGCAGTAAATGTCCTCCTGTGATCAATCTGGAGATACCCACATGGTGAAAACTGACTGGAAGATAGTGAGATCACCCTGGAAGACCACTGTGAAAACCAAATGCCAAAACCTTGCCTCAATTGCCCAAATCGATTTCCTCAGTGACCACTTTATCCCATTTTTTAACTGCCTCGGGAACTGTGAAAGTGCCAAAACTGCCTCCTAGGGTGCTAGCGCTGTCCATCTGAGCCCACCAGGCTCTCTGGGAGGGGGGATAAATGGTAATAAAAAGTGGTTGGACCACCCCCTCCATCATCAGCGCCCTAGGTGAACTGGCCTCTCGGGGCCCCTGCTGCTCAGGCTGGGAAATCAGCCCCAAATCTGGTCAACAAGTGTAAAACTGCATCAATCACTGTCAGAAGTGCCCGGAACTGAAAGATAAGTGTCTCAATGGATCCAGAAGACCCAAATCCACTAGGAATGAGTACTCATACACCCTGGGTTGCCCTAATGGGCCAGCTGTAGGGTCCACCATATATGGACAATGTATAATCTGCTGATCTGAAATAATAATAACCTGCTGAACTGGATCAAACATCATCTGTATCATATGTCCATCATATGATATCATCATCAAACATGTGGGACCATAAATCATCATCAATAATCATCCATACATGGTCCACATCATCACGGATCCCAAGAATATATAATCAAGGATAAATCACATCAGTAGATTAAGACAATGTTTCTCTAATCATTCCCACAGCTAAGCTCAAAGTATAAATTCCATTCAGTGGCATTAATAAAGTTAATACATTCCGTGGTTATATAAAATTACTTGCACCATAGTTCAAATGACAAACTCACTCATTGGACATGGTCAAACTGCTAGTGAAGGATGAAGGCTAGGAGCAAGGTTGGGCCAAGGGTTTGACTTGTCTAACTTAACTCAAAAATACTTTGGACTGGGAAAAGGGGGAAAGCTACAAACTCTGTGTTGGACAAAATAACACGGGGAATGGCTGTGCCTCACAAATGGATAAGTTGTTTAGAGAGTGTTTATTCAACTTAGGCATCATGTCTACATCAAGTTGATCCAGGTTCATTAGGATCATTCAATTTGTTTCCATGGCCTTTTTGGCCTACATAACCCTTCGGATTTCAGATGTGCTGAGAAGCACAACTAGTTGCAGCTTGCATCCAGGGCATGTTTTTTATATATTCACAAGGTCAGCAATTGTTTAGATATAGCTTTTAAGAACTATTGCTTTTTGGACCTTTCTTATACTCTTCGAGGAGTATTTCTTTTTAGCTTTTCACTGCTCTTGCCCTTTTTGTTTCCATGGGCGAATTTTTAGTTTCCATAGGTAGAACATGAGCTTTCAGTTTTAGCCAACAACATCTCAAGTGACTAGGGGGAGTTCGAGCCAAGGCCTACAATCCAACTTACCAAAGGCAAGTTCTGTCACCAACTCAGAGCCGAGACACTGAATAAACAGGGATGCGGTCCAAACACAGAGGTAGAAAAATAAGGAAGTCCTCAGTATCAGAAAGTCAAATGAGACAAGTCAGGGTTTAAAGTCAAACAGGAAGGTCATGTATGGATGGAGACAAGTGGATATGGAGCCTACACTAGCAGACAACTGGTGTCGGGAAAGACCATGTCTATGTAAGGTGAAATACCAGTAAGTTTTGTAAGATGGCCTAAAAGTGCAAGCAATTGTCCATTTTATGATTTACAATTCATTTTAAATAGTTTGCCACATCAAGAATAATATACCAAGCACATGCTATAATCATGACTAAAACAACAAGCTAATAACCCACTGTCAGTGAGAACATATCCATAGATCATACAACATCATCATAATAGCAATCATCATGCATCATCTGAAACACTGCTGAAGTACATCTCTAGGCACTGAACTGAAACTGTAATGGGATAAGTGGTCACATCAGTCATCAAATCTGAACTCTCAAGGCTCAGCCTTGACACAAGGTCATATACAAATCTGAATAATATACTGCTCTAATCATGAGTGATCCATAATATATAGCCATGCTCTGGAATAATGTAAGCTCTGGAATGTGCAGATATCTGCTGTACAAGAATAGTAGCCCTGCTACTATGGTGTGATAACATCTGGCTCCAGCTGGGACAAGTGCTCTAAGGGAGAGAGCGCTTGAGAACCTCAGAATCTCTGGTCTCGAACTGCTCTGCATCAATCTTCAATCCAGCACTGCACCATCCTTGCTTTCAGCTTTTACTTTGCACCTGTTCCTGCTCTCACATAAAAACTAGAATACCATCATGGAGCATGTATGGGATAAATATAAAATAAAACTGAAAACTGAAATGCATATAAATATAACTAATCATGGCATATATTATTCATTCATCATTTTTATTTACTGTGCAGGAGGAAGAGAGAAATTCTTCAAGCAGACAAACTTGCACAGGCAGCCAACAATAAAAATGACAACTAAAATTTCTTAAATGCATGCAGGAGGAGCAACAAGCTTAGGACGGAGCAAGGCTCAACTCAATGACAGAAAACAAGCAGGTACTCTAAGCAAAAAAAAAGCAAAAAGGACAGTACTCATCACACAGAAAAAGAAAAATCACACAAATCCTACTGCTCAAGTGAGCTTATTCAAGACATACCTACCCTACTCTAACCAATTAACACAAAAGTTAGGTAAAATCATAAATCCAGTGTAACCATTTGTCAAACAGGTTAATGATTCTTATTTGATTTTTGATAATAGAACAAGTCAAGATCGGGCTAAAGATTAACAAATTTGAGGGCACAATCTTCCTAACTTGTTCAAACATTGAAGAATGGTTTAAATGATGCAAAATGAAATCATGCCAAGGAGAATATTGACTGAAGCAGACATCCTCCATCAAAGAACTGATAGGATCATAAAAGTTATGCAAATGATTGTTTAAATTTGATGGAGGGAAAACATATGGTATTTGATTTAATAAACTACTTTCCTCATTCACTTCACTTTCATATTCAATTCGTTTCTCCTTGGGACTGATGATCAAATAAAAACCAAGTGGAGACAAATCAAAGTTTGAAAGACAAAAAATCAAAGTCAGACCCTCTTGATGCTCAAAAATGGAGAAAAGATGGAAATGATCTTTAAACACCTTTTCTAGCCACCTAGAATGATTGATAAATTGACAACAAGCATTATGGTTCCAAAGTGACTGAAAAGGGAAATGAAATGCATTTTCTCCAAACATGTAATCTTGCTTATACTTCTTATTGAAAATTTTAAAAGCAAAAAATTGACTAGACCACCAACCCAAAGATGATTGAAAGAGTTGGGAAGGGAGGGTGGATTGCAAATATGAACAGTCTCCTAGATGGATAGAAAGATTTGGCCTTGAAATTTGACAACATGAAAGGCCTTTCAAAATAGCACTAGGAATGACTTTAAACTTTTGATTAAATCTAATATTTACAATCTGAGGACAAGATTGACCATAGCTACCTAACTCTAAGTTGTCTTGATTAAGGATGAAAAAAGGAGAATTTAAAGATTCATTATAAGAAGTGGAACAAAGATTAGAACACTTAGTGTGATTTATTAACTCTTCCTCGTCTTGAGGTTGACCTTCTATTGACTCATCATTAGATTCACAAGACGTTATTTGATCATTTTCATTTAATTGATCAGGGATAAAATCAACCAGTTCATTTAAAGCATCCTGATTATTTGCACAATGATCATGTGAAAGCACTACTAAAGGGTCTTGGTCAATGTTTCCACTTTCTTCTTCTTCAATAAGGTGATAAGGAATTGAATGATTGTTAATGATAGAATGATCAAGGAAATCTTTTTCTGAAGGATCCTCAACAAACACAAAATCAGAAATTTCTTCAAGATCAAAAGTAGGGCTACTCAAGGACTGATTTGAAGTGTCATTATTATTATCATGGTCCTTATCAAACTGATCCTCAACAACACAGTTATTGCTTGATGCCTCTGTTAAGGATTCTTCAATATTACTACCCCATTTATTCTTTAATAACCCAACAAACATATCATATCCAATGATGGATCCTGGGGCTAAATTATCAAACCATAATCCGGCATTTCCACCTAATGTCTCACCCAGGGCCCGCATATAAACATCTTCATCATCAGCACCCTTAACTTCCATATAATCCCAAAATCTTTGTAAATGATTTTCAATTGACTCAAAATAATTTCCATAGAAACGAGGCAACCATTCAGAGTAATTATTTGGCATAAGATGAGGTGCACCATGAATTTCAGAAAAGTCAAAAGGAGATGGCTTAGCTGGATTTCTAATAACTTTGGCCATTCTACTAGGGATTAGTTTTGGATGTCTAGCTGGAATGCTAGAGTCATTTGACCGAATGCTTTGGTTGTAAGGCCTTGGTTGAGATTGAATTTTGTTTGAATTAATTGGGTTAATATTTCTACTTGAAGAATGAAAAGAATGATGAGAGTCATAAGAATTATGTACATAATCACTCCCATATTGATATGTTGACTGACTTTCATTACTTTCTTCCAACTGCCCTCTATAGCGAGATAGATTCTAATATATTTCATTCATACACCTTGTCATTTGGAAGAAAATGTCTGAATTCATTTATGATTTACAAATTACAAAATTGAAAGATGGGAATGGGGCCGATCCTCAGCGGAGTCACGAATTGGAGTCGCCAGGTAGATTTTTAAACTCTTCTACCAAGATGTATGTCGTTTAAAGTGCAGAGAGATAGTGAGACACAAAGGTGTGTTGAACCAAGGTAGGCCTCTACCTCCCCGGCAACGGCGCCAAAAATGTTATCACACAACTTGTAGTTGCCCCTAGAGGTATCCCATCCGGGACGGTAGAGGAGCTAGGCAACTAAAGAGGTGACCTAAGAGATGCCACGGTTCCCAATGCAATGTGGGAGTCACGTCAACCGAGGCACTCTTCGCTTTAAGTCAAGATATAACTAGACCAAGGGGGAGACCCTATACCCCAATCACAGTTGATTGGAACCAAGCAAAGGTTTTAAAGGGTAAGAATGCTGAGTTACGGAAACCAATGCAAGGCTAAATGGACCTAAAGTTTAAGGTATGGTTGAAGGTGGTATCATGGATAGTTAGTGTTTCAACCTATGTATGGTTTAGGCCACTTGATGGGGTATGATTATCAAGTATAGTACCATGTGTTTACACAAGTGGGTCTTGTTGCCTTGGGAAGTGTGAAATGGTTCTAGGTGGGCCCACAAGGTGAAGTTAAGTGTGAAGATGGTACTATAGGCTAGATCTAGGTTAGATCTACAAGTTAGAGTTGATTCTAGGATTACCCATGTGCTAGATCTAGGGTTTGACACTAATCCCAAGAAGTGCGCCTTGCATGGAGAAGGACTAGTGCCTTGTTGGATGGGCTAATGGGGTCAAGAAGGATGTCAAAGTATAGATCGGGACACCTAGAAGCCAAGTCAAGTGGTTTGGATGAGATCCAATGGTTGGATCTTGCTAGATCTAGGTTTTTGAGTGGTGACCAAAAGTGGACCACAATTCCTTAAAACAAGGAATGCAATCCCCAAGGTAGATCGGGACAAAAGGATAGTCTAGACCTAGGTTTCAAGGCATGGGCACTCCAAATCCACGAAAATCTCCAACACCCACTTCCTAGAAGTGGTCCAACTCAAAACTCCAAAGGGGTGCGACTTTCTCAAGGAGAGGCAAAAAGTGGGTTTGGTGGACCAAACCAAGTCCAATGGCCACCAAAATGTAGATCCGGGGTGTTGGTACCCCGATCTATGTTCCTTCAAAGTTTCAAGTGAATCCAATGGGTAGATCTTAGTAGATCTAAGTTTTAAGGTACCAAGAAAATGAAAAGGGGGTTTCAACCCCTCAAAACATGGAGAGATGTCCACAAGGTAGTTTTCACCAAAGTAAGGATATGGGTATAGGTTATCAAGTGTCTAGATGTCAATTCAAGTGGGATCTCACCTACCCATGTGCTAGATCCTACCCAACAAGCTTCTCTTAGGAAAATCGATTTAGGTTCAAGAAGGCTTTTTACATTGAAAAGTGTGTCAATTTTTAGCCAATCACCACCAAACTATAGATCCAACTAGGGGTGGATCCTATAGAGGTGGGTTCTTAATATCTTTTCAAATGCAAGGGTGGATCTAAGTAGATCTAAAAAAATACCAAATTTGGGGTTTTGATTTAATTAGGGTTTTTTATGACCAATGGAGATAGAATGGATGAAAGAGGCACATACCTTGTAGATCTTACCTCAATTTGCTTATGGCCACTTTGCAAGTTGATAGCATTCTCCTATGTTTATATTCAAGAGTGAGATCCAAGTGCTCCAACCAAATTGCCCTTCTCCAAGATAGCCAAATCGTCCTCCTCCTACAAGACAAGATCAAAGAAACAAGTCAAGCAAGATGATTATGAAAATGGTAGAAAGATGTAATAGAAAGCATCAACTATGTCACGAAGATACAATAATGATACTCCCTGTCACAAGATCAACCCAAGAGAGAATATGTGGATCCCTCCAACAATAACCCTCAAAAAGTCGCCCTCCTCTCTCCAATTCGACTTTCCTGTCAAAAGGTTAGCAAGAACACCAAAATCCACAATGATACATAGAAGAGATACTTTATATTCAATATGCAAGAGAATCCATAAGCCAAGAGAGATGTGCTCCACAAAAAATCTTCTATTCCAATATTCCAGAGCTCCAAAGGTGAGCTATACAATGGGGGGTCTCCTCCTTATATAGGATAATAAAGACCAAAACCCTATACCACTCTACAATACTACATCAAATGAGTGGTTGAGATTATAAGATCTCATCATACAATCAATGGCTAGGATGAATCCATAACAATATATCACATGGATCACTCAACATAACAATAGCGCCCTCACTAAATGGTACAATGGAGGGTGACGTCATCCCACAAGAGGGGTATAAAGTACAATAATCCACCTCATGATGACTAGGACATGATAAAATAAGCACATGGTGGGGATAGGAGGTATAAATCCTTGCTAGCTCACCCCAAGGCACAATAAAATAATAAAGTATGTCCAATATAATAACAATGACCAAAACTGTCCTCAGAATCCATGACAGTCAAGCAGTAAATGTCCTCCTGTGATCAATCTGGAGATACCCACATGGTGAAAACTGACTGGAAGATAGTGAGATCACCTTGGAAGACCACTGTGAAAACCAAATGCCAAAACCTTGCCTCAATTGCCCAAATCGATTTCCTCAGTGACCACTTTATCCCATTTTTTAACTGCCTCGGGAACTGTGAAAGTGCCAAAACTGCCTCCTAGGGTGCTAGCGCTGTCCATCTGAGCCCACCAGGCTCTCCGGGAGGGGGGATAAATGGTAATAACAAGTGGCTGTACCACCCCCTCCATCATCAGCGCCCTAGGTGAACTGGCCTCTCGGGGCCCCTGCTGCTCAGGCTGGGAAATCAGCCCCAAATCTGGTCAACAAGTGTAAAACTGCATCAATCACTGTCAGAAGTGCCCGGAACTGAAAGATAAGTGTCTCAATGGATCCAGAAGACCCAAATCCACTAGGAATGAGTACTCATACACCCTGGGTTGCCCTAATGGGCCAGCTGTAGGGTCCACCATATATGGACAATGTATAATCTGCTGATCTGAAATAATAATAACCTGCTGAACTGGATCAAACATCATCTGTATCATATGTCCATCATATGATATCATCATCAAACATGTGGGACCATAAATCATCATCAATAATCATCCATACATGGTCCACATCATCACGGATCCCAAGAATATATAATCAAGGATAAATCACATCAGTAGATTAAGACAATGTTTCTCTAATCATTCCCACAGCTAAGCTCAAAGTATAAATTCCATTCAGTGGCATTAATAAAGTTAATACATTCCGTGGTTATATAAAATTACTTGCACCATAGTTCAAATGACAAACTCACTCATTGGACATGGTCAAACTGCTAGTGAAGGATGAAGGCTAGGAGCAAGGTTGGGCCAAGGGTTTGACTTGTCTAACTTAACTCAAAAATACTTTGGACTGGGAAAAGGGGGAAAGCTACAAACTCTGTGTTGGACAAAAGAACACGGGGAATGGCTGTGCCTCGCAAATGGATAAGTTGTTTAGAGAGTGTTTATTCAACTTAGGCATCATGTCTACATCAAGTTGATCCAGGTTCATTAGGATCATTCAATTTGTTTCCATGGCCTTTTTGGCCTACATAACCCTTCGGATTTCAGATGTGCTGAGAAGCACAACTAGTTGCAGCTTGCATCCAGGGCATGTTTTTTTATATATTCACAAGGTCAGCAATTGTTTAGATATAGCTTTTAAGAACTATTGCTTTTTGGACCTTTCTTATACTCTTCGAGGAGTATTTCTTTTTAGCTTTTCACTGCTCTTGCCCTTTTTGTTTCCATGGGCGAATTTTTAGTTTCCATAGGTAGAACATGAGCTTTCAGTTTTAGCCAACAACATCTCAAGTGACTAGGGGGAGTTCGAGCCAAGGCCTACAATCCAACTTACCAAAGGCAAGTTCTGTCACCAACTCAGAGCCGAGACACTGAATAAACAGGGATGCGGTCCAAACACAGAGGTAGAAAAATAAGGAAGTCCTCAGTATCAGAAAGTCAAATGAGACAAGTCAGGGTTTAAAGTCAAACAGGAAGGTCATGTATGGATGGAGACAAGTGGATATGGAGCCTACACTAGCAGACAACTGGTGTCGGGAAAGACCATGTCTATGTAAGGTGAAATACCAGTAAGTTTTGTAAGATGGCCTAAAAGTGCAAGCAATTGTCCATTTTATGATTTACAGTTCATTTTAAATAGTTTGCCACATCAGGAATAATATACCAAGCACATGCTATAATCATGACTAAAACAACAAGCTAATAACCCACTGTCAGTGAGAACATATCCATAGATCATACAACATCATCATAATAGCAATCATCATGCATCATCTGAAACACTCCTGAAGTACATCTCTAGGCACTGAACTGAAACTGTAATGGGATAAGTGGTCACATCAGTCATCAAATCTGAACTCTCAAGGCTCAGCCTTGACACAAGGTCATATACAAATCTGAATAATATACTGCTCTGATCATGAGTGATCCATAATATATAGCCATGCTCTGGAATAATGTAAGCTCTGGAATGTGCAGATATCTGCTGTACAAGAATAGTAGCCCTGCTACTATGGTGTGATAACAGGTGGAAAACCAGTGGGTTTTGTTAAATGACCTAAATGTGCAAGCAATTGTCCATTTTATGATTTACAGTTCATTTTAAACAATTTGCCACATCAGGAATAATATACCAAGCAGATGCTGTAAACATGACTAAATCAACAAGATAATAATCCACAGTCAGTGATAACATATCCATAGATCATAAAACATCATCATAATAATCATCATGTACCATCTGAAACACTGCTGCAATACATCTCTAAGCACTGATCTGAAACTGTATGGGATAAAGGGTCACATCGGTCATCAAATCTGAACTCTCAAGGCTCAGCCTTGACACAAGGTCAAACATACATCTGAATAATATACTGCTCTGATCATGAGTGATCCGAAATACATAGCCATGCTCTGGAATAATGGAAGCTCTGGAATGTGCAGATATCTGCTATACAAGAATAGTAGCCCCGCTACTATGGTGTGATAACAGTCCTGAAAGTCTAGTCTGAGTAATAATAATAATTAATGACATTATATATTTGGATCTAGATCACCAGTAATGATTACTTTGTGTTATAACTGTTATTTGAATAAGTTGTAGAGCATGCATTAACCTTTGACATTTTGCAGCAGCTTCTGATGATGGTCTGAGTTATATTTGGTCATGTTGACTTGGTCAAACCTAGTTTGACCAAGATCAACCATAGGACATGAGATGGTTGGACCTTGTGGTGATATGGATAGATGATATATGGTCTATGTACATGTACATGATGATTCTATGCATCAGATACAGGTTTATGATGATGATTCATGGTTTACAGCATTATTTGATCATTTACAGATTATTATTATTTCACCTGTTCCGGTATATTGGATATATTATATGATCATGCAGAGACTCATATGGTGTATGAGTACACATCTTGGATGGATTTGGACCTTCTGAGTCCAACGAGATAGTTTGTTTTCAGTTTCGGGCATGTACAGTGATGATTGAGCCTCAGTAGGCTAACCCTGTGCAGTTTTGGTCTATCGGAGACCCTGTCAGAGCAGAGAGGATTTTTATTTGGTTGACCTAGGGAGCTGTGCTTGGAGGGGGTGGTCCAGCCACTTGTTTTTTCCATATTACCCCCCCTCCCAGACACACTGGTGCCCTCACCTTGACAACGCAGGCACTCCAAGAGGCAGTTTGGGGCAGTTTCACGCTTCCCGAGGCATTTCAGGATTGGTAGAAATGGCTATTGAGGAAATCGATTTGGGCTACTGAGCAATGTTTTGGCATGGGATGATCAGTGATGATGGATTGATGTCTTCCACACCTCCTCCAGCAGTTTCAGCTTCATCGGGGTCCGCATCCATCACTTATGGCACTTTCTGATGATTTCTGAGGTCTTTTGAGGCCCACGATTTGACCATAGAGGCACGATTTGGTATGTTGATGACTATTTTATTATTATTGTGCTATGGGGATTGACCAAGGGTGGCTAAAATTACCCCTTGGACCCACCATAAGCTTCCTATTATATTTTGTCATCATGATTTGGTGGGATTCCCCTCTTCTAGGGCGATTTTGTCCACTTATATTATATTTTATTAGTGATCCATGTATTTTATTGTTGAGCTCATCTCAACCATTGATTAGACATTTGTATCTTTTAATCTTAGCCACTCATTCAAAAAGTGGTTAGGATTTTGATGCCTCTCCTTCCTATTTAAAGGAGAGAGCTTCTCATTGTAAGGGGTCTTTGGCTCTTGGATTATTGGTATAGAAAAACTTTCTTGTGGAAATTCTTGTGGTCTCCTTTGCATCTGGTGTTCTTAGATGGTGATTGGAAAGTCTATTGCAACCTAGCATTTGGAATTTGTGGTAAGATCTATCTATTTTGGAAATCATTGTCTTGTCTACAGGAGGGCGACTTCAACAAGGGCGATTTTGCAAGCCTTCTTCAAATCGACTTTCTTGGCATTTGCTTGTATCAGGGGGTTATCATTAGTATCATTGTGATCTATGCTATCTTTCTGTTACTTCTCTTGTGGCATTAGTCTTATCTCTTGATTACATCAAATCTGATATTGTTGACGTTTGTTGTGCAGGAGGGAGGGCGCATTGGCTTCTTGGACTAAATCGATTGCATAGAAAACTACCTCAAAGCTTCTCAAATTGATCAGGTTTGCATAGATCATCATCATCAAGGCATCTACAAGGTTACCCAGGTAAGATCCACAGGTTTGTTTCTCTTATCTTGATCCAATCCATTGACATAGCTCATAAATTGATAAAACCCTTATTTCTTCAAACCCTCATTTTTACATTTTTTCAGATCTACTAAGATCTAGTGGTTTCTTGGGTAAGATATTGAAAACCCACCTCTATAGTATCCACGGCATCCCGGATCTATAGTTTGGTGAGGATTGGCCTCCATTTGAGCCTCTTCCCAAGGCATTTAGCCTCTCCAAGCAAGGGCGCACTTCCTAGTTTGGTGGGTTGACCTAGATCTAGTATGTGGGTAGTTGAGATCCCGCTTGATTCATGATCTACACATCCAATAACCTATCCCCAGATTGTCACTTTTCTGATTTCTACCTTGTGGGCCCTATTCCACATTTTAAGGGATTTAATCCCCATTTTGGACCACTTGGTATCTTCAAACTCAGATCTAGTAAGATCTAGCCATTGGATTTCCTTGAAATTGTAGATCCATACTCTCACTTGCTTAAACCACTTGGATCTAAAGTTTGGATGCCATTGGACTTGTTTTGACCCCACTTATCCCACTTTTTAGCCTCCTTGGGTAAAGTTGCACCACCTTGGAGAAGTGAGTTGTCCCACTTCCAGGACATGGGTACATGATATTTTTGTGGATTTGGAACGGGAGTAATTCAAAACCTAGGTCTAGTAGGTCACCTTGTCAAATCTTGCCTTGGGGATAGCATTCCTTGTTTTAAGGGATTGTGGTCCACTTAGGTCAAACTTAGATCTAGACCTATTCATCCATCAAGACTTTAATTGCCCACTTGTCTCATGCAATAGGAGTCCTTAACCACAAGTTAACTTTACTTTGACTCCATTATCCCAATTCCCAAGGCACTGGTCTCTCTCCAAGTCAATTCGACTTTCCTAGATTGTTGGATTAACTTGTGGTTTGACCCTTGATTGGTGAGCTAAACCCTTTGATGCCATCATGTATCATGATCAAGCTTGTCACTTGTACTAGTTAGCCCCAATTCAACCTCTAAACTACCCTGCATTGGACACAGTTCCCAAGGCAGTGGATTTTCTCACATTGAACTAGTACTTTAATCCTGGATCCTATTTCACAAATCATAAGTCACTTTCACATCAATAATGAACCAAAGCTATACTCATTAAACCCCTCACTTGTCTTGTGACTTCATCCTAAGGTCTAGGATAAACCATACACCTTACTTCACTTAGAAATAACTTGATTTGGTGTCTTGGTTTTGATCTCTCCTGTCGGGAGTAGATTGGGTCTCCCCCTTTGTTGTTTGGGCTAAATAACATAAAGTGAAGGTTGCCTCGACTGGCGTGACAACCATATATTGGAGGTCGAGGTGATCGTGGTTGCACCTTTTGAGTTGCCCTTCCCTATTGCCATCCATGAGTGGATACATCCATAGGGGTAACTACAGTTTAGGTGATAACATTTTGGCGCCGTTGCCGGGGAGGCAATAGCTTACCCTGGTTCGACATACCTTTCTTAAAGCCCTCCTGTTCTCTTTGCCTAACATTTTGGTATTGGAAGGCATAGGCTTACCTTGGACAAACTAGTAGTCATTACTCACTCTCTCCTGCATATACAACGACACATATCTTGGTAGAAGAGTTTAAATCTACCTGGCGACTCCCAATTGTGACTCCACTGAGGAGCGAGCTCATTTACATCCTTACAACACCTAGAACTATGCCTTGCGTCACTTATTCAGAGAACGATATGATTGTGAAAATGATAACCGAAATGAGTGGTTTAATTCGAAACCAGAATGGGGTAGTTCTCAGAAAACAAAGTGAGAATATCAAACGCTATGAACCTTTCTATAGAACTTCTGAGGGTGTGTATACCAATGAATATCTTCAAACTAGGTCTACAAGCAAGGCTTCTGATGGTCGAGTAGTAACCAGGTATCAAGCAAAGAATAACTCGAAAGATATAGATAAGAGCAAAACTACTGTAAAAGAAAATTCCCTTGACCAAAGGAATATCACTCGTAGAGTTCCCACTCAAGCTCCAAACATCCTTCCTTAAGGAATTTTAAAGAAAAATGATCAGCCCAGAAGGTTGTCCCCTCAAGTCACCAAGAAGGTAACAAGTCCGAGCCCTGCTAAACCCCAGGCTAGGGAGCCAGTGCAAAGAAAGCAAGTGAATACTCCTAGCAAAGAGATTTCTCATATAACACAAGAAAAGCTGAATTCAAATATATTGGAAAAACTCTTGGGATCTTCTGTCATGGTGTCTTTGAAAGACTTGGTAGTTATCCCTTCTGTTAGAGCACAGGTAATGCATTTATTGGGTCTAAAAATAAATACCAAGGATCAAGAAAAGGCTTGCAACTTAAAGATTGACTTGAGTAACTTCTTATCCAAACCCAATATCCCTGTGCCCTTGGAGGAACTTTTGAAAATCCCTTCATAGTTTAATCAGGCAACTAAATTCTTAGGAATCGAGCCTAAAGTCAAGAATCCCGTGAAATTAACAACTGAGGATGACCCCCCATTATGATTCAAAGTGTAATTGATAAAAGTAGGGGTCACCCCCCTTTTTATATTGCTTTGGAGATCAATCAATTGATATTACATAACTGTATGTTAGATTCAGGAGCATAAATAAATATTATGCCTCTTAAGGTCATGGAACAATTGGAGCTAAAACCATGCAGAGAGTATAGAAATGTGTGTGGGATGGATTCTAGGCCTGTTAAGTCAGAAGGTATGATTGAGAATCTCAAGATGAAGTTGGCTGCTTATCTTGCAATTGAGATAAGTATGAATGTTTTGGTTTTAGATATTCCCGACGCATGGGGGATGTTGCTATCAAGGGAATGGGCTACCAAATTAGGAGGAAGTATCCAAATGGATTTATCTTATGCAACCATTCCTATTGGGGGAAAGGCTTCTTATAGATTGATGAATGAAAAACCTATGACAGAGCATGTAGAAACCCCCGACTATTTGTTTGAAGAGGCTATGCGCCCCACTGAGGAAGTTGGAAATTATATGGTGATGGCTAACTTTTGGGATGAGCCCCGGCAACATCCTTTTCCTCCTAGTCAAGTTTGGAAAATGCATTTTGATGGGGCCAAGTCTAGGCATGGTGTTGGAGCTGGAATTGTCCTTACATCTCCTTCTGGGGAAGAAAAATTATTTGCATATCGTCTTGAATTTGAGTGCACAAACAATGTAGCTGAGTATGAGGCATTGCTTCTAGGATTAGAGATTTGCCACGAATGAAAGATCAAATGTCTAAACGTAACAGGAGACTCTGATTTAATTGTATCCCAAGTAAAGAACCAGTTTGCAGCCAAAAATAATAGGCTTAGAGATTACCGAAATGCTGTTTGGGATACCATAGAGATGTTTGATGCCTTTGCAATACGAGCAGTCCCAAGAGAAGAGAATACCTTGGCCGATGCATTATCAGTAATAGCATGCACCTTTGAAACTCCAGATCATCTCAGGGATAAAGAGTGTAAGGTTGAAGTAATATTTAGACCATCGGTTCCTGATAATCAAGATCATTGGCAAATCTTTGATAATGATGCACAAATCATTGCATTCTTGCAAAACACTGAAAATTTTCAGAATTGCAATGTGAATTTGGAAGGTAAATTAAACGGTTCTTCCGTTCAAGATTTTGATGTTATGAAATTAGCAATACCTCTGGAGAAAAATTTCAACAGGCATGATGAATATAAAGGTAAAAGAGCTGAACCGGTAGATGAGATTATTTGAGATCAATATTGGAACCTCAGTTTCTCCCAGAATGATTAGGATAGGAAAGAATGCCTCCCCAGAAGAAAGAAAGGCGATTGTACATCTAATTAGGAAATATAGAGATATTTTTGCCTGGGCATATGATGAACTCAAAACTTTTGATCCTGAAATTATTGAGCATACTATCCCATTGCATGAAGGAGCTAAACCTTATAGGCAAAAGTTAAGAAATGTCAATCCTAAACTTGCTCCCTTGATTAAGAAAGAGCTTGAGAAAATGTTGGCAGCTGGAATTATCCAACCCGTTCGACACACTACTTGGGTTTCTAACCCGGTGATTGTAAGAAAGAAAAGTGGTGAAATCAGGGTATGTATTGATTTCAGAAACCTAAACCAAGCATCCCTTAAGGACAATTACCCTTTGCCAAATATGGAAAATTTGTTGCAGAGTGTCACTGGGGCAGGTATGTTGTCAATGTTGGATGGGTTCTTAGGGTATAATTAGGTACGTATTAGAAAGGAAGACAGAGATAAAACAACCTTTACTACTCCATGGGGAACTTTCCAATATATAAGAATGCCTTTCGGGTTATTAAATACCGGTTCTACTTTTCAAAGCGCTATGGATCAGGCATTTAGTGATTTGATTGGGAAAATCATTGCCATTTATCAAGATGACTTGACAATGTTTTCAAAGAAGCGGGGAGACCATATAGAACATTTGAGAAGAGTTTTTGAGCGTTGCAGAAAGTTTGCCATATCTTTGAACCCCAAAAAGTCAACTTTTGGAGTAGATGAGGGTAAGTTATTAGGACATATTGTGTCAAAAGAAGGTATCAGAATCGACCCAGAATGTGTCCAGGCCATCAATGCTATTGCAGCACCCCATAATGTGGCCACCTTGCAATCTTTCTTTGGTAAAATAAACTTTGTCCGAAGATTCATTCCAAACTTAGCAGAATTGCCCAAACCATTAAATGCCCTTCTTAAAAATGATGTGAAGTTTTTATGGGATAAAGAATGTGAATCATCTTTCACCAAGCTTAAAAAAGCCATTTCAACCTCCCCTGTGTTAGCTTGTCCTAATTACAATAAAGAGTTCATGATTTAATCATATGCTTCGGAATATACTATTGCTGGCGTGTTATTACAAAAGAATGATGAAAACCATGAACAACCTATAGCCTTTATGAGTAAAAATTTGAGAGATGTTGAACTGAAGTATACCACAACTGAAAAACAAGCTTACGCTTTAGTCAAAGCCTTGAAACATTTTAGAACCTACATAGGATATTCCAAAATCAAGGCATATGTACCGTATCAGGCGGTAAAGGATGTTTTGTCACAAGCAGATGGTATAGGTGTTAGAGGAAATTGGATTTCACGCATACAAGAGTATGATCTAGAAATTAAGCCTATCAAGATTGTCAAAGGACAAGGGTTAGCTCAACTGTTGACTGGAAAGGAAGATAACATGGTAAATCTGGTAAGTAAAAGAAACCCTGGTATTCTCAACATTGATGACGAGCATGAATGGTACAAAGATATTACGTATTTCTTGAGAAATTTGTCATGCCCTGATCATCTTGTAGATCATCAAAGAAGAGCATTGAGATTAAAAGATGAAAAGTATGTTATAACTCAAGACGGGTTAGGATGGAGAAATCCTGATGGAATAATTCTGAGATGTGTTAGCCCTGAGGAATCACAAACCATTATGAAAGAAATGCATTCTGGATTATGTGGTGGACATTATGCCCCAAGAACAACCGCTGCAAAAATCATGAGGGCCGGTTATTATTGGCCAACACTTTTCAAGGATGTGTGTTCTTATGTTAGAGTTTGCCAAGAATGTCAACTATTTTCAAGAAAGCCAAGATTGCATGCCTTACCTTTAAATCCTGTGGTAGTAGAAGCTCCTTTTCAGCAATGGGGTATGGATTTTGTTGGACCTTTTAGTGAAAACTCAAGCAATGGACATAAGTATATGTTAACTTGCACTGATTACTTTACTAGATGGGTAGAGGCCATCCCAACCAAGAAAGCTACAGTCGAGGTAGTTGTGAAATTTTTGGAAGAAAACATTGTTTCCAGATATGGTTGTCCTTTAAAAATAACGACTGATAACGCTTCCGCTTTCAGTAAATTAGAAATGTCAACCTTTTGCATGAATCACGGAATTACTCTCTCACATTCTTCAAACTATTATCCTCAAGGAAACGGTCTCGCTGAATCTAGCAATAAGAATTTGATAAGACTGCTAAAGAGAATGGTTGGCACCAACAAGAGAAGTTGGGACACAAAGTTGAAATATGCATTGTGGGCTGACAGGACAACTGTTAAAAGGATTACCGGAAAATCCCCTTTTGAGTTGGTATATGGGCAAGATTGTAGACTCCCAATAAATATACAAATTCCTGTATATGAGCTATTACAACAATGCACTTTAGATGAAGAAGCCTTCCAAGTAAGAATTGATAAATTAGTAGAACTTGATGAAATGAGAAGGATGGCATTGACAAAACCATTATTGAACAGGAAAGAGTTAAAGGAACTTTTTACCAAAGAACCAGGAATGTGAAATTCGGAGTAGGAGACATAGTTTTGTTATGGGACAAAAACAAAGCAAAACCTGGGAACCATGGAAAATTTGAAAAAATCTAGATGGGCTCTGTTATCACCTAAACTGTAGTTACCCCTATGGATGTATCCACTCATGGATGGCAATAGGGAAGGGAAACTCAAAAGGTGCAACCACGATCACCTCGACCTCCAATATATGGTTGTCACGCCAGTCGAGGCAACCTTCACTTTATGTTATCTAGCCCAGACAACAAAGGGGGAGACCCGATCTACTCCCGACAGGAGAGATCAAAACCAAGACACCAAATCAAGTTAATTCTAAGTGAAGTAAGGTGTATGGTTTATCCTAGACCTTATGATGATGTCACAAGACAAGTGAGGGGTTCAATGGGTATAGCTTTGGTTCATTATTGATGTGAAAGTGACTTATGATTTGTGAAATAGGATCCAAGATTAAAGTACTAGTTCAATGTGGGAAAATCCACTGCCTTGAGAACTGTGTCCAATGCAGGGTAGTTTAGGGGTTGAATTGGGGCTAACTAGTACAAGTGACAAGCTTGATAATGAAGTATGATGGCATCAAAGGGTTTAGCTCACCAATCAAGGGTCAAACCACAAGTTAATCCAACAATCTAGGAAAGTCGAATTGACTTGGAGAGAGACCAGTGCCTTGGAAATTGGGATAATAGAGTCAAAGTAAGGTTAACTTGTGGTTAAGGACTCCTATTGCATGAGACAAGTGGGAAATTAAAGTCTTGATGGATGAATAGGTCTAGATCTAGGTTTGACCTAAGTGGACCAAAATCCCTTAAAACAAGGAATGCTATCCCCAAGGCAAGATTTGACAAGGTGACCTACTAGACCTAGGTTTTAAATTATTCCCGTTCCAAAATCACAAAAATCTCATGTACCCATGTCCTAGAAGTGGGTCAACTCACTTCTCCAAGGTGGTGCGACTTTACCCAAGGAGGCCTAAAAGTGGGATAAGTGGGGTCAAGACAAGTCCGATGGCATCCAAACTTTAGATCCAAGTGGTTTAAGCAAGTGAGAGTATGGATCTACAATTTCAAGGCAATCCAATGGCTAGATCTTACTAGATCTGAGTTTGAAGATACCAAGTGGTCCAAAATGGGGATTAAATCCCTTAAAATGTGGAATAGGGCCCACAAGGTAGAAATCAGAAAAGTGACAATCTGGGGGTAGGTTATTGGATGTGTAGATCATGAATCAAGCGGGATCTCAACTACCCACATACTAGATCTAGGTCAACCCATCAAACTAGGAAGTGCGCCCTTGCTTGGAGAGGCTAAATGCCTTGGGAAGAGGGTCAAATGGAGGCCAATCCTCACCAAACTATAGATTCGGGATGCCGTGGATACTATATAGGTGGGTTTTAAATATCTTACCCAAGAAGCCACTAGATCTTAGTAGATCTGAAAAAATGTAAAAATGAGGGTTTGAAGAAATAAGTGTTTTATCAATTTATGAGCTATGTCAATGGATTGGATCAAGATAAGAGAAACAAACCTGTGGATCTTACCTGGGTAACCTTGTAGATGCCTTGATGATGATGATCTATGCAAACCCGATCAATTTGAGAAGCTTTGAGGTAGTTTTCTATGCAATCAATTTAGTCCAAGAAGCCAATGCGCCCTCTCTCCTGCACAACAAACGTCAACAATATCAGATTTGATGTAATCAAGAGATAAGACTAATGCCACAAGAGAAGTAACAGAAATATAGCATAGATCACAATGATACTAATGATAACCCCCTGATACAAGCAAATGCCAAGAAAGTCGATTTGAAGAAGGCTTGCAAAAACGCCCTTGTTGAAGTCGCCCTCCTGTAGACAAGACAATGATTTCCAAAATAGATAGATCTTACCACAAATTCCAAATGCTAGGTTGCAATAGACTTTCCAATCACCATCTAAGAACACCAGATGCAAAGGAGACCACAAGAATTTCCACAAGAAAGTTTTTCTATACCAATAATCCAAGAGCCAAAGACCCCTTACAAATGAGAAGCTCTCTCCTTGAAATAGGAAGGAGAGGCATCAAAATCCTA
This sequence comes from Larix kaempferi, assembly GCA_027924585.1. NCBI lineage: Eukaryota > Viridiplantae > Streptophyta > Pinopsida > Pinales > Pinaceae > Larix > Larix kaempferi. The sequence goes on along the minus strand of BSBM01000612.1, from coordinate 2,278,188 downwards.
ACCACTTTTTGAATGAGTGGCTAAGATTAAAAGATACAAATGTCTAATCAATGGTTGAGATGAGCTCAACAATAAAATACATGGATCACTAATAAAATATAACATGAGTGGACAAAATCGCCCTAGAAGAGGGGAATCCCACCAAATCATGATGACAAAATATAATAGGAAGCTTATGGTGGGTCCAAGGGGTAATTTTAGCCACCCTTGGACAATCCCCATAGCACAATAATAATAATATAGTCATCAATATACCAAATCGTGCCTCCATGGTCAAATTGTAGGCCTCAAAAGACCTCAGAAATCATCAGAAAGTGCCATAAGTGATGGATGCGGGTCCCGATGAAGCTGAAACTGCTGGAGGAGGTGTGGAAGACATCAATCCATCATCACTGATCATCCCATGCCAAGACATTGCCTCAGTAGCCCAAATCGATTTCCTCAATAGCCATTTCTACCAATCCTGAAATGCCTCGGGAAGCGTGAAACTGCCCCAAACTGCCTCCTGGAGTGCATGCGCTGTCAAGGTGAGGGCACTAGTGTGTCCGGGAGGGGGGTAATATGGTAAAAACAAGTGGCTAGACCACCCCCTCCAAGCACAACGCCCTAGGTCAACCGGATAAAAATCACATCTGCTCTGACAGGGCCTCCGACAGACCAAAACTGCACTGGGATAGCCTACTGAGGCTCAATCATCACTGTAAGTGCCCGGAACTGAAAAAAAACTGTCTCATCGGACTCAAAAGGTCCAAATCCATCTAAGATGTGTACTCATACACCATATGAGTCTCTGCATGATCAATATATATATCCAATATACCGGAACAGGTCAAATAATAATAATCTGTAAATAATCAAATACTGCTGTAAACCATGAATCATCACCATAACCCTGTAGCTGTTGCATAGAATCATCATGTACATGTACATAGACCATATATCATCAATCCATATCATCACAAGGTCCAACCATCTCATGTCCTATAGTTGACCTTGGTCAAACTAGGTTTGACCAAGTCAACATGACCAAATATAACTCAGATCATCATCAGAAGCTGCTGCAAAGTGTCAAAGGTTAATGCATGCTCCACAACTTATTCAAATAACAATTATAACACAAAGTAATCATTACTGGTGATCTAAATCCAAATATATAATGTCATTAATTATTATTATTACTCAGACTAGACTTTCAAGATCATACTCACTTCATAGCTGTGATCAATTTGCTAGTGAAGGGTGAAGGATAAAATAGCTGGCTAGGCTAAGGGATGACTTGACTGACTTAACTTTGTGACACTTTGGCAAAGGGAAAGGGAATACACACCATAGTAAATACTGAATGAGCAACAACACAGGGAATGGCGGTGTCTCACAAATGGATGAGTTGTCCAAAGAGGGTTTATTCACCTTTAACAGATGCGCACAATCCATAATACAAATAAGGCCAGCAATTGTTTTGATATAGCATTTAAGTTCCATTGCTTCTTGGGCCTGAAGTTTCCATAGCCTTGGTCTATGTGTGTTTATAAACATATTGCATAGATTTACATTTGTTTTAGGCTTTCTGCTACAGGAGTGTTTTTAAGGTACTTGTTTACCTGAGCACTTTTAGGTGTGTCATGGACAGCTTGTTTACCTAGGTATTTATATTTCCAAAAGATATAACATTTTATTTTCATGGCCATTTTCATTTGGCATGCCTTTCATTCATGTGTGTTTAGAAACACATTGCATGAATGGGCTTTTCATACAAGATATAGCATTTCATTTTCCAGATTTTGTATTCATGGCAGCACTAAAAGTTTCAGGTTTAGCCAACACAACTTTAGTGACTAGGGGGAATTCCAAGGAACTCCAACTCACCATAGGTAAGTTTTGTCATCAACTCAGAGCCGAGACACAATAAACAGGGAAGCTCATCCAATACAGAGGCTACAGTGGGGAAAGTCCTCCATGCCACTAGTTAAGTAGTAAGTCAGGGTGATAAACTAAAAGGTAGGCAATGGATGGATGAAGACAATGAATAATGGAGCAACCACTAGCAAGCCAAGGTATGGTGGAATGATCACCTCTATTCTCCCTAAGGAGGGTAAAACCAATGAGTATGAATAGTGAACTTCTAAGTCTGAGTAGGGACAATAGAATATATATAATAAGCTCGACCAGGTCCACATATCTATATGATCGCCAGATCATGACCCTAAGTGCTAAGACATGCTATGAGAATAAGTATAAAAGCAATATAACCATAACACAATGATATACCTGCTGAGTCATATACCTGAATGCTCATCAACCTGTACCATCATCTGTCCTCTGAAACTGCTGCTGTAACTCTGGGCACTACTGCCTGCTCTGTACCAATGGTATAATGGCTACATCGGTCATCTCTCTGAGTGTCCTGAGACTCAGTCATGGCATGGGGAATATATACTGCTGTCCACAATCTGATAGTGATCCTATATAGATGCTCATCTCAGCATCTCAAATGTAAGGGAACTGGCTGAATAGTGTACTGGCATTAGAAAAATAATGTATGGTAGCCCGGCTACTATATATGTGATAACAGGCCCATATCGAGTATCAAGGATAGTTGGAAAAGGATCAGTGTTTCTAGAAACTGTAGATGGGGATGAACTCGAACTCCCTATAAATGGACTTTTGTTAAAGCATTATTTTCCACCTATCGAGTAAACTGTGCATTGCCTTGCCTGGTAGATCAGAGTAGGTAGGAAACCAAATAAGCCTGCTTGGGCAGTAGTTAGTCTTTTCAGCCATTGAGTCTGGCACCTTGTTTATTTCTAAGCTCCTTTGTAAGCTCCTAGTTTAATTGAGTACCTGTCACTTTTCTTTTTCCTGCATAATAAATTTCAAATTTTGCAAATTATGTTAGTAGTTTAATTTTCTTGCTGCATTTATATTTCATGAATTTATATTTCTGACATAGAATAGATTTTATTTCAGTTGGTTTTATATTTTTCCCACACATGCGGCATGAGGTATTTTTGATGTTTGTGAATGCAGAAATAGGTTGCAAAAAATAAAAAAGCTGGAAGCAAAATGGTAGAGTGCTGGATCGTGGATTCAAGGACTAGAGATTCTGAGGTTCTCAAGCGCTCATTTCAGCAGAGCACTTGTCCCAGCCGCAGCCAGATGTTATCACATATATAGTAGCCGGGCTACCATACCTTATTTTTCTGATTCCAGTACACTATTCAGCCAGTTCCCTTACATTGAGATGCTGAGATGAGCATCTATATTGGATCACTATCAGATTTTGGACAGCAGTTGTATTCCCCATGCCATGATTAAGTCTCAGGACACTCAGAGAGATGACCGATGTAGCCATTATACCATTGGTACAGAGCAGTCAGTAGTGCCCAGAGTTACAGCAACAGTTTCAGAGGACAGATGATGGTACAGGTTGATAAGCATTCAGGTATTATGACTCAGCAGGTATATCATTGTGTTATGGTTATATTGCTTTTATACTTATTCTTGTAGCATGTCTTAGCACTTAGTGTCATGATCTGGCGAGCATATAGATATGTGGACCTGGTTGATCTTATTTTATATATTATATTGTCCCTACTCAGACTTAGAAGTTCACTACTCATACTCATTGGTTTTACCCTCCTTAGGGAAAATAGAGGTGATTATTCCACCATACCTTGGCTTGCTAGTGTTGGCTCCATTATTCATTGTCTTCATCCATCCATTGCTTACCTTTTAGTTTATCACCCTGACTTAATACTTGACTAGTGGCATGAAGGACTTTTCCCCACTGTAGCCTCTGTATTGGATGAGCTTCCCTGTTTACTGTGTCTCGGCTCTGAGTTGGTGACAAAACTTACCTTTGGTGAGTTGGATTGTAGGCCTAAATCATTCTGGTTGGTTGTCCCGATGTTTGGCATTGGCTCGAACTCCCCCTAGTCACTTGAGATGTTGTTGGCTAAAACTGAAAGCTCATGTACTATGTATGGAAACTGATAAATTCGCCCATGGAAACTAAAAAGGGCAAGAGCGATGAACTGCTGAAAAATACTCCTTTAAGAGTATAAGAAAGGTCCAAAAAGCAATGATTCTTAAAAGCTATATCTAAACAATTGCTGACCTTATATATGTATGAAAAACATGCCCTGGATGCAAGCTGCAACTAGTTGTGCTTATCAGCACACCTGAGATCCGAAGGGTTATGTAGGCCAAAAAGGCCATGAAATGAAATTGAATGATCCTAATGAACCTGGATCAACTTGATATAGACATGATGCCTAAGTTGAATAAGCACTCTATAAACAACTTATCCATTTGTGAGACACCGCCATTCCTTGTGTTGTTGCTCATTCAGTATATACTATGGTGTGTATTCCCTTTCCCATTGCCAAAGTGTCACAAAGTTAAGTCGGTCAAGTCATCCCTTAGCCTAGCCAGTTATCTTAGCCTTCACCCTTCACTAGCAAATTGATCACAGCTATGAAGTGAGTATGATCTTGAAAGTCTAGTCTGAGTAATAATAATAATTAATGACATTATATATTTTGATTTAGATCGCAAGTTATGATTACTTTGTGTTATAATTGTTATTTGAATAAGTTGTGGAGCATGCATTAACCTTTGACACTTTGCAGCAGCTTCTGATGATGGTCTAAGTGATATTTGGTCATGGTGACTTGGTTAGACCTAGTTTGACCAAGGTCAACCATAGGACATGAGATGGTTGGACCTTGTGATGATATGGATAGATGATATATGGTCTATGTACATGTATATGATGATTCTATGCAGCAACTACAGGGTTATGATGATGATTCTTAGTTTACAGCAGTATTTGATCATTTAAAGATTATTATTATTTACCTTGTTCCGGTATATTGGATATATATATTGATCATGCAGAGACTCATATGGTGTATGAGTACTGTTATCACATGATAGTAGCAGGGCTACTATTCTTGTTCAGCGGATATCTGCACATTCCAGAGCTTCCATTATTCAGAGCATGGCTATGATGATTGTATATTTTGTGATCACTCATGATCAGAGCAGTATATTATTCAGATTTATGTTTGACCTTGTGTCAAGGCTGAGCCTTGAGAGTTCAGATTTGATGACCGATGTGACCCTTTATCCCATACAGTTTCAGTTCAGTGCTTAGAGATATATTGCAGCAGTGTTTCAGATGGTACATGATGATTATTACTATGATGATGTTGTATGATCTATGGATATCTTATCACTGATTGTGGATTATTATCTTGTTGATTTAGTCATGTTCACAGCATTTGCTTGGTATATTATTCATGATGTGGCTAACTGTTTAAAATGAACTATAAATTATAAAATGGACAATTGCTTGCACATTTAGGTCATTTAACAAAACCCATTGGTTTTCCACCTTACATAGATATGGTCTTCCCTGACACCAGTTGTTTGCTAGTGTAGGCTCCATATTCACTTGACTCCATCCATACATGACTTTCCTATTTGACTTTAAACCTTGACCTATCTCATTTGACTTTTTGATACTGAGGACTTCCCCATTTTTCTACCTCTGTGTTTGGACCGCATCCCTGTATATTCAGTGTCTCGGCTCTAAGTTGGTGACAAAACTTGCCTTTGGTGAGTTGGATTGTAGGCCTAAATCATTCTGGTCGGTTGTCCTGATGTTTGGCATTGGCTCGAACTCCCCCTAGTCACTTGAGATGTTGTTGGCTAAAACTGAAAGCTCATGTTCTACTTATGGAAACTTATAAATTCGCCCATGGAATCTAAAAAGGGCAAGAGCGATGAACAACTAAAAAAATACTCCTCGAAGAGTATAAGCAAGGTCCAAAAAAGCAATGGTTCTTAAAAGTTATATCTAAACAATTGCTGACCTTATATGTATTTGAAAACATGCCCTGGATGCAAGCTGCAACTAGTTGTGCTTATCAGCACACCTGAAATCCGAAGGGTTATGTAGGCCAAAAAGGCCATGAAATGAAATTGAATGATCATAATGAACCTGGATCAACTTGATGTAGACATGATGCCTAAGTTGAATAAGCACTCTCTGAACAACTTATCCATTTGTGAGACACAGCCATCCCCCGTGTTATTTTGTCTAGCACAGAGTTTGTAGCTTTCCCCTTTCTCCCAGTCCAAAGTATTTTTGAGTTAAGTTAGACAGGTCAACCCCCTTGGCCCAACCTTGTTCCTAGCCTTCATCCTTCACTAGCAGTTTGACCATGTCCAATGGGTGAGTTTGTCATTTGAACTATTGTGCAAGTAATTTTATATAACAAAGGAATATGCTAACTTGATTAATGCCACTGAATGGATCTTATACTTTGAGCTTGGCTGTGATAATGATTAGAGAAGCATGTCTTAGTCTACTAATGTGATCTATCCTTGGTTGTATATTATTGGGATCTATGATGATGTGGGCCATGTATAGATGCCTATTGATGATGATTTATGGTCCCATATACTTGATGATGATATCATATGATGGAAATATGATGCAGATGATGATTGATGCAGTTCAGCAGGTTTATTTATTATTTCAGATCAGCAGTCTATGCATTGTCCATATATGGTGGACCCTACAGCTGGCCCAATAGGGCAACCCATGGTGTATGAGTACACATTTCTAGTGGATTTGGGTCTTCTGGATCCAATGAGACACTTATCTTTCAGTTCCGGGCAATTCTGACAGTGATTGATGCAGTTTTACACTTGTTGACCAGATTTGGGGCTGATTTCCCAGCCTGAGCAGCAGGGGCCATGAGAGGCCAGTTCACCTAGGGCACTGATGATGGAGGGGGTGGTCCAGCCACTTGTTTTTACCATTTACCCCCCCTTCTGGAGAGCCCGGTGGGCTTAGATGGACAGCGCAGATGCCCTAGGAGGCAGTTTTGGCACTTTCACAGTTACCGAGGCAGTTAAAAAATGGGATAAAGTGGTCACTGAGGAAATCGATTTAGGCAATTGAGGCAAGGTTTTGGCATTTGGTTTTCACAGAGGTATTCCAGGATGATCCCACTATCTTCCAGCCAGTTTTCACCATGTGGGTAGGCCTACAACGATCACATGAGGTCTTTTACTGCTTGTCTGTCACAGATTTTGAGGACAGATTTGATCATTTATATTATCTTGGACATATTTTATTATTTTAGTGTGCCTTGGGGATGAGCTAGTAAGGATTGATGCCTCCTAGCCCCACCATGTGCTTATTATGTCATGTCCTAGTCATCATGAGGTGGATTTTTGGTACTTTTACCCCCTCTAGTGGATGACGTCACCCTCCATGATTATTTTATACCATGACGTCACCATTATATTGGGTGATCCATGTGATATATTGTTATGGTTCATCTTAGCCATTGATTGTATGATGAGATCTTTTAATCTCAACCACTCATTTGATGTAGTATTGTGAAGTGGTATAGGGTTTTGGTCTTTATTATCCTATATAAGGAGGAGACCCCCTATTGTATAGCTCACCTTTGGAGCTCTGGAATATTGGAATAGAACACTTCTTTGTGGAGCATATCTCTCTTGTATTGTGGATTCTCTTGCATATTGAATATACAGTATCTCTTCTATGTATCATTGTGGATTTTGGTGCTTCTACTAGTCTTCTTACAGGAAAGTCGAATTGGTGGAGAGGAGGGCGATTTCTTGAGGGTTATTGTTGGAGGGATCCACATATTCTCTCTTGGGTTGATCTTGTGACAGGGAGTATCATTATTGTATCTTTGTGACATAGTTGATGCTTTCTATTACATCTTTCTATCATTTTGATAATCATCTTGCTTGACTTGTTTCTTTGATCTTGTCTTGTAGGAGGAGGACGATTTGGCTATCTTGGAGGAGGACGTTTTGGTTGGAGCTCTTGGATCTCACTCTTGAATATAGACATAGGAGAATGCTATCAATTTGCAAGGTGGCCACAAGCAATTGAGGTAAGATCTACAAGGTATGTGCCTCTTTCATCCATTCTATCTTCATTGGTCATAAACCCTAATTAATTAAAACCCCAATTTTGGTATTTCTTAGATCTACTTAGATCTAGCCTTGCTTTTGAAAAGATCTTAAGAACCCACCTCTATAGCATCCACCCCTAGTTGGATCTATAGTTTGGTGGTGATTGGGTTAAAATTGACACACTTTTCAAGGCAATAAAGCCCTCTTGAACCAAATCACACTTCCTTGGAGAGGCTTGTTGGGTTAGATCTAGCACATGGGTAGATGAGATCCCGCTTGATTTGTAATCTACACACTTGATAACCTACCCCCAGACTTTTACTTTGGTGATTTCTACCTTGTGGGCATCATTCCACATTTTGAGGGATTAAAACCCCCTTTTGAATTTCTTGGCACCTTAAAATTCAGATCTAGTAAGATCTAACCCTTGGATTGACTTGATTTTTGGGATCTACATAGATCGGGGCACAAGCCACTTGGATCTACAGTTTGGTGGCCATTGGAGTTGATTTGGTCCACTTAACCCACGTTTTAGCCCTCCTTGAGCAAGGTCGCACTCCCTTGGTTGAGTGAGTTTGCCCACTTTGAGGAAGTGGGTGGTTGAGATTTTTGTGGATTTGGAATGGCCATACCTTGAAACCTAGGTCTAGAGTATCATTTTGTGACGATCTGCCTTGGGGGTAGCATTCCTTGTTTCAAGGGATTGTGGTCCACTTAGGGTCATTTCATGAAAACATAGATCTAGCGAGATCCAACCATTCAATCTCAATTAGCCCACTTGACTTGGCTCCTAGGTGTCCCGATCTCCCCTTTGACATACCTTTTGACCCCATCAGCCCATCCAACAAGGCACTAGTCCTCCTCAAAGCAAGTCGCACTCCTTGGGAATTGTGTCAAACTCTAGATCCGGTACATGGGTACTCCTAAAACCAACTTAGATCCATAGATCTATCCATTGCATATCATCTAGTGCCAATTGCATCCATTGACTTCACCTTGTGGGTCTACTTTAAGCCATATCACATATCCCAAGAAAGTAGGATCCACTTGTGTAGCACATGGTACTATACCTTGTCATTATACCTAATTATGTGGCCTAAATCATACATTGGTTGAAACACTAATAATCTCTCAAACCACCTTCAACCATACTTTAACTTCTAGGTCCACTCAACCTTGCATTGGTTTCTGTAACTTTTCATTTACTCATCCCTAGGAACCTTTGTTTGGGTCCAATCATCTTTGATTGGTTATAGGGTCTCCCCCTAGGTCTTGTTTCACCTTGACCAAAAGCGAAGAGTGCCTCGATTGACGTGACTCCCACCTTGCATTGGGAACCGTGGCATCTCTTGGGTCACCTCTTTAGTTGCCTATCTCCTCTACTGTCCCGGATGGGATACCACTAGGGGCAACTACAAGTTGTGTGATAACAAGTACACATCTTGGATGGATTTGGACCTTCTGAGTCCAACGAGACAGTCTGTTTTCAGTTTCGGGCATGTACATTGATGATTGAGCCTCAGTAGGCTAACCCTGTGCAGTTTTGGTCTATCGGAGACCCTGTCAGAGCAGAGAGGATTTTTATTTGGTTGACCTAGGGAGCTGTGCTTGGAGGGGGTGGTCCAGCCACTTGTTTTTACCATATTACCCCCCTCCCGGACACACTGGTGCCCTCACCTTGACAATGCAGGCACTCCAAGAGGCAGTTTGGGGCAGTTTCACGCTTCCCGAGGCATTTCAGGATTGGTAGAAATGGCTATTGAGGAAATCGATTTGGGCTACTGAGGCAATGTTTTGGCATGGGATGATCAGTGATGATGGATTGATGTCTTCCACACCTCCTCCAGCAGTTTCAGCTTCATCGGGGTCCGCATCCATCACTTATGGCACTTTTTGATGATTTCTGAGGTCTTTTGAGGCCCACGATTTGACCATAGAGGCACGATTTGGTATGTTGATGACTATTTTATTATTATTGTGCTATGGGGATTGACCAAGGGTGGCTAAAATTACCTCTTGGACCCACCATAAGCTTCCTATTATATTTTGTCATCATGATTTGGTGGGATTCCCCTCTTCTAGGGCGATTTTGTCCACTTATATTATATTTTATTAGTGATCCATGTATTTTATTGTTGAGCTCATCTCAACCATTGATTAGACATTTGTATCTTTTAATCTTAGCCACTCATTCAAAAAGTGGTTAGGATTTTGATGCCTCTCCTTCCTATTTAAAGGAGAGAGCTTCTCATTGTAAGGGGTCTTTGGCTCTTGGATTATTGGTATAGAAAAACTTTCTTGTGGAAATTCTTGTGGTCTCCTTTGCATCTGGTGTTCTTAGATGGTGATTGGAAAGTCTATTGCAACCTAGCATTTGGAATTTGTGGTAAGATCTATCTATTTTGGAAATCATTGTCTTGTCTACAGGAGGGCGACTTCAACAAGGGCGATTTTGCAAGCCTTCTTCAAATCGACTTTCTTGGCATTTGCTTGTATCAGGGGGTTATCATTAGTATCATTGTGATCTATGCTATCTTTCTGTTACTTCTCTTGTGGCATTAGTCTTATCTCTTGATTACATCAAATCTGATATTGTTGACGTTTGTTGTGCAGGAGGGAGGGCGCATTGGCTTCTTGGACTAAATCGATTGCATAGAAAACTACCTCAAAGCTTCTCAAATTGATCGGGTTTGCATAGATCATCATCATCAAGGCATCTACAAGGTTACCCAGGTAAGATCCACAGGTTTGTTTCTCTTATCTTGATCCAATCCATTGACATAGCTCATAAATTGATAAAACCCTTATTTCTTCAAACCCTCATTTTTACATTTTTTCAGATCTACTAAGATCTAGTGGCTTCTTGGGTAAGATATTGAAAACCCACCTCTATAGTATCCACGGCATCCTGGATCTATAGTTTGGTGAGGATTGGCCTCCATTTGACCCTCTTCCCAAGGCATTTAGCCTCTCCAAGCAAGGGCGCACTTCCTAGTTTGGTGGGTTGACCTAGATCTAGTATGTGGGTAGTTGAGATCCCGCTTGATTCATGATCTACACATCCACTAACCTACCCCTAGATTGTCACTTTTCTGATTTCTACCTTGTGGGCCCTGTTGCCACCTAATACACACCTAGGGGGGATGCGGCAGGAAACCTTCAAGCCGCTCGGTGTGTCCTTGGGGGAAAGTGAGAGTCAAGTGCTGTCACCTAATTACTCGACTCCTCCGTCTAGGCTTACTCCTAGCGAAGCCAAGGGGGGTGGTCCCTATGAAAAAAATAATCTAAGGCTTTTAATCTACAACAAAGGATAAAAGTCTATTCTAGGAGTTAAAAAGATGATGAGATGAAAAATTAACTAACCACTGCTTGCAAATTAAATCAATTGATTAACCCAACACAAGATAGATAAGCATTCACGACATTTGTGATTGAAACTTAAACATAGAAAATTAAAGACCAGTGCCGAGAAAGTAAAAATGCTTGCAATTGCTGTTGTGTAGGGTTGCTTGTGTAGTCTCAGTGAAAGTATTGCAGTGGCTCAGTTGGTAATTTTTATGATTATTAAATGAGTGGTTAAGGAGTGGGCTAATTCTTGGTTTGGCCCAAAAGAAAACTAAACTTCGAACTGAGTGCTCTAGCAACCTTACCAACTGTCCAACCAGGTGAGGATGAACCCGCTTAAGAACCTGTTGACTCTATGGATTCAGTCCATGCAACCTCCCGAGTTCTTAGGATTGGATTCTAATGGATTGTCCTATTAGCACTAATTACCTTGCACCCGTTTCTGATTGAGCCAACTGTTCCGACTAAGCTGCAGTAGTCAAGAGCATACTCCGGGTTTGGGGCGTTGTTCGTTTTATTAAGACGTGTGAGTGGATGATTATTCTACACTAAACCCCAAGCGTAAAGCAAGGGGGGTTAATTTTAGGATTAAATTTTAAGAACAGAAAAATAATTTGAAATAAACACAAAAGCATATAAAATGATAAACGAGTCCTCGGAGGACGTTGTGTGCTTGAGTGAGTTATTTAATTACTACTGCTTAAATGAAAACTAATCTAAAACGAAAAAAAAAAATGGTGCGAATCCCCCTAGGGGGATTGGGTTCAGGCGCTGGAATTGCCTGCTGTGCTCTTTTTATTTTTTGATTACAACTTGGAAACTTAAGAGAAATACTGCTTGCCGTTTATCATTAGGGAACAAGTCAGTTTACAATGTTTGAGAGAAATAACGATGGTACTTGAAACCAGTTCTCTCTGGGTGGTTTTGGGAGTTTCGAAGTGTCTTTTCTGTGAGTTTTTTAACTCCAACCTGTTAAGACAACAAAACAGACCAGCGAGCGAATGTTGATTAGAAATGACAATCATAACACTTTAAGAGTGTTCTGACAATGCTACAAACTGTCAAAATTAAAACTAATGCAACTAGTATGCAAAAAAAACTTGTTTTTGGACAATTTTTTGAGTCTTTAAGTGACTTTTAGTAAACTTTTAAATGTAGGACTGTCATAAAATGATACAAATTCCAGCGAACAAAAGTTTACTGAAAAACTACCGAAACACACTTTAAGAATATGTTCGGTTTAGATGCAAAAATGGAAAAATTTTCTAACTTAACTACTAGAAAATGAAATCAAACGACTAAGGAAAATGAGCTATAAAGCTACTCTCCTTAGGATCTTTTGCTTGCTTTTGGAAAAGCTAAGCGAACCAAAGCACTTAAATGCCAAATATACTATTCCACTCAAAACAAATTTTTCCTATCAAGAACTCTAGATTTACGATAAAGCAAGCTTGAAAAGGAAAATTTGTAACATTAGATCTACTTTCAGATTTGCTTGATAAAATGTAGATCTTAAGACAAGTAACCAGTAACCAAAGATAGCAGAAGAAAATTTGATCAGAAAAATGGAACCCTTGGGGGTTGAGCATTTTGAAGAAAGGGCAATGGAGTCAAGCTCCCTGATGCACCGGTAAGATCGAGAGTTGGTTCGTATTTACTGAAAGAAGGCACGATCTAACATGTTCGTAGAATTCTCCAGCTTAGGCTACCTGTAGACAGCTGCAAACAACTAGCAAGGGGATACGAGCATATGTGTAAATGAACAACAGAAAACTTGAGAAATAATAGATTCAAACAAGAGATCATACTACTTCTAGCATTCTAATATCATCGACAAAAGTAAGCAACCTATAAAGCATTACTCACTATTCCTTATGAAAGATAACTTTCCTTTTAAAAGACATACAATCCCGACAATACTAACTTATGCAGCACGATACAGTTTACCTCAAATGTAACAAGTATGAAGATCCAACCAAAGACAATCACCAGACTAGCCTCCAAATCCTTCTTTATTAAACTCAGAAAAATATTACAATGAACGAGCAATGCCAGCAGAGGTTTCACCTTCTGATCCTTACAATGCAGCCAAGCTCCTCAATATATAGCAAATGGCATGAAGCTAGGGCGCAAAACCCTAAGGAGACAAAGCTCCTAGTTTGTAGAGCAAGCAACCCTAATGGCCAATGGCAATGCACCATCACACTTGGACAAAACAATTCAAAGTAGAAGCTGCCCTCTTAGTGAAAGCTGCTCACACGTGAGAGGATGAGCATGCCAAGTGATGTTTCCAAACTCTCGAGCTTTTCGTGTGAGGTTGGATTGGAAGCTTTAAATGGAAGCTACGTGGGTTATTGCCACCTCATCGAACTCATCCTCAAAACAAAAAATGAAACCGGCCATGTGAGAAGTTGGCCCCACGTGAAAGTGAAGGTAATGAATACATGCTAATGCCCACACTACGTTGGAATAAACGTTGGTGTGTTGAGTTGATTGTTTTAAATGGGAGGTAAAACATGTGGGTGGTGCCACCTCCCAATGAGACGGGCACCCACCACTTAATTCATCCTTCAACAAATCCGTACGCAGCCATATGGATGGCTGGCCCACACACTTTGTAAATGAAATAACATCTCGACCCTTGTCTCGACCTTTAACTCATGCTTTGACATTTTAATAAAGTTGTCCACCTCGCATTATAACATAAGGTTTAACCTCAATCGCCCACCACATAAATAGTGCCAAGTCACTTGATGCTCACGTGAGGCAACCGTACGGTTTTGTAATTTAATGCCACTCTTTAAATTGGTCAAAAATTATATGCCTTGATACTTTAGTAAAGTCGCTCACCTTATGTGATGTCATGCCACCTCAATTGGCATGTGCATTATTCAATTTTTTAATAACTTTGACTTTTGACCATAGTGCATTTTGATGCATTTTTTAGCATTAAAGTGCTAATCTGAAGCTCTGATAGGCAAAACTGCTCCACGGGGCGCTTTGACAGCCCGTAAGATAGGAAAACCGGGGTACCAGGGTAAAGAGGATGCTCTGAGCTTGAAAACGAGCATCCCTGCGTCGAATTCCGATTCCGGATAAGACTTTTATCACTTTTTGAAATTTTTTAATTAAACCATTAAAAAAAATGGTTTAAAAAATGCGAAAAATATTTTTTCTCCGAATCGACTGAAACTTCAGGGGAACCTAGTACATGACAAAACGATAAAATTCTAGCGTCTAGCATGTTCATACATGTTGCAAACTGGGCTCTAATAATCCCCTAAGGCCTAACCCCCACTTTGGGCATTCCAGCTTTGGAGGAGCGGGAGAAAACCTCACCGATTATACTCGGCTAAAGGCAAAGCATAATCGACAAGGGAAAAAACTCCTTGGAATACCTTCTTTGGTTGTCAAGTCCTAGGGAACCAAGTCACTCAAAGACCACCATGCTAGTACGCTTATTACAAACCCCGTGGGGCACAGTCATGTACTACAAAAACTGACAAATGGGCCCTGAAAAGGCCAAATTTGGAACTTCTGAACTCTGAAAAAGGCACAAGTAAATGTGCAATACTGGCGGCTCACTGAAGTCCAACTGTAGTGCAACTTAGTTGGTAACAGGCCCTATTCCACATTTTATGGGATTTAATCCCCATTTTGGACCACTTGGTATCTTCAAACTCAGATCTAGTAAGATCTAGCCATTGGATTGCCTTGAAATTGTAGATCCATACTCTCACTTGCTTAAACCACTTGGATCTAAAGTTTGGATGCCATTGGACTTGTTTTGACCCCTCTTATCCCACTTTTTAGCCTCCTTGGGTAAAGTCGCACCACCTTGGAGAAGTGAGTTGTCCCACTTCTAGGACATGGGTACATGATATTTTTGTGGATTTGGAACGAGAGTAATTCAAAACCTAGGTCTAGTAGGTCACCTTGTCAAATATTGCCTTGGGGATAGCATTCCTTGTTTTAAGGGATTGTGGTCCACTTAGGTCAAACCTAGATCTAGACCTATTCATCCATCAAGACTTTAATTGCCCACTTGTCTCATGCAATAGGAGTCCTTAACCACAAGTTAACTTTACTTTGACTCCATTATCCCAATTCCCAAGGCACTGGTCTCTCTCCAAGTCAATTCGACTTTCCTAGATTGTTGGATTAACTTGTGGTTTGACCCTTGATTGGTGAGCTAAACCCTTTGATGCCATCATGTATCATGATCAAACTTGTCACTTGTACTAGTTAGCCCCAATTCAACCTCTAAACTACCCTGCATTGGACACGGTTCCCAAGGCAGTGGATTTTCTCACATTGAACTAGTACTTTAATCCTGGATCCTATTTCACAAATCATAAGTCACTTTCACATCAATAATGAACCAAAGCTATACTCATTAAACCCCTCACTTGTCTTGTGACTTCATCCTAAGGTCTAGGATAAACCATACAACTTACTTCACTTAGAAATAACTTGATTTGGTGTCTTGGTTTTGATCTCTCCTGTCGGGAGTAGATCGGGTCTCCCCCTTTGTTGTTTGGGCTAGATAACATAAAGTGAAGGTTGCCTCGACTGGCGTGACAACCATATATTGGAGGTCGAGGTGATCGTGGTTGCACCTTTTGAGTTGCCCTTCCCTATTTCCATCCATGAGTGGATACATCCATAGGGGTAACTACAGTTTAGGTGATAACACAACCCAATAATCATGTGCCAAGTCACCAATTCGTATTCCTTCATGAAGGAGCCGTACGGTCATATAGCTCACGTCATCCTTTTCTCATAATTCATATATCCAAACTATGAATTGGCATGTGCATTATTACTTTAATATAGATGCCCACCACACTCACGATTTGAACCTTCACCCATACCTCATGCAATTTGATGGAGCCCACGTGAAGGAGGGGGTCGTACACCCAATTTAATCCAAAATTTGATTTTTTGACTTTATGACATATGACTTACTACTCCAATGTAGTCGTACATACCATACAAATATAACCCAACCTTTTCCATGGTTAAAAAATTCAATTTTTGACTTATTTGAATTTTGTCTTTTATGTGTTTTTGTCATTTTATGGCCACTAAATGCCAAAATAATGAAAAATTGCTCCCAGAGGCGATGTAATCGCCCGAAACCTTAGAAAAGTTGGCGTTAGGGTAAAAAGGACGCTCTGAGCGTCAAAACGAGCTTTCCCACACCTAATTCAGCCTCTGGATGAGGTTTTTATCATTTTTTGAAATTTTTTAATTAAACCATTAAAAAATGGTTTAATTTATGAAAAAAAAATATTTTTCTCGGAATGCAACGAAACTCCTAGGGGACCTAGTGCATGTTCATACGACTCAATCGATGTGGCTAACACGTAAAAAATCCTAGACACAAGATTAATAACCACCTTAGGTTTTGACCACCATGGGAAATACTCCAGCTTTGGAGGGTTGAGTGAAAAACTCAGGGATTATACGCCACTGATGAGTAGCGCATAATTCCTAAGGAAAAAAAACTCTAGAGTATCCCCCAAATGGCTAAACCTACGGATAGCCGAGTCTTTTATAAAAGGACCCCGTTTAGACTAACTTTTTACATTTTCCCCATGGGGGTATGAACATGCAGTTATTACAAATGGGGCAAAAAATGCCCTGAAAATGACTTCTGAACTTTTGAACATTGAAGATGAACATGAATCATGTTCATGGAACTGGCGGATCACGAGAAATTCAGCTATTTGTAAAAAATAGGTGATAACATCTGGCTCCAACTGCGGGACGTGTGCTCGATCTGGAATTCAGGCAAGGAGAGGATACGAGAACACCAGAACCTCTGGTTTATATATATAACCTATAAAAACATCTCAACTTGACAGAAAACCTTCAGTAGCACATGTGTTATGAAAAAACCAAATGAAATACCAACTATATTTATTTTTTGAAAATAAATTCTAAGAAATCTAAATATGGGAAACAAATGCTTGCTTTTGAAAAAGTTTTTTTCTTTCCTATTCTAACATAATACGAAAGAAAATGTTAAGTATAATCAGAAATCCAATGTAACCATTTAAGCATGTAATCAATGAAAAAACAGTTTTCTACCTTGTCTCTGGTTACCAGCCAGAGCAAGGGAATGCTTATCAGAAAGTGCAAACCTGCTTGAATCTTCTGAATGGGGGGGATGGATGGGGAATCATAAGTATGTAATAAATATTTGAAGTGCTCCTCAATATAGTAAGAAGTCCTTCTGCAGGCACACTCTATCCAGAACAGGATAGGGTAATGAAATTCAGGATGACAAGGCAGTTCTGGTACCTTATCATATTCCTCCAGGAGGCTCTTCTGAAAATAATTTTCCATGAAAGCATATGCCTCGAACTGTTCTAATGTACAAGGGATTTCCGATGGATGAGATACATGCTCAACTGACTGCTCATATGAAATAATCTCCTTCTCTTCCTCTATGCTCAACTGTTCAAAATCCATACTCTTGCCGAAAATGGGGGAGTCTTCATGAATTTTACCATTTTCCTGGCCACATGTATCCTCATGCTCATAAGTGGGATTGTTAACATTAACAAAATTTCCAAAGGGATTTTGTTCATCATTAACTTCTTCAGAAATGGCATAGATAGGGTTCTCTAAAAAGGTCCTGTTATCACACAACTTGTAGTTGCCCCTAGTGGTATCCCATCCGGGACGGTAGAGGAGACAGGCAACTAAAGAGGTGACCCAAGAGATGCCACGGTTCCCAAGGCAAGGTGGGAGTCACGTCAACCGAGGCACTTTTCGCTTTAGGTCAGGGTGTAACAAGACCTAGGGGGAGACCCTATAACCAATCACAGTTGATTGGACCCAAACAAATGTTTCTAAGGGTAAGTAAATGAAGAGTTACGGAAACCAATGCAAGGCTAAGTGGACCTAGAAGTTGAGGTATGGTTGAAGGTGGTTTGAGAAATTGTTAGTGTTCAACCTATGTATGATTTAGGCCACATAATGGTATGATGACAAGGTGTAGTACCATTTGTTTACACAAGTGGGTCCTATTTTCTTGGGATGTGTGAAATGGCTTTAAGTGGGCCCACAAGGTGAAGCTAAGGTGTGAAATTGGTACTAGAGGTTAGGAAATGATTAGATCCATGTATCTAAGTTGATTTTAGGAGTACCCATGTACTAGATCTAGGGTTTGACACAATTACCAAGGAGTGCGACTTGCTTTGAGGAGGACTAGTGCCTTGTTAAATGGGCTAATGGGGTCAAAAGGTATGTCAAAGTGTAGATCGGGACACCTAGGAGCCAAGTCAAGTGGGCTAAATGAGATTGAATGGTTGGATCTTGCTAGATCTAGGTTTTCATGAAATGACCCTAAGTGGACCACAATCCCTTGAAACAAGGAATGCTACCCCCAAGGCAAATCGTCACAAAATGATACTTTAGACCTAGGTTTCAAGGTATGGCCAATCCAAATCTACAGAAATCTCAAACACCCACTTCCTCGAAGTGGACAAACTCTCCTTCCCCAGGTAGTGCGACTTTGCTCAAGGAGGGCTAAAGGAGGTGTTAGGTGGACCAAATCAAGTCCAATAGCTACCAAACTATAGATCCAAGTAGCTTATGCCCCGATCTATGTGGATCCCAAAAACCAAGTCAATCCAAGGGTTAGATCTTAGTAGATCTGAGTTTTGAGGTGCCAAGAAATTCAAAAGGGGGTTTTAACCCCTTAAAACATGGAATGCTGTCCACAAGGTAGAATTCACCAAAGTAAGAATCTAGGGGTAGGTTATCAAGTGTCTAGATTGCAAATCAAGTGGGATCTCACCTACCCATGTGCTAGATCTAACCAAACAAGCCTCTCTCTAGGAAGTGCGATTTGGGTTCAAGAGGGCTTTTTGCCTTGAAAAGTGGGTCAATTCTAAGCCAATCACCACCAAACTATAGATCCAACTAGGGGTGGATGCTATAGAGGTGGGTTTTCAATATCTCTTCAAAAGCAAGGCTAGATCTAAGTAGATCTAAGAAAAACCAAAAACAAGGGTTTTAATCAATTAGGGTTTTTATGATCTAGAAATTATGGATGATTCAAGGAAGAAGAAGATCATACCTCTTGGAGCATACCTGGATGAAGAGATGAATGCTAGTTGAGACGAGGATTACTTTGCCAAAGATCAAATGGAGAATTCTTGAAGCCCTCTTGCCAAATCGATTTTCCCAAGCCACATGTGATTCCCTCTAACCTGTCAAAACCAAGGAGCAAAGCATCAATTAGTTTAACATGTTGAAGGTAGATACAAGCAAGAGAGATATAAACAAAGAATAGTTGACACAAAGGCAAAACTACTCCCTGTCAAACAAAAACGTCTTCCTCCAAGCTTGAAGGGAAAGCCTCCCCACCAATTCGCACTTGTCCAAAAACGTCCTCTTAACCTGTAAATAAGATATGGCAAATATGCAAGATAGCTACAATAGATCCTCCAGTGCAATGGACAAAAGCATTTACAATCGAAACAACCAACATCCACTCCAATCCAAGCATGTACTCCAAAATATAGAAATTTTATTCCAAGAGCCAAGAGCCAAAAATCTCTAGATGAATTTTACAATGAGAGGCTCCCTCCTTAAATAGGATGGGGAGAGAGTACAATCCTAACCACTTTTTACATGAGTGGCTAAGATTAAAAGATCAAAAGATCTAATCAACGGCTAACAATAAATCATAACAATACATCACATGGGTCACCCAATATAATGATAGTGCCCCCACTAAATGGTACAAAAGGGGGTGACGTCATCCACTAGAGAAGTATAAGTACCAAAATCCACCTCATAGTGACTAGGACATGACAATATAAGCACATGGTGGGGCTAGGAGGCATCAATCCTTACTAGCTCATCCCCAAGGCACAATAAAATAATAAAATATGTCCAAGATAATATAAATGATCAAATCTATCCTCAAAATCTGTGACAGACAAGCAGTAAAAGACCTCCTGTGATCAATGTGGGCATACCCACATGGTGAAAACTGACTGGAAGATAGTGAGATCACCCTGGAAGACCTCCGGGAAGACCAAATGCCAAAACCTTGCCTCAATTGCCCAAATCGATTTCCTCAGTGACCACTTTATCCCATTTTTTAACTGCCTCGATAACTGTGAAAGTGCCAAAACTGCCTCCTAGGGCATCTGCGCTGTCCATCTGAGCCCACCAGGCTCTCCAGAAGGGGGGGTAAATGGTAAAAACAAGTGGCTGGAACACCCCCTCCATCATCAGCGCCCTAGGTGAACTGGCCTCACATGGCCCCTGCTGCTCAGGCTGGGAAATCAGCCCCAAATCTGGTCAACAAGTGTAAAACTGCATCAATCACTGTCAGAAGTGCCCGGAACTGAAAGATAAGTGTCTCATTGGATCCAGAAGACCCAAATCCACTAGAAATGTGTACTCATACACCATGGGTTTCCCTAATGGGCCAGCTGTAGGGTCCACCATATATGGACAATGCATAAACTGCTGATCTGAAGTAATAATAAAACCTGCTGAACTGCATCAATCATCATTTGCATCATATGTCCATCATATGATCTCATCATCAAGTATGTGGGACCATGAATCATCATCAATAAGCATATATATATGGTCCAAATCATCACGGATCCCAAGAATATACAACCAAGGATAAATCACATCAGTAGACTAAGACATGCTTCTCTAATCATTCTCACAGCCAAGCTCAAAGTATAACATCCATTCAGTGGCATTAATCAAGTTAGCATATTCCGTTGTTATATAAAATTACTTGCACACTAGTTCAAATGACAAACTCACCCATTGGACATGGTCAAACCGCTAGTGAAGGATGAAGGCTAGGAACAAGGTTGGGCCAAGGGGTTGACTTGTCTAACTTAACTCAACAATACTTTGGACTGGGAGAAGGGGGAAAGCTACAAACTCTGTGTTGGAAAAAATAACACGGGGGATGGTTGTGCCTCACAAATGGATAAGTTGTTCAGAGAGTGCTTATTCAACTTAGGCATCATGTCTACATCAAGTTGATCCAGGTTCATTAGGATCATTCAATTTTATTTCATGGCCTTTTTGGCCACATAACCCTTCGGATCTTAGGTGTGCTGATAAGCACAACTAGTTGCAGCTTTCATCCAGGGCATGTTTTTTTTTCATACATATAAGGTCAGCAATTGTTTAGATATAGCTTTTAAGAACCATTGCTTTTTGGACCTTTTTTATACTCTTCGAGGAGTATTTTTGGAGCTATTCATCGCTCTTGCCCTTTTTTTTTTTAGTTTCCATGGGCGAATTTATAAGTTTCCATAGGTAGAACATGAGCTTTCAGTTTTAGCCAACAACATCTCAAGTGACTAGGGGGAGTTCGAGCCAATGCCAAACATCGGGACAACTGACCAGAATGATTTAGGCCTACAATCCAACTCACCAAAGGCAAGTTTTGTCACCAACCCAGAGCCGAGACACTGAATATACAGGGATGCGGTCCAAACACAGAGGTAGAAAAATGGGGAAGTCCTCGGTATCAAAAAGTCAAATGAGACAGGTCAAGGTTTAAAGTCAAATAGGAAGGTCATGTATGGATGGAGTCAAGTGAATATGAAGCCCACACTAGCAGACAATTGGTGTCAGGAAAGACCATACCTATGTAAGGTGAAAAACCAGTGGGTTTTGTTAAATGACCTAAATGTGCAAGCAATTGTCCATTTTATGATTTATAGTTCATTTTAAACAGTTTGCCACATCTGGAATAATATACCAAGCAGATGATATGAACATGACTAAATCAACAAGATAATAATCCACAGTCCGTGATAAAGCATCCATAGATCATACAACATCATCATAATAATAATCATCATGTACCATCTGAAATACTGCTGCAATACATCTAAGCACTGAACTGAAACTGTATGGGATAAAGGGTCACATCGGTCATCGAATCTGAACTCTCAAGGCTCAGCCTTGACACAAGGTCTAACATAAATCTGAATAATATACTGCTCTGATCATGAGTGATCCAAAATATATAAACATGCTCTGGAATAATGGAAGCTCTGGAATGTGCAGATATCTGTTGAACAAGGATAGTAGCCCTGCTACTATAGTGTGATAACATCTGGCTCCAGTTGGGACAAGTGCTCTAAGGGAGAGAGCGCTTGAGAACCTCAGAATCTCTGGTCTCGATCTGCTCTGCATCAATCTTCAATCCAGCACTGCACCATCCTTGCTTTCCGCTTTTATTTTGCACCCGTTCCTGCTCTCACAGACACTAGAATACCTCATGGAGCATGTATGGGAAAAATATAAAATAAAACTGAAACTGAAATCTATTCTAAAGCAGAAACTGAAATGCGTAAAAGAAAAATTTAAACTAACATGGCATATATCATTTATTATTTCTATCACTGTGCAGGAGGAAAAGAGAACTTTTTCAAGCAGGCAATCTCAACTTGCACAGGCAACCAAAAATAGAAATGACAACTAAAAATTCTTAAATGTATGCAGGAGAAGAGACAAGCTTAGGAAGGAGCAAGGCTCAACTCAATAAAGAAGAAAAACAAGCAGACACACCAAGCAGGAAAGAAAAAGGGACAATACTCAGCACACAGAAAAAGAAAAATCACACAAATCCTACTGCTCAAGTGAGCTTATTCAGAAGCTACCTACTCTAAACAGGCAAGGCAAGGCATAGTATGGAAGATCAGGGATGATAATCCCTTAGCTCCCTCTGGTTGACAGGGAGTAAGATACGTTGGCCAGTCCCAGTGGTGAGAAAGCACATCTCACCCATGCAGCGCTCAACAGTGAGTGGTCCAACCCAAAAGTCACCTAATCCCCTGGATCGTATATAAAATAAATCATTAGGCATTACAACCCTATCACCAATTTTGAATCTTCGGTGATTTACAGATTGAGGGATGGTTTCAATAACACGTTCAGGAATAGGTTGGATATCGGAATTGCATCGAGGTTGAGGTGTGACTATGCTTGAATTCCTATTAGGAGGAATTGCATCAAATCTGGGAGATCCACCGTCTAAAGGTACAGCTACCCTACCAATCAAGACTTCTCTTACTATTCTCCTAGGAGGACTTTCTACTTGTGGGTGAATGATGTACTTTGGAGTTTCCCCCACAGTCCAAAAGTCTCTATCAACATCCTCATCCATTTCAGTATGGGCTATGGGCGGCGGGTTTTGATTTTCAATACTTCTGCTACTACCCTCTCCAGATGGGATAGGAATGGTCATGTTTTCTAAAACTGCCAGATGGTCAGTAGGAATGGACACATAACTAGGAATCGTGCTAGGCATAATTTGAGCTCCCATACCCAAAGATGTTGGTGAAGAATAAAGTGCATCTGTGGAGTCCATATTCTCTTCACTAGTAGGTAATTCACTAGGCAAAAGGAAACTAGGGTAAGGTGGAAGCAAACGTGGCTCAGCGGGTTCTTCCTGAAAAATGGCTAAATTATTCAAATAAGAATCCTCCCCAGGGGCATCATGGATCAAGGCATGTTCTTGCCAACTCATAGAGTTGTCATTCACTTGCCTCAAAATCCCATCCTCCAAGGACAAATGGGACAAATGATCAGGGACATCAGAGAAGTGATAACTTACTGGTTCTTCATCATTCCCCTCAGATGAGGGAAGGTGTGTTCCTTCATTGTTATTTGGCCAAGGAGTGATGTGAGGTAAGCCTTGTCTTCCTCTTTCTGTGTTAAGGTTAACTAGGAAAATCCACTCATGTACTGTCCTAGGTATATACTCACCCCTTCTAATTCGATCAAAGTTATCCTCAGAAGTGTTTAGCTGGATAGTAGGCTCGGGTTGTTCAATGTGTGGCCCTACACTACTAGGTTGGTTCGAAGTCCTAAGCTCTTCTGACACTTCATCCTGAAGGAACTCAAGGTTAACAGCAATAGCTCTTTCCCTTTCTGGACTAGGATCATCATCATGGCCACCCATGACCATAAAGACCCTCACCAAAAGTGTTCCTCACACCATCCTCATAATTCTCAAGATGTCCATCATAAAATGGCTCCCGGTACACCCTAACCAAAGACCCATCGGAGTTGGGAATAGTAGCATATGATAAATCCATCTGAAGATGTCCCCCTAGCCCAGCGGACCACTTCCTACAAAGGAGCATACCATAGGCTGGAGGGAGATCTATAACTACTATATCCATTAGCATGGATATGTCAGGGCATGAAAACAGGTCAGCTCTCAAGTTTTTAATCAAACCGAAGACTTTAACTGGTTTAGAGTCAATCCCACAAACGTTCCCATAAGGTCTAGTTATTTTTAATCCCATGGCTTCCATGACTTGCAAAGGCATCACATTCATGGAAGCACCGGAATCCAACATACAATTATGAAGAAGGGTATCACCAATGCGAAGTGTAAGATAAAATGGTTGGTGACTGTTGCCAACTAAGTTGTACTTGGTTGGATTGTCAAGCGAGCGGGCAGAGTGGAACATGATACATGTTCAAATTTGGTCATTTGATGACCAGTTGGCCTTTTAAAAGGCCCCGTTTTTTATTTTTTTTTCCACATGTCCATGGCCCTGCGGGGTTTGTAATAAATACGTACTAGCATGGGGTTTTGTAAAAGACTCGGTTCCTTAGGACTTCTTGGCTAAGTCAGGTATTCCAAGGAGTTTTTTCACCTATCTATTATGTCTTGCATTAGTGCATAACATAATTAATTGGTTTTTCTCCTGCTCCTCCAAAGCTGGAATGCCTGGGGAGGCTGACAGGCCTTAGGGGATTATTAGAGTCTATGGGTCAATGTATATGAACATGCTAGGCGTTAATTTTGAGTCATATGGACATGTGCTAAGTCCCCCTAGGTTGTTTTTATTTTTCGGCAAGTTTTATTTTTTTTCGTAAATTGGGCCATTTTTTTTAATGGTTCAATTAAAAAATTTGTAATTGGCCTATAAGGGGCGTCAGGAGGTATTTTTTGCCTTAGGGGTGCTCGTTTTCTAACTCAGAGCACCCCCTTAACCCCTAAACCCACTTTTTCTAAGGTTTGGGTGCTTCATTTTTTTTCTATGGCCCAAAAACCCAAAAAAGTCAAAAAGTCATGAAAAAATTCAAAAAAGTGAAAAAATGACTTAAAAAATTAATAATTTTTTGGAGTAATGACAAGTCAGTTTTGGACCAGCACTATTGTAGGAGGGTATTGGGCTGATTTGTAAGGTATTTGGCAGCCCCATTTGGGGAGAAAATTGTGCCCATTGAGGAAGGGC
This sequence comes from Larix kaempferi, assembly GCA_027924585.1. Lineage (NCBI taxonomy): Eukaryota > Viridiplantae > Streptophyta > Pinopsida > Pinales > Pinaceae > Larix > Larix kaempferi. The sequence continues at coordinate 2,252,599 of BSBM01000612.1, read as the reverse complement.
GCATTTGCCATGAGGAGGGGCGCACTTGCTATTATGGGCAGCCCACGTCTTTGGGGAGGGAGCAGCACAATGAGTGCTGCCATATTAGCACATGTGGTGCTGTTGTGGGCAGCTTAATACATGGAGATGGCAGCCCCATCCCCTCCACCTTTTATGCCACAAACTCCACCACTCACTCCCTCACCAAGTGCGCCCTTCCTCCTCTCTTACTCTATAAATTGCAGCTCCCTCTCTCATTATTAGTTAGTGAGAATTGGAGCAAGAGACCTATGATTGTAATATTTTTCTCGTTTGATTAAAAGAAAACTTTGGAGGTCAGCTTGTGGTGTTTTGTTATATGTGGATGTAATATCTTGATTCCTTTTCCAAGATGACTTGTGCATAAGTTTCATTCTTCAAGGGTGTGGTGTGCTCATCGGAAAGATTGTTACCAATCTATGAGATAAGTTGTTTTCAATTTGTTTATTGTAGCAGCTTAGTGATGTGTGCTTGGTAAGAGATTATTTTTGTATCTTTCATTTGTTTATGGATATGCAATAGTAGTTTCTTGTGAGTGTATATCTACACTTAATATTTTTTTTGGTGAGATCTGTGATGTGCAGGTGTTTTCTTGAGTTGGCAAGAAGGAGGATCTTGTTTGTTTCCACTTTTTACTAATCATTGTTTGCAGATATAGTCCCTTCAAACATCACTAAACCATCTTCAAAGCTTCGATTTTCAACAAGGATTTGTTCCATCTCTCTTTCTCTCATTCAAGAAAAAATCAATTTTTATGGTTACTAGTTACTAATCAAAAAGTGGATCTGATTTACACACTGCTGATAAAAACTTAAATAAATCAGATTCTGTCATCAAGAAGTTTTATTCTTTCATTTCATAAAGAGTTTATCGTTCATAGATCAAAGCTTCTTGGTTATCTAGCACTTTCTTTTCAAAAACTGGTTTAAGTTGTCAAAATCTTTCAAGTCTTTTATGAAGTAGTGTTAGATCTGATTTCAAAGTATTACCTGGCTGCCCTAGAGCTTGAAATTTGCAGCCATTAAAAGCTAGCAAAGATCCAAAGTAGACAAGCCCCATAGCTTGTTTTGCTTGGTTACTTTCCGTCATTTTTACTTAAAATTTTTTGGGTTTTTTAGGAGGTGTTCCAAAGACACTCTTAAAGTGTTTTTGGGCATCTTATACTAATAATCACTTGCTGGTTTGCAGCAAAAGACGAGCCGGTAGGAGGAAGTGCTGCCGAAATTTCGAGGATCCAGGCAATCCGGAGGACAAATTTTCATATTTTTAAAAACCGGTCATTTTTTCCTCAAATTTTGTAAGCCACCAAGTCACTTTAAGTAGACTGGGGCACTTCTCTAATCATTTGAACAACTATTAAACGAGAGCAAGTGGGCTAGCCAGCGCCCATACCCCATCCCCCCAGGGGTGGCCTGTGTCGTCTCTTTTCATGGCGTGATTTTTAGAGTAGTTTATTTCTTTGATTTTCGGCATTTAATAAAATTAACTAGGATTAAAATAAACCTTGTTGGTCCGTTCCACTGGCGGGCCACAAGTTCACTCACAACGTAGTTTTTCACATTTTTTTTACAATCTCAAAACGCCCCCCTTGCTTTCCCGAAGTAGGGTTTCTGTATGAGGGCTTGCCCGAAATACGTGCCTGAAAAGAGACTTCTGGGGTTTTAAAAAGATAAAATTTGGGTTCATAAAATTTTTATAAAATTACCAAGGTCTTCTCCCGTATGCTCTGTGGCCGACTTGCAGCTTAGTCTGATCCAGTTGGTACACATCAGAAAGGAGGGGATGACTAGTAATAGGATCTAACACCGCCCTAATAAAAAATCCTTTTTGTGAAAATCCGGCACAACACGTATTTTGTTGTCGTGGGCAAATTTCTCAGAAGGCTTGGGACCACACTGAGTAGTGACCTCTTGGAAACCGTTAGGCTTGCCCTCGTTGGTATAGCATCTGAACACCTCCTCGAGACTCCGATTCAGCCCAATCCTGAGAGGGAAGCCACGCTTCAAAATTCCGGACATGTTCCACCGTACCTTGCGTATATTGGGAACCCACCTGCCATAATAAAAAGATCACCTTCACATTAATTTTAAAATCAACCAAGAACACTCGCACAACATCTCTTTTTCTGCTTATACATTTGTTTATTTGACTCCATTATAAGGCACTGGTCTTGTTTAATTTTATTTTCATATTATCGACCAATGTGCAGTTAAATGATGATTATTCTAAATGGGAGTAAATGATGGATGAATTTTTTATTTTGACAAATGTATGTGCTGTCTATTTTTGGTTACCAAAAATATTTTCGTAACTCCTAGATTAGAGGCCTTAGTTTCTTTTTATTTTTTATGGTCCACCCCCCTTGGCTTCGCTAGGAAAGCCTAGACGGAGGAGTCAGGTCCCAAGTGACAGCACTTGACTCTGACTTGCCCCCAAGGCCACACCAGCAGCTTGAAGACTTCTGCTCCGTTTTCCCAGGTGTGGAACCAGGCGGCAACAGTGACCACCATTCTTCCTCTCATATAGGGCAGTTTGGATGTTAATGGGAGGGTCATCCTCTTCATCAACCATAGCACTGGGTGCTGGGTTTTGAGAAGATGAACCTTCCCCACTACTTGTGGCAGTCTCAGGGATACTCTCAAAAAACTCTACCACTTGCTCCTTTATTGATGGGATTTTCATTAACTCAGTGAGTGGAATATTATGCATAACTTTGTCCAATTCTCTCTCGATGTTGATATCAAAGTCATACTCAGGTAGAGGGAATGGCTCACTCACTGGACTAGGCAGCTCATTGCTTCTCTTTTCACTAAAGGGTATGGGCTTTTGTCCTTCCTTTCTTCGTTGATAGGTTTTATGGGGAACTTGACTATTACTACTAACTTGCCCAGTAGCATAGATGGGACCACTAGGGTTGGGTTCTTCTATGGACTCTTCCTCATGATTAATCAAAATCCTTCCGAAGTCCTTGTCCAGTTTTAAGTCATCAACCCAATTAATGTTCTTTGGAGAATCTGGAGTATCATCACCATGGATGGCATACTCAGGGTCTTCCAAATTTTGCTCTTCAGACCAGTTTATGATAGGAGGTTCTTGGTTCACAGGGTTTCTTCTATCACCTACATTAGGCTTCTTTTGTTGATTCCAATAAGGTTTAGGGCCATAGGGCTGCCTGTATCTATCCCCCTCTTTGTTCTTAGCTAGATCCCTAGTTAGGAGAGTTAAGTTTTTCATCATTTCATGCATGCTTTCCATCATTTCATTGGGATCTTTGCTAGGTTCCTTACTCTTCTTGAACTTAGGCTCAGATCTGGAGGAGGAAGGTCCACTGATTAGGTCAAAGAAATTTTGTTTTCCCATGGAGGCAGCGTTTGCCTCAGCTTTCTTAGCATTATCTTGGGCTATTTTTAAACTACTAGGGTCTTTGTCTTTTAGATGGTAACCCAAGTACCCTTCATATGCGTTGAGGTAATGAATCAAGATGGCTTGATCAAGGGGCCATATGTTACTTGGGATGTTGGAGACAGTCTTATCAAAGCGTTGGTTAAACTCATGGACAGACTCATTCTCCTTCTTTTTGATGTCAAAAAGTTGGTGTAGAAGGAAGCGCCCATCTAACTTGACTGACCATTCTTGCTTGAGTTTATCGGTAAATACATCATATCCATTGATTGATGATGCAGGCAAGCGGTCAAACCATTTGCGAGCATCACCCTCCAAGGATGCAAAGAGACCCCTTATAAACACATCCTCTTCCTCAGCCCCATAAGCTTCCATATGAGCCCAGACATTGTCTATGTGGTCCTCAATGGAGGTGGCACAGTTCCCATTGAATTTTGGGATCTTTTCAAAGTACTTGTCTGGCATGCTATGGGGAGCACCCAAGATCTGAGATAAATCTAAGGGAGAGGCTCTAGCCTTGTTTCCAAAAATACGGGCAACAGGAGGATTGTTTTGGTTGTTGTTACCGGAGTTAGTTTGACTTTGTCCAGCCATTGGATTGACTGGGATTGAACTAGAGTTATGATTAGGAGATGAAGGAAGCACCGAATTGAACAAAGGGGATCCCAAGACACGGTTTGGAGAATCTGAGTTAACAAGTTTCCAATAGAAATTAGATGGTTGGGCCTTAGGATCTCTCTTGTGATAAGTGAGTGGGGTTCCTTCCAATTGATTTGGATTTGATTTACTTCGAGTGTTGTAAGGATGACTATGAGCTCGTTCCTCAGCGGAGTCACTATTAGGAGTCGCCAGGTAGATTTTTAAGCTCTACTACCAAGATGTATGTCGTTTGAGATGCAGGGAGAGAATGAGACACAAAGGTGTGTTGAACCAAGGTAGGCCTCTACCTCCCCGGCAACGGCGCCAAAAATGTTACACCCTGACCTAAAGCGAAGAGTGCCTCGGTTGACGTGACTCCCACCTTGCCTTGGGAACCGTGGCATCTCTTGGGTCACCTCTTTAGTTGCCTGTCTCCTCTACCGTCGCACGAACAAGTCTGGAAAATGCACTTTGATGGGGCCCGTTCCCGACATGGTGCAGGAGCCGGTATAGTTTTAATTTCACCATCAGGAGAAAAGAGCTTGTTCTCTTTTCGTTTAGAATTTGAGTGCACTAACAATGTGGCTGAGTATGAAGCATTGCTCTTAGGCTTGGAAATTGCTAGAGAAAGAAACATCAAATCTTTATCTGTCACAAGAGATTCTGACCTCATTGTGTCCCAAGTAAAAAACGAATTCGCTGCTAAGAATAATAGACTTAGAGACTATAGAAATGCAGTTTGGGATACCATTGAGTGCTTTGATGCCTTCGGGATTAAGGCTGTTCCCCGTGAACAAAACACTTTGGCTGATGAGTTGTCTGTGATGGCCAGTACTCTTCAAACCTCTGAGTCTTTAAAACAACAAAACTGCAAACTTGAAGTTTTATTCAGACCTGTTATCACACAACTTGTAGTTGCCCCTAGAGGTATCCCATCCGGGACAGTAGAGGAGCTAGGCAACTAAAGAGGTGACCCAAGAGATGCCACGGTTCCCAATGCAGGTGGGAGTCACGTCAACCGAGGCACTCTTCGCTTTAGGTCAAGGTATAACTAGACCAAGGGGGAGACCCTATACCCCAATCGCATTTGATTGGACCCAAGCAAAGGTTTCAAAGGTGAATGAATGATGAGTTACGGAAACCAATGCAAGTCTAAGTGGACCTAATGTTTAGGGCATGGTTGAAGGTGGTATCAAGGATAGTTAGTGTTTCAACCTATGTATGGTTTAGGCCACTTATTGGGGTATGATTATTAAGTATAGTACCATGTGTTTACACAAGTGGGTCTTATTGCCTTGGGAAGTGTGAAATGGTTTTAGATGTGCCCACAAGGTGAAGCTAAGTGTGAAGATGGTACTATAGGCTAGATCTAGGTTAGATCTACAAGTTAGAGTTGGTTCTAGGGTTACCCACGTGTTAGATCTAGGGTTTGACACTAATCCCAAGAAGTGCGCCTTGCTTGGAGAAGGACTAGTGCCTTGTTGGATGGGCTAATGGAGTCAAGAAGGATGTCAAAGTGTAGATCGGGACACCTAGAAGCCAAGTCAAGTGGTTTGGATGAGATCCAATGGCCGGATCTTACTAGATCTAGGTTTTTAGGTAAAGACCAAAAGTGGACCACAATTCCTTAAAACAAGGAATGCAATCCCCAAGGTGGATCGGGACAAAAGGACAGTCTAGACCTAGGTTTCAAGGTATGGGCAATCCAAATCCACAAAAATCTCCAACACCCACTTCCTAGAAGTGGTCCAACTCAAAATTCCCAAGGGGTGCGACTTTCTCAAGGAGAGGCAAAAAGTGGTTTTGGTGGACCAAACCAAGTCCAATGGCCACCAAAATGTAGATCCGGGGTGCTAATACCCCGATCTATGCATGTTCAAAGTTTCAAGTGAATCCAATGGGTAGATCTTAGTAGATCTAAGTTTTAAGTTACCAATGAGGTCAAAAGGGGGTTTCAACCCCTCAAAACATGGAGAGATGTCCACAAGGTAGTTTTCACCAAAGTAAGGATATGGGTATGTGTTATCAAGTGTCTAGTTGTCAAATCAAGCGGGATCTCACATACCCATGTGCTAGATCTAGCCCAACAAGCCTCCCTCAAGGAAGTGCGCTTTAGGTCAAGGAGAGCTTTTTGTCTTAGAAAATGGGTCAATTCTTAGCCAATCACCACCAAACTATAGATCCAACTAGGGGTGGATGCTATAGAAGTGGGTTTTCAATATCTTTTCAAATTGAGGGCTAGATCTAAGTAGATCTAAGAAATACCAAAAAAATAAGGGTTTTAATTTGATTAGGGTTTTTGTGATCTAGAAATTATGGAAGATTCAAGGAAGAGAAGATCATACCTCTTGGGACATACCTGGATGAAGAGATGAATGCTAGTTGAGACGAGGATTACTTTGCCAAAGATCAAATGGAGAATTGTTGAAGCCCTCTTGCCAAATCGATTTTTCCAAGCCACATGTGATTCCTTCTAACCTGTCAAGCCAAGGAGCAAAGCATCAATTAGTTTAACAAATTGAAGGTAGATACAAGCAAGAGAGAGAAAAACATAGAATAGTTGACACAAAGGCAAAACCACTCCCTGTCAAACCCAAAACGACTTCTTCCAAGCTTGAAGGGCAAGCCTCCCCACCAATTCGCACTTGTCAAAGTCGCCCTCTCAACCTGCAAATAAAGTATGGCAAATACGCAAGATAGCTACAATAGATCCTCCAGTGCAATGGACAATAGCATTTACAATCGAAACAACCAACATCCACTCCAATCCAAGCATGTACTCCAAAAGATAGAAATTTTATTCCAAGAGCCAAGAGCCAAAAATCTCTAGATGACTTTTACAATGAGGGGGTCTCCTCCTTATATAGGATAATAAAGACCAAAACCCTAGATCTCAAAACCACTTTTTGAAATGAGTGGTTGAGATTAAAAGATCTCACAACATAATCAATGGCTAAGATGAATCCATAACATAATATCACATGGATCACTCAACATAACAATAGCGCCCTCACTAAATGGTACAATAGAGGGTGACGTCATCCCACAAGAGGGGTATAAAGTACAATAATCCACCTCATGATGACTAGGACATGATAAAATAAGCACATGGTGGGGCTAGGAGGTATGAATCCTTGCTAGCTCACCCCAAGGCACAATGAAATAATAAAAATATGTCCAATATAATAAAAATGACCAAAACTGTCCTCAGAATCTATGACAGTCGAGCAGTAAATGTCCTCCTGTGATCAATCTGGAGATACCCACATGGTGAAAAATGACTGGAAGATAGTGAGATCAACCTGGAAGACCTCTGTGAAAACCAAATGCCAAAACCTTGCCTCAATTGCCCAAATCGATTTCCTCAGTGACCACTTTATCCCATTTTTTAACTGCCTCGGGAACTGTGAAAGTGCCAAAACTGCCTCCTAGGGTGCTAGCGCTGTCCATCTGAGCCCACCAGGCTCTCCGGGAGGGGGGATAAATGGTAATAACAAGTGGCTGGACCACCCCCTCCATCATCAGCGCCCTAGGTGAACTGGCCTCTCGGGGCCCCTGCTGCTCAGGCTGGGAAATCAGCCCCAAATCTGGTCAACAAGTGTAAAACTGCATCAATCACTGCCAGAAGTGCCCGGAACTGAAAGATAGGTGTCTCAATGGATCCAGAAGACCCAAATCCACTAGGAATGAGTACTCATACACCCTGGGTTGCCCTAATGGGCCAGCTGTAGGGTCCACCATATATGGACAATGTATAATCTGCTGATCTGTAATAATAATAACCTGCTGAACTGGATCAAACATCATCTGTATCATATGTCCATCATATGATATCATCATCAAATATGTGAGACCATAAATCATCACCAATAATCATCATACATGGTCCACATCATCACGGATCCCAAGAATACATATAATCAAGGATAAATCACATCAGTAGACTAAGACAATGCTTCTTTAATCACTTCATAGCTAAGCTCAAAGTATAAATTCCATTCAGTGGCATTAATCAAGTTAACATATTCCGTGATAATATAAAATTACTTGCACCCTAGTTCAAATGACAAACTTACCCATTGGACATGGTCAAACTGCTGGTGAAGGATGAAGGCTAGGAGCAAGGTTGGGCCAAGGGTTTGACTTGTCTAACTTAACTCAAAAATACTTTGGACTGGGAGAAGGGGGAAGCTACAAACTATGTGCTGGACAAAAGAACACGGGGAATGGCTGTGCCTCACAAATGGATAAGTTGTTTAGAGAGTGCTTATTCAACTTAGGCATCATGTCTACATCAAGTTGATCCAAGTTCATTAGGATCATTCAATTTATTTCATGGCCTTTTTGGCCTACATAACCCTTCGGATTTCAGATGTGCTGAGAAGCACAACTAGTTGCAGCTTGCATCCAGGGCATGTTTTTTATATATTCACAAGGTCAGCAATTGTTTAGATATAGCTTTTTAAGAACTATTGCTTTTTGGACCTTTCTTTATACTCTTCGAGGAGTATTTTTAGCTTTTCATTGCTCTTGCCCCTTTTTTTTTTTTTTTGTTTCCATGGGCGAATTTATTTAGTTTCCACAGGTAGAACATGAGCTTTCAGTTTTAGCCAACAACATCTCAAGTGACTAGGGGGAGTTCGAGCCAAGGCCTACAATCCAACTCACCAAAGGCAAGTTCTGTCACCAACTCAGAGCCGAGACACTGAACAAACAGGGATGCGGTCCAAACACAGAGGTAGAAAAATGGGGAAGTCCTCAGTATCAGAAAGTCAAATAAGACAAGTCAGGGTTTAAAGTCAAACAGGAAGGTCATGTATGGATGGAGACAAGTGGATATGGAGCCTACACTAGCAGATAACAGGTGTCGGGAAAGACCATGTCTATGTAAGGTGAAATACCAGTAAGTTTTGTTAGATGACCTAAGAGTGCAAGCAATTGTCCATTTTAAGGTTTACAGTTCATTTTAAATAGTTTGCCACATCAGGAATAATATACCAAGCACATGCTATAATTATGACTAAATCAACAAGCTAATAATCCACTGTCAGTGAGAACATATCCATAGATCATACAACATCATCATAATAGCAATCATCATGCATCATCTGAAACACTGCTGAAGTACATCTCTAGGCACTGAACTGAAACTGTAATGGGATAAGTGGTCACATCAGTCATCCAATCTGAACTCTCAAGGCTCAGCCTTGACACAAGGTCATACAATATCTGAATAATGTACTGCTCTGATCATGAGTGATCCAATATATATAGCCATGCTCTGGAATAAATGAAGCTCTGGAATGTGCAGATATCTGCTGTACAAGAATAGTAGCCCTGCTACTATGGTGTGATAACATCTGGCTCCAGCTGGGACAAGTGCTCTAAGGGAGAGAGCGCTTGAGAACCTCAGAATCTCTGGTCTCGAACTGCTCTGCATCAATCTTCAATCCAGCACTGCACCATCCTTGCTTTCAGCTTTCATTTTGCACCTGTTCCTGCTCTCACAAAAACTAGAATACCATCATGGAGCATGTATGGGATAAAAATAAAACTGAAATGAAATCTAAGCATAAACTGAAATGCATCAAAATATAAACATAACTAACATGGCATTCATTTATCATTTTATTTACTGTGCAGGGGGACAAGAGTATCTTCTTTAATTCAGGCAAATCTCGACCAGCACAGGCAGCCCATAATATAAATGCTAACTATAATTTCTTAAATGCATGCAGGAGAAGAGAAAAGCTTAGGAAGGAGCAAGACTCAACTCAGGCAGAAAAATAAAAACGGGACAATACTCAGCACACAGAAAAAGAAAAATCACACAAATCCTACTGCTCAAGTGAGCTTATTTAGAAGCTACCTACTCTAAACATGCAAGGCAAGGCATCATTCTAGGTTTATAGGTGGGAAGTAGTGTTTTAGTAACCTCCCATTTACAGGCAATTCCAACTCGTCTCCATCTAAAGTCTCTAAATACACTGTTCCTTTGCCAGCCATCCTACTTACTCGATAAGGGCCCATCCATATTTTCTCAAACTTTTCATGATTCCCAGGTTTCTCTTTGTGTTTATCCCATAACAAGACTATATCCCCAATTCCAAATATCACATCTCTACTCTTTTGGTCAAATGTTCCCTTTATTCTTTCTTGCTCTATCACCATTTTATTCCAGGCTTCCCTTCTAGTCTCGTCTAACTCTACTAACCTGTCAATTCTTGCTTGCAAGGCTTCTTGAGCCGAAGAACACTGTTGTAATAATTCATACACAGGGATTTGAAGGTTGATTGGCAGCCTACAATTTTGTCCATATACTATTTCAAAAGGAGCTTTTCCAGTTATTCTTTTGACTGTCGTTCTGTCTGCCCAGAGGGCATATTTTAACTTTACATCCCAAGTCCTTTTGTTCTCACCAATCATCCTTTTTAAGAGCCTTATCAAATTTTTATTACTTGATTCTGCTAAACCGTTTCCTTGTGGGTAGTAGTTAGAAGAGTGAGATAAAGTGATCCCATGATCAGTACAAAAGGTGGACATCTCAATTTTGCTGAAAGCTGGTGCATTATCAGTTGTAATTTTGTAGGGACAGCCGTATCTAGAGACTATATTCTCTTCTAAGAACTTGACCACTACTTCTGCAGTGCATTTCTTGGTAGGGATAGCTTCCACCCAGCGAGTGAAATAGTCTGTGCAAGTCAGTATGTATTTGTGTCCACTTGATGAACTAGGGTTTATAGGTCCTACAAAGTCCATTCCCCATTGCTGAAAAGGTTCTTCTATAATGACTGGGGTCAAGGGCAGGGCAGGTAGTCTAGGTTTTCCAGAATAGAATTGACACTCCTGACAGGCTCTGACGAAAATGTGTACGTCCTTGAACAAGGATGGCCAATAATATCCAGCTCTCATGATTTTAGCAGCTGTGGTTCTTGGTGCGTAATGTCCTCCACACAATCCGGAATGCATTTCTTTGATAATTCTTTGGGAGTCATCATGGTTTACACATTTAAGTATGATTCCATCTGGATTCTTCCATCCCAACCCATCTTCTGTCAAGACATACTTAGATGCTTTTAACCTCAAAGCTCTTCTTTGGTGGTCTACAAGGTGGTCTGGACAAGTCATATGTCTGAGGTAGAAAATGATGTCTTTGTACCATTCGTGATCTTCGTTAATATACAGGACCATGTTATTTTGTTGTAGTTCGGAATCAGTTAACAGCTGTGCTAACCCTTGGCCTTTTACTATCTTGATCGGCTTGATTTCAATATCATACTCTTGAATCCTAGAAATCCAGTTTCCCCTAACACCTATGCCATCAGGCTGAGATAAGACATCTTTCACCGCTTGATAAGGGACGTAAGCCATAATTTTGGAGTATCCGATATATGTCCTAAAATGTTTTAACGATTTGACCAAGGCATAAGCTTGTTTTTCAGTGGTTGTGTAGTTTAGTTCTGCATCTCTAAGGTTTTTACTCATGAAGGCAACCGGTTGTTCATGGTTTTCTTCATTCTTTTGCAACAACACCCCTGCTATGGTGTCCTCGGAAGCATAAGAATAGATCAAGAACTCCTTATTGTAGTTGGGGCTTACTAGGACAGGTGCAGAAGCAATGGCTTTCTTTAGAGACTCGAATGAGGTATCACATTTCTTATCCCAAACAAATTTCACATTCTTCTTCAGCAAATTATTCAAAGGTTTGGCCAGTTCAGCTAAGTTAGGGATAAATCTCCTTACGAAGTTTATTTTTCCGAAAAATGATCGTAATGAGCTGACATCCTTTGGGGGAGTTATGGCTTGGATTCCTTGCACTCTTTCCGGATCAATTCTAATGCCCTCTTTGGACACAATGTGACCTAACAACTTCCCTTCATCCACCCCGAAGGTAGACTTTTTAGGATTCAAGGATATTCCAAATTTCCGACATCTTTCAAATATTCTCCTTAAATGTTTTACGTGATCTCCCCTGTCTTTCGAGAATACAGTTAGGTCATCTTGATAAATTGCAATGATTTTGCCAATTAGGCCCTCAAATGCATGATCCATTGCCCTTTGAAAGGTTGATCCTGCATTCAAAAGCCCAAATGGCATTCTTATATACTCGAAGGTTCCCCACGGGGTAGTGAAGGTTGTCTTCCCACGATCTTCCTTCTTGATTTGGACCTGGTTGTAACCAGAAAATCCATCAAGTAAGGATAACATGCCAGCCCCTGTTACACTTTGCAACAGATTTTCCATATTGGGCAAAGGATAGTTGTCCTTTAGAGACGCTTGATTTAGGTTCCTAAAGTCAATGCAAATTCTAATTTCCCCGTTTTTCTTCCTTACAATTACAGGATTGGATACCCAGGTTGTATGTCTGACTGGTCTAATGATACCTGCTGCCAACATCTTTTCCAATTCCTTTTTAACTAAGGGAGCTAACTTAGGGTTCATGTTTCGCAACTTTTGTCGATATGGTTTGGCTCCCTCTTTAAGAGGAATAGTGTGTTCTATAATGGACTGGTCATAAGTTTTCAAATCATCATAGACCCAAGCAAAGATGTCTTTATACTCTCTGATTAGTTCAATAATTCTTCTTCTTTCTTCTCCTGAGGCATTTATCCCAATTCTGATCATTTTTGGAGAACAAGCAGACCCTACATTTATTTCAATGACCCCATCTACAGGTTCAGCTCTCTTACCCTTGTATTCATCATGCCTGTTGAAATTTCTTTCAAGGGGGAAAGCTATTTCTGTGACATCCATACCTTCAATTGTATCACCTTTTATCTCATCCTCGAAATTTACCATTGGGGTTCTAGAAGCATTTAAAAATCGTATGATTTGGGCATCATTGTCAAAAACTTGCCAATGGTCTTCATTATCAGGGACAGAGGGTCTGAATAAAACTTCAAGTTTGCAGTTTTCTTGTTTTAGAGACTCAGAAGTTTGAAGAGTACTGGCCATTACGGATAGTTCATCAGCCAAAGTATTTTGTTCTCGGGGAACAGCCTTGATTCCGAAGGCATCGAAGCATTCAATGGTGTCCCAAACTGCATTTCTATAGTCTCTAAGTCTATTATTTTTAGCGGCGAATTTGTTTTTTATTTGGGACACAATGAGGTCAGAATCTCCTGTGACAGATATTGATTTGATTTTTCTTTCTCTGGCGATTTCCAAACCTAGAAGTAATGCTTCATACTCGGCTACATTGTTAGTGCAATCGAACTCTAAACGGAAAGAAAACAAGCTCTTTTCTCCTGATGGTGAAATTAAGACTATACCGGCTCCTGCACCATGTCGGGAACGGGCCCCATCAAAATGCATTTTCCAGACTTGTTCATGTGAAAAAGGTTGCTTTTTAACCTCCTCCCAGTAATTTGCTAAAATCATGAAGTTTCCAATTTCATCACTTGAATACATTGCTTCAGTGAATAAGTGTTCAGGTGTTTCAACATGTTCTCGCATAGGTGGTTCATTAAACAGAGTTATGAATGAACCTTCTTTGGTTGGGATTGTGGCGTAGGTTAAATCCATTTGGACACTTCCCCCCAATCTTGCCGACCACTCCCTGGATAGCAACATTCCCCATGCATCAGGGATATCTAGGACTAAAACATTCATTGAGAGCTCAATGTCAGAGCAGGCAGCTAACCTAACGGGCAGGTTTTCAATTATTCCAATAGATTTCACAGGTTTGGAATCCATGCCACATACATTTCTGTAGGGTCTTGTGGGTACTAACTCAAGTTGTTCCATGACTCTTAAAGGCATGACACTTACTTCAGCTCCTGAGTCCAACATGCAATTATGTAGTATTAAACCATTCACTTCCAACGCAACATAAAAGGGTGGGAAGTTTCCAGAGTTGTCACCAGAGACACTTTGGATCATGACAGGGGAATCCCTAATCTCTGCAACAGCTTTCTTAGGAGCTTGCTTCCTTGTTTGAATCCCAAGATGAGTGGTAGCTCTTTTGTGGAATGAAGGGATCTTAAAAATTTCACAAAATGGAATAGGCATGTTTATCTTTTCTAGGAAGCTTGTAATGTCTATGTTTAGGTTGTGAGGGTTTTCCTTATCCTTTTCATTTGTACCTAATCCTAGGAATTTCATAATGTCATGTTTAACAGCCGGGATCTTGATTAGGTCTTTTAGAGAAACCGAAGCAGATGAGTTTGCTAGCTTACTTGGAATGTTTGTTCTAGGGAGTTCCTTGTTAGGTTTTAGAATCGTGGGAGGTTTTGGTTGCTTTCTCCAAAGGGTTGCTTTGGGAACATTAGTTTTAGGGGGAGGATCAATTTTTATTGCTTGATCTGTCTTTTTGTTTGCAGGAGGAGATTGGCTAGTGTTGGTTACAGTTTTACCCTTCGAGGTGACCTCAGGAGAAAGCTTTGGAGCTTTTGGCAAGATTCTTCGGACAGGTTGATGTACTGTCTTGCTAGGCTGTGGGTCAGTCGTTTTAGGTTGCTGAGTCTTGGGAGGACTAGCCTTTGGAGGAATTGAATTGCCATAGATGGATTTTAACATCTCTTTGGTTTGTTGATCACGTCTTTTGAAATCTTCATCTTGATTCTTGAGATATGTAGCAATGTTGGTGACCATTTCACACATGTTTGTCATAAATTCCATGGTCATTTCGGGAGAGATGTTATTTTGATTAGACATCTCTTTATGGGTTCTCTTCTCAGCGGAGTCACGATTAGGAGTCGCCAGGTAGAATTTTAAACTCTACTACCAAGAGATATGTCGTTTAAAGTGCAGAAAGGTAGTGAGACACAAGGTGTGTTGAACCAAGGCAGGCCTCTACCTCCCCGGCAACGGCGCCAAAAATGTTATCACACAACTTGTAGTTGCCCCTAGAGGTATCCCATCCGGGACGGTAGAGGAGCTAGGCAACTAAAGAGGTGACCCAAGAGATGCCACGGTTCCCAATGCAGGTGGGAGTCACGTCAACCGAGGCACTCTTCGCTTTAGGTCAAGGTATAACTAGACCAAGGGGGAGACCCTATACCCCAATCGCAGTTGATTGGACCCAAGCAAAGGTTTCAAAGGTGAATGAATGATGAGTTACGGAAACCAATGCAAGTCTAAGTGGACCTAATGTTTAGGGCATGGTTGAAGGTGGTATCAAGGATAGTTAGTGTTTCAACCTATGTATGGTTTAGGCCACTTATTGGGGTATGATTATTAAGTATAGTACCATGTGTTTACACAAGTGGGTCTTATTGCCTTGGGAAGTGTGAAATGGTTTTAGATGGGCCCACAAGGTGAAGCTAAGTGTGAAGATGGTACTATAGGCTAGATCTAGGTTAGATCTACAAGTTAGAGTTGGTTCTAGGGTTACCCACGTGTTAGATCTAGGGTTTGACACTAATCCCAAGAAGTGCGCCTTGCTTGGAGAAGGACTAGTGCCTTGTTGGATGGGCTAATGGAGTCAAGAAGGATGTCAAAGTGTAGATCGGGACACCTAGAAGCCAAGTCAAGTGGTTTGGATGAGATCCAATGGCCGGATCTTACTAGATCTAGGTTTTTAGGTAAAGACCAAAAGTGGACCACAATTCCTTAAAACAAGGAATGCAATCCCCAAGGTGGATCGGGACAAAAGGACAGTCTAGACCTAGGTTTCAAGGTATGGGCAATCCAAATCCACAAAAATCTCCAACACCCACTTCCTAGAAGTGGTCCAACTCAAAATTCCCAAGGGGTGCGACTTTCTCAAGGAGAGGCAAAAAGTGGTTTTGGTGGACCAAACCAAGTCCAATGGCCACCAAAATGTAGATCCGGGGTGCTAATACCCCGATCTATGCATGTTCAAAGTTTCAAGTGAATCCAATGGGTAGATCTTAGTAGATCTAAGTTTTAAGTTACCAATGAGGTCAAAAGGGGGTTTCAACCCCTCAAAACATGGAGAGATGTCCACAAGGTAGTTTTCACCAAAGTAAGGATATGGGTATGTGTTATCAAGTGTCTAGTTGTCAAATCAAGCGGGATCTCACATACCCATGTGCTAGATCTAGCCCAACAAGCCTCCCTCAAGGAAGTGCGCTTTAGGTCAAGGAGAGCTTTTTGTCTTAGAAAATGGGTCAATTCTTAGCCAATCACCACCAAACTATAGATCCAACTAGGGGTGGATGCTATAGAAGTGGGTTTTCAATATCTTTTCAAATTGAGGGCTAGATCTAAGTAGATCTAAGAAATACCAAAAAAACAAAGGTTTTAATTTGATTAGGGTTTTTGTGATCTAGAAATTATGGAAGATTCAAGGAAGAGAAGATCATACCTCTTGGGACATACCTGGATGAAGAGATGAATGCTAGTTGAGACGAGGATTACTTTGCCAAAGATCAAATGGAGAATTGTTGAAGCCCTCTTGCCAAATCGATTTTTCCAAGCCACATGTGATTCCTTCTAACCTGTCAAGCCAAGGAGCAAAGCATCAATTAGTTTAACAAATTGAAGGTAGATACAAGCAAGAGAGAGAAAAACATAGAATAGTTGACACAAAGGCAAAACCACTCCCTGTCAAACCCAAAACGACTTCTTCCAAGCTTGAAGGGCAAGCCTCCCCACCAATTCGCACTTGTCAAAGTCGCCCTCTCAACCTGCAAATAAAGTATGGCAAATACGCAAGATAGCTACAATAGATCCTCCAGTGCAATGGACAATAGCATTTACAATCGAAACAACCAACATCCACTCCAATCCAAGCATGTACTCCAAAAGATAGAAATTTTATTCCAAGAGCCAAGAGCCAAAAATCTCTAGATGACTTTTACAATGAGGGGGTCTCCTCCTTATATAGGATAATAAAGACCAAAACCCTAGATCTCAAAACCACTTTTTGAAATGAGTGGTTGAGATTAAAAGATCTCACAACATAATCAATGGCTAAGATGAATCCATAACATAATATCACATGGATCACTCAACATAACAATAGCGCCCTCACTAAATGGTACAATAGAGGGTGACGTCATCCCACAAGAGGGGTATAAAGTACAATAATCCACCTCATGATGACTAGGACATGATAAAATAAGCACATGGTGGGGCTAGGAGGTATGAATCCTTGCTAGCTCACCCCAAGGCACAATGAAATAATAAAAATATGTCCAATATAATAAAAATGACCAAAACTGTCCTCAGAATCTATGACAGTCGAGCAGTAAATGTCCTCCTGTGATCAATCTGGAGATACCCACATGGTGAAAAATGACTGGAAGATAGTGAGATCAACCTGGAAGACCTCTGTGAAAACCAAATGCCAAAACCTTGCCTCAATTGCCCAAATCGATTTCCTCAGTGACCACTTTATCCCATTTTTTAACTGCCTCGGGAACTGTGAAAGTGCCAAAACTGCCTCCTAGGGTGCTAGCGCTGTCCATCTGAGCCCACCAGGCTCTCCGGGAGGGGGGATAAATGGTAATAACAAGTGGCTGGACCACCCCCTCCATCATCAGCGCCCTAGGTGAACTGGCCTCTCGGGGCCCCTGCTGCTCAGGCTGGGAAATCAGCCCCAAATCTGGTCAACAAGTGTAAAACTGCATCAATCACTGCCAGAAGTGCCCGGAACTGAAAGATAGGTGTCTCAATGGATCCAGAAGACCCAAATCCACTAGGAATGAGTACTCATACACCCTGGGTTGCCCTAATGGGCCAGCTGTAGGGTCCACCATATATGGACAATGTATAATCTGCTGATCTGTAATAATAATAACCTGCTGAACTGGATCAAACATCATCTGTATCATATGTCCATCATATGATATCATCATCAAATATGTGAGACCATAAATCATCACCAATAATCATCATACATGGTCCACATCATCACGGATCCCAAGAATACATATAATCAAGGATAAATCACATCAGTAGACTAAGACAATGCTTCTTTAATCACTTCATAGCTAAGCTCAAAGTATAAATTCCATTCAGTGGCATTAATCAAGTTAACATATTCCGTGATAATATAAAATTACTTGCACCCTAGTTCAAATGACAAACTTACCCATTGGACATGGTCAAACTGCTGGTGAAGGATGAAGGCTAGGAGCAAGGTTGGGCCAAGGGTTTGACTTGTCTAACTTAACTCAAAAATACTTTGGACTGGGAGAAGGGGGAAGCTACAAACTATGTGCTGGACAAAAGAACACGGGGAATGGCTGTGCCTCACAAATGGATAAGTTGTTTAGAGAGTGCTTATTCAACTTAGGCATCATGTCTACATCAAGTTGATCCAAGTTCATTAGGATCATTCAATTTATTTCATGGCCTTTTTGGCCTACATAACCCTTCGGATTTCAGATGTGCTGAGAAGCACAACTAGTTGCAGCTTGCATCCAGGGCATGTTTTTTATATATTCACAAGGTCAGCAATTGTTTAGATATAGCTTTTTAAGAACTATTGCTTTTTGGACCTTTCTTTATACTCTTCGAGGAGTATTTTTAGCTTTTCATTGCTCTTGCCCCTTTTTTTTTTTTTTTGTTTCCATGGGCGAATTTATTTAGTTTCCACAGGTAGAACATGAGCTTTCAGTTTTAGCCAACAACATCTCAAGTGACTAGGGGGAGTTCGAGCCAAGGCCTACAATCCAACTCACCAAAGGCAAGTTCTGTCACCAACTCAGAGCCGAGACACTGAACAAACAGGGATGCGGTCCAAACACAGAGGTAGAAAAATGGGGAAGTCCTCAGTATCAGAAAGTCAAATAAGACAAGTCAGGGTTTAAAGTCAAACAGGAAGGTCATGTATGGATGGAGACAAGTGGATATGGAGCCTACACTAGCAGATAACAGGTGTCGGGAAAGACCATGTCTATGTAAGGTGAAATACCAGTAAGTTTTGTTAGATGACCTAAGAGTGCAAGCAATTGTCCATTTTAAGGTTTACAGTTCATTTTAAATAGTTTGCCACATCAGGAATAATATACCAAGCACATGCTATAATTATGACTAAATCAACAAGCTAATAATCCACTGTCAGTGAGAACATATCCATAGATCATACAACATCATCATAATAGCAATCATCATGCATCATCTGAAACACTGCTGAAGTACATCTCTAGGCACTGAACTGAAACTGTAATGGGATAAGTGGTCACATCAGTCATCCAATCTGAACTCTCAAGGCTCAGCCTTGACACAAGGTCATACAATATCTGAATAATGTACTGCTCTGATCATGAGTGATCCAATATATATAGCCATGCTCTGGAATAAATGAAGCTCTGGAATGTGCAGATATCTGCTGTACAAGAATAGTAGCCCTGCTACTATGGTGTGATAACATCTGGCTCCAGCTGGGACAAGTGCTCTAAGGGAGAGAGCGCTTGAGAACCTCAGAATCTCTGGTCTCGAACTGCTCTGCATCAATCTTCAATCCAGCACTGCACCATCCTTGCTTTCAGCTTTCATTTTGCACCTGTTCCTGCTCTCACAAAAACTAGAATACCATCATGGAGCATGTATGGGATAAAAATAAAACTGAAATGAAATCTAAGCATAAACTGAAATGCATCAAAATATAAACATAACTAACATGGCATTCATTTATCATTTTATTTACTGTGCAGGGGGACAAGAGTATCTTCTTTAATTCAGGCAAATCTCGACCAGCACAGGCAGCCCATAATATAAATGCTAACTATAATTTCTTAAATGCATGCAGGAGAAGAGAAAAGCTTAGGAAGGAGCAAGACTCAACTCAGGCAGAAAAATAAAAACGGGACAATACTCAGCACACAGAAAAAGAAAAATCACACAAATCCTACTGCTCAAGTGAGCTTATTTAGAAGCTACCTACTCTAAACATGCAAGGCAAGGCATCATTCTAGGTTTATAGGTGGGAAGTAGTGTTTTAGTAACCTCCCATTTACAGGCAATTCCAACTCGTCTCCATCTAAAGTCTCTAAATACACTGTTCCTTTGCCAGCCATCCTACTTACTCGATAAGGGCCCATCCATATTTTCTCAAACTTTTCATGATTCCCAGGTTTCTCTTTGTGTTTATCCCATAACAAGACTATATCCCCAATTCCAAATATCACATCTCTACTCTTTTGGTCAAATGTTCCCTTTATTCTTTCTTGCTCTATCACCATTTTATTCCAGGCTTCCCTTCTAGTCTCGTCTAACTCTACTAACCTGTCAATTCTTGCTTGCAAGGCTTCTTGAGCCGAAGAACACTGTTGTAATAATTCATACACAGGGATTTGAAGGTTGATTGGCAGCCTACAATTTTGTCCATATACTATTTCAAAAGGAGCTTTTCCAGTTATTCTTTTGACTGTCGTTCTGTCTGCCCAGAGGGCATATTTTAACTTTACATCCCAAGTCCTTTTGTTCTCACCAATCATCCTTTTTAAGAGCCTTATCAAATTTTTATTACTTGATTCTGCTAAACCGTTTCCTTGTGGGTAGTAGTTAGAAGAGTGAGATAAAGTGATCCCATGATCAGTACAAAAGGTGGACATCTCAATTTTGCTGAAAGCTGGTGCATTATCAGTTGTAATTTTGTAGGGACAGCCGTATCTAGAGACTATATTCTCTTCTAAGAACTTGACCACTACTTCTGCAGTGCATTTCTTGGTAGGGATAGCTTCCACCCAGCGAGTGAAATAGTCTGTGCAAGTCAGTATGTATTTGTGTCCACTTGATGAACTAGGGTTTATAGGTCCTACAAAGTCCATTCCCCATTGCTGAAAAGGTTCTTCTATAATGACTGGGGTCAAGGGCAGGGCAGGTAGTCTAGGTTTTCCAGAATAGAATTGACACTCCTGACAGGCTCTGACGAAAATGTGTACGTCCTTGAACAAGGATGGCCAATAATATCCAGCTCTCATGATTTTAGCAGCTGTGGTTCTTGGTGCGTAATGTCCTCCACACAATCCGGAATGCATTTCTTTGATAATTCTTTGGGAGTCATCATGGTTTACACATTTAAGTATGATTCCATCTGGATTCTTCCATCCCAACCCATCTTCTGTCAAGACATACTTAGATGCTTTTAACCTCAAAGCTCTTCTTTGGTGGTCTACAAGGTGGTCTGGACAAGTCATATGTCTGAGGTAGAAAATGATGTCTTTGTACCATTCGTGATCTTCGTTAATATACAGGACCATGTTATTTTGTTGTAGTTCGGAATCAGTTAACAGCTGTGCTAACCCTTGGCCTTTTACTATCTTGATCGGCTTGATTTCAATATCATACTCTTGAATCCTAGAAATCCAGTTTCCCCTAACACCTATGCCATCAGGCTGAGATAAGACATCTTTCACCGCTTGATAAGGGACGTAAGCCATAATTTTGGAGTATCCGATATATGTCCTAAAATGTTTTAACGATTTGACCAAGGCATAAGCTTGTTTTTCAGTGGTTGTGTAGTTTAGTTCTGCATCTCTAAGGTTTTTACTCATGAAGGCAACCGGTTGTTCATGGTTTTCTTCATTCTTTTGCAACAACACCCCTGCTATGGTGTCCTCGGAAGCATAAGAATAGATCAAGAACTCCTTATTGTAGTTGGGGCTTACTAGGACAGGTGCAGAAGCAATGGCTTTCTTTAGAGACTCGAATGAGGTATCACATTTCTTATCCCAAACAAATTTCACATTCTTCTTCAGCAAATTATTCAAAGGTTTGGCCAGTTCAGCTAAGTTAGGGATAAATCTCCTTACGAAGTTTATTTTTCCGAAAAATGATCGTAATGAGCTGACATCCTTTGGGGGAGTTATGGCTTGGATTCCTTGCACTCTTTCCGGATCAATTCTAATGCCCTCTTTGGACACAATGTGACCTAACAACTTCCCTTCATCCACCCCGAAGGTAGACTTTTTAGGATTCAAGGATATTCCAAATTTCCGACATCTTTCAAATATTCTCCTTAAATGTTTTACGTGATCTCCCCTGTCTTTCGAGAATACAGTTAGGTCATCTTGATAAATTGCAATGATTTTGCCAATTAGGCCCTCAAATGCATGATCCATTGCCCTTTGAAAGGTTGATCCTGCATTCAAAAGCCCAAATGGCATTCTTATATACTCGAAGGTTCCCCACGGGGTAGTGAAGGTTGTCTTCCCACGATCTTCCTTCTTGATTTGGACCTGGTTGTAACCAGAAAATCCATCAAGTAAGGATAACATGCCAGCCCCTGTTACACTTTGCAACAGATTTTCCATATTGGGCAAAGGATAGTTGTCCTTTAGAGACGCTTGATTTAGGTTCCTAAAGTCAATGCAAATTCTAATTTCCCCGTTTTTCTTCCTTACAATTACAGGATTGGATACCCAGGTTGTATGTCTGACTGGTCTAATGATACCTGCTGCCAACATCTTTTCCAATTCCTTTTTAACTAAGGGAGCTAACTTAGGGTTCATGTTTCGCAACTTTTGTCGATATGGTTTGGCTCCCTCTTTAAGAGGAATAGTGTGTTCTATAATGGACTGGTCATAAGTTTTCAAATCATCATAGACCCAAGCAAAGATGTCTTTATACTCTCTGATTAGTTCAATAATTCTTCTTCTTTCTTCTCCTGAGGCATTTATCCCAATTCTGATCATTTTTGGAGAACAAGCAGACCCTACATTTATTTCAATGACCCCATCTACAGGTTCAGCTCTCTTACCCTTGTATTCATCATGCCTGTTGAAATTTCTTTCAAGGGGGAAAGCTATTTCTGTGACATCCATACCTTCAATTGTATCACCTTTTATCTCATCCTCGAAATTTACCATTGGGGTTCTAGAAGCATTTAAAAATCGTATGATTTGGGCATCATTGTCAAAAACTTGCCAATGGTCTTCATTATCAGGGACAGAGGGTCTGAATAAAACTTCAAGTTTGCAGTTTTCTTGTTTTAGAGACTCAGAAGTTTGAAGAGTACTGGCCATTACGGATAGTTCATCAGCCAAAGTATTTTGTTCTCGGGGAACAGCCTTGATTCCGAAGGCATCGAAGCATTCAATGGTGTCCCAAACTGCATTTCTATAGTCTCTAAGTCTATTATTTTTAGCGGCGAATTTGTTTTTTATTTGGGACACAATGAGGTCAGAATCTCCTGTGACAGATATTGATTTGATTTTTCTTTCTCTGGCGATTTCCAAACCTAGAAGTAATGCTTCATACTCGGCTACATTGTTAGTGCAATCGAACTCTAAACGGAAAGAAAACAAGCTCTTTTCTCCTGATGGTGAAATTAAGACTATACCGGCTCCTGCACCATGTCGGGAACGGGCCCCATCAAAATGCATTTTCCAGACTTGTTCATGTGAAAAAGGTTGCTTTTTAACCTCCTCCCAGTAATTTGCTAAAATCATGAAGTTTCCAATTTCATCACTTGAATACATTGCTTCAGTGAATAAGTGTTCAGGTGTTTCAACATGTTCTCGCATAGGTGGTTCATTAAACAGAGTTATGAATGAACCTTCTTTGGTTGGGATTGTGGCGTAGGTTAAATCCATTTGGACACTTCCCCCCAATCTTGCCGACCACTCCCTGGATAGCAACATTCCCCATGCATCAGGGATATCTAGGACTAAAACATTCATTGAGAGCTCAATGTCAGAGCAGGCAGCTAACCTAACGGGCAGGTTTTCAATTATTCCAATAGATTTCACAGGTTTGGAATCCATGCCACATACATTTCTGTAGGGTCTTGTGGGTACTAACTCAAGTTGTTCCATGACTCTTAAAGGCATGACACTTACTTCAGCTCCTGAGTCCAACATGCAATTATGTAGTATTAAACCATTCACTTCCAACGCAACATAAAAGGGTGGGAAGTTTCCAGAGTTGTCACCAGAGACACTTTGGATCATGACAGGGGAATCCCTAATCTCTGCAACAGCTTTCTTAGGAGCTTGCTTCCTTGTTTGAATCCCAAGATGAGTGGTAGCTCTTTTGTGGAATGAAGGGATCTTAAAAATTTCACAAAATGGAATAGGCATGTTTATCTTTTCTAGGAAGCTTGTAATGTCTATGTTTAGGTTGTGAGGGTTTTCCTTATCCTTTTCATTTGTACCTAATCCTAGGAATTTCATAATGTCATGTTTAACAGCCGGGATCTTGATTAGGTCTTTTAGAGAAACCGAAGCAGATGAGTTTGCTAGCTTACTTGGAATGTTTGTTCTAGGGAGTTCCTTGTTAGGTTTTAGAATCGTGGGAGGTTTTGGTTGCTTTCTCCAAAGGGTTGCTTTGGGAACATTAGTTTTAGGGGGAGGATCAATTTTTATTGCTTGATCTGTCTTTTTGTTTGCAGGAGGAGATTGGCTAGTGTTGGTTACAGTTTTACCCTTCGAGGTGACCTCAGGAGAAAGCTTTGGAGCTTTTGGCAAGATTCTTCGGACAGGTTGATGTACTGTCTTGCTAGGCTGTGGGTCAGTCGTTTTAGGTTGCTGAGTCTTGGGAGGACTAGCCTTTGGAGGAATTGAATTGCCATAGATGGATTTTAACATCTCTTTGGTTTGTTGATCACGTCTTTTGAAATCTTCATCTTGATTCTTGAGATATGTAGCAATGTTGGTGACCATTTCACACATGTTTGTCATAAATTCCATGGTCATTTCGGGAGAGATGTTATTTTGATTAGACATCTCTTTATGGGTTCTCTTCTCAGCGGAGTCACGATTAGGAGTCGCCAGGTAGAATTTTAAACTCTACTACCAAGAGATATGTCGTTTAAAGTGCAGAAAGGTAGTGAGACACAAGGTGTGTTGAACCAAGGCAGGCCTCTACCTCCCCGGCAACGGCGCCAAAAATGTTATCACACAACTTGTAGTTGCCCCTAGAGGTATCCCATCCGGGACGGTAGAGGAGCTAGGCAACTAAAGAGGTGACCCAAGAGATGCCACGGTTCCCAATGCAGGTGGGAGTCACGTCAACCGAGGCACTCTTCGCTTTAGGTCAAGGTATAACTAGACCAAGGGGGAGACCCTATACCCCAATCGCAGTTGATTGGACCCAAGCAAAGGTTTCAAAGGTGAATGAATGATGAGTTACGGAAACCAATGCAAGTCTAAGTGGACCTAATGTTTAGGGCATGGTTGAAGGTGGTATCAAGGATAGTTAGTGTTTCAACCTATGTATGGTTTAGGCCACTTATTGGGGTATGATTATTAAGTATAGTACCATGTGTTTACACAAGTGGGTCTTATTGCCTTGGGAAGTGTGAAATGGTTTTAGATGGGCCCACAAGGTGAAGCTAAGTGTGAAGATGGTACTATAGGCTAGATCTAGGTTAGATCTACAAGTTAGAGTTGGTTCTAGGGTTACCCACGTGTTAGATCTAGGGTTTGACACTAATCCCAAGAAGTGCGCCTTGCTTGGAGAAGGACTAGTGCCTTGTTGGATGGGCTAATGGAGTCAAGAAGGATGTCAAAGTGTAGATCGGGACACCTAGAAGCCAAGTCAAGTGGTTTGGATGAGATCCAATGGCCGGATCTTACTAGATCTAGGTTTTTAGGTAAAGACCAAAAGTGGACCACAATTCCTTAAAACAAGGAATGCAATCCCCAAGGTGGATCGGGACAAAAGGACAGTCTAGACCTAGGTTTCAAGGTATGGGCAATCCAAATCCACAAAAATCTCCAACACCCACTTCCTAGAAGTGGTCCAACTCAAAATTCCCAAGGGGTGCGACTTTCTCAAGGAGAGGCAAAAAGTGGTTTTGGTGGACCAAACCAAGTCCAATGGCCACCAAAATGTAGATCCGGGGTGCTAATACCCCGATCTATGCATGTTCAAAGTTTCAAGTGAATCCAATGGGTAGATCTTAGTAGATCTAAGTTTTAAGTTACCAATGAGGTCAAAAGGGGGTTTCAACCCCTCAAAACATGGAGAGATGTCCACAAGGTAGTTTTCACCAAAGTAAGGATATGGGTATGTGTTATCAAGTGTCTAGTTGTCAAATCAAGCGGGATCTCACATACCCATGTGCTAGATCTAGCCCAACAAGCCTCCCTCAAGGAAGTGCGCTTTAGGTCAAGGAGAGCTTTTTGTCTTAGAAAATGGGTCAATTCTTAGCCAATCACCACCAAACTATAGATCCAACTAGGGGTGGATGCTATAGAAGTGGGTTTTCAATATCTTTTCAAATTGAGGGCTAGATCTAAGTAGATCTAAGAAATACCAAAAAAACAAAGGTTTTAATTTGATTAGGGTTTTTGTGATCTAGAAATTATGGAAGATTCAAGGAAGAGAAGATCATACCTCTTGGGACATACCTGGATGAAGAGATGAATGCTAGTTGAGACGAGGATTACTTTGCCAAAGATCAAATGGAGAATTGTTGAAGCCCTCTTGCCAAATCGATTTTTCCAAGCCACATGTGATTCCTTCTAACCTGTCAAGCCAAGGAGCAAAGCATCAATTAGTTTAACAAATTGAAGGTAGATACAAGCAAGAGAGAGAAAAACATAGAATAGTTGACACAAAGGCAAAACCACTCCCTGTCAAACCCAAAACGACTTCTTCCAAGCTTGAAGGGCAAGCCTCCCCACCAATTCGCACTTGTCAAAGTCGCCCTCTCAACCTGCAAATAAAGTATGGCAAATACGCAAGATAGCTACAATAGATCCTCCAGTGCAATGGACAATAGCATTTACAATCGAAACAACCAACATCCACTCCAATCCAAGCATGTACTCCAAAAGATAGAAATTTTATTCCAAGAGCCAAGAGCCAAAAATCTCTAGATGACTTTTACAATGAGGGGGTCTCCTCCTTATATAGGATAATAAAGACCAAAACCCTAGATCTCAAAACCACTTTTTGAAATGAGTGGTTGAGATTAAAAGATCTCACAACATAATCAATGGCTAAGATGAATCCATAACATAATATCACATGGATCACTCAACATAACAATAGCGCCCTCACTAAATGGTACAATAGAGGGTGACGTCATCCCACAAGAGGGGTATAAAGTACAATAATCCACCTCATGATGACTAGGACATGATAAAATAAGCACATGGTGGGGCTAGGAGGTATGAATCCTTGCTAGCTCACCCCAAGGCACAATGAAATAATAAAAATATGTCCAATATAATAAAAATGACCAAAACTGTCCTCAGAATCTATGACAGTCGAGCAGTAAATGTCCTCCTGTGATCAATCTGGAGATACCCACATGGTGAAAAATGACTGGAAGATAGTGAGATCAACCTGGAAGACCTCTGTGAAAACCAAATGCCAAAACCTTGCCTCAATTGCCCAAATCGATTTCCTCAGTGACCACTTTATCCCATTTTTTAACTGCCTCGGGAACTGTGAAAGTGCCAAAACTGCCTCCTAGGGTGCTAGCGCTGTCCATCTGAGCCCACCAGGCTCTCCGGGAGGGGGGATAAATGGTAATAACAAGTGGCTGGACCACCCCCTCCATCATCAGCGCCCTAGGTGAACTGGCCTCTCGGGGCCCCTGCTGCTCAGGCTGGGAAATCAGCCCCAAATCTGGTCAACAAGTGTAAAACTGCATCAATCACTGCCAGAAGTGCCCGGAACTGAAAGATAGGTGTCTCAATGGATCCAGAAGACCCAAATCCACTAGGAATGAGTACTCATACACCCTGGGTTGCCCTAATGGGCCAGCTGTAGGGTCCACCATATATGGACAATGTATAATCTGCTGATCTGTAATAATAATAACCTGCTGAACTGGATCAAACATCATCTGTATCATATGTCCATCATATGATATCATCATCAAATATGTGAGACCATAAATCATCACCAATAATCATCATACATGGTCCACATCATCACGGATCCCAAGAATACATATAATCAAGGATAAATCACATCAGTAGACTAAGACAATGCTTCTTTAATCACTTCATAGCTAAGCTCAAAGTATAAATTCCATTCAGTGGCATTAATCAAGTTAACATATTCCGTGATAATATAAAATTACTTGCACCCTAGTTCAAATGACAAACTTACCCATTGGACATGGTCAAACTGCTGGTGAAGGATGAAGGCTAGGAGCAAGGTTGGGCCAAGGGTTTGACTTGTCTAACTTAACTCAAAAATACTTTGGACTGGGAGAAGGGGGAAGCTACAAACTATGTGCTGGACAAAAGAACACGGGGAATGGCTGTGCCTCACAAATGGATAAGTTGTTTAGAGAGTGCTTATTCAACTTAGGCATCATGTCTACATCAAGTTGATCCAAGTTCATTAGGATCATTCAATTTATTTCATGGCCTTTTTGGCCTACATAACCCTTCGGATTTCAGATGTGCTGAGAAGCACAACTAGTTGCAGCTTGCATCCAGGGCATGTTTTTTATATATTCACAAGGTCAGCAATTGTTTAGATATAGCTTTTTAAGAACTATTGCTTTTTGGACCTTTCTTTATACTCTTCGAGGAGTATTTTTAGCTTTTCATTGCTCTTGCCCCTTTTTTTTTTTTTTTGTTTCCATGGGCGAATTTATTTAGTTTCCACAGGTAGAACATGAGCTTTCAGTTTTAGCCAACAACATCTCAAGTGACTAGGGGGAGTTCGAGCCAAGGCCTACAATCCAACTCACCAAAGGCAAGTTCTGTCACCAACTCAGAGCCGAGACACTGAACAAACAGGGATGCGGTCCAAACACAGAGGTAGAAAAATGGGGAAGTCCTCAGTATCAGAAAGTCAAATAAGACAAGTCAGGGTTTAAAGTCAAACAGGAAGGTCATGTATGGATGGAGACAAGTGGATATGGAGCCTACACTAGCAGATAACAGGTGTCGGGAAAGACCATGTCTATGTAAGGTGAAATACCAGTAAGTTTTGTTAGATGACCTAAGAGTGCAAGCAATTGTCCATTTTAAGGTTTACAGTTCATTTTAAATAGTTTGC
Organism: Larix kaempferi; assembly: GCA_027924585.1. Lineage (NCBI taxonomy): Eukaryota > Viridiplantae > Streptophyta > Pinopsida > Pinales > Pinaceae > Larix > Larix kaempferi. The sequence continues at coordinate 2,223,709 of BSBM01000612.1, read as the reverse complement.
CACATCAGGAATAATATACCAAGCACATGCTATAATTATGACTAAATCAACAAGCTAATAATCCACTGTCAGTGAGAACATATCCATAGATCATACAACATCATCATAATAGCAATCATCATGCATCATCTGAAACACTGCTGAAGTACATCTCTAGGCACTGAACTGAAACTGTAATGGGATAAGTGGTCACATCAGTCATCCAATCTGAACTCTCAAGGCTCAGCCTTGACACAAGGTCATACAATATCTGAATAATGTACTGCTCTGATCATGAGTGATCCAATATATATAGCCATGCTCTGGAATAAATGAAGCTCTGGAATGTGCAGATATCTGCTGTACAAGAATAGTAGCCCTGCTACTATGGTGTGATAACAAGACCCTCTGTCCCTGATAACGAAGACCATTGGCAGGTTTTTGACAATGATACCCAAGTCATCCAATTTTTAACTGCTTCCCAAACCCCAATGGTAAACTTCGAAGATGAAATGGAGGGTGGTTCAATTGAAGGTATGGATGTCACAGAAATCGCCTTCCCCCTTGAGAAAAATTTCAATAGGCATGATGAGTACAAAGGTAGGAGATCTGAACCTGTAGATGGGGTTATTGAAATAAATGTAGGCTCTGCTTGTTCCCCAAAAATGATCAGAATTGGGATAAATGCCTCAAAAGAAGAAAGAAGAAGAATTATAGAATTCATCAGAGAATATAAAGATGTATTTGCGTGGGTCTATGATGATTTAAAAACTTATGATCAGTCCATTATAGAACACACTATTCCTCTCAAAGAGGGAGCCAAACCATATCGACAAAAGTTGCGAAACATGAACCCCAAGCTAGCTCCCTTAATTAAAAAGGAATTGGAAAAGATGTTGGCAACAGGTATTATTAGACCAGTTAGGCATACAACCTGGGTATCCAATCCCGTAATCGTAAGAAAGAAAAACGGGGAGATCAGAATTTGTATTGACTTTAGGAACCTGAATCAAGCATCTCTAAAAGATAACTATCCATTGCCCAACATGGAAAATCTGTTGCAAAGTGTAACAGGGGCTGGCATGTTATCCTTACTTGATGGTTTTTCTGGTTACAACCAGGTCCAAATCAAGAAGGAAGATCGTGGGAAGACAACCTTCACCACCCCGTGGGGAACATTCGAATATATAAGAATGCCATTTGGGCTTCTGAATGCAGGGTCAACCTTTCAAAGGGCAATGGATCATGCATTTGAGGGCTTAATTGGAAAAATCATTGCAATTTATCAAGACGATCTAACTGTTTTCTCTAAAGACAGGGGAGACCACATAAAGCATTTAAGGAGAATCTTTGAAAGATGTCGAAAATTTGGAATATCTTTGAATCCTAAAAAGTCTACTTTCGGGGTGGATGAAGGGAAGTCCATAGATCATACAACATCATCATAATAATAATCATCATGTACCATCTGAAACACTGCTGCAATACATCTAAGCACTGAACTGAAACTGTATGGGATAAAGGGTCACATCAGTCATCGAATCTGAACTCTCAAGGCTCAGCCTTGACACAAGGTCTAACATAAATCTGAATAATATACTGCTCTGATCATGAGTGATCCAAAATATATAAACATGCTCTGGAATAATGGAAGCTCTGGAATGTGCAGATATCTGCTGAACAAGGATAGTAGCCCTGCTACTATAGTGTGATAACAGGTCCACTTATCATTTCCAATATCTATGTCATCCATGATGGACTGATCATCACTTATGTCATCCTCCAAGCTATGCCTATTCTCCTCAACTTCATAACAATCCTCTTCAAACAAATGGGTTTCAAAGATATCATAAGGGACCCAACTTTCCGAATACTCACTGCCATGTGGAGAACAAATGGAAGTGTCATCACACATATTACAAACTTCATGGATTTCTTCATGAGTGTCAATCTCTGTAATGGTTTCTTCTAGAGGTGGATCAGGAATACATATGTGTTCATCATTACTGAAGTAGTCTTGAAAAAATTCCCACTCATAAGTGTCTTTTGATTCGGTGGCATGAGGAGGGTCTTCAATAGAATTCGATCTTTGATAAATTTTCTCGATGGGATTATCAGGGATCTGAAGGGAAAATGTCATACTTTCTGTAATAGGTTGATCCAACTGGTTCCCACTATCTTCGGGAAAATCATAAAAGTCATTTACATAGTTTATGCACTCAGGCTCACTTGATGAAAACTGACCAACAAACCCTTCAGGGAAACCATGCTTTTGGATATAGCATGCAAGGTGACAAGTGTCTTCTTCATGGAATTCTTGGCAAGCTCTGCAGAATGGGATATATATCTCATTTATGTTAGCAGCCTCTATTTGACTCAAAGGCCTCTTTTCATTGTTGGGAGCGCTTTTCTGCCAATTGTTTTCGGGAGGATAATTTCTTTGAATCGGCTGAGTCTGCTGGATTTGTTGAACATGTTGGACATGTGCTCTTTCTATGTTTATGATTTTATTTTGCACTTCCTTCATTTGGACTACATGTTTCTGTTCAGCCTTTTCCATCCTCTCACACATCTCCATCATCTTTTTCTCGTATGAATCCTTTATAGCAGATAAAGAATCTTTATCTTTAGGCTTAGTTGATTTCAATGGAGTTTGAGCTCTTGAATAACCAGGCAAATTTGATTTACCAGAAGACTGCATGTTTTTATCTATCTTAGTTGCCATTGTCTGTGCTTGCAACAAAGTGGCGGGCTCCTTATCCCTAAGCTCATACTGCATCTCTCCACTTAAAGCTTCAATGTAGTAAACCAATATAGTATGTGGAGTTGGTTTGTAATCTGTAGGGATTGCATTGGATAAGTCGGTAAATTTCTTATTGAACCCTTTCATGGTTTCCATCTCACTTCTTTGGATGTTTGTTAAAGCAGCAAGTTGATCTCGGGGTTCTTTTTTCTCACCATACTTGTTGGTGAAAGCATTTTTGAAATCAGTCAAGGTTGCAAAAGAGTTGTTTGGTAAGCCGATGAACCAATCACCAGCATCCCCATCTAAGGACAAAGCAAACAACTTCATGTATACATCATCATGCTTGTGAGCAGGATCTCTGACATATCCACTTCTACATTTTGAGAAGGCTTTGAGATGATATGCAGCAGTAATGGCATCAGTGCCAGTAAAAATGGGAAGTTGGTTGATAGCTTTGTCTGGAATATCATGTGGTTGACCTACTATCTGAGTAATGTTGAGGGGAGAATAGAAATCACCCGTCGTATCGGAAAAACAATTATTACTATTTTCAAAATTTTCAAAATTTTCTAAGTTATTTTCTTGAAAAAGACTATGGATGTCAGAAATGGACTGAGATCTAAGTTCTTCAAGGATTTTACGAGAAGCAAGCTTGTTTAGTCTTCTCCTATAAACCTTTTCAGGCTCAGGGATAAAACTAAGCAAGCCTTCAGAATTTCTTCTAGTCGAATACCTTGAGGTGTTAATTGACAGTGGAGTCGCTAGGTGGATCCAAGTCTAATTTCTGAGAGTGATTAAACTAAAAATCTACCAAAAAGGAAAACGGGGCAGTGGAGTCGCCAGACAGATTGAGAATCTATCAAAGAAGGTAAAACAAACTAGAAAAAATTAAGGTCGTCCAGGAACAAAAGATTTTGTCCCCGACAATGGCGCCAAAGATGTTGTCTGCCAAATTGCACACCAGCAGCAGAAATCTTTCGAAAGCTGTCTCTTCAGAGTAGAAGGTTTAGAGTCAGAACTTGAATCATCGGAAGAGGAATCATCAGGGAGATAGACAATTTCACCGGAAGGAGTAGGAGAATGTATAGAAACCTCAAGCAGATCCCACCATTCTGGATCAAGACCTTTGCATAATGCTGCAAGCCGAGGCCGAGATTTTCTCTCAGGACACTTTGCAGCCCAATGATCAGATTTGCCACATATAAAGTAGACATTTTTCTTACCTTTTTCAGACCGGCGTCTGACATACCGCTTAGACTGATATTTCTTGTGTTTGGACTTATGACGGTAAGACTTATCATACTTATACTTATGCTTGGACTTGTGGCTATAAGGTCTATCTGGGTGGTACCGGGGCTCAGAAGAATAAAACCCTTTTTTCTTTTTCTTGCATTTGCAAGATTCTTGGCCGAAATGGCCTCTGTTATGAGCACCACACCCCCAATCAGGCATACCAACAACATCTTTGCAGAAAGAAGCAGAGTACATTCGCTGGTGTCGTTTGAAATCTTTACTTACCCGTTTTTCTAAACAATGGTCTTGCCATGTTTCCATAATGTGTGCATGCAACTGGGCAAGTGACAGAGTACGAAGTTCTACCTTTTTATTTTTCAATGCTTGTTCCACTGCATCTGGAACATGACCTGGGTAGCTTCGCAGATAATGCTTCAAATAAGTAGGATTTCCTGACTTTCCTGAGGAAACCAGTAGTTTTTGCATATAACAAAAGTATTCTTCACTTTTACTTAAATCACATAACCTTGCAGACATGAAAAGTGAAGCAAGATGGTCATAGTCTTCACCATCTTCAGGACCATAAAATTCCCTACCCAAGGCACTGAGAATTTGTTCATCTACATCATCAGCAGCTAGCATTTCATTTCTTGTTTCTTGTGGCAACCATCGCCACCAATCATATGCAAGACCTGAAAGGCCTGCAACTAACTGAGTGCCTAACATTTGACCAGTAAGGTTATTGTCTTGCTGTTTTTTATAAAGAATCCATTGACCTAACATCTGTATGGCATTTTTAATATCTTGCCTGGACTGGCATTGAATGTTCAATACAGGTTGCTCAGGCATCTGGGATATTAGATCATTCATTGCATTGATTCCAAAGTGAAACACTTTGGCTGGAGCACTGGCAGGTCCTATGACATCTGCCATGTGAGTATCAAAACGGGGAGGAGGAAGTCTTCTATTGTTGGAAGACTCAGCATCTAATGCATTTAAATTAACCAGATACTTTGGATCCAATACAGGTTTAAAACCTTTGAACTCTGTGATCCATTCCTCAATATCATCACGAATTGCATCACTCTCTCCAAAGTCAAATTCAGGTTTCTCTTGTATACTAAACTGACCTAAGGAGTGACTTTTATTGTGCCCTTTAGATGCTAACTTCAGCACATGGTCTGGGACCACATACTGTTTCCTTTGAAGATTCTCTGTTTTTTGCCAGAGATCTTCCAGGACACGAAGTCTTCTCTCAAGTTTCTGAGAAGCTTCTTCTATTGCAATTCTGATCTGTGTAGAATCATGTAGTAGATGATCAAGCAGTTCCAACTTTGTTTCCACTTTAGTGATATGCTCCTTTTGTTCAGCACACTGAGTTTTTAAAACGAGAATATCTCTAGCCATATCATCAATATTCCTTGCAGTGTGGATTTGTTGCAAATTCCCCCAATTTGCTAACTTTATTTCATCAGAAACATTGTGGTCTTGGCTGGAAGATTTACAGGGCAAGAATTCTCTCTTGGTTTGGCCATTTGTAGTATATTGTCTAAAACCAGACTCAGGTAGGTTTCTACCTGGGATAAAGGATCTTTGGCTAGTATTTATGACTTCCATGCCAGATCCTTCTCTAGGAAGGGACATCGTTCCTAAGGAAGGAAGAACTGAAAACATTCCTAGTGAGGGCAGATTTTTCTGTTTCTGTTGATGCTGGAGTTTCTGTTTAATTTTTTGACATGCTTGACAAGAAGCATGCTGGCCTCTATGTTCAAAATCAGACAAACCAGAATATGAAGTTTGTACAGAGGAAGAAAGGGTTTTGACAGGAGAAGAGGCAGAGCCACGGCTAACTTGGTTTGACAAAGCTTGAAGGCGTGCATTATTGTAGGATGAAATGGAAGTAGATTTGATAAGCGGAGGAGTAAACCTCTGAATGGGTTTTTCATCAGGAACTCGGAAGGAGCTCAAGGTTTCATCAAAGACTAGGGGCTGAGAATTGAAAGTAGAAGCAACCCTATCTTGATTTCTAAGTTCTTTGTACTTCATTTCCCATTGTTGTGGATAATTTATGCCGGTCCAATTAAAAGTAATTGGAGTAGCATTTTTTGATTTCTCCTTTTCCACCACGCTTGTTTCTGCAGAACTCTGATGGACATGAAGCTGGGGAAGAGTATCATTACCAAATCGAACACAAACACCGCCTTTTAACTGGATAATCTTTGAACCAGTTTCCATGTCAAAGCCTTTAGGAAGAATATAGGCTTTAAGAAGATCATATATATAAGGATCTTTCAGACTGACAAAGAATTTGGGATAGATAGTCCTGAAGGCAGGACCATCATGAAGAGGAGCAGTAAAACCTCCGATAACAGCATCGGAAAACTTCTTATGACGAGTATCTACAATATAGCAAAGAGAAGAAACAGCCAAACGAGGTCTAACTAAAGGACCAAGTCCTAACTTAATAGCACCGAAATGGGCATATGCATATCCCTGATTCTTAGCCCAATCTATTTGACATTTAGCCAGGAGATTAATATGGATAGGCTCTTGTTTATCAGTAAAAGAGACATCAATACTTGAGACACGGATGTGTGTGAAAGCAGTGAGGTTCCACCATGGTAGTCTGTATACTTCTCTCAGAAGTATTAGTGGTAATTGCCAATTCTCTGAAGGATTATGATCAGAGATATTAATGTAGGAAGAATCTGATGATGAAGGATTGAAAGAGGATTACTGATGGATGAGTAATGCATCAGTCCAAGGTCAGTCATCTCAAACTCTAAAGCAATATCTTTCTTACATGCTTCAATGAGGTGCTCTCCTCCTGTAATGAACAAGTCATCAACATATAGTAGAAGAATGAGTGGAACAACATCAACCACAATGTAGTATAGGTTGGGATCCGCCTCACTCTTCTGAAACCCAATCGATAGCAAATAAGTATCAATCCTGGAATACCAAGCCCGAGGGGCTTGCTTCAGACCAAACAAGGCCTTTTTTAGCCTGCAAACATGCGAATCTCTCCCATGAATCTCAAATCCCTGAGGCTGTTCTAGATATACCTCCTCCTGTAGAAAACCATTCAAAAAAACGGTTTTCACATCCATCTGATGAATCCTCCAACCCATCTCTGCCACAATGGAGATCACTGATCTGATCGAAGAAAATCTAGCAACTGGTGCAACGTTCTCATAGTAGTCAACTGCCTCTACCTCTGAGAAGCCTCGTGCAACAAAACGAGCTTTGTACTTGTCGATATTTCCATCTACAGCATGCTTGCTTTTATAGAGCAAATTGGAAGTCACAACTGACTTCCCCTCTGGTCTCAGAACAACCTCCCACACTCCATTCTTCATGATGGATTTGTACTCTTCCATCATGGCATCTCTCCAAACCTAGTGTGAGGTAGCCTCCTCAAATGTAGTAGGCTCGGAATCACTCAAGGTAGTCACCATCGCCATATAACTGGAAAATCTCTCTAGTGCCCTGCTCTCTCTCACCTCTCTCCTGGGTGGTCCCACAAACTCCTCAGCTTCCTTCACAAGATCCTTAAGCCAACTTGGCTTACGTTTATTGGAAGTAGTTTCCTTTTGTAGGCGCTCCTCCATAACCTCCTCATCCGACAACTGTCTACATGAATAAGTGCCTGTGGCTTGAGATCCTGTACCACATGATCCTGAACCTGTACCACCCGAATCACATGAAGGTGAAACCTGTGACCCGTGAACTTGTCCCTGTACCAAAATTCCCTGTAGACTAAGTCCCTGAAACTGATGAACCTGTAACTTGTGACCTAGTCACTCCTGAAACCTATGACCTTGTACTCTAACTCTATGATCCTGTCACTTGTGGAGATACAATCTACTGCTCCTCCACCTCTGAATCATAAGACTTCCTGAACAGTTTCTCCTCCTCAAATCTGACCTCCCTCCTCACCACAACTTTCTTCTGTGCGGGAAGGTATATGCGAAAAGCCTTCAAAGTCTCATCATATCCAACAAAAATGACTTTCTCCGCTGTAGGCTCTAACTTTGTCCTCTTCTCAAAAGGGATGTGAGAGTATGTAAGGCATCCAAATATGCGGAAGTGACCTATCTCAGGTCTCTTCCTGGTGAACATCTCCTCAGGAGTTTTACACCACATAGCTCGGTGTAGACTCCTGTTCTGAACATAAACAGGAGTGCTACAGGCCTCTGCCCATAGAAAGAAAGGAAGACTTTGATCATGCATCATGGCTCTAGCTGGTCCCACTATGGCTCTATTCTTCCTTTCCTCAACTCCATTCTATTGTGGAGTGTATGGAACTGTCAACTACCTCCAACCCCTCCTATCTGCAAAACTCATCAAACTCCTTGGACGTATACTCACCACCATTGTCTGACCTGAGTGCCAAATCCTCCCCCCGATTTGGTTCTCCACAAGAGCTTTGCACTCTTGGAACCTACGCAAGACTTCCTGAGATTGTTTACTTCTCAGAAAGTAGATCCAAGTCTTCCTAGAGTGGTCATCAATGAAATTGATATAGTACTCAAAACCTGTCACTGAAGTTGAAGACATAGGTCCACATAAATATGAGTGAATCAAATTCAATATCCCACCTGCTTTGGTCTCACTACTCGGAAAAGCAGTCTTGGTGTACTTTCCCAAAGCACACCCTTTGCACACACCACCCTGCTTTGTGTTGAACTGAGGAAAACTTGTAGACATCTCCCTCAACAACCTCAAAGTTGAATGATGAAGGTGGCCCATCATCCTGTGCCACCTAGAACACATACTCAAAAGCCGCTGTCCTCAATCATGGAAACTGATAAAAGATTCTTCTTCATCTGGGGGACATAAAGAACATCCCTCAATTAGCCCACTTGATTTGCATACTAGGTGTCTCGATCTACACTTTGACATATCTTTTGACTCCATTAACCCATCCAACAAGGCACTAGTCCTCCTTAAGCAAGTCGCATTCCTTGGGAATTGTGTCAAACCTTAGATCCCGTAAGTGGGTATTCCTAATTTTCAACTTAGATCCATAGATCTACTCATTATATGCCCCTTAGTACCAATTTCATCCCTTAAAGTCCACCTTGTGGGTCCCATTTGAGTCATTCACATATCCCAAGAAAGTGGGTCCCACTTGTATAATACATGGTACTAGATCTTGTCTTTTTAGCTCATCATGTGGCCTAAATCATACATTGGTTGAAACACTAATCATCTCTCAAACCACCTTCAACCATACTTTAACTTCTAGGTCCACTTAACCTTGCATTGGTTTCCGTAACTCATCATTTACTTATCCCTAGGAACCTTTGTTTGGGTCCAATCATCTTTGATTGGTAATAGGGTCTCCCCCTAGGTCTTGATTCATCTATATCTAAAGTGAAGAGTGCCTCGGTTGACGTGACTCCCACCTTGCATTGGGTACAGTGGCATCTCTTGGGTCACCTCTTTAGTTTTCCATCTCCTCTACCGTCCCGGATGGGATACCACTAGGGGCAACTACAAGTTGTGTGATAACAAGTCCCTCGCCCAACTGCTCTCACAATTGTTTCATTTCCCAATACCACCTCAAGACTCAAGCCCGTCTCAGTCATCTCTGTGAACACATCACGAACACTTGTCATATGGCTCGAAGCCCCACTATCAATGTACCAAGTGGAAGTAGTAGTGGTAGCACTAAAGGAATGGCCAAGCAATCACGAACACTGAATCTGATCCTCCATGTCACTCTCCATATGATTGCTGGTGAAAGATGTCCTCTTTGTACATCCAGCATATAGAGAGAACTCTCCCTCAAACCGTGAGGAAAAGTCATCCATCTCTGTTGTCGCTGTTGTATGCTACCCTTTCTTCTTCTTGCTCCGACGCTATCCAGCATAGTGTCCAAATTTTTGACATGCGAAACACTTGATTTTACTCAAGTCTTTCTTCTGCTCACTTGTATGTTGTTTGGCCCCACCCTTGGGACCCTTCTTGGACTTCTTCTTTTTGCCCTTTGCTGCCAATGCCACATTTTCCTCATCATCTCTATGATCTGATGAATTGCTTTGCAAGTATCCTCTACGTGTCTCCTCATGTATAAGATCATCCCAAAGACGATCCCATGTAGGCATGTTCTCTCGATCAATAATAGTCTGCACAAACACACCCCGAAGCTGAGTCACACCATTTAAGGTTGTGCACACCATCTCAGTGCCCTGTATAACCTCTCCTACAGCTGCAAGCTCATCCCTCACCAGTGTAATCTTGGTTTGGTAGGAAGCCATGCCTTCCCTTTGCTCATGTGTACAATCTTCAACTTTTCCCTTAACACCATTTTCCTATTTTCATTCGAACTCTAGTAAAGGTTGGTCAAAGAAGTCCACATCTAAAAAGCATGTGTCTTTGCTGATATGTGGGGGATTACATGCTCCTTCACGGCATCAAGTATAATCCTCCTTCCCTTTACATTTCTCTTCATGAAAGCTGCCTTATCAGTAGCATCGGTAGGTACATGTTATCACACCATAGTAGCAGGGCTACTATTCTTGCTTAGCAGATATCTGTGCACATTTCAGAGATTTGCTTTTACAGAGATCAGCTATGATAAGCTTGTATTTTGAGATCACTCATGATCAGAGCAGTATATTATATCAGACTTTTGTTAGACCTTGTGCCAAGGCTGAGCCTTGAGAGCTTAGATTTGATGACCGATGTGACCTTTTGTTCCATACAGTTTCAATTCAGTGCCCAGTGATGTTATTGCAGAAGTGTTTCAGATGAATTTTTATGATTATTATTATAATGTGATATGACCTATGGACTTCTAATTATTGACTGTGGAGTATTATCTTGTTGTTTTAAACATCTTCATAGCATTAGCTTGGTATATGATTCAGGATGTGGCAGTACGATTTAAAACTAAAATTGAATATCTTGGATGATGTTATAACTATTAAATGGATGTATTACTTGCACATTTAGGTTTTCTGACAAAACTCACTAATTCCATTACCCTCCTATGAGCATAGATATGGTCTTCCTTGACATTCTTTTCTGCTAGCTTAGGAACCGCATTTATTTGACTCCATCCATCCATGACCTTCCTGATTTGGCTTTCACCTTTTGACTTGCCTTTCTTGACTTCTTGATACTGAGGACTTCCCCATTACTACCTCTGTGTTGGACCGCATCCATGTTTGTTTAGTGTCTCGGCTCTGAGTTCGTGACAGAACTTGCCTTTGGTGAGTTGGATTGTAGGCCTAAATCATTCTGGTCGTTTGTCCCGATGTTTGGCACTGGCAGAAGTCCCCCTAGTCACTTGAGATGTTGTTGGCTATAACTGAAAGCTCATGTACTACTTATATTGGAAATGTATAAATGAAAGCCTGTTAAACTAAAAATTCTAGAATGTGTTAGTTAACACACGTGAATAAAGGCTATAGCATTGAAATGCTAAAATACTCCTCGAAGAGTATAGAAAAGGTCCAAAAAGAAATGGTTACACAAAGTTATATCTATTATTGCTGAATTTGTATATGTATAAACATGCCCAGGATGCAAGCTGCGACTAGTTGTGCTTCTTAGCACATCTGAAATTCGAGGGGTTATGTAAATGAAATTGAATGATCCTAATGAACCTGGATCAGCTTGACGTAGACATGATGCCTAAGTTGAATAAACACTCTCTAAATAGCTTATCCATTTGTGAGGCACAACCCTTCCCCATGTTGTTTGTCCGGCACAGAGTGTAGCTCCCCCTTTCCCCGTCCAAAGTGTCACCTAGTTGAGTTTGGTCAAGTCATCCCCTTTGCCCAACCTTGTCTTAGACTTCACCCTTAGCCAGTAGTTAGACCATGTCCAATGGGTGATTCTGTCATTAAAGCTTTTGTGCAAGTGAAGTCTAAATAACATTAAATATCTATATGTATTAAACTGCCATGGAATGATGATGTACTTTAAGTTAAGTTGTGATTGTGATTAGAGGAACATGTCTTAGTCTATTGATTTGATCCTGTCCTTGGGTGTATGTTGACCTAGTCAAACATAGTTTGACCATGGTCAGTCTTGGGATTCGTGATGATGTGGACCATGTATGCTTATGGATGATGATTGATGGTCCTGTTATCACCTAAACTGTAGTTACCCCTATGGATGTATCCACTCATGGATGGCAATAGGGAAGGGCAACTCAAGAGGTGCAACCACGATCACCTCGACCTCCAATAGATGGTTGTCACGCCAGTCGAGGCAACCTTCACTTTATGTTATCTAGCCCAGACAACAAAGGGGGAGACCCGATCTACTCTCGACAGGAGAGATCAAAACCAAGACACCCAATCAAGTTAATTCTAAGTGAAGTAAGGTGTATGGTTTATCCTAGACCTTAGGATGAAGTCACAAGACAAGTGAGGGGTTCAATGAGAATAGCTTTGGTTCATTATTGATGTGAAAGTGACTTATGATTTGTGAAATAGGATCCAGGATTAAAGTACTAGTTCAATGTGAGAAAATCCACTGCCTTGGGAACCGTGTCCAATGCAGGGTAGTTTAGGGGTTGAATTGGGGATAACTAGTACAAGTGACAAGCTTGATCATGCAGTATGGTGGCATCAAAGGGTTTAGTTCACCAATCAAGGGTCAAACCACAAGTTAATCCAACAATCTAGGAAAGTCGAATTGACTTGGAGAGAGACCAGTGCCTTGGGAATTGGGATAATGGAGTCAAAGTAAGGTTAACTTGTGGTTAAGGACTCCTATTGTATGAGACAAGTGGGGAATTAAAGTCTTGATGGATGAATAGGTCTAGATCTAGGTTTGACCTAAGTGGACCACAATCCCTTAAAACAAGGAATGCTATCCCCAAGGCAAGATTTGATAAGGAGACCTACTAGACCTAGGTTTTGAATTACTCCCGTTCCAAATCCACAAAAATCTCAAGTACCCATGTCCTAGAAGTGGACCAACTCACTTCTCCAAGGTGGTGCGACTTTGCCCAAGGAGGCCTAAAAGTGGGATAAGTGGGGTCAAGACAAGTCCGATGGCATCCAAACTTTAGATCCAAGTGGTTTAAGCAAGTGAGAGTATGGATCTACAATTTCAAGGCAATCCAATGGCTAGATCTTCCTAGATCTGAGTTTGAAGATACCAAGTGGTCCAAAATGGGGATTAAATCCCTTAAAATTTGGAATAGGGCTCACAAGGTAGAAATCAGAAAAGTGACAATCTGGGAGTAGGTTATTGGATGTGTAGATTATGAATCAAGCGGGATCTCAACTACCCACATACTAGATCTAGGTTAACCCACCAAACTAGGAAGTGCGCCCTTGCTTGGAGAGGCTAAATGCCTTGGGAAAAGGGTCAAATGGAGGCCAATTCTCACCAAACTATAGATCCGGGATGACGTGGATACTATAGAGGTGGGTTTCAAATATCTTACCCAAGAAGCCACTAGATCTTAGTAGATTTGAAAAAATGTAAAATGAGGGTTTGAAGAAATAAGGGTTTTGTCAATTTATGAGCTATGTCAATGGATTGGATCAAGATAAGAGAAACAAACCTGTGGATCTTACCTGGGTAACCTTGTAGATGCCTTGATGATGATGATCTATGCAAACCCGATCAATTTGAGATGCTTTGAGGTAGTTTTCTATGTAATCGATTTAGTCCAAGAAGCCAATGCACCCTCTCTCCTGCACAACAAACGTCAACAATATCAGATTTGATGCAATCAAGAGATAAGATTAATGCCACAAGAGAAGTAACAAAAATATAGCATAGATCACAATGATACTAATGATAACCCCCTGATACAAGCAAATGCCAAGAAAGTCAATTTGAAGAAGCCTTGCAAAATCGCCCTTGTTGAAGTCGCCCTCCTGTAGACAAGACAATGATTTCCAAAATAGATAGATATTACCACAAATTCCAAATGCTAGGTTGCAATAGACTTTCCAATCACCATCTAAGAACACCAGATGCAAAGGAGACCACAAGAATTTCCACAAGAAAGTTTTTCTATACCAATAATCCAAGAGCCAAAGACCCCTTACAATGAGAAGCTCTCTCCTTTAAATAGGAAGGAGAGGCATCAAAATCCTAACCACTTTTTGAATGAGTGGCTAAGATTAATAGATACAAATGTCTAATCAATGCTTGAGATGAGCTCAACAATAAAATACATGGATCACTAATAAAATATAATATGAGTGGACAAAATCGCCCTAGAAGAGGGGAATCCCACCAAATCATGATGACAAAATATAATAGGAAGCTTATGGTGGGTCCAAGGGGTAATTTTAGCCACCCTTGGTCAATCCCCATAGCACAATAATAATAAAATAGTCATCAATATACCAAATCGTGCGTCTGGTCAAATCGTAGGCTTCAAAAGACCTCAGAAATCATCAGAAAGTGCCATAAGTGATGGATGCGGGCCCCGATGAAGCTGAAACTGCTGGAGGAGGTGTGGAAGACATCGATCCATCATCACTGATCATCCCATGCCATAACATTGCCTCAGTAGCCCAAATCTATTTCCTCAATAGCCATTTCTACCGATCCTGAAATGCCTCGGGAAGCATGAAACTGCCCCAAACTTCCTCCTGGAGTGCCTGCGCTATCAAGGTGAGGGCACCAGTGTGTCCGGGAGGGGCGTAATATGGTAAAAACAAGTGGCTGGACCACCCCTTCCAAGCACAGCGCCCTAGGTCAACCGGATAAAAATCACATCTTCTCTGACATGGCCTCCGAAAGACCAAAACTGCACTGGGATAGCCTACTGAGGCTCAATCATCACTGTAAGTGCCCAGAACTGAAAACAAACTGTCTCATTGGACTCAGAAGGTCCAAATCCATCCAAAATGTGTACTCATACACCATATGAGTCTCTGCATGATCAATATATATATCCAATATACTGGCACAGGGCAAATAATAATAATCTGTAAATGATCAAATAATGCTGTAAACCATGAATCATCATCATAACCCTGTAGCTGCTGCATAGAATCATCATACACATATACATAGACCATATATCATCTATCCATATCATCACAAGGCCCAACCATCTCATGTCCTAAGGTTGACCTTGGTCAAACTAGGTCTAACCAAGTCAACATGACCAAATATAACTCAGACCATCCTCGGAAGCTGCTGCAAAGTGTCAAAGGTTAATGCATGCTCTACAACTTATTCAAATAACAATTATAACACAAAGTAATCATTACTGGCGATCTAAATCCAAATATATAATGTCATTAATTATTATTATTACTCAGACTAGACTTTCAAGATCATACTCACTTCATAGCTGTGATCAATTTGCTAGTGAAGGGTGAAGGCTAAAATAACTGGCTAGGCTAAGGGATGACTTGACTGACTTAACTTTGTGACACTTTGGCAAAGGGAAAGGGAATACACACCATAGTATATACTGAATGAGCAACAACACAGGGAATGGCGGTGTCTCACAAATGGATGAGTTGTTCAAAGAGGGTTTATTCACCTTTAACAGATGCGCACAATCCATAATACAAATAAGGTAGCAATTTTTTTGATATAGCATTTAAGTTCCATTGCCTTTTGGGCCTGAAGTTTCCATAGCCTTGGTCTATGTGTGTTTATAAACACATTGCATAGATTTACATTTATTTTAGGCTTTCTGCTGCAGGTGTGTTTTTAAGGCACTTGTTTACCTTAGCACTTCTAGGGGTGTCATGGACAGCTTGTTTACCTAGGTATTTACATTTCCAAAAGATATAACATTTTATTTTCATGGCCATTTTCATTTGGCATGCCTTTCATTCATGTGTGTTTAGAAACACATTGCATGAATGGGCTTTTGCTACAAGATATAGCATTTCATTTTCCAGATTTTGTATTCATGGCAGCACTAAAAGTTTCAGGTTTAGCCAACACAACTTTAGTGACTAGGGGGAATTCCAAGGAACTCCAACTCACCATATGTAAGTTTTGTCACCAACTCAGAGCCGAGACACAATAAACAGGGAAGCTCATCCAATACAGAGGCTACAGTGGGGAAAAGTCCTCCATGCCACTAGTCAAGTAGTAAGTCAAGGTGATAAACTAAAAGGTAGGCAATGGATGGATGAAGACAATGAATAATGGAGCCAACACTAGCAAGGCAAGGTATGGTGGAATGATCACCTCTATTCTCCCTAAGGAGGGTAAAACCAATGAGTATGAATAGTGAACTTCTAAGTCTGAGTAGGGACAATATAATATATATAATAAGCTCAACCAGGTCCATATATCTATATGATCGCCAGATCATGACACTAGGTGCTAAGACATGCTATAAGAATAAGTATAAAAGCAATATAACCATAATACAATGATATACCTGCTGAGTCATATACCTGAATGCTCATCAACCTGTACCATTATCTGTCCTCTGAAACTGCTGCTGTAACTCTCAGGGCACTACTGACTGCTCTGTACCAATGGTATAATGGCTACATCGGTCATCTCTCTGAGTGTCCTGAGACTCAGTCATGGCATGGGGAATACAACTGCTGTCCAAAATCTGATAGTGATCTAATATAGATGCTCATCTCAGCATCTCAAATGTAAGGGAACTGGCTGAATAGTGTACTGGCATCAGAAAAATAATGTATGGTATCCCGGCTACTATATATGTGATAACAAGACCATATATCATCTATCCATATCATCACAAGGCCCAACCATTTCATGTCCTAAGGTTGACTTTGGTCAAACTAAGTCTAACCAAGTCAACATGACCAAATATAACTCAGAGCATCATCGGAAGCTGCTGCAAAGTGTCAAAGGTTAATGCATGCTCTACAACTTATTCAAATAACAATTATAACACAAAGTAATCATTACTGGCGATCTAAATCCAAATATATAATGTCATTAATTATTATTATTACTTAGACTAGACTTTCAAGATCATACTCACTTCGTAGCTGTGATCAATTTGCTAGTGAAGGGTGAAGGCTAAAATAACTGGCTAGGCTAAGGGATGACTTGACTGACTTAACTTTGTGACACTTTGGCAAAGGGAAAGGGAATAAACACCATAGTATATACTGAATGAGCAACAACACAGGGAATGGCGGTGTCTCACAAATGGATGAGTTGTTCAAAGAGGGTTTATTCACCTTTAACAGATGCGCACAATCCATAATACAAATAAGGCCAGCAATTGTTTTGATATAGCATTTAAGTTCCATTGCCTTTTGGGCCTGAAGTTTCCATAGCCTTGGTCTATGTGTGTTTATAAACACATTGCATAGATTTAAATTTATTTTAGGCTTTCTGCTGCAGGTGTGTTTTTAAGGCACTTGTTTACCTTAGCACTTATAGGTGTGTCATGGACAGCTTGTTTACCTAGGTATTTACATTTCCAAAAGATATAATATTTTATTTTCATGGCCATTTTCATTTGGCATGCCTTTCATTCATGTGTGTTTAGAAACACATTGCATGAATGGGCTTTTCATACAAGATATAGCATTTCATTTTCCATATTTTGTATTCATGGCAGCACTAAAAGTTTCAGGTTTAGCCAACACAACTTTAGTGACTAGGGGGAATTCCAAGGAACTCCAACTCACCATAGGTAAGTTTTGTCACCAACTCAGAGCCGAGACACAATAAACAGGGAAGCTCATCCAATACAGAGGCTACAGTGGGGAAAAGTCCTCAATGCCACTAGTCAAGTAGTAAGTCAAGGTGATAAACTAAAAGGTAGGCAATGGATGGATGAAGACAATGAATAATGGAGCCAACACTAGCAAGCCAAGGTATGGTGGAATGATCACCTCTATTCTCCCTAAGGAGGGTAAAACCAATGAGTATGAATAGTGAACTTCTAAGTCTGAGTAGGGACAATATAATATATATAATAAGCTCAACCAGGTCCATATATCTATATGATCGCCAGATCATGACACTAGGTGCTAAGACATGCTATAAGAATAAGTATAAAAGAAATATAACCATAACACAATGATATTCCTGCTGAGTCATATACCTGAATGCTCATCAACCTGTACCATCATCTGTCCTTTGAAACTGCTGCTGTAACTCAGGGCACTACTGACTGCTCTGTACCAATGGTATAATGGCTACATCGGTCATCTCCCTGAGTGTCCTGAGACTCAGTCATGGCATGGGGAATACAACTGCTGTCCAAAATTTGATAGTCATCCAATATAGATGCTCATCTCAGCATCTCAAATGTAAGGGAACTGGCTGAATAGTGTACTGGCATCAAAAAAATAATGTATGGTAGCCCGGCTACTATATATGTGATAACATCTGGCTCCGGCTGGGACAAGTGCTCTGCTGAAATGAGCGCTTGAGAACCTCAGAATCTCTGGTCCTCGAACTCTGCTACTCGAATCCATGATCTAGCACTCTACCATTTTGCTTCCAGCTTTTTATTTTTGCAACCTATTTCTGCATTCACAAACATCAAAAATACCTCATGCCGCATGTGTGGGAAAAATATAAAACCAACTGAAATAAAATTTATTCTATGTCAGAAATATAAATGCATGAAATATAAATGCAGAAAGTAAATTAAACTACTAACATTATTTGCAAAATTTGAAATTTATTGTGCAGGAAAAAGAAAAGTGACAGGTATTCAATTAAACTAGGAGCTTACAAAGGAGCTTAGAAATAAACAAGGTGCCAGACTCAATAACTGAAAAGACTAAATACTGCCCAAGTAGGCTTATTTGTTTTCCTACCTACTCTAATCTAACCAGTCATCACAAATGCTAGGTAAAATCATAAATCCAGTGCAACCATTCATCAAACATATTAGTGATTCTTCTTTGCTTTCTGGTAATGAAACAAGTCATGATTGGATTAAAGATCAGAGAATTTGATAATGCAATCTTCCAGGTTTGTTCAAAAATTGAATAAAGGTTTGAATGACGCAATATGAAATTATGCCAAGGAGAAGACTGACTGATGCAAACATCCTCCATCAAAGAACTGATAGGATCATAAAATTTATGCAAGTTAAACTCAGAGATGGATAGTGGAAGGACATAAGACATGTGATTTGATTCATTTTCACGCAAATTAACTTTTTCATTTACTTCTCTCACATACTCAATTTGATTCTCCTTGGGACTAATGATAAAAAATTCAAGTGGGGATAAATTAAAGCTTAAAAGACGAAAAATCAAAGTTAGACCCACTTGATGCTCAAAAATGGAGAAAAGATGGAATTGATCTTTAAACACCTTTTCTAGCCACCAAGAATGATTGATAACTTGGCAACATACATTATGGTTCCAAAGTGACTGAAAAGGGAAATTAAGTGCTTTTTCTCCAAACATGTAATCATGCTTATACTTCCTATTGAAAATTCTAAAAGCAAAAGATGGACTAGACCACCAACCCCAAAAAGATTGAAAAGGATGGACAGGGAGGATGGATGCATTTTGTCCCAGATGAATAGAAAAATTTGGCCTTGGAATTTGACAAAAGGAAAGGCCTTTTAAGGTAATATTATTTATTCTAGGAATGATAAACTTCAAAATCAAGTCTAATATTTACAATCTGAGGACAAGATTGACCATAGCTATCTAACTCTAAGCTATCTTGACTAAGGATAAAAAAAGGAAAATTTAAAGATTCATTATAAGAAGTGGAGCAAAGATTAGAATATCTAGTATGATTCACTAATTCATCCTCACCTTGAGATTGACTTATTGATTCATCATTAAATTCGTACGAGGATAAATGATCATTTTTATTCAATTTGTCAGGGATAAAATTAACAGGCTCATCTAAAACATCCTGATTATTTGCACAATGATCATGTGAAAGCACTACTAAATGATCTTGGTTAATGTCTCCACTTTCTTCTTCTTCAGTAAGTTGATAAGGAATTGAATGATCACTAAAGACATAATGACTAATGAGTCTCTCTGAGGGAGGAACTTCAGTAGACCTGTTAACTAAAAGCTCATCCTCAGAAATTCCCTCAGGATCAGGACTAGGGCTTCCTAAAAAACAATTTGAAAACTTATGGTTTGTACAATGATTAAAGATTTGACTTTCGATTGACTCAAAAGTAGAAGACTTATCATCAGAAGAAATTGGGCAGAAAAGGTTATCTCCGGATGTTGACAAATCACTTGATATTTGATTGTTAAAAGATTCCACAATAGGATCGGAAAGGGGAAGGTTTTGATCTTGGATTTGATTCGAAAGATACTGTTATCACCTACGCTTTAGTTACCCCTATGGATGTATCCACTCATGGATGGCAATAGGGAAGGGCAACTCAAAGGTGCAACCACGATCACCTCGACCTCCAATGGATTGGTTGTCACGACAGTCGAGGCAACCTTCACTTTATGTTGTCTAGCCCAGACAACAAAGGGGGAGACCCGATCTACTCCCGACAGGAGAGATCAAAACCAAGACACCAAATCAAGTTAATTCTAAGTGAAGTAAGGTGTATGGTTTGTCCTAGACCTTAGGATGGAGTCACAAGACAAGTGAGGGATTCAAAGAGTGTAGCTTTGGTTCATAGTTGATGTGGGAGTGACTTATAATATTTGAAATGAGATCTAGGATTAGAGTACTAGTTAAATATTGGAAAATCCACTGCCTTGGGAACCGTGTCCAATGCAGGGTAATTTAGGGGTTAAATTGGGGCTAACTAGTACAAGTGACAAGCTTGACCATGATACATGATGGCATCAAGGGTTTAGTTCACCACACAAGGTCAAACCACAAGTTAATCCAACAATGTAGGAAAGTCGAATTGACTTGGGGAGAAACCAGTGCCTTGGGAATTGGGATAATGGAGTCAAAGTAGGGTTGACTTGTGGTTAAGGACTCCTATTGCATGAGACAAGTGGGCAATTAAGGTCTTGATGGATGAATAGGTCTAGATCTAGGTTTGACCAAAGTGGACCACAATCCCTTAAAATAAGGAATGCTATCCCCAAGGCAAGATTTGACAAGATGACACACTAGACCTAGGTTTTGAATTATTCCCGTTCCAAATCTCCAAAAATCTTAAGTACCCACGTCCTAGAAGTGAGTCAACTCACTTCTCCAAGGTGGTGCGACTTTACCCAAGGAAACCTAAAAGTGGGGTAAGTGGGGTCAAGACAAGTCCGATGACATCCAAACTTTAGATCCGGGTAGGTTAGTCAAGTAGGAGTGTGGATCTATAATTTCACGGCAATCGGACGGCTAGATCTTACTAGATCTGAGTTTAAATATACCTAGTGGTCCAAAATGGGGATTAAATCCCTTAAAATGTGGAATAGGGCCCACAAGGTAGAAATCAGAAAAGTGACAATCTGGGGGTAGGTTATTTGATGTGTAGGTTATGAATCAAGCGGGATCTCAACTACCCACCACCTAGATCTAGGTCAACTCACTATCACCAAGAAGTGCGCCCTTGCTTGGGAGAGCTAGTTTGGCTTGGGAAGAGGGTCAAACGGGAGCCAATCCTCACCAAACTATAGATCTGGGATGCCGTGGATGCTATAGAGGTGGGTTTTCAATATTATGCCCAACAACCCACTAGATTTAAGTAGATCTGAGAAAATGTAAAATGGGGGTTTTGAAGTAATTAGGGTTTTATCAATTTAAGAGCTATGTCAATGGATTGGATCAAGGTAAGAGAAACAAACCTGTGGATCTTACCTGGGTAACCTTGTAGATGCCTTGATGATGATGATCTATGCAAACCCGATCAATTTGAGAAGCTTTGAGGTAGTTTTCTATGCAATCGATTTAGTCCAAGAAGCCAATGCGCCCTCTCTCCTGCACAACAAACGTCAACAATATCAGATTTGATGTAATCAAGAGATAAGACTAATGCCACAAGAGAAGTAACAAAAAGATAGCATAGATCACAATGATGCTAATGATAACCCCCTGATACAAGCAAATGCCAAGAAAGTCGATTTGAAGAAGCCTTGCAAAATCGCCCTTGTTGAAGTCACCCTCCTGTAGACAAACAATGATTTCCAAAATAGATAGATCTTACCACAAATTCCAAATGCTAGGTTGCAATAGACTTTCCAATCACCATCTAAGAACACCAGATGCAAAGGAGACCACAAGAATTTCCACAAGAAAGTTTTTCTATACCAATAATCCAAGAGCCAAAGACCCCTTACAATGAGAAGCTCTCTCCTTTAAATAGGAAGGAGAAGCACCAAAACCCTAACCACTTTTTGAATGAGTGGCTAAGATTAAAAGATACAAATGTCTAATCAATGGTTGAGATGAGCTCAACAATAAAATACATGGATCACTAATAAAATATTATATGAGTGGACAAAATTGCACTAGAAGAGGGGAATCCCATCAAATCATGATGACAAAATATAATAAGGGGCTTATGGTGGGTCTGTTGCCAACTAAGTTGTACTTGGTTGGATTATCAAGCGAGCGGGCAAAGTAGAACATGACACATGTTCAATTTTGGTGATTTGATGTCCAGCTGGCCTTTTAAAGGCCCCCGATTTTTATTTTTTTTCCACATGTCCATGACCCTGCGGGGTTTGTAATAAAAACGTGCTAGCATGGTGTTTTGTAAAAGACTCGGTTCCTTAGGAATTTTTGGCCAAGTCAGGTATTCCAAGGAGTTTTTTCACCTATCTATTATGTTTTGCATCACTGCATTCCATAATTAACTGGTTTTTCTCCTGCTCCTCCAAAGCTGGAATGCCTGGGGAGGCTGACGGGCCTTAGGGAATTATTAGAGTCTATGGGTCAATGTATATGAACATGCTAGGCGTTAATTTTGAGTCATATGGACATGTCTAAGTCCCCCTAGGTGTTTTTTTTAATTTTCGGCAAGTTTTAATTTTTCCGTAAATTGGGCCATTTTTTAATGGTTCATTTAAAAATTTTGTAATTGGCCTATCTGGGGCGTCTGGAGGTGTTTTTTGCCTTAGGGGTGCTCGTTTTCTAACTCAGAGCACCCCCTAAACCCCTAAACCCACTTTTCCTAATGTTTGGGTACTTCTACCTTGGTCAAAATAAAAAAAAATAAAAAAATCCCAAAAAAGTCATAAAAAAATCAAAAAAGTGAAAAATGACTTAAAAAAATTATTAATTTTTGGAGAGATTTTGGGCTCTGATTTGGATCAGCATATGTTGTGGAGCATATTGGGCTGATTTGTCATGTTTTGGCAGCCCCATTTTGAGGAGAGAACCAATGCTAAATAGGAGGGGCGCATTTATCCAAGGGAGGGGCGCACTTCACTTAATGGGCAGCCCACGAGTTAAGGTAGGAGCAGCACTATTTGTGCTGATATGGTAGCATGTTTTGGGGCTGCCATGGGCAGCTAAAGACATGGGGATGGCAGCCCCATTCCCTCCACCATCTATGCCATGCCTTTCCACCCATTTTGGCAAGTGCGCCCTCCCTCCTTAGCCATTTTTTTTCTATAAATTGAAGAGTGCTCTCCATTGTTCACTAGTGAGATTTGGAGCAGCTAACTTATGATTGTAATAGTTTTATCATTTTGAATAAAAGAAGACTTTGGAGGTCAGCTTGTGGTGTCTTGGTTACATGTGGATGAAGTATCTTGATTTCTCTTCCAAGGTGACTTGTGCATAAGTCTTATTTTTCAAGGGTGTGATGTGCTCATCTATGAGATAAGTTGTTTGTCAAATTTGTTTATTTGTAGCAGCTTAGTTCCTTATGAGTATATATATCTACACTTAATCTTTTGTTTGGTGAGATCTGTGATGTGCAGGTGTCTTCTTGAGTTGGCAAGAAGCAGGATCTTGTTTGTTTTCTGCTTTTTACTAATAATTATTTGCAGATATAGTCCCTTCATACATCACTGAACCATCTTCAAAGCTTCGATTTTCAACAAGGATTTGTTCCATCTCTCTCTCTCTCATTTATAAAAAATTCAAATTTTATGATTTACTAGTACTTTCTTTACAAAGAACCAGTTAATTTTGTCGAAATCTTTCAAATTTTTTCTAAAGAAGTATTAGATCTGATTGCAAAGTAGTATCTAGCTGCCATAGAGCTGATAATTTGCAGCCATTTAAGGGCTAGCAAAGATCCCAAGTAGGCAAGCTCCATAGCTTGTTTTACTTGGTTATTTTTGTCATTTTTACTTAGTTTTTGACTTAGAAAATTTTGGGTTTTTTAGGAGGTGTTCCAAAGACACTCTTAAAGTGTTTTTGGGCATCTTGTTCTAATTATTGCTTGCTGGTTTGCAGCAGAAGATGAGCAGGTAGGAGGAAGTGCTGGCAAAATTTCGAGCATCCAGGCGATCCGGAACACATATTTCCATATTTGACAAAACCGGGCATATTTTTCTATAATTTTGTAAGCCACCAAGTCACATTAAGTAGACTTGGGGCACTTCTTTTTATCATTGTACACATTTTAAACGAGAGCAAGTGGGCTAGCCAGCGCCCATACCCCATCCCCCCAGGGGTGGCCTGTGTCGTCTCATTTTCATGGCGTGATTGTTAGAGTAGTTTTATTTCTTGTTTTTCGGCATTAAATAAAATCAATTAGGATTAAAATAAACCTTGTTGGTCCGTTTCACTAGCGGGCCACAAGTTCACTCACAACCTAGCTTTTCACATTTTTTTACAAATTCATAACGCCCCCCTTGCTTTCCCGAAGTAGGGTTTTGTATGAGGGCTTGCCCGAAATGCATGCCTGAAAAGAGACTCTTGGGGTTATAAAAAGATAAAATTTGGGTTCTTAAAAATTTTATAAAAATATACCAAGGTCTTCTCCCGTATGCTCTGTGGCCAACTTGCAGCTTAGTCTGATCCAGTTGGTACACACCAGAAAGGAGTTGATGACTAGTAATAGGACTTAACACCACCCCAATAAAAAAACCCTTTTTGTGAAAATCCGGCACAACACGCAATTTGTTGTCGTGGGCAAATTTCCCAGAAGGCTTGGGATAAAACTGGATAGCGACCTCTTGGAAACCGTTAGGCTTGCCCTCGTTGGTATAGCATCTGAACACCTCCTCGAGACTCCGTTCCAGCCTAAAGCCTGAGAGGGAAGCCACGCTTCAAATTTCCGAACATGTTCCCCCGTACCTTGCGTATATCGGGAACCCACATGCCTTAATAAAAAAGATCACCATCACATTAAATTTTAAAATAAACCAAGAACACTCCACAACATTTACTTTTCTGTTTATGCATTTGTTATTTGACTCCATAGCAAGGCACTGGTCCTGATGCAAATTTCATTTTATTGTTGACTAGTATGCAAGTGAATGATGATTATTTTTAATGGGAGTAAATGATAAATGATGTTTTTATTTGAAAAAGGTATATGTTGTCTGTCTTGGTTGCAAAAGTATTTTTTCTAACTCCTAGATTAGAGGCTTTAGTTTCTTTTATTTTTTAGGGTCTACCCCCCTTGGCTTCGCTAGGAAAGCCTAGACGGAGGAGTCGAGTCCCAAGTGACAGCACTTGACTCTGACTTGCCCCCAAGGCCACACCAGCAGCTTGAAGACTTCTGCTGCGTTTTCCCAGGTGTGGAACTAGGCGGCAACAGGGTCCAAGGGGTAATTTTATCCCTCCTTGGTCAATCCCCATAGCACAATAATCATAAAATAATCCTCAATGTACCAAATCGTGCCTCCATGGTCAAATCGTAGGCCTCAAAAAGACCTCAGAAATCCTCAGAAAGTGCCATAAGTGATGGATACGGGCCCCTATGAAGCTGAAATTGCTGGAGGAGGTGTGGAGGACCCTGATCTATCATCACTGGTCATCCCATGCCATAACATTGCCTCAGTAGCCCAAATCTATTTCCTCAATAGCCATTTCTACCAATCCTGAAATGCCTCGGGAAGCGTGAAACTGCCCCAAAACTGCCTCCTGGAGTGCCTGCACTGTCAAGGTGAGGGCACCAGTGTGCCCGGGAGGGGGGTAATATGGTAAAAACAAGTGGCTGGACCACCCCCTCCAAGTACAGCGCCCTAGGTCAACCGGATAAAAATCACATCTGCTCTGACAGGGCCTCCGACAGACCAAAACTGCACTGGGATAGCCTACTGAGGCTCAATCATCACTGTAAGTGCCCGGAACTGAAAACGAACTGTCTCATTTGACTCAGAAGGTCCAAATCCATCCAAGATGTGTACTCATACACCATATGAGTCTCTGCATGATCAAAATATATATCCAATATACCGGAACGGGGCCAATAATAATAATCTGTAAATGATCAAACACTGCTGTAAACCAAGAATCATCATCATAACCTTGTAGCTGCTGCATAGAATCATCATGTATGTGTACATAGACCATATATCATCTATCCATATCATCATAAGGTCCAACCATCTCATGTCCTATGGTTGACCTTGGTCTAACCAAGTCAACATGACCAAATATAACTCAGACCATCATTAGAAGCTGCTGCAAAGTGTCCAAGGTTAATGCATGCTCTACAACTTATTCAAATAACAATTATAACACAAAGCAATCATTACTGGCGATCTAAGTCCAAATATATAATGTCATTAATTATTATTATTACTCTAGTTAGACTTTCAGGATCATACTCACTTCATAGCTGTGATCAATTTGCTAGTGAAGGGTGAAGGCTAAAATAACTGGCTAGGCTAAGGGATGACTTGATTGACTTAACTTTGTGACACTTTGGCAAAGGGAGAGGGAATACACACCATAGTATATACTGAATGAGCAACAACACAGGGAATGGCAGTGTCTCACAAATGGATGAGTTGTTTAAAGAGGGTTTATTCACCTTTAACAGATGCGCACAATCCATAATACAAATAAGGCCAGCAATTGTTTAGATATAGCATTTAAGTTCCATTGCTTTTTGGGCCTGAAGTTTCCATAGCCTTGATCTATGTGTGTTTATAAACACATTGCATAGATTTACATTTATTTTAGGCTTTCTGCTGCAGGTGTGTTTTTAAGGCACTTGTTTACCTGAGCACTTCTAGGTGTGTCATGGACAGCTTGTTTACCTAGGTATTTACATTTCCAAAAGATATAACATTTTATTTTCATGGCCATTTTCATTTGGCATGCCTTTCATTCATGTGTGTTTAGAAACACATTGCATGAATGGGCTTTTCATACAAGATATAGCATTTCATTTTTCCAGATTTTGTATTCATGGCAGCACTAAAAGTTTCAGGTTTAGCCAACACAACTTTAGTGACTAGGGGGAATTCACAAGGAACTCCAACTCACCATAGGCAAGTTTTGTCACCAACTCAGAGCCGAGACACAATAAACAGGGAAGCTCATCCAATACAGAGGCTACAGTGGGGAAAAGATCCTCCATGTCACTAGTCAAGTAGTAAGTCAGGGTGATAAACTAAAAGGTAGGTAATGGATGGATGAAGACAATGAATCATGGAGCCAACACTAGCAAGCCAAGGTATGGTGGAATGATCACCTCTATTCTCCCTAAGGAGGGTAAAACCAATGAGTATGAATAGTGAACTTCTAAGTCTAAGTAGGGACAATATAATATATATAATAAGATCAACCAGGTCCACATATCTATATGATCGCCAGATCATGACACTAAGTGCTAAGACATGCTATAAGAATAAGTATAAAAGCAATATAACCATAACACAATGCTATACTTGCTGAGTCATATACCTGAATGCTCATCAACCTGTACCATCATCTGTCCTCTGAAACTGTTGCTGTGGATCTGGGCACTACTGACTGCTCTGTACCAATGGTATAATGGCTACATCGGTCATCTCTCTGAGTGTCCTGAAACTCAGTCATGGCATTGGGAATATACACTACTGTCCACAATCTGATAGTGATCCAATGTAGATGCTCATCTCAGCATCTCAAATGTAAGGGAACTGGCTGAATAGTGTACTGGCATCAGAAAAATAATGTATGGTAGCCCGGCTACTATATATGTGATAACAGATACATATCATCGAATTCACTTCCCCATTCTTCTAGGAATTTATTTTCAAACATGTCATAACCAGAAATGCTATTGGGTTTCAAATTCGAAAGCCAGAGTCTAGCTCTTTCTTTGAAAGATGAAGCCAATAGTCTCATACACACATCCTCATGGGTTATGGATAACTCTTTAATAATTTCCCTAAAAGTTCAAGGTGTCTTTTAGCAGAGATTTCATAACTTCCATCGAAAATAGGCAACCTTGCACATGCTTGATGAGGAATATGATGAGGATACCCAACAATTTTTGAAAAGTCAAAAACTTTTAGACGACCGAAAGTTCTAGGTCGCTCAGAAGTAGCCATGGATAATAATTTTTTATTTTTTATATTTTTATATTTATTTTTAAATTCAAGAACCTGAAAACAAAATGATGCACCCCATGGGTTCTAAACAACGATAAGATCTGTCTAAATTCTAGTGTTATAGGGATGTGAATGAGCTCGCTCCTCAGTGGAGTCACGATTGGGAGTCGCCAGGTAGATTTAAACTCTTCTACCAAGATATGTGTCGTTGTATATGCAGGAGAGAGTGAATAATGACTACTAGTTTGTCCGAGGTAAGCCCTATGCCTTTCAATACCAGAATGTTAGGCAAGAGAAACGGGAGTAGGGCTCTAGGAGATATATGTCGAACCAGGGTAAGCTATTGCCTCCCCGGCAACGGCGCCAAAATGTTATCACCTAAACTGTAGTTACCCCTATGGATGTATCCACTCATGAATGGCAATAGGGAAGGGCAACTCAAGAGGTGCAACCACGATCACCTCGACCTCCAATAGATGGTTGTCACGCCAGTCGAGGCAACCTTCACTTTATGTTATCTAGCCCAGACAACAAAGGGGGAGACCCGATCTACTCCCAACAGGAGAGATCAAAACCAAGACACCCAATCAACTTAATTCTAAGTGAAGTAAGGTGTATGGTTTATCCTAGACCATAGGATGAAGTCACAAGACAAGTGAGGGGTTCAATGAGTATAGCTTTGGTTCATTATTGATGTGAAAGTGACTTATGATTTGTGAAATAGGATCCAGGATTAAAGTACTAGTTCAATGTGAGAAAATCCACTGCCTTGGGAACCGTGTCCAATGCAGGGTAGTTTAGGGGTTGAATTGGGGCTAACTAGTACAAGTGACAAGCTTGATCATGCAGTATGGTGGCATCAAAGGGTTTAGTTCACCAATCAAGGGTCAAACCACAAGTTAATCCAACAATCTAGGAAAGTCGAATTGACTTGGAGAGAGACCAGTGCCTTGGGAATTGGGATAATGGAGTCAAAGTAAGGTTAACTTGTGGTTAAGGACTCCTATTGTATGAGACAAGTGGGCAATTAAAGTCTTGATGGATGAATAGGTCTAGATCTAGGTTTGACATAAGTGGACCACAATCCCTTAAAACAAGGAATGCTATCCCCAAGGCAAGATTTGACAAGGCGACCTACTAGACCTAGGTTTTGAATTACTCCCGTTCCAAATCCACAAAAATCTCAAGTACCCATGTCCTAGAAGTGGACCAACTCACTTCTCCAAGGTGGTGCGACTTTGCCCAAGGAGGCCTAAAGGTGGGATAAGTGGGGTCAAGACAAGTCCGATGGCATCCAAACTTTAGATCCAAGTGGTTTAAGCAAGTGAGAGTATGGATATACAATTTCAAGGCAATCCAATGGCTAGATCTTACTAGATTTGAGTTTGAAGATACCAAGTGGTCCAAAATGGGGATTAAATCCCTTAAAATGTGGAATAGGACCTGTTATCACACCATAGTAGCAGGGCTACTATTCTTGCTTAGCAGATATCTGCACATTCCAGAGCTTCCATTATTCAGAGCATGGCTATGATGATTGTATATTTTGTGATCACTCATGATCAGAGCAGTGTATTATTAAGACTTATGTTAGATCTTATGTCAAGGCTGAGCCTTGAGAGTTCAGATTTGATGACTGATGTGACCCTTTATCCCATACAGTTTCAGTTCAGTGCTTAGAGATGTATTGCAGCAGTGTTTCAGATGGTACATGATGATTATTACTATGATGATGTTGCATGATCTATGGATATGTTATCACTGACTGTGGATTATTATCTTGTTGATTTAGTCATGTTCACAGCATCTGCTTGGTATATTATTCATGATGTGGCAAACTGCTTAAAATGGACAATTGCTTGCACATTCAGGTCATTTAACAAAACCCACTAGTTTTCCACCTTACATAGATATGGTCTTTCCTGACACCAGTTGTCTGCTAGTGTAGGCTCCATATTCACTTGACTCCATCCATACATGACTTTCCTATTTGACTTTATACCTTGACCTATCTCATTTGACTTTCTGATACTGAGGACTTCCCCATTTTTCTACCTCTGTGTTTGGACCGCATCCCTGTATATTCAGTGTCTCGGCTCTAAGTTGGTGACAAAACTTGCCTTTGGTGAGTTGGATTGTAGGCCTAAATCATTCTGGTCGGTTGTCCCGATGTTTGGCATTGGCTCGAACTCCCCCTAGTCACTTGAGATGTTGTTGGCTAAAACTGAAAGCTCATGTTCTACCGATGGAAACTTGTAAATTCGCCCATGGAAACTAAAAAGGGCAAGAGCGATGAATAGCTAAAAATACTCCTCGAAGAGTATAAGAAAGGTCCAAAAAGCAATGGTTCTTAAAAGCTATATCTAAACAATTGCTGACCTTATATGTATTTGAAAAACATGCCCTGGATGCAAGCTGCAACTAGTTGTGCTTATCAGCGCACCTGAGATCCGAAGGGTTATGTAGGCCAAAAAGGCCATGAAATGAAATTGAATGATCCTAATGAACCTGGATCAACTTGATGTAGACATGATGCCTAAGTTTAATAAGCACTCTCTGAACAACTTATCCATTTGTGAGACACAGCCATCCCCCGTGTTATTTTGTCCAGCACAGAGTTTGTAGCTTTCCCCTTTCTCCCAATCCAAAGTATTTTTGAGTTAGGTTAGACAAGTCAAACCCTTGGCCCAACCTTGTTCCTAGCCTTCATCCTTCACTAGCAGTTTGACCATGTCCAATGGGTGAGTTTGTCATTTGAACTATTGTGCAAGTAATTTTATATAACAAAGGAACATGCTAACTTGAGTAATGCCACTGAA
This sequence comes from Larix kaempferi, assembly GCA_027924585.1. Classification (NCBI taxonomy): domain Eukaryota; kingdom Viridiplantae; phylum Streptophyta; class Pinopsida; order Pinales; family Pinaceae; genus Larix; species Larix kaempferi. The sequence continues at coordinate 2,192,675 of BSBM01000612.1, read as the reverse complement.
TGGATGTTATACTTTGAGCTTGGCTGTGAGAATGATTAGAGAAGCATGTCTTAGTCTACTGATGTGATTTATCCTTGGTTGTATATTATTGGGATCTGTGATGATGTGGGCCATGTATAGATGCCTATTGATGATGATTGATGGTCCCACATACTTGATGATGATATCATATGATGGACATATGATGCAGATGATGATTGATGCAGTTCAGCAGATTTATTTATTACTTCAGATCAGCAGATTATGCATTGTCCATATATGGTGGACCCTACAGCTGGCCCAATAGGGCAGCCCATGGTGTATGAGTACACATTTCTAGTGGATTTGGGTCTTCTGGATCGAATGAGACACTCATCTTTCAGTTCCGGGCACTTCTGACAGTGATTGATGCAGTTTTACACTAGTTGACCAGATTTGGGGCTGATTTCCCAGCCTGAGCAGCAGGGGCCATAGGAGGCCAGTTCACCTAGGGCGCTGTAAGAGGAGGGGGTGGTCCAGCCACTTGTTTTTACCATTTACCCCTCCTTCTGGAGAGCCTGGTGGGCTCAGTTGGACAGCGCAGATGCCCTGGGAGGCAGTTTTGGCACTTTCACAGTTACCGAGGCAGTTAAAAAATGGGATAAAGTGGTCACTGAGGAATTTGATTTGGGCAATTGAGGCAAGGTTTTGGCATTTGGTTTTCACAAAGGTCTTCCAGGGTGATCCCACTATCTTCCAGCCAGTTTTCACCATGTGGGTAGGCCCACAGCGATCACAGGAGGTCTTTTACTGCTTGCCTGTCACAGATTTTGAGGACAGATTTGATCATTTATATTATATTGGACATATTTTATTATTTTATTGTGCCTTGGGGATGAGCTAGTAAGGATTGATGCCTCCTAGCCCCACCATGTGCTTATTATGTCATGTCCTAGTCATCATGAGGTGGATTTTTGGTACTGTTACCCCCTCTAGTGGATGACGTCACCCTCCATGATTATTTTATACTATGACGTCATCATTATATTGGGTGATCCATGTGATATATTGTTATGGTTCATCTTAGCCATTGATTGTATGATGAGATCTTTAAATCTCAACCACTCATTTGATGTAGTATTGTAGAGTGGTATAGGGTTTCGGTCTTTATTATCCTATATAAGGAGGAGACCCCCTATTGTATAGCTCACCTTTGGAGCTCTGGAATATTGGAATAGAACACTTCTTTGTGGAGCATATCTCTCTTGTCTTGTGGATTCTCTTGCATATTGAGTGTACAGTATCTCTTCTATGTATCATTGTGGATTTTGGTGCTTCTACTAGTTTTCTTCCAGGAAAGTCGAATTGATGGAGAGGAGGGCGATTTCTTGAGGGTTATTGTTGGAGGGATGCACATATTCTCTCTTGGGTTGATCTTGTGACAGGGAGTATCATTATTGTATCTTTGTGACATAGTTGATGCTTTCTATTACATCTTTCTATCATTTTCATAATCATCTTACTTGACTTGTTTCTTTGATCTTGTCTTGTAGGAGGAGGACGTTTTGGTTGGAGCTCTTGGATATCACTCTTGAATATACACATAGGAGAATGCTATCAATTTGCAAGGTGGCCACAAACAATTGAGGTAAGATCTACAAGGTATGTGCCTCTTTCATCCATTCTATCTTCATTGGTCACAAACCCTAATTAATTAAAACCCCAAATTTTGGTTTTTCCTAGATCTACTTAGATCTAGCCTTGCTTTTGAAGAGATATTAAAAACCCAACTCTATAGCATCCACCCCTAGTGGGATCTATAGTTTGGTGGTGATTGGGTGAAAATTGACACACTTTTCAAGGCAAAAAGCCCTCTTGAACCAAATCGCACTTCATTGGAGAGGCTTGTTTTTGGCTAGATCTAGCACATGGGTAGGTGAGATCCCACTTGATTTGTAATCTACACACTTGACAACCTACCCCCAGACTTTTACTTTGGTGATTTCTACCTTGTGGGCATCATTCCATATTTTGAGGGATTAAAACCCCCTTTTGAATTTCTTAGCACCTTAAAACTCAGATCTAGTAAGATCTAACCCTTAGATTGACATGATTTTCTAGATCCACATAGATCGGTGCATAAGCTACTTGGATCTACAGTTTGGTGGCCATTGGACTTGATTTGGTCAACTTAACCCCTCTTTTAGCCCTCCTTAAGCAAGGTCGCACTCCATTAGGTGAGTGAGTTTGCCCACTTTGAGGAAGTGGGTGGTTGAGATTTTTGTGGATTTGGAACGGCCATACCCTGAAACCTACGTCTAGAGTATCATTTTGTGACGATCTGCCTTGGGGGTAGCATTCCTTGTTTCAAGGAATTGTGGTCCACTTAGGGTCATTTCATGAAAACCTAGATCTAGCAAGATCCAACCATTCTATCTCAATTAGCCCACTTGACTTGGCCCCTAGGTGTCCCGATCTACACTTTGACATACCTTTGACTCCATTAGCCCATCCAACAAGGCACTAGTCCTCCTCAAGCAAGTCGCACTCCTTGGGAATTGTGTCAAACCTTAGATCCGGTACATGGGTACTCCTAAAATTAACTTAGATCCATAGATCTACTCATTACATAACCTCTAGTACCAATTTCATCCCTTAGCTTCACCTTGTGGGTCCACTTAAAGCCATTTCACACATCCCAAGAAAGTAGGACCCACTTGTGTAGCATATGGTGATGTACCTTATCATTATACCTAATTATGTGGCCTAAATCATACATCGATTGAAACACTAACAATCTCCCAAACCACCTTCAACCATACTTTAGCATCTAGGTCCACTCAACCTTTTATTGGTTTCCGTAACTCTCCATTTACTTATCCTTAGAAACCTTTGTTTGGGTCCAATCAACTGTGATTGGTTATAGGGTCTCCCCCTAGGTCTGGTTTCACCTTAACCTAAAGCGAAGAGTGCCTCGGTTGACGTGACTCCCACCTTGCATTGGGAACCGTGGCATCTCTTGGGTCACCTCTTTAGTTGCCCATCTCCTCTACCGTCCCGGATGGGATACCACTAGGGGCAACTACAATAGATCCGGCCCAATCCTCACCAAACTATAGATCCGGGATGTCGTGGATACTATAGAGGTGGGTTTCAAATATCTTACCCAAGAAGCCACTAGATCTTAGTAGATCTGAAAAAATGTAAAATGAGGATTTGAAGAAATAAGGGTTTTGTCAATTTATGAGCTATGTCAATGGATTGGATCAAGATAAGAGAAACAAACCTGTGGATCTTACCTGGGTAACCTTGTAGATGCCTTGATGATGATGATCTATGCAAACTCGATCAATTTGAGAAGCTTTGAGGTAGTTTTCTATGCAATCGATTTAGTCCAAGAAGCCAATGCGCCCTCTCTCCTGCACAACAAACGTCAACAATATCAGATTTGATGTAATCAAGAGATAAGACTAATGCCATAAGAGAAGTAATAGAAAGATAGCATAGATCACAATGATACTAATGATAACCCCCTGATACAAGCAAATGCCAAGAAAGTCGATTTGAAGAAGCCTTGCAAAATCGCCCTTGTTGAAGTCGCCCTCCTATAGACAAGACAATCATTTCCAAAATAGATAGATATTACCACAAATTCCAAATGCTAGGTTGCAATAGACTTTCCAATCACCATCTAAGAACACCAGATGCAAAGGAGACCACAAGAATTTCCACAAGAAAGTTTTTCTATACCAATAATCCAAGAGCCAAAGACCCCTTACAATGAGAAGCTCTCTCCTTTAAATAGGAAAGAGAGGCATCAAAATCCTAACCACTTTTTGAATGAGTGGCTAAGATTAAAAGATACAAATGTCTAATCAATGGTTGAGATGAGGTCAACAATAAAATACATGGATCACTAATAAAATATAATATAAGTGGACAAAATCGCCCTAGAAGAGGGGAATCCCACCAAATCATAATGACAAAATATAATAGGAAGCTTATGGTGGGTCCAAGGGGTAATTTTAGCCACCCTTGGTCAATCCCCATAGCACAATAATAATAAAATAGTCATCAATATACCAAATCGTGCCTCTATGGTCAAATCGTAGGCCTCAAAAGACCTCAGAAATTATCAGAAAGTGCCATAAGTGATGGATGCGGGCCCCGATGAAGCTGAAACTGCTGGAGGAGGTGTGGAAGACATCGATCCATCATCACTGATCATCCCATGCCATAACATTGCCTCAGTAGCCCAAATCGATTTCCTCAATAGCCATTTCTACCGATCCTGAAATGCCTCGGGAAGCGTGAAACTGCCCTAAACTGCCTCCTGGAGTGCCTGCGCTGTCAAGGTGAGGGCACCAGTGTGTCCGGGAGGGGGGTAATATGGTAAAAACAAGTGGCTAGACCACCCCCTCCAAGCACAGCGCCCTAGGTCAACCGGATAAAAATCACATCTGCTCTGACAGGGCCTCCGACAGACCAAAACTACACTGGGATAGCCTACTGAGGCTCAATTATCACTGTAAGTGCCCGGAACTAAAAACAAACTGTCTCATTAGACTCAGAAGGTCCAAATCCATCCAAGATGTGTACTCATACACCATATGAGTCTCTGCATGATCAATATATATATCCAGTATACCGGCACAGGGCAAATAATAATAATCTATAAATGATCAAATAATGCTGTAAACCATGAATCATCATCATAACCCTGTAGCTGCTGCATAGAATCATCATATACATGTACATAGACCATATATCATCTATCCATATCATCACAAGGCCCAACCATCTCATGTCCTAAGGTTGACCTTGGTCAAACTAAGTCTAACCAAGTAAACATGACCAAATATAACTCAGACCATCATCGGAAGCTGCTGCAAAGTGTCAAAGGTTAATGCATGCTCTACAACTTATTCAAATAACAATTATAACACAAAGTAATCATTACTGGCGATCTAAATCCAAATATATAATGTCATTAATTATTATTATTACTCAGACTAGACTTTCAAGATCATACTCACTTCATAGTTGTGATCAATTTGCTAGTGAAGGGTGAAGGCTAAAATAACTGGCTAGGCTAAGGGATGACTTGACTGACTTAACTTTGTGACACTTTGGCAAAGGGAAAGGGAATACACACCATAGTATATACTGAATGAGCAACAACACAGGGAATGGTGGTGTCTCACAAATGGATGAGTTGTTCAAAAGAGGGTTTATTCACCTTTAATAGATGCGCACAATCCATAATACAAATAAGGCCAGCAATTGTTTTGATATAGCATTTAAGTTCCATTGCCTTTTGGGCCTGAAGTTTCCATAGCCTTGGTCTATGTGTGTTTATAAACACATTGCATAGATTTACATTTATTTTAGGCCTACTGCTGCAGGTGTGTTTTTAAGGCACTTGTTTACCTGAGCACTTCTAGGTGTGTCATGGACAGCTTGTTTACCTAGGTATTTACATTTCCAAAAGATATAACATTTTATTTTCATGGCCATTTTCATTTGGCATGCCTTTCATTCATGTGTGTTTAGAAACACATTGCATGAATGGGCTTTTCGTACAAGATATAGCATTTCATTTTCCAGATTTTGTATTCATGGCAGCACTAAAAGTTTCAGGTTTAGCCAACACAACTTTAGTGACTAGGGGGAATTCCAAGGAACTCCAACTCACCATAGGTAAGTTTTGTCACCAACTCAGAGCCGAGACACAATAAACAGGGAAGCTCATCCAATATAGAGGCTATAGTGGGGAAAAGTCCTCCATGCCACTAGTCAAGTAGTAAGTCAAGGTGATAAACTAAAAGGTAGGCAATGGATGGATGAAGACAATGAATAATGGAGCCAACACTAGCAAGCCAAGGTATGGTGGAATGGTGGAATGATCACCTCTATTCTCCCTAAGGAGGGTAAAACCAATGAGTATGAATAGTGAACTTCTAAGTCTCAGTAGGGACAATATAATATATATAATAAGCTCAACCAGATCCATATATCTATATGATCGCCAGATCATGACACTAGGTGCTAAGACATGCTATAAGAATAAGTATAAAAGAAATATAACCATAACACAATGATATACCTGCTGAGTCATATACCTGAATGCTCATCAACCTGTACCATCATCTGTCCTCTGAAACTGCTGCTGTAACTCAGGGCACTACTGACTGCTTTGTACCAATGGTATAATGGCTACATTGGTCATCTCTCTGAGTGTCCTGAGACTCAGTGATGGCATGGGGAATACAACTGCTGTCCAAAATCTGATAGTGATCCAATATAGATGCTCATCTCACCATCTCAAATGTAAGGGAACTGGCTGAATAGTGTACTGGCATCAGAAAAATAATGTATGGTAGCCCGGCTACTATATATGTGATAACAGGTCCCACATGCTCTTGTTGATGATACCATATGGTGGACATATGATTCAGATGATGGTTGATGTAGTTCAGCAGTTTTATTATTATTTCAGATCATCAGATTATGCATTGTTCAGGTATGGTGGACCCTACAGTTGACCCCTCGGGTCAATGCATGGTGTATGAGTACACATTTCTAGTGGATTTGGGTCTTCTGGATCCAATGAGACACTTACCATTCAGTTCCGGGCACTTTTGACAGTGATAGATGCAGTTATCCACATGTTGACCAGATTTGGGAATGTTTTCCCAGCCTGTCCAGCAGAGGCATGAGAGGCCAGTTTCACCTAGGGCGTTGTATGAGGAGGGGGCGGTCCAGCCACTTGATTTTACCATTATACCCCCCTTCCAGACAGCCTGGTGGGCTCATTTTGACAGCGCAGGCACTCTGGGTGGCAGTTCCAGTAGCTTCAGGGTTGTTCAAGAGGATTAAAAATGGAATAAACGGGTCACTGAGGAATTCGATTTGGGCAATTGAGGCAAGGTTTTGGCACTTGGTCTTCTCAGAGGTCTTCCAAGGTGAACCCCCCATCTTCCAGATCAGTTAGCATCAGTAAGTGGGGTCCACAGTGGCCACAGGAGGCCATTTACTTCATGTCTCTATCAGTTTTGTTGACGTTTATTGTGAAGGAGAGAGGGCGCATTGGCTTCCTTGGGCAAATCGACTTCATAGAAAACTACCTCAAATTGCTTCAAATTGATAGGGTTTGCATACATCATCATCATCAAGGCATCTACAAGGTTATCCAGGTAAGATCCACAGGTTTGTTCTTTGTGTCTTGGTTCCAATCGATTGGCATAGCTACTTCATTGATAAAACCCTCATTTTACAATTTTTCAGATCTAGCAAGATCTACTTGGCTTTTGGGTATAAAATTTAAAAGCCACCTCTATAGCATCCACGGCGATTCGGATCTATAGTTTGGTGAGGATTGGCCTTCATTCGACCCATTTTTTGAGGCAAAATAGTCTCTCCAAGGGAGGTCGCACTTCCTAGGAGGGGTGAGTTTGTTAAGATCTAGCACCTGGGTAGGTGAGATCCCACTTGATCCCTAATCTACACATTGGATAACCTACCCCTAGTGTGTCACTTCAGTGATTTTCACCCTGTGGGCCCCATTCCTCATTTTGAGGGTTGAGCCCCACTTGGGTCACTTGGTGATACATTTCAATCTCAGATATACTGAGATCTAGCCATTGGATGATCCTAATTTTCAAGATCCACCTAGCTTAACACCTCAACATCCCTGATCTATAATTTGGTGGACATCCGACTCCATTTGGCCCATTTCCCAAGGCACTAATCTTCTCCAAGCCAATTTGACTTTCTTGGATTGTTGGGTTAGCTCGGGGTTTGATCTTTGTCTTGCATGCTTGAACACCTAAACACTGTCATATCCATTCATCAAGCTCATCTTTGGTACTGGTTAGCCCCAATTTGGTCCTTAACTACCCTGCATTGGACACGGTTCCCAAGGCAGTGGATTTTCTCACAATTGACTACTACCCTAATCCTAAATCTGATCTTAAACCTCTCAAGTCACTTACATAACCAAGTTGGATCAAATTTACATTGCTTAAGCCTCTTGATCCAACCCATTACTCACCTTGTGACTTCATCCATAGATCTAGGATTTACCATGCACCTTACGTACTTCATCTATACTGGATTTGATCTGGTGTCTTGGTCTGATCTCTATTGTCAGCAGTAGATCTGGGTCTCCACCTTTGTTGTCTTGGGCTAGATAACATAAAGTGAAGATTGCCTCGATTGGCGTGACAACCATCCATTGGGAGTCGAGGCTATCTTGGTTGCACCTCTTTGGTTGCCCATCCCCTCTGCCATCCATCTTGGATCCATCTGTTAGACACAGTGCTCACTGAGAGGGGGGGGTGAATCAGTGAGCCTATACTTTATATTCAATTTCAACTTCAATTACCAATTCTTATATCAGCATATCATATTCATCAATGAACTAACTATAAATCCATATGTCATTCATCAAGAAAAGCACATCATCATTAACACTTTGCACAAGAGAGACATGATATAATTGAAATGTTTTTGTATGAGTCAACGGATACAACCGTGAGGCAATTCAGCACCAACTGATACAATGAGCACCAACTCATCATCTAGGACCCAGCCTAGTCTTTCTTAGACCCAGCTAAGAAAATGATACAAGACCCTGCTTGTATATGGAAGTACATCTCAGTACAAGACCCTGCTTATATTACATGCAAACACTTGTCACATCACATTTCATCAATCTGCCCTTACTATCACATCAACCACTATCATATGTATTCACTTTGTCACTGTCACATCCTGTCCAGTCATCAACTCAGTCATGTCATCAACTGCAACACTTGTCTCTTCTCCATATTCATAATGTCACCAACATTGATCATCATGCCCAAATTCTCATCATTCAAAATGTCCAATAAGTCTTCAACATCTCAGCATACTGTCATATCAACACCATCACATGTCTCTGTCTCAGAATATCACCATAAATGGTTATCCATGTATTTCTGACTGCCCTAGTATCAGACAAATTAACATGTCATCAACATTGCCAAATATGTCATCACTGTCCTCATGCTCCAGCCAGCATTCTGTACACAACTTAATCATTTAACTGTCCACCATCAAAATAGTCCAGCATCATGTTATGAAAATAGTTCAGCATTGACTGTTCTTCATAGCATCACTCCATCAACAGTCAGCATGTTTATATCATACATGTCATCATCAAGCATCATGTCCCCATCAATGTTCAGCAAATTGTTCAAACCCCAAACATAACTTAAGTATGTTTTCAGTAGTATGCCAAGCAGTCATCGAAATCACAAAAGAAGAGGTAAATAAAAAGATGTCATGCTGATGCTCACACCACCGAATTTCTTCACCATCAACGGTATGTCTTTATTCTGCCCTAGCCCATCATTCAATTCAGAATCTTCTCATTCTTTGTCCATGCATATTATGCTGTCCTAAATCAGCTTTCTGTGCATCATATGTAGCCCCAATCAAACCCAAGGATGAAAGTCTTGCTACTACGGAGTCTTCATCTATCATCCAACTCAGATATAAAGATAAACAAAGATTATTTCAGTGATGTTGATACTGCTCCATCTGCTGACTGTCCTTCTGAACCATACGACCTGCTCCTCCACTACTCCACCGAGATTCTTCCACCATTTTTTCAAAACAACAAACTCATCTTCTATTTATACATGTTCCAGCGGAGAAAATTAATCTGGGCCGACTTGTATTTTTTATTTTATCTTTTAATTTTAATTTTAATTTTAATTTGTTTGGTCGGCTGACCCAAAAGATGGGGTATGGACACCAAACCAACTTCAAAAATTCATATCTTTTCAACCGTGAGGAGCCACGTGACGTGCCACTTATCATTGGAAATGGCATGACGAGGGCTATCATCTTATGGTGGGCTTATTTGCAAATACATGATCCGTCATTTTTAAAATCTTCAATTTGTATAGGACGTCAAAGACCCCACACATAATGGTGTCAAAGTGGCATCACTTCTTAGGATTTGTAAGTGACAATACCTTCATTCCATCATCAAGTGTGTCCACCACAATATCAACCCATAACATGCAAGCAAGTGTCCAAGTGTCATCACATGTGTGTGGGTGCCTTCATCATGCCATCATGCAAGCAATGGGCTTCATGACCTTTGTCATTAATGGCTTGTCATCAATGACAACCATAGACAACCATATTCATCAATTTCCCCCTTTGTCATTGATGGCAACCATCCAACTTCTTCTTCTCCCCCTTTGACATTAATGACAAAGGGCCAATGAGCCACTAAAGGCTTCACAATGCCCCAAAATTAAATTCTTTGCTCATCATTTGCCATGAGTGATTCTCCATCACTTGCCATCTCCAAGTTTTTCATAAGTACAAACTCCCCCTATCATGTAGACTTCTATTTGCCATATTCATCAAAAGTTTACTGTTGGTTTGGATGCTTTTGGCTGATCAATCATCTTTTCTAATATATTCCATAATAATTTTCAACAAGATTTTCAGTCATGTGAATTTGCAACATAAAGTGACTGTTATTAGTCATTTTCTTCAAGTTCAGCAATCAACTTATTTAGATCTGCTTGAGTAATCTTTCAACAGTTCTTAAGTGTTCTAGCAATGCTCTGCAAGGTAAATTGTTGACAGCATGACACCCCACGTTCTTGTCACCAAGGTGCTTCTTTAAGCCTATCAAAGATATGCTCCAGGTCCGTCCTCGACCAGTCTCCATTCAGCCCTTCATTTGTTGATCTGACCAGTTTTAAATAAGTGCTCCCACTTTTAAATAGGCTACTTTAACTGCTGAGTTTTCTGCTCCCATTATTTGTCATCTTCACATAAGTATAGACACTCCCCCTATCTGATATGCTGCTTCAAACTTCATCAGAGTTTTGTCTATTTTCAATCTTTCACTAACTCATCAACTTCAACTGACTTATAACTTCAAATGATGCATCGAAATAAGATTGTTCAAAGTCTTCATGTATCTTCAAATATCTTCACAAGGTTTGATAAGGATGTTGCTTTGACTTCATTTGCTTCAACTCCTTCTCTTGAGCTTATATTCAAATCTTCAAACTTCATGCACCATCATCAAGACTTCAGACTGTTCTGACTATGTATTTTTACAAACTTGAACTAGTGCTCGGGGTTGCTTCAGCACTTCTTCTTCATACATGAATTGATGTTTATGCATGCATCTCAGTCATCATTTTCTTCAACTAAGTGTAAGACTAGTCAGGATCTTCATATCACATGGAATTGTATCCACCACAGCTGCATTATCCTCAACCATCATCTGCTGTAGCAGCCTTTTTATGCTGTAGGTTCATACTGAATTTCTTCATGCACCTGGCGGGCATATTCATCCAATCAAATGTGGACATATCACTTCTGAAAAGTGCAGGCTTCCTTCATAAAAACTTCTACAGGCGGGCAGTTCTTCCTTCATGATGTGTGCATTCAACTTCTTGCAGACATTTTTATCTACACAGGCGGGCATTTCATTCAAGTTGCATGGAAAATGTATTTTCCCAAGCTGATGCGGGCATTTGTTCATTTCATTCAACCTCTGAATGTTGTGGCGGGCATTTTCAATGTGTGGTGGGTATTTTAACCATGCTGTAACCACTTCATCATAGTCAAAACGCTCAGTAGACATTTCTGATGCAGACATTATCATTGCTTGCTTGCCAGGCGGGTGTATTTCTTTCATACTGTCTACTTTTGATGAGGTGCTGCGTGCAAATTAGATATGTCAACGGGCATGTTGATGGATAATAGCACAATTGGCAGGCATTTTAAGAGTCCTGTGCGCATGTCTTCTCAATAGGCGGGCATTGTATTCATATCAGTACAGACATTTTTAAATATGAAGACTATCTTGCTGTATGCATTTCTTAACTTTCATAATAACCTCTACGAGCATCTCCCATATCTTTAAACAGTCATCTCCCATATCTGCCTCAGTGCTGGAAAACTTGTCCTCAACTGCAGCTGTTTTCTTCATCGAAAATCCCAGAGTTGTCTGTCCACATGTTCAGAGGATATACCCGAAAATCTCAGACTTTTGTGGTGTCTGAACTCAAAGCTCTTCTCCATGAATTCTCCTCCTTACACATGCATATCTTAATTTCTTCAATAGATTTCTTGCTCATCATACCTAGATCTAGAAGGAGTCATTGATATACTTTTATTCTTCCTAGCTCCCATACACTATTATCCGATGTCTGGAGGAATACTCATGCCATTAGGTCCATAACTTCTTACACATTCGAGTGACACTTGAAACTACATTGCTGCTCACCATCCTTATTCTGAATTAACATTAATAGTCTTTGACACCACTACTAACTGTTATGTAGATTTGCATCAGCTCTTAGGTTCCTGTACTTTGCACTCAGACTGAAATTATTTTGTCATTTTGGCTTCCCTGTAGGTTCCACTCATTATGACAATACTGCTAATGAGTTTTGTTTGCACATATTCACATACTGTAGATGCTGTTAGTATGTCTTCATTTCCATGTTATCCTTGACAATTGATTTCTGATCTATGTCATCTGAGCTCTTACTCATCATATAATCTGCTGCTTTGAAAGCATGTGGCCGTACAACTGCAATAATTTCTTTTGGCAGGACAAATCCAGCTTGAACAGTTTCTCCGTTGGGAAATCTCTTGTCTACATCAAATTTAAGGACCTGATCTGTACACAATATATCAATAAATGAAGGAGTCTTCAACCGTTCAAGATCCTTACCATTATAATCATGCCACGATCCTTGGACCTGATTTTCTTGGAGTGGTCATTATCATTCCTTGAGTTCATCCTCCAATTCCATGGACTCAAGGTATACTCAAAGTCTTTTGAAAGACTTCAAGTATGGCTTTCCATATGGCAGCCATCTCCACTTGTGCATTTATTATCTACTTCATTTAGATCAATCAAAATGTTTTTCTTCACCCACATCTTAGAATGTCCTTGGCTGTGTGAACTTGTCTTCATATCTTCAATTCTTTTTGCACTCTTTCCTTTCCATGAATCATTGGATCTTCTTGCTGATGTGTATGAAGAACTCCTCCTAGGTTGACTCCTTTGACTTGGGCATTCTTGGGCTTTGTGACCAAAGCCACTACAGGAGTAGCACCTTATTGTATGACAGTTAGTAGGCACATGTCCAATATGATTGCAGTCCCAACACCTAACTTTCCCATTAGTGCTTCCAGCACTTCTTCTTCCATAGGATCTACAATCTAAATCCTTATGACCATAATTAGAGCAAGAAAAACATAACCATTGAACTTGTTTTCATACCTTGGACTTTGATTCCAACATGGAGTTGTCTCTTTGCTTTGAGGATTGGGCCTAGCTCCTTGATATGTCCTTGAACAATCAATATCTTTGTTGTCATGAGATGCATCCTTGGTCATTGATGGACTAGCTTCTAGAGTCTTTGGAGACCACTTGTCTTCTTCTAGATTGTCTTCTACCTTTTTATACCCAATGCCAGTTTTTTCATGGGGAGACCTTTGGCAATCCAATAATTTATCCAACATGATCGAGCTGCTGTTGAACTTCTCATGATAGTCTGATTTTTCAATTTTCAGTCCAACAACTTCCATCTCAAGCTCTTCATTTCTCTTCTCCTTTTCATCCAAGTGACTCCTCAATACTTCTTCTCTTCTTTTAGCCTCCTCCAATTGAAATTTCAGATCAAGGTTAACCCATCTTGTCTCTTCAAGTTCTCTAAGATCCACATCAGTCTTTTCTTGTTCATTTCCTAGTTGATCCTTCAACCTTTTGACCTCAAGATCTTTATCTTCCAACTCACCTTGCAAATCATTGTTCTTGACCTTCAAGCTCATGAATAAAGCTTTTGTCTCCTCTTGGTATTTTTCAAATGCCCCCATAATCTTCTTCTTAAGCCTTATATTGGTTTTGACATCCTTATCCAATAGAGTTTTTGCAAATGCCTCTTTGAGTTTTAACAACTCATCTTCTTCAACCTTCACTAGAGCAACATCATTGATTTCCGAATTATTGCAAATAGAAGAGTTCGTGCTTGATGCTTGAGCCTTCTTCTCTACTTGATTTTCATCTTCAGATGTCTTGAATTTCTTTTCTTTGTCAATGTTTTGAACCTTCCTTTTGTGCTCTCTTTCAAGTGTGCTCCAGAGTTCATTGGTTGAGGTGTACTTTCCAACATCTAGTCTTTCCTTCTCTGATTGAGACAAGGCCATCACGATTAAGCTTAATCCCTTTTCATTGCTTTCAAGTGGCTTCTTAACTACTCCCCCTTCAATTGATTTCCAGATGTCATAGCCCTTTGCCACTGCGTGATGCTTCATTCTGATGATCCAAGACTCATTGTTGTCCGCCAGATTGCACACCAGCAACAAAAATCTTTCGAAAGCTGTTTCCCGTACTGGAAAGTGGGGAGAGGTGTGGCCTTGGGGGCAAGCAATGAGCCAGGTACTGTCACCTAAATCCCATCTCCTCCATTTAGGCTAACTCCTAACGAAGCCAAGGGGGGTAGTCCCTACAAAGAGTTTCACTAAGGTTCTTGTGTTTTTTAAGTGTTTCTGGTGAAATGATGCGGATGGGTGTTGTTTAGGAGTTTATTATGATGAGACCAATTAAAAGATGAGATAAGCACAAGATAACAAAGCAATCCACGTTGCTAAAATGAAATAACAAGACTAACAGTATACCTCAAAACTTATGATTAAATAAAGCATTCACAACATGAAAATTAGCACAAGGACAAATGGTCTTGATTAAGATATAAAATGTAAATACCAGTGCCTTATGGAGTCACAGAAAAGATGATTGTGATGTTGAATGTGTGGGTCCTGAAAGAATATTGTTTGTGAGATCGTTTTGAAAATTATCTTGGTAAATTGAATATTTTAATGGTCTTGATTATTAGGCTAAAACCAAGGATATCAAAAGAGTGTTCGGAAAAGACATTCTAAGCGGCTCCTTTAAGGGACATGACGGACCTGTCTGGATCACAGCGAGGCGCGCAATGCTAACCAGCCACTGTGTCACAGAATGGGAAACCTGGCGCCTCCCCTGAGAACCACTTTGAATACCTTTTGAACAACGCCGGTTCGTTGGTTATGGGGGTGAAAGTTTTATTAAGTTTGAATCTTGTCCGATTAACAAGTCCTTCACCTTTTTGAGTACTAGCCCAACCTTCACAGGTTGGCAGAGCATACAGGTGTTGGACGAATAACCAAAATAAATTAATTAAGGGGGAAAATGAGTTGAAGTATTTTAATTATTAAGAGCACTTGTTCAACCCTCCGACAGAGAGCGCTCTTGACTTAGTCTTAAGACCACAGTTCAAGAGACTTTCTATTCTAAAATGCCTAATGCAAGGGAAAAATGCAAATCTACAATGCTCTCCGACGGAGAGTGCTCTTGACTTGGATTTGGCCAAGTTCAAGAGGTTTTGTTTATTTTAAAGCAAGTAAAAGCAACTGTGTTGTAACTTGAAGAAATAAAATGAAGATTAAAGTGATTGAAAAAATGCTAAGTTGCAGGAAACTTGGTACTAGGCCCCGTATCACTGCCGTACCAGGCAGGAAACTCGGAAACGCGTTTGGTACTCCTCGGAAACGCGTTTCCGACCATGCCACCACATATCACGTGGAGGAAACATGGGTGGTACGGCTGGAAACGCGTTTCCGTGCCATATCCTCGTCCGTATGGCGCGTTTCCTCCCCGAATTCTCGCTTTTCCATCCAAAAAAAGAACCTGTTAGCTTAATCAATGGGTTAAGTTGTTTCTTAATGGGTTAATGATGGTTTAGGAAACCTCTAGAAGCCTCCAAAAGTCATTTTTTTATAAAAGGAGGATTTTACTTCCCTCATCTCACATAGTGATTTGAGCAAGCAAGGGTTACTTGAGGAAGTCGATTTGAAGACAGTCAGCTACAGCACTGTGCAAATCGACTTATCTTATGTTTTAGTTCTATGTTGACCGTTCACATTTTGATATATGTAGCATTGTAGCCTCATAAATAAAGGCTGATTTTGAAATTTTCTATATATTGTATTGCCAAGGTTGTTTTTGGATATTACTACTTGGCAACTTGCATTATGTAATCATCTATGACAATTATTAATGATACAAAGATGGACTTATGAGTAAAATGTGATGTTAGATGTTTGAAATTGTGATTTATTACTTGTCATTTATGTTTCACATTTAATTTTTAATGTCCTTGCTAATTTGCATATATATATATATATATATATCGCGTTTCCCCGTTTCCTAAATTTTGGGGGGTCACGTTTCCAGTGTGTTTCCGTATCGGATACACGTTTTCGTTTCCCCGTAGCATGCAACTTAGAAAAAATGATAACCACAAGATAGTATGATGCCTCAACAGATAACAGAAAGCAAAACTAGTGTTCTACCAAACAAATTTACTCTAAGGTAGGATCAACCTCCGAACAAGGTCAACCTCTGAGAACCGCTAGCACTTGAGAACTTCCCAGCTAGCTGAGATTTCGACCAAGGCAACTAACGGGGAGAGAGGAGTAACCACAAAATTATGTTGTCCTGCCCTTGGGATGAAATCCCAAGGATACTACCTCCAGTTAAAACTTGGAAGAGAAGTATGACAAAAAGAAATAAAGACTAATCTAAAACATGAACTGAAAGATCTAAGCTAAGCAAACCCAACACTCTTCCCCAAATGGGGAAGAAATCCAAAAAGTGGAGGACCTCTCCACTTAACTTCTTTATTGAATGATTACAAATGCCTTTGGGATTTAGGCCCTTGAAAAGGTCTTTCGAGAATGAAACAACTAGGAAACAAAGATAGCTTTTATAAGCTATTACAAAAGGATAATGAGAAAATTTGGGTCTTTCTTATGGTAGACAAATTTTTGGTCTTCAAATCTCGTTTTTGTCTTCTCCTTGGATTTAGCTTTTTATCTTCTTTTAAGCCTTGTCTTCACAAGTGTTTCTCTTTCTTGAAGAAACCTACACAAGCTTAGCCATCTTCAACAATGCACCCATTAAACGTTAATCAAATCAAAATAAAATGAAGATCACTAAGTCTAGTGTTGAAAACTGGGATCTAAAACATGAAAAACAAGATCTTTTAAATGTAAAAAACCTAAGATAGTAAAACAGGCCAGCGAACAAACTTAGCCTAAAAATACTAGGAATGAAAACTAAATCATAAATTTCTTTTGGAAAGATTTTGTGTAAAACTTCTATCTTTTTGAATGGAAAAGAAAAAATTCAACAATTTGTAAACTACATGTAAAACCTTACTACCCTATATGCTCAAAACTTTTACCCAATGCAAGACTTAAACTTTTGTAAAAACTGACTAAGTATGCAAACCTCCTCTCTTAGAATAGAAAAATGATTATGGACGAGGTCTAAATACGAGATGCAACCAAAAAAATGAGATTAATATATTGACAAAGAAACAAAGTCTAAAGCTACAAGCTAACTACTAACTTTTAAAGAAATGCAAATGAAACTAATCTCTAATCAATCAGACTTTATTGCTACTAACTAAAACAAATGTCTAACAATGTTTTTTGTTGTTTCTGTGTTTTTTTTTGTGTATGAACGAACTAGAAGGAGCAGCTGCCAACAATGGACAATGGGACAGCCAACACACAGAGATGAATGGGCAGAACTGTTATGACAGTGATGGGACAACCAGCATACAGAGATAATGGGCAGGGTTGTTATGACAGTGAAGGTAGGGCAGCGAGCTAAATGAAGAGATGGCAAAACAGAGGTGGAAAGAAAGATAGCAGGGATAGAACTAGGGTGAGAGGAAGAGGGCTAGCAATCAATGACAAAATTTCAAGGAGAAAGTTGATGGCTTGAAGAAAATAGCCCTTAGAACCAAGTTGAAAGTTTTGTTTAAAAAAGTTGATGGGAAGAGCTTAGATCTCCTTGTTGCTAAGGTTTAACAAGTTGAAACGCTTTTGATCTCAAGTAGAGTGAAGATGCACCTGCAAAAGACCTTGATCCTTGGATAACACCTGCAAAACCAATGTACTCAAGCAAAAAACATAGATATATAGATGCATGTGCTAGATTGTTAGCCTTCTAGAAATATAAACCTATGCTCAATAATCTCAAGTACAAAAATATTACACAATGTCACCTCGTTACAAGATGAAGCATGGCCACCAAGAGCCTCCACAAATTGACCTCCAAAGTCACAACTTTATTAAATATAAATCGCTTACAAAAATCTCCAGAGTTTCTTTGCTCAAAAAACCATCTTTTAGAAAGCCAAAGGCCTCTATATTTATACAACAAAGAGAGAGCCTGAGAGAGGCAAATCGAATTGTCAAAGAGAGAGCCAAGCACATCGAATTCCACCAACTAACTGGAGACAAATCCCACGATTTGTGCATACTGGAGTTTGTAGTTTGGTGTGATTGGGGAGGTGGCAGCCATTTCCTTTGGAACCAACACCCACCCAATGGAAAACTCGCCCACCACAAATGCCAATTGGAACTCACGCATGCTTGAATGGGGAGCCGTAGCCGTACGGTCAACAAATGAATGAAACCCACATCACTCTCCTCTAAACCAATTCGTAACCTCTCACACTAAATTAGCATGTGATTAAATATTCCAATGGTGGGACATCACATTATAGCCCTTATTTGCTCAACTCGTGAGCTTTGTTGATGTGGAGAGAGACCCACGTGAGCCATTTCAATTTAATCCAAAAAATAAAAATATGACCTTCATAACATAAGCTTTTCACCACCAAGGTAGTCGTATACCTCAATTAAATCATATGCCAACCTTTTTCCACGAATTTTTTAATCATTTTTTACTTTTTTTTATTTTTGTCATATAGTGCTGTTATCACACAACTTGTAGTTGCCCCTAGAGGTATCCCATCCGGGACGGTAGAGGAGACAGGCAACTAAAGAGGTGACCCAAGAGATGCCACGGTTCCCAATGCAATGTGGGAGTCACGTCAACCGAGGCACTCTTCGCTTTAGGTCAAGGTGTAATTAGACCAAGGGGGAGACCCTATACCCCAATCACTGTTGATTGGACCCTAACAAAGGTTTCTAAGGGTAGGTAAGTAATGAATTACGGAAACCAATGCAAGGCTAAGTGGACCTAAGGGTTAAGGTATGGTTGAGGGAAGTATAATAGATTGTTAATGTTTCAACCTGTGTATGGTTTAGGCCACATGATGGGGTATGATGACAAGGTATAGTACCATGTGTTTACACAAGTGGGTCTAGTTTTCTTGGGAAGTGTGAAGTGATTCTAGGTAGGCCCACAAGGTGAAGTTAGGTGTGAGGTAGGTACTATAGGTTAGATATAGGCTAGATCTATGAGTTTAAGTTGGTTATAAGGATACCCATGTACTAGATCTAGGATTTGACACGAATCCCAAGGAGTGCGACTTGCTTGGTGATGGACTAGTGCCTTGTTAAGTGGGCTAATGGGGTCAATAAGTATGTCAAAATGTAGATCGGGACACCTAGAAGCCAAGTCAAGTGGATTGGATGAGATCCAATGGTTGGATCTTACTAGATCTAGGTTTTTTTAAGTGATGACCTTAAGTGGACCACAATCCCTTGAAACAAGGAATGCATTCCCCAAGGCGGATCTTGACAAAAGGACAGTGTAGACCTAGGTTTCAAGGCATGGGCATTTCAAATCCACGAAAAACTCAAACACCCACCTCCTAGAAGTGGACCAACTCAAATTTTCAAGTGGGTGCGATTTGCTCAAGGAAGGCCCAAAAGTGGGTTTTGGTGGACCAAATCAAGTCCAATGGCCACCAAATTGTAGATCCGGGATGCTAGTACCCCGATCTATGCATGTTCAAAGTTTCAAGTGAATCCAAGGGCTAGATCTTAGTAGATCTAAGTTTTAAGATGCCAAGAAGATCAAAAGGGGATTTTAACCCCATAAAACATGGAGAGATGTCCACAAGGTAGTTTTCACCAAAGTAAAGACATGGGTATAGGTTATCAAGTGTCTAGATTTCAAATCAAGTGGGATCTCACCTACCCATGTGCTAGATCTAACCCAACAAGCTTCTCTTAGGAAAATCGATTTAGGTTCAAGAAGGCTTTTTGCATTGAAAAGTGTGTCAATTTTTAGCCAATCACCACCAAACTATAGATCCAACTAGGGGTGGATCCTATAGAGGTGGGTTTTTAATATCTTTTCAATTGCAAGGCTAGATCTAAGTAGATCTAAGAAATACCAAAATTGGGGTTTTGATTTAATTAGGGTTTTATGACCAATGAAGATAGAATGGATGAAAGAGGCACATACCTTGTAGATCTTACCTCAATTGTTTGTGGCCACCTTGCAAGTTGATAGCATTCTCCTATGTGTATATTCAAGAGTGAGATCCAAGTGCTCCAACCAAATCGTCCTTCTCCAAGATAGCCAAATCGTCCTCCTCCTACAAGACAAGATCAAAGAAACAAGTCAAGCAAGATGATTATGAAAATGGTAGAAAGATGTAATAGAAAGCATCAACTATGTCACGAAGATACAATAATGATACTCCCTGTCACAAGATCAACCCAAGAGAGAATATGTGGATCCCTCCAACAATAACCCTCATGAAGTCGCCCTCCTCTCTCCAATTCGACTTTCCTGTCAAAAGGTTAGCAAAAGCACCAAAATCCACAATGATACATAGAAGAGATACTGTATATTCAATATGCAAGAGAATCCACAATGCAAGAGAGATGTGCTCCACAAAAAATCTTCTATTCCAATATTCCAGAGCTCCAAAGGTGAGCTTTACAATGGGGGGTCTCCTCCTTATATAGGATAATAAAGACCAAAACCCTATACCACTCTACAATACTACATCAAATGAGTGGTTGAGATTATAAGATCTCATCATACAATCAATGGCTAAGATGACCCATAACAATATATCACATGGATCACTCAACATAACAATAGCGCCCTCACTAAATGGTACAATGGAGGGTGACGTCATCCCACTAGAGGGGTAAAAAGTACAATAATCCACCTCATGATGACTAGGACATGATAAAATAAGCACATGGTGGGGCTAGGAGGCATCAATCCTTACTAGCTCATCCCCAAGGCACAATAAAATAATAAAATATGTCCAATATAATAAAAATGACCAAAACTGTCCTCAGAATCCATGACAGTCAAGCAGTAAATGTCCTCCTGTGATCAATCCGGGCATACCCACATGGTGAAAACAGACTGGAAGATAGTGATGCCATCCTGGAAGACCTCTGTGAAGACCAAATGCCAAAACCTTGCCTCAATTGCCCAAATCGATTTCCTCAGTGACCACTTTATCCCATTCTTTAACTGCCTCGGGAACTGTGAAAATGCCAAAACTGCCTCCTAGGGTGCTAGCGCTGTCCATCTGAGCCCACCAGGCTCTCCGGAAGGGGGGATAAATGGTAATAACATGTGGCTGGACCAACCCCTCCATCATCAGCGCCCTAGGTGAACTGGCCTCTCGGGGCCCCTACTGCTCAGGCTGGGAAATCAGCCCCCAATCTGGTCAACAAGTGTAAAACTGCATCAATCACTGTCAGAAGTGCCCGGAACTGAAAGATAAGTGTCTCAATGGATCGAGAAGACCCAAATCCACTAGGAATGAGTACTCATACACCCTGGGTTGCCCTAATGGGCCTGCTGTAGGGTCCACCATATATGGACAATGTATAATCTGCTGATCTGAAGTAGTAATAAACCTGCTGAACTGGATCAAACATCATCTGCATCATATGTCCATCATATGATATCATCATCAAACATGTGGGACCATAAATCATCATCAATAATCATCCATACATGGTCCACATCATCACGGATCCCAAGAATATATAATCAAGGATAAATCATATCAGTAGACTAAGACAATGTTTCTCTAATCATTCCCACAGCTAAGCTCAAAGTATAAATTCCATTCAGTGGCATTAATCAAGTTAACATATTCCGTGGTTATATAAAATTACTTGCACAATAGTTCAAATGACAAACTTACCCATTGGACATGGTCAAACTGCTAGTGAAGGATGAAGGCTAGGAGCAAGGTTGGGCCAAGGGTTTGCCTTGTCTAACTTAACTCAAAAATACTTTGGACTGGGAGAAGGGGAAGCTACAAACTCTGTGCTGGACAAAAGAACACGGGGGATGGCTGTGCCTCACAAATGGATAAGTTGTTCAGAGAGTGTTTATTCAACTTAGGCATCATGTCTACATCAAGTTGATCCAGGTTCATTAGGATTATTCAATTTTATTCCATGGCCTTTTTGGCCTACATAACCCTTCGGATTTCAGGTGTGCTGAGAAGCACAACTAGTTGCAGCTTGCATCCAGGGCATGTTTTTCACATATATATATAAGGTCAGCAATTGTTTAGATATAACTTTTAAGAACCATTGCTTTTTGGACCTTTTTTTATACTCTTCGCGGAGTATTTTCAGTTGTTCATCGCTCTTGCCCTTTTTTTGTTTCCATGGGCGAATTTTTAAGTTTCCATAGGTAGAACATGAGCTTTCAGTTTTAGCCAACAACATCTCAAGTGACTAGGGGGAGTTCGAGCCAATGCCAAACATCGGGACAACCGACCAGAAGGATTTAGGCCTACAATCCAACTCACCAAAGGCAAGTTTTGTCACCAACTCAGAGCCGAGACACTGAATAAACAGGGATGCGGTCCAAACACAGAGGTAGAAAAATGGGGAAGTCCTCGGTATCAGAAAGTCAAATGAGACAAGTCAGGGTTTAAAGTCAAACAGGAAGGTCATGTATGGATGGAGACAAGTGAATATGGAGCCTACACTAGCAGACAACTGGTGTCGGGAAAGACCATATCTATGTAAGGTGACAAACCAGTAAATTTTGTTAAATGACCTAAATGTGCAAGCAATTGTCCATTTTATGATTTACAGTTCATTTTAAATAGTTTGCCACATCAGGATTAATATACCAAGCACATGCTATGATCATGACTAAATCAACAAGATAATAATCCACAGTCAGTGAGAACATATCCAAAGATCATACAACATCATCATAATAATAATCATCCAATATCATCTGAAACACTGCTGTAATGCATCTCTAGGCACTGAACTGAAACTGTATGGGATAAGTAGTCACATCAGTCATCAAATCTGAACTCTCAAGGCTCAGCCTTGACACAAGGTCATACATGAATCTGAATAATGTACTGCTTTGATCATGAGTGATCCAAAATAT
Source organism: Larix kaempferi (assembly GCA_027924585.1). Lineage (NCBI taxonomy): Eukaryota > Viridiplantae > Streptophyta > Pinopsida > Pinales > Pinaceae > Larix > Larix kaempferi. The sequence goes on along the minus strand of BSBM01000612.1, from coordinate 2,169,460 downwards.
ATAGCCATGCTCTGGAATAATGTAAGCTCTGGAATGTGCAGATATCTGCTGTACAAGAATAGTAGCCCTGCTACTATGGTGTGATAACAAGTGCCTTTGTCATTTTATGGCCACTAAATGCCAAAAAAGTGAAAAATTGCTCCTAGAGGCGATGTAATCATCCGAAACCTTAGAAAAGTTGGCGCTAAAGTAAAGAGGACGCTCTGAGCATCAAAACGAGCTTCCCCACACCTAATTTCGCCTCCGGATGAGGTTTTTATCATTTTTTGAAATTTTTTAATTGAACCATTAAAAAATGGTCTAATTTATGGAAAAATTTATTTTTGTCGGAATGGAACAAAACTCCTAGGGGACCTAATGCATGTTCATACGACTCAATCGAGATGGCTAACACGTAAAAAATCCTAGACACAAGACTCTAATAACCACCTTAGGTTTTGACCATCATGGAAAATACTCCAGCTTTGGAGGTTTGAGTAAAAAACTCGGGGATTATACGCCACTGATGAGTAGCGCATAATTACTAAGGAAAAAACACTCTAGAGTATCCCCCAAATGGTTAAACCTATGGATAGCCGAGTCTTTTATAGAAGGACCCCGTTTAGACCAACTTTTTACAAATTCCCCATGGGGGTATGAACATGCAGTTATTACAAATGGGGCAAAATTGCCCTGAAATTGACTTCTGAACTTCTAAATGATGATGATGAACATGAATCATGTTCAATAAACTGGCGGCTCATCGAAAGTTCAACTATGGTACAAATAAGTTGGTAACACTCATAATTTGATTCATTGAGTAATAGAATTCCATCTTCCGAATAATCCTTCATTTCTTCTTGCTTTGCAAATCCTTCCATATTGTGTCTACTGATTTCCTTCAAGCTTGTTAGGCTTATGCTGAAGGCCTGCTTTGATACCAATTGTTAGACACAGTGCTCACTGAGAGGGGGGGGTGAATCAGTGAGCCTATACTTTATTCAATTTCAACTTCAATTACCAATTCTTATATCAGCATATCATATTCATCAATGAACTAACTATAAATCCATATGTCATTCATCAAAAAAAGCACATCATCATTAACACTTTGCACAAGAGAGACACGATATAATTGTAATGTTTTTGTATGAGTCAACGGCTACAACCGTGAGGCAATTCAGCACCAACTGATACAATGAGCACCAACTCATCATCTAGGACCCAACCTAGTCTTTCTTAGACCCAGCTAAGAAAATGTTACAAGACCCTGCTTGTATATGGAAGTACATCTCAGTACAAGACCCTGCTTGTATTACATGCAAACAATTGTCACATCACATTTCATCAATCTGCCCTTACTATCACATCAACCACTGTCATATGTATTCACTTTGTCACTGTCATCACTATCACATCGTGTCCAGTCATCAATTCAGTCATGTCATCAACTGCAACACTTGTCTCTTCTCCATATTCATAATGTCACCAGCATTGATCATCATGCCCAAATTCTCATCATTCAAAATGTCCAATAAGTCTTCAACATCTCAGCATACTGTCATATCAACACCATCACATGTCTCTATCTCAGAATATCACCATAAATGGTTATCCATGTATTTCTGACTGCCCTAGTATCAGACAAATTAACATGTCATCAACATTGCCAAATATGTCATCACTGTCCTCATGCTCCAGCTAGCATTCTGTACACAACTTAATCATTTAACTGTCCACCATCATATCATGAACATTGCTCACCATCAAAATAGTCCAGCATCGTGTTATGAAAATAGTTCAGCATTGACTGTTCTTCATAGCATCACTCCATCAACAGTCAGCATGTTTATATCATACATGTCATCATCAAGCATCATGTCCCCATCAATGTTCAGCAAATTGTTCAAACCCCAAACATAACTTAAGTATGTTTTCAGTAGTTTTCAGTAGTATGCCAAGCAGTCATCGAAATCACAAAAGAAGAGGTAAATAAAAAGATGTCATGCTGCTGCTCACACCACCGAATTTCTTCACCATCAACGGTATGTCTTTATTCTGCCCTAGCCCATCATTCAATTCAGCATCTTCTCATTCTTTGTCCATGCATATTATGTTGTCCTAAATCAGCTTTCTGTGCATCATATGCAACCCCAATCAAACCCAAGGATGAAAGTCTTGCTGCTATGGAGTCTTCATCTATCATCCAACTCAGATATAAAGATAAACAAAGATTATTTCAGTGTTGTTGATACTACTCCATCTGCTGACTGTCCTTCTGAACCATACGAACTGCTCCTCCACTACTCCACCGAGATTCTTCCACCATTTTTTCAAAACAACAAACTCATCTTCTATTTATACATGTTCCAGCATAGAAAATTAATCTGGGCCGACTTGTATTTTTTATTTTATCTTTTAATTTTAGTTTTTATTTTTACTTGTTTGGTCGGCTGACCCAAAAGATGGGGTATGGACACCAAACCAACTTAAAAAATTCATATCTTTTCAACCGTGAGGAGCCACGTGACGTGCCACCTATCGTTGGAAACGGCATGACGAGGGATATCATCTTATGGCGGGCTTATTTGCAAATACATGATCCATCATTTTTAAAATATTCAATTTGTATAGGACGTCAAAGACCCCACACATAATGGTGTCAAATTGGCATCACTTCTTAGGATTTGTAAGTGACAATACCTTCATTCCATCATCAAATGTGTCCACCACAATATCAACCCATAACAATGCTAGATAAGTCTTTTATAAGCACTTCTTCACTAATGAACTTTTAAGATTTGGACTTCGATAAAATGAAAGCATTAGTAAAGGATACTAGATCCACTTCTTAAGATTTCAAAATTTTTAGATCTAGAACAATATAGAAACCGTAACCAAATTAGATTTGAAAATATTTTGAGCCAAAGGTAAGAAGAACCGAGTTTTGAACTGGAAAGAGATGGGCGAATGGAGCCTTCATGAGAGTGGGAACAAGAGGGACTACGCTTCCATTGAAGTAGCTTTGGAAGCGGCAAAGCTAACATACATGCCTCCCCCTAAGCTCCAGTAACCTGCAACAAAAGACTTCACACAAGCACTTGCACAAGAGGATCAAATGGCACCGATATTAACAATATAAACGACTTGTGAATAGAAGCATTCAAACAAGAGATGCATAACATTTAAATCATTTTACACTATCATCAAATAACAAACAGAATTAGATCATATTTGTTACCCTACTGAAATATAGATTTCCTTCCAAGGTCAGTGCAATCCTAACAATAAACAATAATGCTTGTGCAAAAGATACAAGTTACCTCCATGGGTTTTGAAGCATCAAGCATCCACACATGACATGAACCCACAATGTAGCCTCCAAATCCTTCTCTTTATTAACTCAAGAACTCATAAAAATATTACAGACACAAGAACAGAGGTTCCACCTTCAGATCTTTACAATGGAGCCAAGCTCCTCAATTTATAGCAAATGGTATGAAGCTAGGGCGCAAAACCCTAAGGAGGGCAGCCTCCTAGATTGTAGAGCAAGCAAGCTCTAAAGCCAATGAGCAATGCACCATCCAACTTGGAAGAAAACACTTGAAAATGGAAGGTGCCGAATGGAGCAAAACAGCTCATGTGAATGAGTCGAACCAAGTGATGTTTCCCTGTTTTGATGGCCTCTCACCTATGAGCTTCGATTGGTGGTTGTAAATAGAAACTAATCCAAGTGGATCATGCCACTTCACAATGGTGTAGGCTCCCCCATCAATAAGCTGTCATTCAAATCCGTACATGGCTGAGTGGAGATGACGCCCGTGAGAAAAAACGCAGCTTAAACCTTGTCTTGCGTTGGAAGGTGGGGTCTGCTGGGTATTCTCTTAGAAGCTTACCATATATGCCACGCTGATGTAGCTTCCCATAACACGAATTATCCATCAACAAAACCATACGGCCAGCCCACGTGAAGGCCCACGGGAAGGTGAATGCGTAGCATGAAAACTTTGCCCAGCCGTTAAGATCGAAATTTAAATACAAGCTTTGACTCATGGGTATAGTCACCCATGTGAATTGAAACTTATCCACTATCAAATCGAAAATGGCTCACGTGGATGAAAGCTGGCCCACGTGAAGATGGTTCTACGTAGCTTGAGATAGGAGATACTCGCCCACACTTCAAATTTAATTTTTAAAATATGCTTTGACCTTTCCATATGATATAACTTTTAATTCGGCCAATCTAATGACACCATATCCCATGTCAAATGGTTCACGCATGGGTGGGATGGCCCACGTAAGGATTCGTACGATATGGTTCTTTTACTTATAACCCCTCCAAAATGTAAGTTAAAATCATGCTTTCACCTTTGGATAAAGTCGCTTAGCCCAAGTGAATAAGTGCCATGTCAATTGGCATGTGCCAATATTCCTTTTTTAAATATTTTAATTACTTGGCCATGTGCATTTTGATGCATCTTTTGCATTAAAGTGCCACTTCATAGCTCTGATAGACAAAACTGATCCAAAGTCGCTTAGCCCAAGTGAATAAGTGCCATGTCAATTGGCATGTGCCAATATTCCTTTTTTAAATATTTTAATTACTTGGCCATGTGCATTTTGATGCATCTTTTGCATTAAAGTGCCACTTCATAGCTCTGATAGACAAAACTGCTCCATAGGGGTTCTCGGTCACCCGAAATGTAGGAAAACTATGTACCGGGGTAAAGAGGATGCTATGAGCTTGAAAACGAGCACCCTTGCACCAAATTCCGACTTCGGATCATACTTTTATCACTTTTTGAATTTTTTTAATTAAACCATTAAAAAATGGCTTAAAAATGTGGAAAAATATTTTTTGTCGGAATTGACTGAAACTTCAGGGGAACCTAGTACATGACAAAACGATAAAATTCTAGCATCTAGCATGTTCATACATGTTGCAAAATGGGCTCTAATAATCCCCTAAGGCCTAACCACCACTTTGGGCATTCCAGCTTTGGAGGAGCAGGAGAAAACCTCACCGATTATACTCGGCTAAAGGCAAGGCATAATCGACAAGGGAAAAAACTCCTTGGAATAAGTTCTTTGGTTTTCAAGTCCCAGGGAACCGAGTCACTCAAAGACCACCATGCTAGTACGCTTATTACAAACCCCGTGGGGCACAGTCATGTACTACAAAAACTGACAAATGGGCCCTGAAAAGGCCAAACTTGGAACTTCTGAACTCTGAAAAAGGCACAAGTAAATGTGCAATACTGGCGGCTCACTGAAGTCCAACTGTAGTGCAACTCAGATGGTAACAGTTGAGATGAGCTCAACAATAAAATACATGGATCACTAATAAAATATAACATAAGTGGACAAAATCGCCATAGGAGAGGGGAATCCCACCATATCATGATGACAAAATATAATAAGAAGCTTATGGTGGGTCCAAGGGGTAATTTTAGCCACCCTTGGTCAATCCCCATAGCACAATAATAATAAAATAGTCATCAATATACCAAATCGTGCCTCTATGGACAAATCGTGGGCCTTAAGAGGCCTCAGAAATCATCAGAAAGTGCCATAAGTGATGGATGCGGGCCCCGATGAAGCTGAAACTGCTGGAGGAGGTGTGGAAGACATCAACCCATCATCACTGATCATCCCATGCCAAGACATTGCCTCAGTAGCCCAAATCGAATTCCTCAATAGCCATTTCTACCAATCCTGAAATGCCTCGGGAAGCGTGAAACTGCCCCAAACTACCTCCTGGAGTGCCTGTGCTATCAAGGTGAGGGCACCATTGTGTCCAGGAGGGGGGTAATATGGTAAAAACAAGTGGCTGGACCACCCCCTCCAAGTACAACGCCCTAGGTCAACCAAATAAAAATCCTCTCTTCTCTGACAGGGTCTCCGACAGACCAAAACTGCACTGGGTTAGCCTACTAAGGCTCAATCATCACTGTAAGTGCGCGGAACTGAAAACAGATTATCTCATTGGACTCAGAAGGTCCAAATCCATCCAAGATGTGTACTCATACACCATATGAGTCTCTGCATGATCATATAATATATCCAATATACCGGAACAAGTGAAATAATAATAATCTGTAAATGATCAAATAATGTTGTAAACCATGAATCATCATCATAAACCTGTATCTGATGCATAGAATCATCATGTACATGTACATAGACCATATATCATCTATCCATATCATCACAAGGTCCAACCATCTCATGTCCTATGGTTGACCTTGGTCAAACTAGGTTTGACCAAGTCAACATGACCAAATATAACTCAGAGCATCATCAGAAGTTGCTGCAAAATGTCAAAGGTTAATGCATGCTCTACAACTTATTCAAATAACAATTATAACACAAAGTAATCATTACTGGTGATCTAGATCCAAATATATAATGTCATTAATTATTAATATTACTCAGACTAGACTTTCAGGACCATACTCACTTCATAGCTGTGATCAATTTGCTAGTGAAGGGTGAAGGCTAAAATAACTGGCTAGGCTAAGGGATGACTTGACTGACTTAACATTGTGACACTTTGGAACAGGGAAAGGGAATACACACCATAGTATATACTGAATGAGCAACAACACAGGGAATGGCGGTGTCTCACAAATGGATGAGTTGTTCAAAGAGGGTTTATTCACCTTTAATAGATGCGCACAATCCATAATACAAATGAGGCCACCAATTATTTAGATATAGCATTTAAGTTCCATTGCTTTTGGGCCTGAAGTTTCCATGGCCTTGATCTATATGTGTTTATAAACACATTGCATAGATTTACATATATTTGAGGCTTTCTGCTGCAGGTGTGTTTTTAAGGCACTTGTTTACCTGAGCACTTCTAGGTGTGTCACAGACAGCTTGTTTACCTAGGTATCTATTTCACAAAAGATATAACATTTATTTTCATGGCCACTTTCATTTGGCATGCCTTTCATTCATGTGTGTTTAGAAACACATTGCATGAACGGGCTTTTCATACAAGATATAGCATTTCATTTTTCCAGATTTTGTATTCATGGCAGCACTAAAAGTTTCAAGTTTAGCCAACACATCTTTAGTGACTAGGGGGAATTCACAAGGAACTCCAACTCACCATAGGTAAGTTTTGTCACCAACTCAGAGCCGAGACACAATAAACAGGGACGCTCATCCAATACAGAGGCTACAGTGGGGAAAAGGTCCTCCATGTCACTAGTCAAGTAGTAAGTCAGGGTGATAAACTAAAAAGTTGGCAATGGATAGATGAAGACAATGAATAATGGAGCCAACACTAGCAAGCCAAGGTATGGTGGAATGATCACCTCTATTCTCCCTAAGGAGGGTAAAACCAATGAGTATGAATAGTGAACTTCTAAGCCTGAGTAGGGACAATATAATATATATAATAAGATCAACAAGGTCCACATATCTATATGATCGCCAGATCATGACACTAAGTGCTAAGACATGCTATAAGGATAAGTATAAAAGCAATATAACCACAACACTATGATATACCTGCTGAGTCATATACCTGAATGCTCATCATCTGAACCATCATTTGTCCTCTGAAACTGCTGCTGTAACTCTGGGCACTACTGAATTCTCTATACAAATGGTATAATGGCCATATCGGTCATCTCTCTGAGTGTCCTGAGACTCAGTCATGGCATGGGAAATAAAACTGCTGTCCAAAATCTGATAGTGATCCAATATAGATGCTCATCTCAGCATCTCAATGTAAGGGAACTGGCTGAATAGTGTACTGGAATCAGAAAAATAATGTATGGTAGCCCGGCTACTATATATGTGATAACACTACCCCTAGTGCTTCACCTCTTTGATTTTTGCCTTATGGGCCCCATTCCTTAATTGGAGGGTTGTGCCCCACTTGGGTCATTGGGTGATGCATTTTCAATCTTAGATCTATGGAGATCTAGCTCGTATTGGGGCATGCCACTTAAAACCCACTTTGATAATTGCCTAATCTACCCCGATCTACATTTTGGCATCATTTGGGCTCCATTTGCCCCCTCATCTCAAGGCGCTAATCTCCCTTGGTCAATTCGCACTCCTTGGGGTTAGTGTCATTTGCTAGATCCCATATGTGGGTATCATCTATCTCTTCCTAGATCCATAGATCTACATCCTTGCATACCCCTTAGTGCCATATCACCCTTAACTTCACCTTGTGGGTCCCATTTGGACCATTTCCACATTTTAAGGAAGTGGGCCCCACTTGTATATTTCCATAGTACTAGATCTATCCATTAAGTGGCCCTATTCATCCATTGGTTGAAACACTTATCACCTCTTAAGCCTCTTCAACCATACTCTTATTCTTGGGTCCACCTAATCTAATCAACTCATTGTTTTCCATAACTCATCTTTTACATGTTTCCCTTGGAACCTTTGGGTTAGTCAATCTCCATTGATTGGCTAGGGTCTCCCCCTTGATCTAAAGTGAAGAGTGCCTCGGTTATCGTGACTCCTAGCTTGCATTGGGAACCGTGGCATCTCTTGGGTCACCTCTTTAGTTGTATGTCTCCTCTCCCATCCTGGATGGGATACCTTTAGGGACAACTACAAGTTGTGTGATAACAGTACAATCACAGGATTTGTTGTTTTACTGTTCACTATATCCCGTAGCTCATTCTCTTCAAGTATCAACATAATTCTAGCCTTCCATGGGCTAAAATTTGTAGCCCCATCCAATCCGTCTTCTACTCTAAGCCCAGACACCATGGCTACAACCTATACTACTCAAGCAACCTGTTCAAAAACTTTTTCACAAATCCGGAAATTTTTTCTCAAAACCCTAACTTTCTTCAAATCTAATTTTTTTCTCAAAACCCCTATTTTCTTCAAATCTGAAATTTTTTCCACAAACCCATGTTTTTCTGAATGTTTAAATTCTGATCTTTAACTCCGCTCTGATACCATGAAAGTTTTTATAACCCCAACCTGGTTTCAATCTTAGAAGCTTCTCTACAAGGTTTAATGCCCAAACCCCAGTGTGCACATTTTTATTCACAAAAATGACTTCAACCTGAACACATGAGATTCTTTTTCAAATTTTTACAACTCAGAAATTTAATTTTCAGTCTATAAATTCAAACTCAGAAATTTATGACAGCCATTCGCACATAAACATAACACAGATATTTTTGACCAATATGTCCAGGATAAAACCCCGAAGGGAAAACCTATTTCTGAGAAAGACATTTTTATTTTCAGAGACAAATCATAAAAATTACAGCAGTACTTATCTCCGAAATTTCATCTCGAAATTAGTGCCAAAACTGGCCTGTTGTATGGATTGTCTTCTTCCTCGAAATCTGTGCCCAATCAACAACTATACAGCCTCACATGTGCGGTCTCGAAAACTGTGTAGAACCTGCTCCTCGAATTATGTACCTTCCAGCCTCGACAACATTAAATTATGTACCTTCCAGCCTCGAAAACCGTGGCAATCTTCAACCTCAAAAGTTGTGCATTTACCTCGAGTTATGTGCTCGTAAAAACAACATCAATGGTTGTATTGTTCTCCTCGAAATCTGTTCCAAATTTACAGTGTACAGTTTCCTTGGAATTTGTGCCAAAGTGTTGTACGGATTTCCTTCGGAAATGTGCCAGAATTTGTCTTCTTCTCCCTAGGTCGACTTCTCTCAAAACCTAGATTTCTTTCTTACTCCTCTCCAAATCTTCTCTTTGAACAGTGAATAATGAATTAGAATGCCTTTCCCTAGTCCTTTTTGTTCATGATAACTTCCTCTTTCAATCTAATCTTCCAAATTAGATTAGATGAGGTGTTCTCATTAATAAATGACATTTAGTGCACCTCATGTCATTTAATAATGTATGAGCACCCCCTTTTAATTAATCACTCACTTGACTTGTATTAAATGTGAACTTAGGATAAATCATGAGTTTTAACTTTTAATAAAGTGACTTTAAAATTATAAAGTGCATCTCACGTTATTAATTAAATATGACTAGGGGTCACCAATTAAAGTGTCATTGTCCACCCCAAGGTAATACTAGGTGAACAACACTTCCTAGGTCACTTTTCAACACTCCCTCTTACCGAGGAAGGTGTTCTTCACCACTCCCAACTTGTCTCTGAAATAGACATGCTTCCCTATACCCAAAGACTTCGTGAGAATGTCAGCCACCTGCTCATCAGTAGAAATGTACTACAACTGTACTGCTCCTCTCTGAAAAAAATCCCTGATGAAGTGATACCTAATCTCAATGTGTTTGGAGCTATCATGAAATACTGGATTCTTAGAGAGCCTAATGCAACTCTGATTATCACAATGTATCACTATGGGTCCCATCTCCTGACCAAATAAATCAACCATCAACTTGCGAAGCCACAAGGCTTCACAACTGGCCTGACTGGCTGCCATGTACTCAGCCTCTGCAGAACTCAATGCTACGGACTTTTGTTTCTGACTGAACCAAGACACAACTGCTAAGCCCAACCTGAAACAACAACCGGAGTGCTCTTCCGGTCTGAAACACTACCTTCCCAATCTGAATCTGTAAAGCCAACCAATACCACTCCATCAAATCTCCTATAGTCCAAACCAAAATCTATTGTACCTGCAAGGTATCTCAACACATTTTTTGCAGTTATCCAGTGCACTCTCCTGGGCTCCACCATGAACTAACTGAGAGTGTTAACTACAAAACTCATATCTGGTCTAGTCTTGACCAAATACATCAACGAACCAATCAACTGACGATATAATCTAGGATCCACCAACTCTCCCTCAGAAGCATGAAGCTTCGTCCAGTTGGTGTTCATGGGTGTGGACATGGGTCTCCAATCCTCCATCTGAAATCTCCTCAGAATATCTGCAGCATACTTTCCTTGACTCAGGAAAACATGTCCATCCTCCTGCCATATCTCCATCCCCAAATAGTAATGCATCATTCCAAGGTCAGTCATCTCAAACTCTGAAGCAAGATCTTTCTTACATGCTTCAATCAGGTGCTCTCCTCCTGTACTGAACAAGTCATCAACATATAGCAGAAGAATGAGCGGAACACCACCAACCACAATGTAGTGTAGGTTGGGATCCCCCTCACTCTTTTGAAACACAATCAATAGCAAATAAGTATCAATCCTGGAATACCAAGCCCGAGGGGCTTGCTTCAGACCATACAAGGCCTTTTTCAGCCTACAAACATGCGAATCTCTCCCATGAATCTCAAAGCCCTGACGCTGCTCTTGATATACCTCCTCTTGTAGAAAACCGTTCAAAAAAGAGGCTTTCACATCCATCTAATGAATCCTCCAACCCATCTCCGCCACAATGGAGATCACTGCTCTGATCGAAGAAAATCTAGCAACCGTTACAAAGGTCTCATAGTAGTCAACTCCCTCTACCTCTGAGAACCCTCGTGCAACAAAAAGAGATTTGTAGTTGTCGATGTTGCCATCTGAAGAACATTTGATTTTATAGAGCCACTTGCAAGTCACAACTGACTTCCCCTATGGGCTCGGAACAACCTCCCACACTCCATTCTTCATGATGGATTTGTACTCTTCCATCATGGCATCTCTCCAAACCTGGTGCGGGATATCCTCCTCAAATGTAGTAGCCTCGGAATCACTCAAGCTAGTCATTATCGCTATATAACTGGAAAATCTCTATGGTGCCCTGCTCTCTCTGACCTCTCTCCTGGGTGGTCCCACAGACTCCTCATCTTCCTTCACAAAAACCTTAAGCCAACTAGGCTTAAGTTTCTTGGAAATAGCTTCCTCCTGTAGGCGCTCCTCCATAACCTCCTCATCTGACAACTGTCTACCTGAATAAGTACCTCTGGCCTGAGATCCTGTACTTGATGAACCTGAACCTGTACCACCCGAATCACATGAAGGTGAAACCTGTGAACCTATGACCCATGAACCTATCCCTGTACCAGAATTTCCAGTAGACTAAGTACATGAAACTGATGAACATGTAACCTGTGACAAAGTCACTCCTGAAACTTGTGACCCTGTACTCTGACTCTGTGATCCTGTCACCTCTGGAGATACAATCTGTTGCTCCTCCACCTCTGAATCATAAGACTTCCTGAAGGCTTTCTCCTCCTCAAATCTGACCTCACTCCTCACCACAACTTTCTTATGTCCAGGAAGGTATATGCGAAAATGCTTTGAAGTCTCATCATATCCAACAAAAATGCCTTCTCCGTTGTAGGCTCTAACTTTGTCCTCTTCTCAGAAGGGACATGAGAGTATCTAAGGCATCCAAATATGCGGAAGTCACCTATCTTAGGTCTCTTCCCGATGAACATCTCCTCAAGAGTTTTACACTCCAAAGCTCGATGTGGACTCATGTTCTGAACATAAACAGGAGTGCTATAGGCCTCTGCCCATAGAAAGAAAGGAAGACTTTACCTAGTGTGGGCTCCTCAAATGTAGTAGGCTTGGAATCACTCAAGCTAGTCATTATCACCATATAACTGGAAAATCTATCTAGTGCCCTGCTCTCTCTGACCTCTCTCCTGGGTGGTCCCACAAACTATTCATCTTCCTTCACAAGATCCTTAAGCCAACTTGGCTTACGTTTCTTGCAAATAGCTTCCTCCTGTAGGCGCTCTTCCATAACCTCCTCATCTGACAACTGTCTACCTAAATAAGTACCTGTGGCCTAAGATCTTGTACCTGATGATCCTGAACTTCTACCACGCGAACCACATGAAGGTGAAACTTGTGAACCTGTCCTTGTACCAGAATTCCCTGTAGATTGAGTCCTTGAAACTGGTGAACCTGTAACCTGTGACACAGTCACTCCTGAAACCTATGACCCTGTACTTTGACTCTGTGATCCTGTCACCTGTGGAGATACAATTTGTTGCTCCTCCACCTCTGAATCATAACACTTCCTAAAGGCTCTCTCCTCCTCAAACCTGGCCTCCCCCCTCACCACAACTTTCTTCAGTGCAAGAAAGTATATGTGAATAGCCTTCGAAGTCTTATCATATCCAACAAAATTGCCTTTCTCTGTTGTAGGCTCTAACCTTGTCCTCTTCTCAGACGGGACATGAGAGTATGTAAGGAATCCAAATAGGCGAAAATTACCTATCTCAGGTCTCTTCCCGGTGAACATCTCCTCAAGAGTTTTACACCCCAAAGCTCGGTGTGGACTCATGTTCTGAACATAAACAAGAGTGCTACAGGCCTCTGCCCATAGAAAGAAAGGAATACTTTACCCGGTGTGGGGTAGCCTCCTCAAATGTAGTAGGCTCGAAATCACTAAAGCTAGTCATTATCACCATATAACTGGAAAATCTCTCTGGTGCCTTGCTCTCTCTGACCTCTCTCCTGGGTGGTCCCACAGACTCCTCATCTTCCTTCATAAGATCCTGAATCCAACTTGGCTTACATTTCTTGGAAATAGCTTCCTCCTATAGGCGCTCCTCCATAACCTCCTAATCTGACAACTATCTACCTGAATAAGTACCTGTGGATTGAGATCCTGTACCAGATGATCCTGAACTTGTACCACCCGAATCACATGAAGGTGAAACCTGTGAACCTGTCTCTGTACCAGAATTCCCTGTAGACTGAGTCCCTGAAACTGATGAACCTGTAACCTGTGACCCAGTCACTCCTGAAACCTGTGACCCTGTACTCTGACTCTATGATCCTATCACCTGTGGAGATATAATCTGCTGCTCCTCCACCTCTGAATCATAAAACTTCTTGAAGGCTTTCTCCTCCTCAAATATGACCTCCCTCCTCACCACAACTTTCTTCTGTGCAGGAAGGTATATGCAAAAGCCTTCGAAGTCTCATCTTATCCAACAAAAATGCCTTTCTTCGTTGTAGGCTCTAACTTTGTCCTCTTCTCAGAAGGGACATGAGAGTATGTAAGGCATCCAAATATGCAGAAGTGACCTATCTCAGGTCTCTTCCAGGTGAACATCTCCTCGAGAGTATTACACCCTAAAGGTCGGTGCGGACTCCTGTTCTGAACATAAACAGCAGTGCTACAGGCCTCTGCCCATAGAATGAAAGGAAGACTCTGATCATGCAGCATGGCTCTAGCTGCTCCCACTATGGCTCTGTTCTTCCTTTCCGCAACTCCATTCTCCTATGGAGTGTATGGAACTGTCAACTCCCTCTGGATGCCCTCTTGTCTGCAAAACTCATCAAACTCCTTGGAGGTATACTCACCCCCATTGTATGACCTGAGTGCCCGAATCCTCCTCCCTGTTTGGTTCTCCACAAGAACTTTGAACTCTTGGATCCTACGCAAGACTTCCTGAGATTGTTTACTTCTCAGAAAGTGGATTCAAGTCTTCCTGGAGTGGTCATCAATGAAACTGATATAGTACTCAAAACCTGTAATAAAATTTGAAGACATAGGTCCACATAAATATGAATGAATCAAATCCAATATCGCACCTGCTCTAGTGTCACTGCTCGAAAAGCAGTCTTGGTGTACTTTCCCAAAGCACACCCTCTTCACACACCACCCTACTCTGTGCTGAACTGAGGAAAACCTGTAGACATCTCTCTCAACAACCTCAAAGTTGAATGATGAAGCTGGCCCATCCTCATGTGCCACAACTCACATGTCTCGATGTTACTGCTCGTATGAGCTAATGCATGGTGAGGTTGGAAGAGAAGCTTGTATAGTTTCCCACATCTCACTCCAATGGAAGATGAAGTAGATGGTCCTGCTGCTCTGGGAAAGATATAAACTTTCCCACCTAGAAAACATACTCCAAATCCCCTGTCCTCAATCATGGAAACTGATGCAAGATTCTTCTTCAGCTCGGGGACATAAAGAACATCCCTCAAAGTCATGGACTGCATAGATTCTCTGTCAAAGGTGGCAGTCCCTCGCCCAACTACTCTCACAATTGTGTCATCTCCCAATGCCACCTCAAGACTCAAGCCCGTCTCAGTGATCTCTGTGAACCCATCACGAACACCTGTCATATGGCTCGAAGCCCCACTATCAATGTACCAAGTGGAAGTAGTAGTGGTAGCACTAAAGGAATGGCCAACCAATAACGAACACCGAATCTGATCCTCCATGTCACTTTCCATATCACTGCTGGTGAAATATGTCATCTCTATACATCCAGCATATAGAGAGAACTCTCCCTCAAACCGTGAGGAAAAGTCATCCATCTCTATTGTCGCTGCTGTCTGCTGCCATTTCTTCGTCTCGTTCGGACACTGTACAGCATAGTGTCCAAACTTCTGACATGTGAAACACTTGATTTTACTCAAGTCTTTCTTCTGCTCACTTGTATGTTGTTTGGCCCCACCCTTGTGACCCTTCTTGAACTTCTTCTTTTTGCCCTTTGCTGCCAATGCCACGTTTTCCTCATCATGTCTGTGATGTGACGAACTGCTCTGCAAGTATCCTCTACGTGTCTCCTCCTATATAAGATCATCCCAAAGACGATCCCATTTAGGCATGTTCTCTCGACCAATAATAGACTGCACAAACACACCCCACTGCTGAGTCACGCCATTTGAGGCTGTGCGCACCATCTCAGTGCCCTGTATAACCTCTCCTACAGCTGCAAGCTCATCCCTCACCTGTATAATGTTGGTAAGGTAGGAAGACATGCCTTCCCCTTTGCTCATGTGTACATTCTTCAACTTCTCCCTTAACACCATTTTCCTATTCTCATTCGAACTCTGGTAAAGGTTGGTCAAAGAAGTCCACATCTGAAGAGCATGTGTCTTTGCTGATATGTGGGGGATTACATGATCCTTCATGCCATCAAGTATAATCCTCCTTGTCTTTACATCTCTCTTCATGAAAGCTGCCATATCAGTGGCATCGATAGGTACAGTCACAGGATCTGTTGTTGTATTGTTCACTATATACCATAGCTCATTCTCTTCAAGTATCAACATAATTCTAGCCTTCCATGGGCTAAAACTTGTAGCCCCAGCAAATCTGTCTTCTACTCTAAGCCCAAACACCATGGCTACAACCTGTACTACTCAAGCAACCCGTTCAAGAACTTTTTCACAAATTTGGAATTTTTTTTTCTAAACTCTAACTTTCTTCAAAACTGAATTTTTTCTCAAAACCCTTGTTTTCTTCAAATCTCAAAAAATTTCCACAAACCCTTGTTTTTCTAAATGTTTAAATTCTGATCTTTAACTTCACTCTAATACCATGAAAGTTTTTATAACCCCAACCCAGTTTCAAGCTTAGAAGCTTCTCTGCAAGGTTTAATGCCCAAACCCCAGTGTGCACATTTTTATTCACAAAAATGACTTCAACTTGAAACACATGAGATTATTTTTCAAATTTTTACAACTCAAAAATTTAATTTTCAGTCTATAAATTCAAACTCATAAATTTATGACAGCCATTCACACAAAAATAACACCGATATTTTTGACCAATAGGTCCAGGATAAAACCCCGAAGAGAAACTCTGTTTCTAAGAGAGATTTTTATTTTCAGAGACAAATCATAAAAATTACAGCAGTACTTATCTACCAAATTTCAACTTGAAATTAGTGCCAAAACTGGCCTGTTGTACGGACTGTCCTCTTCCTCGAAATCCGTGCCCAATCAACAACTAAACGGCCTCACACGTGTGGCCTTGAAAACTGTGCAAAACTTGCTCCTCGATTTCTGTGCTGAATTTTGTCCCTGTATGGACTGTACCTACAACATTAAATTATGTACCTTCCATCCTCGAAAACCGTGCCAATCTTCAGCCATGAAAACTGTGCATTTACCCCGATTTTTGTTCTGGTACAAACAACATAATTGGTTGTACGGTTCTCCTCGAAATATGTGCCAGATTTACAGTGTACGATTACCTTGGAATTTGTGCCAAAGTGTTGTACGGTTTTCCTCAGGAAATGTTCCATAATTTGTCTTCTTCTCCCTAGCTCGACTTCTCTCAAAACCTATCTTTCTCTCTTGCTCCTCTCCAAATATTCTCTTTGAAAAGTGAATAATGAATTAGAATGCCTTGCCCTAGTCCTTTTTGTTCATGATAACTTCCTCTTTCAATTTAATGGTCCAGATTAGATTAGATGAGGGGTTCTCATTAAATGCTCAATTAAATAATTAATAAATGACATTTAGTGCACCTCATGTCATTTAATAAAGTATGAGCACCCCCTTTTATCTAATCACTCACTTGACTTTTATTAAATGTGAGCTTAGGATATATCATGACTTTTAACTTTTAATAAAGTGACTTTAAAATTATAAAGTGCATCTCACTTTATTAATTAAATATGACTAGGGATCACCGATGAAAGTGTCCTTGTCCACCCCAAGGCAATACTAGGTGAACAACACTTCCTAGGTAATTTTTCAACACTCCCTCTTACCAAGGAAGGTGTTCTTCACCACTCCCAACTTGTCTCTAAAATAGACATGCTTCCCTCTACCCAAAGACTTCGTGAGAATGTCAGACACCTGCTCATCAGTAGAAATGTACTCCAACTGTACTGCTCCTCTCTGAACATAATCCCTGATGAGGTGATACCTAATCTCAATGTGTTTGGACCTGTCATGAAATACTGGATTCTTAGAGAGCCTGATGCAACTCTGATTAAAACAAATGTATCACTGTGGGTCCCATCTCCTGACCAAAGAAATCAACCATCAACTTGCGAAGCCACAAGGCTTCACAACTGGCCTAACTGGCTTCCATGTATTCAGCCTCTGCAGAACTCAATGCTACGGATTTTTGTTTCCGACTGAATCAAGACACAATTGCTGAGCCCAACTTCAAACAACAACCGGGAATGCTCTTCCGGTCTGAAACACTACCTGCCCAATCTGAATCTTTAAAGCCAACCAATCCCATTCCATCAAATCTCCTGTAGTCCAAACCAAAATCTATTGTACCTACAAGGTATCTCAACAATTGTTTTGCAGTTATCCAGTGCACTCTCCTAGGCTCCACCATGAACTCACTAAGAGTGTTAACTACAAAATTCATATCTAGTCTGGTGTTGACCAAATACATCAACGAACCAATCAACTGACGATATAATCTAGGATCCACCAACTCTCGCTCAGAAGCATGAAGCTTCGTCCAGTTGGTGATCATGGGTGTGGACATGGGTCTACAATCCTCCATCTGAAATCTCCTCAAAATATCTGCAACATACTTTCCCTGACTCAGGAAAACATGTCCATCCTCCTACCATATCTCCATCCCCGAATAGTAATGCAGCATTCCAAGGTTAGTCATCTCAAACTCTAAAGCAAGATCTTTCTTACATGCTTCAATCAGGTGCTCTCCTCCTGTAATGAACAAGTCATCAACATATAGCAAAAGAATAAGTGGAACACCACCAACCACTATATAGTATAGGTTGGGATCCGCCTCACTCTTCTGAAACACAATCGATAGCAAATAAGTATCAATCCTGGAATACCAAGCCCGAGGGGCTTGCTTTAGACAATACAAGGCCTTTTTCAGCCTACAAACATGCGAATCTCTCCCATGAATCTCAAAGCCCTGAGGCTACGCTTGATATAACTCCTCCTAAAGAAAACCGTTCAAAAAGGCGGCTTTCACATCCATCTGATGAATCCTCCAAAAAATTTCCGTCACAATGGAGATCACTGCTTTGATCGAAGAAAATCTAGCAATCGGTGCAAAGGTCTCATGGTAGTCAACTCCCTCTACCTGTGAAAACCCTCGTGCAACAAAACGAGCTTTGTACTTGTCGATGTTGCCATCTGCAGCACGCTTGATTTTAAAGAGCCACTTGGAAGTCACAACTGACTTCCTCTCTGGGCTCGGAACAACCTCCCACAATCCATTCTTCATGATGCATTTGTACTCCTCCATCATGGCATCACTCCAAACCGGGTGCGGAGTATCCTCCTCAAATGTAGTAGGCTTGGAATCACTGAAGCTAGTCATTATCGCCATACAACTAGAAAATCTCTCTGGTGCCCTGCTCTCTCTGACCTCTCTCCTGGGTGGTCCCACATACTCCACATCTTCCTTCACAAGATCCTTAAGCCAACAAGGCTTAAGTTTCTTGGAAAAAGCTTCCTCCTGTAGGCACTCCTCCATAACCTCATCTGACAACTGTCTACCTGAATAAGTACCTCTGGCCTGAGATCCTGTACCTGTACCACCCGAATCACATGAAGGTGAAACCTGTGAACCTGTGACCCGCAAACCTGTACCTATACCAGAATTCCCTGTAGACTGAGTCCCTGAAACTGATAAACCTGTAACCTGTGACCCAGTCACTACTGAAACCTGTGACCCTGTACTACGACTCTGTGATCCTGTCACCTGTGGAGATACAATTTGCTGCTCCTCCACCTCTGACTCATAAGACTTCCTGAAGGCTTTCTCCACATCAAATCTGACCTCCCTCCTCACCACAACTTTCTTCTATGCAGGAAGGTATATGCCAAAAGCCTTCGAAGTCTCATCATATCCAAAAATATGCCTTTCTCCTTTGTAGGCTCTAACTTTGTCCTCTTCTCAGAAGGGACATGAGAGTATGTAAGGCATCCAAATATGTGGAAGTGACCTATCTCAGGTCTCTTCCCAGTGAACATCTCCTCAAGAGTTTTACACCCCAAAGCTCGGTGTGGACTCATGTTCTGAACATAAACAAGAGTGCTACAAGCCTCTACCCACAGAAGGAAAGGAAGACTTTACCTAGTGTGGGGTAGCCTCCTCAAATGTAGTAGGCTCCGAATCACTCAAGCTAGTCATTATCGCCATATAACTGGTGCCCTGCTCTCTCTGACCTCTCTCCTGGGTGGTCCCACAGACTCCTCATCTTCCTTCACAAGATCCTTAAGCCAACTTGGCTTACGTTTCTTGGAAATAGCTTCCTCCTGCAAGTGCTCCTCCATAACCTCCTCATCTGACAATTGTCTACCTGAAAAAGTACCTGTCGCCTGAGATCCTGTACCTATGAGCCTGAACCTGTACCACCCGAATAACATGAAGATGAAACCTGTGACCAGTAAACCTATACCTCTACCAGAATTCCCTATAGACCGAGTCCTTGAAACTGATGAACCTGTATCCTGTGACCCAGTCACTCCTGAAACCTGTGACCCTGTACTCTGACTCTGTGATCCTGTCACCTGTGGAGATACAATCTGTTGCTCCTCCACCTCTAAACCATAAGACTTCCAGAAGGCTTTCCCCTCCTCAAATCTGACCTCCCTCACCACAACTTTCTTCTGTGCAGGATGGTATATGCGAAGAGCCTTCGAAGTCTCATCATATCCAACAAAAATGCCTTTCTCCATTGTAGGCTCTAACTTTGTCCTCTTCTGAGAAGGGACATCAGAGCATCTAAGGCATCCAAATATGCGGAAGTGACCTATCTCAGGTCTCTTCCCGGTGAACATCTCCTCAAGAGTTTTACACCCCAAAGCTCGGTGTGGACTCATGTTTTGAACATAAACAGGAGTGCTACAGGCCTCTTCCCATGGAAAGAAAGGAAGACTTTACCTGGTGTGGGGGAGCCTCCTCAAATGTAGTAGGCTCTGAATCACTCAAGCTAGTGATTATCGCCATATAACTGGAAAATATCTCTGGTGCCCTGCTCTCTCTGACCTCTCTCTCGGGTGGTCCAACAGACTCCTCATCTTCCTTCAGAAGATCCTTAAGCCAACTTGGCTTACGTTTCATGGAAATAGCTTCCTCCTGCAAGCGCTCCTCCATAACATCCTCATCTGACAACTGTCTACCTAAAAAAGTACACGTGGCCTGAGATACTGTACCTGATGAGCTTGAACCTGTACCACCTGAATCACATGAAGTTGAAGCCTGTGACCCGTGAACGTGTCTCTGAACCAGAATTCCCTGTAGACTGAGTCCCTGAAACTGTTGAACCTGTAACCTGTGACCCAGTCACTCCTGAAACATGTGACCCTGTACTCTGACTCTGTGATCCTGTCACTGTGGAGATACAATCTACTGCTCCTCCACCTTTGAATCATAAGCCTTCCTAAAGGCTTTCTCCTCCTCAAATATGACCTCCCTTCTCACCACAACTTTCTTCTGTGCAGGAAGGTATATGCGAAAAGACTTCAAAGTCTCATCATATCCAACAAAAATGCCTTTATCCGTTGTAGGCTCTAAATTTTTCCTCTTCTCAGAAGGGACATGAGAGCATGTAAGGCATCCAAATATGCGGAAGTGACCTATCTCAGCTCTCTTCTCGGTGAAAATCTCCTCAAGAGTTTTACACCCCAAAGCTCGGTGTGGACTCATGTTCTCAACATAAACAGGAGTGCTACAGGCCTCTTCCCATAGAAAGAAAGGAAGACTTTACCTGGTGTGAGGTAGCCTCCTCAAATGTAGTAGGCTCGGAATCACTCAAGCTAGTCATTATCGCCATATAACTGGAAAATCTCTCTGGTGCCCTGCTCTCTCTGACCTCTCTCCTGGGTGGTCCCACAGACTCCTTATCTTCCTTCACAAGATCCTTAAGCCAACTTGGCTTGCGTTTCTTGGAAATAGATTCCTCCAACAAGCGCTCCTCCATAACCTCCTCATATGAAACCTGTCTAACTGAAAAAGTTCCTGTGGCCTGAGACCCTGTACCTGATGAGCCTGAACCTGTACCACCCGAATCACATGAAGTTGAAACCTGTGAACCTGTAACCCATGAACCTATCCCTGTACCAGAATTCCATGTAGACAGAGTCCCTGAAATTGATGAACCCGTAACCTATGACCCAGTCACTCTTGAAACCTGTGACCCTATACTCTGACTTTGTGATCCTGTCACCTGTGGAGATAGAATTTGCTGCTCCTCCACCTCTAAATCATAAGACTTCCTGAACGCTTTCTCCTCCTCAAATCTGACCTCCCTCCTAACCACAACTTTCTTCTGTGCAGGATGGTATATGCGAAGACCCTTCGAAGTCTCATCATATCCAACAAAAATGCCTTTCTCCGTTGTAGGATCTAACTTTGTCCTATTCTCAGAAGGCACATGAGAGTATGTAAGGCATCCGAATATGCGGAAGTGACCTATCTCAGGTCTCTTCCCGGTGAACATCTCCTCAAGAGTTTTCCAACCCCAAGCTCAGTGTAAACTCATGTTCTGAGCATAAACAGGAGTGCTACAGGCCTCTACCCATAGAAAGAAAGGAAGACTTTACCTGGTGTGGGGTAGCCTCCTCAAATGTAGTAGGCTCTGAATCACTCAAGCTAGTCATTATCGCCATATAACTTGAATATCTCTCTGGTGCCCTGCTCTCTCTGACCTCTCTACTGGGTGGTCCCACAGACTCCTCATCTTCCTTCACAAGATCCTTTAGCCAACAAGGCGTACGTTTGTTGGAAATAGCTTCCTCCTGTAGGTGATCCTCCACAACCTCCTCATCTGACAACTGTCTACCTGAATAAGTACCTGTGGCTTGAGATCCTGTACCTGATGAGCCTGAACCTGTACCACCCGAATCACATGAAGGTGAAACCTGTGAACCTGTCCCTATACAAGAATTCCCTGTAGGCTGAGTCCCTGAAACTGATGAACCTGTAACCTGTGACCTAGTCACTCCTGAAACCTGTGACCCTGTACTTTGATTCTGTGATCCTGTCTCCTGTGGAGATACAATTTGCTCCTCCTCCACCTCTGAATCATAAGACTTCCTGAAGGCTTTCTCCTCCTCAAATCTGACCTCCCTCCTCACCACAACTTTCTTCTGTGCAGGAAGGTATATGCGAAAAGCCTTTGAAGTCTCACCATATCCAACAAAAATGCATTTCTCTGTTATAGGCTCTAACTTTTTCCTCTTCTCAGAAGGGACATGAGAGTATTGAGAGTATGTAAGGGATACAAATATGCGGAAGTGACCTATCTCAGGTCTCTTCTCGGTGAACATCTCCTCAAGAGTTTTACACCCCAAAGCTCGGTGTGGACTCATGTTCTGAACATAAACAAGAGTGCTACAGGCCTCTGCCCATTGAAAGAAAGGAAGACTTTACCTGGTGTGGGGTAGCCTCCTCAAATGTAGTAGGCTCTGAATAACTCATGCTAGTCATTATCGCCATATAACTGGAAAATCTCTCTGGTGCCCTGCTCTCTCTGACCTCTCTCGTGGGTGGTCCCACAGACTCCTCATCTTCCTTCACAAGATCCTTCAGCCAACTTGGCTTATGTTTCTTGGAAATAGATTCCTCCTGCAAGCGCTCCTCCATAACCTCCTCATATGACAAGTGCTTATCTGAAAAAGTACCTATGGCCTGAGATCCTGTACTTGATGAGCCTGAACCTGTACCGCCCGAATCACATGAAGTTGAAACCTGTGAACCTGTGAACCATGAACCTGTCCCTGTACCAAAATTTCCTGTAGACTGATTCCCTGAAACTGATGAACCCGTAACCTGTCACCCAGTCACTCCTGAAACCTGTGACCCTGTACTCACACTCTGTGATCCTGTCACCTGTGGCGATACAATCTGCTGCTCCTCCACCTATGAATCATAAGACTTCCTGAAGGCTTTCTCCTCCTCAAATCTGACCTCCCTCCTCACCACAACTTTCTTCTGTGCAGGAAGGTATATGCCAAAATCCTTTGAAATCTCATGATATCCAACAAAAATGCCTTTCTCTATTATAGGCTCTAACTTTTTCCTCTTCTCCGAAGGGACATGAGAGTATTGAGAGTATGTAAGGGATCCAAATATGCGGAAATGACCTATCTCAGGTCTCTTCCCGGTGAACATCTCCTCAACAGTTTTACACCCCAAAGCTCGGTGTGGACTCATGTTCTGAACATAAACAAGAGTGCTACAGGCCTCTGCCCATTGAAAGAAAGGAAGACTTTACCTGGTGTGGGGTATCCTCCTCAATTGTTGTAGGCTCTGAATAACTCAAGCTAGTCATTATCGCCATATAACTGGAAAATCTCTCTAGTGCCCTGCTCTCTCTGACCTCTCTCCTGGGTGGTCCCATAGACTCCTCATCTTCCTTCACAAGATCCTTAAGCCAAATTGGCTTACGTTTCTTGGAAATAGCTTCCTCTTGCAAGCGCTCCTCCATAACCTCCTCATATGACAATTGTCTACCTGAAAAAGTACCTGTGGCCTAAGATCCTGTACCTAATGAACCTGAACCTTCACCACTCGAATCACATGAAGCTGAAATCTGTGAACGTTTGACCCATGAACCTGTCCCTGTACAAGAATTCCCTGTAGACTGAGTCCCTGAAACTGATGAACCTCTAACCTGTGACCTAGACACTCCTGAAACCTGTGACCCTGTACTTTGACTCTGTGATCCTGTCACCTGTAGAGATCCAATCTGCTGCTCCTCCACCTCTAAACCATACGACTTCCTGAAGGCTTTCTCCTGCTCAAATCTGACCTCCCACATAACCACAACTTTCTTTTGTGCAGGAAGGTATATGCGAAAATCCTTCGAAGTCTCATCATATCCAACAAAAATGCCTTTCTCCGTTGTAGGCCCTAACTATGTCCTCTTCTCAAAAGGGACATGTGAGTATGTAAGATATCCAAATATGCAGAAGTGACCTATCTCAGGTCTCTTCCCGGTGAACATCTCCTCAAGAGTTTTACACCCCAAAGCTCGGTGTTGACTCATGTTCGGAACATAAACAGGAGTGCTACAGGCCTCTACCCATAGAAACAAAGGAAGACTTTACCTGGTGTGGGGTAGCCTCCTCAAATGTAGTAGGCTCCAAATCACTCAAGCTAGTCATTATCGCCATATAACTGGAAAATCCCTCTGGTACCCTGCTCTCTCTGACCTCTCTCCTGGGTGGTCCCACAGACTCCTCATCTTCCTTCACAAGATCCTTAAGCCAACTTGGCTTACATTTCTTGGAAATAGCATCCTCCTACAAGCGCTATTCCATAACCTCCTTATCTGACAACTGTCTACCTGAAAACGTACCTGTGGCCTGAGATCCTGTGCCCGATAAGCCTGAACTTGTACCACCCGAATCACATGAAGCTGAAACCTGTGACCTGTGAACCTGTCCCTGTACCAGAATTCCCTGTAGACAGAGTCCCTGAAACTAATGAACCTGTAACCTGTGACCCAGTCACTCCAAAAACCTATGACCCTGTTCTCTGACTTTGTGATCCTGTCACCTGTGGAGATACAATCTGCTGCTCCTCCACCTCTGAATCATAAGACTTCCTGAAGGCTTTCTCCTCCTCAAATCTGACCTCCCTCCTCACCACAACGTTCTTCTGTGCAGGATGGTATATGCGAAGAGCCTTCGAGATCTCATCATATCCAACAAAAATGCTTTTCTCCATTGTAGGCTCTAACTTTGTACTCTTCTCAGAAGGGAAATCTAAGTATGTAAGGCTTCCAAATATGCGAAAGTGACCTATCTCAAGTCTCTTCCCGGTGAACATCTCCTCAAGAGTTTTACACCCCAAAGCTCGGTGTGGACTCATGTTCTGAACATAATCAGGAGTGCTACAGGCCTCTACGCATAGAAAGAAAGGAAGACTTTACCTTGTATGGGGTAGCCTCCTCAAATGTAGTAGGCTCTGAATCACTTAAGATAGTCATTATCGCCATATAACTGGAAAATCTCTCTGGTGTCGTGCTCTCTCTGACCTCTCTCCTAGGTGGTCCAACAGACACCTCATCTTCCTTCACAAGAGCCTTAAGCCAATTCTGCTTACGTTTCTTGGAAATAGATTCCTCCTGCAAGCGCTCCTCCATAAACTCCTCATCTAACAATTTTCTACCTGAAAAAGTACCTGTGGCCTGAGATCCTGTACCTGATGAGCTTGAAACTGTACCCCCCGAATCACATGAAGCTGAAACTTGTGAACTTGTGACCCGTGAACCTGTCCCTGTACCAGAATTCCCTATAGACTGGGTCCCTGAAACTAATGAACCTATAACCAGTGACCCAGCCACTCCTGAAATCTGTGACCCTGTACTCTGACTCTGTGATCCTGTCACCTGTGGAGATACAATCTGATGCTCCTCCACCTCTGAATCATAAGAATTCCTGAAGGCTTTCTCCTCCTCAAATCTGACCTGCCTCCTCACCACAACTTTCTTTTTTGCAGGAAGGTATATGAGGAAAGCCTTCGAAGTCTCATCATATCCAACAAAAATGCCTTTCTCCGTTGTAGGCTCTAACTTTTTCTTCTTCTCAGAAGGGACATGAGAGTATGTAAGGCAACCAAATATGCGGAAGTGACCTATCTCAGGTCTCTTCCCGGTGAACATCTCCTCAAGAAATTTACACCCCAAAGCTCGATGTGGACTCATGTTCTGAACATAAATAGGAGTGCTATAGGCCTCTGCCCATAGAAAGAAAGGAAGACTTTACCTGGTGTGGGGTAGCCTCCTCAAATGTAGTAGGCTCCGAATCACTCAAGCTAGTCATTATTGCCATATAATTGGAAAATCTCTCTGGTGCTCTGCTCTCTCGGACCTCTCTTCTGGGTGGTCCCACAGACTCCTCATCTTACTTCACAAGATCCTTAAGCCAACTTGGCTTACGGTTCTTGGAAATAGCTTCCTCCTACAAACGCTCCTCCATAACCTCCTTATCTGACAACTGTCTACCCGAAAAAGTACTTGTGGCCTGAGACCCTGAATCTTTACCACCCAAATCACATGAAGTTGAAACCTGTGAACCTGTGAGCCATGAACCTATCCCTGTACCAGAATTCCCTGTAGACTGAGTCCCTGAAACTGATGAACCTGTAACCTGTGACCCTGTACTCTGACTCTGTGATTCCGTCACCTATGGAGATACAATCCGATGCTATTCCACCTCTGAATCATAAGACTTCCTGAAGGCTCTCTCCACCTCAAATCTGACCTCCCTCCTCACCAAAACTTTCTTCTGTGCAGGATGGTATATGCGAAGAGCCTTCGAAGTCTCATCATATCCAACAAAAATTCCTTTCTCCGTTGTAGGCTCTAACTTTATCGTCTTCTCATAAGGGACTTGAGAGTATGTAAGGCATCCAAATATGCGGAAGTGACCTATCTCAGGTCTCTTCCCAGTGAACATCTCCTCAAGAGTTTTACACCCCAAAGCTCGTTGTGGACTCATGTTCTGAACAGAAACAAGAGTGCTACAGGCCTCTGCCCATAGAAAAAGAGGAAGACTTTACCTGGTGTGGGGTAGCCTCCTCAAATATAGTAGGCTCTGAATCACTCAAGCTAGTCATTATCGCCATATAACTTGAATATCTCTCTGGTGCCCTACTCTCTTTGACCTCTCTATTGGGTGGTCCCACAGACTCCTCATCTTCCTTCACAAGATCCTTTAGCCAACAAGGCTTACGTTTGTTGGAAATAGCTTCCTCCTGTAGGTGATCCTCCACAACCTCCTCATTTGACAATTGTCTACCTGAATAAGTACCTGTGGCTTGAGATCCTGTACCTGATGAGCCTGAACCTGTACCACCCGAATCACATGAAGGTGAAACCTGTGAACCTGTCCCTGTACAAGAATTCCCTGT
This sequence comes from Larix kaempferi, assembly GCA_027924585.1. NCBI lineage: Eukaryota > Viridiplantae > Streptophyta > Pinopsida > Pinales > Pinaceae > Larix > Larix kaempferi. The sequence continues at coordinate 2,142,026 of BSBM01000612.1, read as the reverse complement.
AGGCTGAGTCCCTGAAACTGATGAACCTGTAACCTGTGACCTAGTCACTCCTGAAACCTGTGACCCTGTACTTTGATTCTGTGATCCTGTCTCCTGTGGAGATACAATTTGCTCCTCCTCCACCCCTGAATCATAAGACTTCCTGAAGGCTTTCTCCTCCTCAAATCTGACCTCCCTCCTCACCACAACTTTCTTCTGTGCAGGAAGGTATATGCGAAAAGACTTTGAAGTCTCACCATATCCAACAAAAATGCCTTTCTCTGCTATAGGCTCTAACTTTTTCCTCTTCTCAGAAGGGACATGAGAGTATTGAGAGTATGTAAGGGATCCAAATATGCGGAAGTGACCTATCTCAGGTCTCTTCTCGGTGAACATCTCCTCAAGAGTTTTACACCCCAAAGCTCGGTGTGGACTCATGTTCTTGTTAAAATTCAATATGCTAAGACAGAAAATAGCAGCATTACATTCCATTTCACAATAATAGCATATACAGGATCACTGAAGAAACAACAAGCATAGCATAAACACAAGAGACAGAGATTTATCCTGGGAAACCCTCATGGGGTAGAAAACCCAGTAAAGCTTCCTCAATATAGATGACCAGCAAAATACAAAGATGCAAACCCTGAGCATAAACTCCTTCTCCTCCATAGCAGACCTCTCCTCCACAAAAATGCGCCTTTCTCAAGTGAGTGAGTATGTATAATGAGGAACACACCTCCTCTATTTATACACTACTTTGATATGTATTTTACACAAGTACACGTAGGCTCGTATTTAACCAATAGGTTAAATACCCCACTACAACTAACTGGGCCGACCCCTCTAGGGTGGTCTAATAACCCTTTGACCCACATAACACATTTAGGGCCGACCCCCACTAGGGAAGTCTAATAACCCGAGTTACCACATTCCGACGGAGGAATAAACATCTCCGGATATACAATAAGATCTTCACGGAGGAATGAATCATCTCCGGAATAATAAAGTACAAATATAATATTCTTTGAAGTTACAATATTTAACACTCCCCCTTAACGAGAAGGATATTATAACAGCATCTGCAGGAGCATGGAGTCACTACACATGATACATCTATAAATCACTGGAAGCTTTTGTTATCACACCATAGTAGCAGGGCTACTATTCTTGTACAACAGATATTTGCACATTCCAGAGCTTCCTTTATTCCAGAGCATGGCTATATATTTTGGATCACTCATGATCAGAGCAGTACACTATTCAGCCAGTTCCTTTACATTTGAGATGCTGAGATGAGCATCTATATTGGATCACTATCAGATTGTGGATAGCAGTTGTATTCCCCATGCCATGACTGAGTTTCAGGACACTCAGAGAGATGACCGATGTAGCCATTATACCATTGGTACAGAGCAGACAGTAGTGCCCAGAGTTACAGCAGCAGTCTCAGAGGACAGATGATGGTACAGGTTGATGAGCTTTCAGGTATATGACTCAGCAGGTATATCGTGGTGTTATGGTTAGATTGCTTTTATACTTATTCTTATAGCATGTCTTAACACTTAGTGTCATGATCTGGCGATCATATAGATATATGGACCTGGTTGATCTATTATATATATTATATTGTCCCTACTCAGACTTAGAAGTTCACTATTCATACTCATTGGTACATACCCTCCTTAGGGAGAATAGAGGTGATCATTACACCATACTTTGGCTTGCTAGTGTTGGCTCCATCATTTCATTGTCTTCATCCATCCATGGCCTACCTTTTAGATTATCACCCTGACTTACTACTTGACTAGTGGCATGGAGGACTTTTCCCCACTGTAGCCTCTGTATTGGATGAGCTTCCCTGTTTATTGTGTCTCGGCTCTGAGTTGGTGACAAAACTTACCTATGGTGAGTTGGATTTCCTTGTGAATTCCCCCTAGTCACTAAAGTTGTGTTGGCTAAACCTGAAACTTTTAGTGCTGCCATGAATACAAAATCTGGAAAAATGAAATGCTATATCTTGTATGAAAAGCCCATTCATGCAATGTGTTTCTAAACACACATGAATGAGAGGCATGCCAAATGAACATGGCAATGAAAATAAAATGTTATATCTTTTGGAAAATAAATACCTAGGTAAACAAGCTGTCTTTGACACACCTAGAAGTGCTCAGGTAAACAAGTGCCTTAAAAACACACCTGCAGCAGAAAGCCTAAAAAAAAAATGTAAATCTATGCAATGTGTTTATAAACACACATAGATCAAGGCTATGGAAACTTCAGGCCCAAAAGCAATAGAACTTAAATGCTATATCTAAACAATTGCTGGCCTTATTTGTATTATGGATTGTGCGCATCTGTGAAGGTGAATAAACCCTCTTTAAACAACTCATCCATTTGTGAGACACCGCCATTCCCTGTGTTATTGCTCATTCAGTATATGCTATGGTGTATTCCCTTTCCCTTGCCAAAGTGTCACAAAGTCAAGACAGTTAAGTCATCCCTTAGCCTAGCCAGTTAATTGAAGCCTTCACCCTTCACTAGCAAATTGATCACAACTATGAAATGAGTATGATCCTGAAAGTCTAGTCTGAGTAATAATAATAATTAACGACACTATATATTTGGATTTAGATCGCCAGTCATGATTACTCTGTGTTATAATTGTTATTTGAATAAGTTGTAGAGCATATATTAACCTTGACACTTTGCAGCAGCTATTGATGATGATCTGAGTTATATTTGGTCTTGGTTAGACCTAGTTTGACCATGGAGGACCATGGGACATGAGATGTTGGACCTTATGATGATATGGATAGATGATATATGGTCTATGTATACATACATGATGACTCTATGCAGCAGCTACAGGGTTATGATGATGATTCTGGGGTTACAGCAGTGTTTGTATATGTACAGCGCATTATTATTGGCCTTGATCCGGTATATTGGATATTTATTTTGATCATGCAGAGATTCATATGGTGTATGAGTACACATCTTAGATGGATTTGGACCTTCTGAGTCCAATGGGACAGTTTGTTTTCAGTTCCGGGCACTTACAGTGATGATTTAGCCTCAGTAGGCTGTCCTAGTGCAGTTTTGGTCTGTCGTAGGCCCTGTCGGAGCAGATGTGATTTTTATCCGGTTGACCTAGGGCGCTGATGATGGAGGGGGTGGTCCAGCCACTTGTTTTTACCATATTACCACCCTCCCGGACACATTGGTGCCCTCACCTTGACAGCGCCAGCACTCCAGGAGGCTGTTTGGGGCAGTTTCATGCTTCCCGAGGCATTTCAGGATTGGTAGAAATGGCTATTGGGGAAATCGATTTGGGCTACTGAGGCAAAGTTATGGCATGGGATGATCAGTGATGATAGATCGGGACCTTCCACACCTTCTCCAGCAGTTTCAGCTTCATCGGGGCCCGCATCCATTACTTATGGCACTTTCTGTGGATTTTTGAGGTCTTTTGAGGACCACGACTTCACTATGGAGGCACGATTTGGTACTTTCATAATTATTTATTGGTTATTGTGCTATGGGGATTGACCAAGGAGGGATAAAATTACCCCTTGGACCCACCATAAGCCTCTTATGATATTTTGTCATCATGACTTGGTGGGATTCCCCTCTTATAGGGCGATTTTGTCCACTTATATTATATTTTATTAGTGATCCATGTATTTCATTGTTGAGCTCATCTCAACCATTGATTAGAAATTTGTATCTTTTAATCTTAGCCACTCATTCAAAAAGTGGTTAGGGTTTTGGTGCCTCTCCTTCCTATTTAAAGGAGAGAGCCTCTCATTGTAAAGGCACCTTTGGAGCTCTGGAATATTGGAATAGAAGATTTTTTGTGGAGCACATCTCTCTTGGCTTGTGGATTCTCTTGCATATTGAATATAAAGTATCTCTTCTATGTATCATTGTGGATTTTGGTGTTTTTGCTAACCTTTTGACAGGAAAGTCGAATTGGAGAGAGGAGGGCGACTTTTTGAGGGTTATTGTTGGAAGGATCCACATATTCTCTCTTGGGTTGATCTTGTGACAGGGAGTATCATTATTGTATCTTCGTGACATAGTTGATGCTTTCTATTACATCTTTCTACCATTTTCATAATCATCTTGCTTGACTTGTTTCTTTGATCTTGTCTTGTAGGAGGAGGACGATTTGGCTATCTTGGAGAAGGGCGATTTGGTTGGAGCACTTGGATCTCACTCTTGAATATAAACATAGGAGAATGCTATCAACTTGCAAGGTGGCCATAAGCAATTGAGGTAAGATCTACAAGGTATGTGCCTCTTTCATCCATTCTATCTCCATTGGTCATAAAACCCTAATTAAATCAAAACCCCAATTTTGGTATTTTTTTAGATCTACTTAGATCTACCCTTACAATTGAAAAGATATTAAGAACCCACCTCTATAGGATCCACCCCTAGTTGGATCTATAGTTTGGTGGTGATTGGGTAAAAATTGACACACCTTTCAATGCAAAAAGCCTTCTTGAACCTAAATCGATTTTCCTAAGAGAAGCTTGTTGGGTAAGATCTAGCACATGGGTAGGTGAGATCCCACTTGATTTGACATCTAGACACTTGATAACCTATACCCATATCCTTGCTTTGGTGAAAACTACCTTGTGGACATCTCTCCATGTTTTGAGGGGTTGAAACCCCCTTTTGATCTTCTTGGTACCTTAAAACTTAGATCTACTAAGATCTACCCATTGGATTCACTTGAAACTTTGAAGGAACATAGATCGGGGTACTAACATCCCGGATCTACATTTTGGTGGCCATTGGACTTGGTTTGGTCCACCAAACCCATCTTTTGCCCTTCCTTGAGAAAGTCGCACCCCCTTGATGTTTTGAGTTGGACCACTTCTAGGAAGTGGGTGTTTGAGATTTTCAGAGATTTGGAATGCCCATGCCTTGAAACCTAGGTCTAGACTGTCCTTTTGGCCCGATCTACCTTGGGGATTGCATTCCTCGATTTAAGGAATTGTGGTCCACTTTTGGTCATCACTCAAAAACCTAGATCTAGTAAGATCTAACCATTGGATCACATCCAATTCACTTGACTTGGCTTCTAGGTGTCCCGATCTACACTTTGACATCCTTCTTGACTCCATTAGCCCACTAAACAAGGCACTAGCCCATCACCAAGCAAGTCGCACTCCTTGGGATTCGTGTCAAACCTTAGATTTAATACATGGGTACTCCTAGAAACAACTCAAACTCATAGATCTAGCCTAGATCTAACCTATAATACCAACCTCACACTTAACTTCACTTTGTGGGTCCACCTAGAACCATTTCACACTTCCCAAGAAACTAGACCCACTTGTGTAAACAAAAGGTATTATACCTAGTCATCATACCCCATCATGTGGCCTAAACCATACATAGGTTGATACATTAACAAACTAGTACACCTACTTCAACCATACCTTAACCCATAGGTCCACTTAACCTTGCATTGGTTTCTGTAACTCATTACTTACCTACCCGTAGAAACCTTTGTTTGGGTCCAATCAACTGTGATTGGGGTATAGGGTCTCCCCCTTGGTCTAGTTACACCTTGACCTAAAGCGAAGAGTGCCTCGGTTGACGTGACTCCCACCTGCATTGGGAACCGTGGCATCTCTTGGGTCACCTCTTTAGTTGCCTAGCTCCTCTACCGTCCCGGATGGGATACCTCTAGGGGCAACTACAAGTTGTGTGATAACAGCTTTCTCAACATCATCAGTAACTCAAGCAGTTACTGGAACATCATTGTCAACATCAATCATCAACATCACGATCTTTAGCATCGTCTTCATACGATCAGCAGTATCGTCATCAGCAGCATCGTCATCACACGATCAGCATCGTCATTATACGATTAGCAGCATCGTCATCACACGATCAGCATCGTCATTATACGATTAGCAGCATCGTCATCACACGATCAGCAGCATCGTCATCACACGATCAGCAGCATCGTCATCATACGATCAGCAGCATCGTCATCACACGATCAGCAGCATCCGATCAGCAGCATCGTCATCACACAATCATATTTAAGACTATCCCTCCTGGATTTGCTGTCTAAGGATGATTAGTCCAACCACAATCATATTTAAGACTATCCCTCCTGGATTTGCTATCTAAGGATGATTAGTCCAATCACAATCATATTTAAGACTATCCCTCCTGGATTTGCTGTCTAAGGATGATTAGTCCAACCACAATCATATTTAAGACTATCCCTCCTGGATTTGCTGTCTAAGGATGATTAGTCCAACAATTCATTTAGGACAATCCTTCCTTTCGGAATTACTGGATTTACTGTCCAAGGATGATTTAATCCAACAACTCATTTAGGACGATCCTTCCTTTCGGAATTACTGGATTTACTGTCCAAGGATGATTTAATCCCACAATTCATTTAGGACGATCCTTCCTTTCGGAATTACTGGATTTACTGTCCAAGGATGATTTAATCCCACAATTCATTTAGGACGATCCTTCCTTTCGGAATTACTGGATTTACTGTCCAAGGATGATTTAATCCCACAATTCATTTAGGACGATCCTTCCTTTCGGAATTACTGGATTTACTGTCCAAGGATGATTTAATCCCACAATTCATTTAGGACGATCCTTCCTTTCGGAATTACTGGATTTACTGTCCAAGGATGATTTAATCCCACAATTCATTTAGGACGATCCTTCCTTTCGGAATTACTGGATTTACTGTCCAAGGATGATTTAATCCCACAATTCATTTAGGACGATCCTTCCTTTCGGAATTACTGGATTTACTGTCCAAGGATGATTTAATCCCACAATTCATTTAGGACGATCCTTCCTTTCGGAATTACTGGATTTACTGTCCAAGGATGATTTAATCCCACCACAATTCATTTAGGACTATCCTTCCTTTCGGAATTACTGGATTTACTGTCCAAGGATGATTTAATCCAACCACAATTCATTTAGGACTATCCTTCCTTTCGGAATTACTGGATTTACTGTCCAAGGATGATTTAATCCACTCAATTCATTCTCGAAGACCTTACGTCTACGGCTCTCTTTAGGACTGAAAGTCCAGGGATGATCCAATCCCCTCAAGTCCATCAAGGACTTCATTCTCGGAGACCTTGCGTCTACGGCTCTCTTTAGGACTGACAGTCCAGGGATGATCCAATCCCCTCAAGTCCATCAAGGACTTCATTCTCGGAGACCTTACGTCTACGGCTCTTTTTAGGACTGGAAGTCCAGGGATGATCCAATCCCCTCAAGTCCATCAAGGACTTCATTCTCGGAGACCTTACGTCTACGGCTCTCTTTAGGACTGAAAGTCCAGGGATGATCCAATCCCCTCAACTGTCCACTAAGGACTTCATTCTCGGAGACCTTACGTCTACGGTTCTCTTTAGGACTGAAAGTCCAGGGATGATCCAATCCCCTCAACTGTCCACTAAGGACTTCATTCTCGGAGACCTTACGTCTACGGTTCTCTTTAGGACTGAAAGTCCAGGGATGATCCAATCCCCTCAATTGTCCACTAAGGACTTCATTCTCGGAGACCTTACGTCTACGGTTCTCTTTAGGACTGAAAGTCCAGGGATGATCCAATCCCCTCAACTGTATTCTTATCCATACAGGTACAAACATGTATCACATCAAACCATGTATACATCTCATCAAAACATGTACATATCACATCGAACCATATGTACATCAAAACATGTATACATCACTAATCAAAACATGTATACATCACATCAAAACATATGTGCATCAAAAACATGTATACATCACTAATCAAAACATGTATACATCACATCAAAACATATGTGCATTAAAACATGTATACATCACTAATCAAAACATGTACACATCACATCAAAACATATGTACATCAAGACATGTATACATCACATCAAAACATATGTGCATCAAAAACATGTATACATCACTAATCAAAACATGTATACATCACATCAAAACATATGTGCATTAAAACATGTATACATCACTAATCAAAACATGTACACATCACATCAAAACATATGTACATCAAGACATGTATACATCACTAATCAAAATATGTACACATCACATCTAGCATGTATTCTTACTAATACATCTAACATCAAACCATGTATAAGTAAAACTAAGTATTCTAAGTAAGAGAGTCCTAAATCTAAATATTTCTAAGTAACAGGTTACCTCATCATCGACCTTGTTGTTCGATGAGACAATCTCATCAGTAGTGACTATACTACTCCCCCTTTCGAGGAGGGTCCTTTTGAACTACACCAAGCTTGTCTCGGAAGTATTCAAACTTCACTCGAGACAAAGGTTTGGTTGGTAATTTCTTCACTTGACTTAGAGGCTTGGTTAGTACAACGGTAACCTAAAGCCAAACTTCTTCACAACTAGCAGAGCAAGCAGCCATATATTCTACTTGTGCTGAGAGTCACACTAGACAGCTTCCAGCTAAACCACGAGATCATGGCTAATCCCAGACAATAACATCCTCTCGATGTGTTCTTCTTGTCTGATACACTTCCTGCCCAAACAGAATCTGAATAGCCATCTGAAGTCATGATCTTCAAGATAGCATAGATCAAATTCTATCGTGTCCTTTATGTGCCTCATCACATACTTTGCAACTATCAGGTAAACACATCTAGTTTCCACTAGATACTAACTCAAGGTGTTCATAACAAAGCATATATCTAACCTAGTATATGTTAGATATATCAAAGACCCAATAATTTGACTGTACAGAGTTATATCCACTAACTCTGATGAGTTATCCCCTAACAGCTTCAAGCTGGAATCCATAAGAGTGGCCATTCCAACACCTCAAGTCATATTTCTCATCATACTTTCCCTGGTTGAGAAATGTTCCTTCTGAGCCTTGCCATACTTCCAGACCTAGGAAGTAAAGCATTAATTTGAGATCTTTCATTTTTCATTTCTGCATTGAATGAACTTCTGCATATCTATCTGTGCCATCTCTCGTTAGGAGGGTCTACTGAAATGAGCCTCAATATCATTCGAACTCTGTGGTGAGTTCCTTCTTGCATCCATGTCATATGTGTATCTTATTCAACCTTGTAGCAAAGGTTGAGATCCACATCACCCATATTAAGCTTATCAAAATATTATCGATCCTAGGTACCTATACAGAACCTGATTCATACTTCTTCTTTAATTACACCATACTTGGAGCAAACATCTTGTCGTGATTCTCTTCCCCTTTCTAAGAGAATCTTCTAGCCATGAGCCTTCTATATTTTGTTTGATTTGTAAATCTTCTTGTTTGAACATCCACCACTTGTACGGTGTCCATGACCTTTCCTACAAATCAAAATTAAGTACATGATTAGTAATACTTCATAATCATCAAAAGATAACCCATTATGCATACAGATATCATTTACATAGTGATGCAACTATTTTGACCAATACTTTGGCACAACACTTTCCCATATCCTGTATGCATACAGTGGCTATCTAGATGCCTTCCATCTCTACCAGAACATACTATCGAGAGTGTGCACAACTCTCAGCATGTCAGCAAAGAGGTTTCATTCTAGACAAGCAACAATGGAATGTTTGTCCAAGCATATGCACATTAGTTGTATACTGTTCAATGCTCTATGAATGTTTACACTCAGCATTATATATTCTAGGAATACAAATATGCATGCAGGCAATATCATTACTATTTCAAATAGCAACTCAAATACTTATCTTTTATGTTTGTGTGGCTGCCTCCCGCTTGATCTTCTGTATGTCTTTTGAACTTCTATTCATTCTGTACCACTGTGCATGCTCAAGAGTCATCCTCATGATCTCATACACAAACATACACTCATTAGTATATTCTAAATGCTATCAAAACATTATAGTACTAAATAATCTTGAAAACGTATAGTCATGACATTAGTATTCAAGATTTCAGGGAAGTCTTCTTTTACTCATGCATATCATTGATAAGAGATATAATATGCATAATCCCTTGATTACTAACTTTATGAATGAGCATAACCAATCATTCCAAGTATACTTATATAAGGGATCCTAACACAAGGTAACATTCATGGGAAACATACCTGGATTAGTATACCTACTTGGTTATGTACAACATACCTAAACAACCTCTTCAATGATTTAGAGATCCTGAGCTAGAACCTGCATGTCTCATAGGTTAAGCATAATATAACAAAGTTATACATACCTCGTAAGTAGAACAAAGATTATGGATGAGTCTTTGTCTTCATGTTTTCATGGTCATGAAGCCTGATTTGTCTTTTGTGATGTACCTGTATCTTGTTAGCAGACAACCTCAACCTCACACAACACCATAATGCATTAGTACAATCATAAGTGTCAACACCCTAACCAATGAATATCTTCTATCATGCATTCATAATTTTGTTAAGGTGATACAACAAATCTAAAATCAAGATTGTACTAACTGTAATAATCATGAAGACAAACATACCATAAACTTAATCATGAACAAATCTCAAAACATACCTCGATGAGTCATACCTATCGAGATCGCTTGTAATCTCCTTATGTAAAGCCTTAGCCTCATCTCCCTCTGAAACATGAACTCCTTCACTTATGTAGGTGACCAATCCATCTTCTTCTAGGATTAACCCTATCCACTTGATTTGCAAGAACTGGACCTGGAGCTGGATATGGGTTTGTCAGAGAAACCCCAAAAATTCAAACTTTGAATTTCAGACTTCCGAAAGGATAGAAATATGGGCCTTGATGAGCTGATCAAACTGATATATTTAGAATTTGAAAACTGCAAAGTTTTACTCCTCAATTTTTCCTTTGAAACTTTCGGATTCACTGGACGTGACCCTGAACTGGGGTTTGATGAAGCCCACTCTTTTGCCCCATCAAAAAGTTTGAACCAAATCTCTAAGCTTCTATTTTTCTGAGGAGCTTCCAGCCGTGGTCACAGATTTCAAAAATTCCCATTTTTACAGAAGCCCTAATTTTCCACTTTTCTGATCAAAGTCCCGAACTAGGGTCTAATCAAGCCCGGCCTTCTGCCCAACCAAAAATTCTGATCTTGGTCTCTAAATTTCTATTTTGATGAGTAGCATCCAGCCGTGGTCTCCGATTACAAAAATTCCAACTTTCTTCAAAGCCCTAAATTTTGGAAGCCATGAATGAAGGTACCAAAAAATAATTCTGTTTTGACAGAAATATGTACCTGATTGTTTCTGGTGTAACTCCGAAATTTTTGATCCACAGGGTCTGAAAAAGTTTTCTGAGATAGCCTGACCTGTTAGCTTTCCATCCTGACAGGTCTGACCTCAATTGGATGTTCTGAGAGAGAGTTATGCCAAATGTCGCAACGTGACCTGTTTTGGGAAAATACAGGAGAGCGAACTTGTACGGCGTGCCACGTGTCACTGTTTGACCTTCGGCCTCTGAAAAAGTTTTTTGAGATAGCTCGGCCTGTTATCTTTCCATCCTGACAGGTCTGACCTCAATTGGATTCTCTGAGAGAGAGTTATGCCAAGTGTCGCAACGTGACCTGTTTATGGGATAATACAGGAGAGCGCACTTGTACGGAGTGCCACGTGTCACTGGTTCAACTTCGGCCTCTGAAAAAGTTTTCTGAGATAGTGCAGACTGTGTACTACCTGTCACTTTTTACGAAATTTCATTTGGAGCTTCCTAGCCCAAGATATGACCTTTTTCCCAAGGTCACCTGATTTTGACTCAGATCTGGAAGAGGCAGAAACCCTATATTGTACAGATCATAAATCACAAAGTACAACGAATTAGAGGTTGTCCTTTGGACACAAGGTACCTGGAGATTTTATCTTCGTCCTGTAACAATTTCAGATCCGAAAACTTCGCCAAAACGGATTTATAGCGAAAGTGCTACGATGACTGGTTTTTGCTATGTAAAACCCTAACCTTCAAATTGTCGTAAGTAAAGCAAGTGTCTTTAGTGCCATACCTTGTCTTCCTTCAGGTTAGCTCTGATTCCATGTTAAAATTCAATATGCTAAGACAGAAAATAGCAGCATTACATTCCATTTCACAATAATAGCATATACAGGATCACTGAAGAAACAACAAGCATAGCATAAACACAAGAGACAGAGATTTATCCGGGGAAACCCTCATGGGGTAGAAAACCCAGTAAAGCTTCCTCAATATAGATGACCAGCAAAATACAAAGATGCAAACCCTGAGCATAAGCTCCTTCTCCTCCATAGCAGACCTCTCCTCCACAAAAATGCGCCTTTCTCAAGTGAGTGAGTATGTATAATGAGGAACACACCTCCTCTATTTATACACTACTTTGATATGTATTTTACACAAGTACACGTAGGCTCGTATTTAACCAATAGGTTAAATACCCCACTACAACTAACTGGGCCGACCCCTCTAGGGTGGTCTAATAACCCTTTGACCCACATAACACATTTAGGGCCGACCCCCACTAGGGAAGTCTAATAACCCGAGTTACCACATTCCGACGGAGGAATAAACATCTCCGGATATACAATAAGATCTTCACGGAGGAATGAATCATCTCCGGAATAATAAAGTACAAATATAATATTCTTTGAAGTTACAATATTTAACAGTTCTGAACATAAACAAGAGTGCTACAGGCCTCTGCCCATTGAAAGAAAGGAAGACTTTACCTGGTGTGGGGTAGCCTCCTCAAATGTAGTAGGCTCTGAATAACTCAAGCTAGTCATTATCGCCATATAACTGGAAAATCTCTCTGGTGCCCTGCTCTCTCTGACCTCTCTCGTGAGTGGTCCCACAGACTCCTCATCTTCCTTCACAAGATCCTTCAGCCAACTTGGCTTAAGTTTCTTGGAAATAGCTTCCTCCTGCAAGCGCTCCTCCATAACCTCCTCATCTGACAAGTGCTTACCTGAAAAAGTACCTGTGGCTTGAGATCCTGTACCTGATGAGCGTGAACTTGTACCACCCGAATCACATGAAGTTGAAACCTGTGAACCTGTGACCCATGAACTTGTCCCTGTACCAGAATTTCCTGTACACTGATTCCCTGAAACTGATGAACCCGTAACCTGTGACCCAGTCACTCCTGAAACCTGTGACCCTGTACTCACACTCTGTGATCCTGTCACCTGTGGCAATACAATCTGCTGCTCCTCCACCTCTGAATCATAAGACTTCCTGAAGGCTTTCTCCTCCTCAAATCTGACCTCCCTCCTCACCACAACTTTCTTCTGTGCAGGAAGGTATATGCCAAAATCCTTTGAAGTCTCATCATATCCAACAAAAATGCCTTTCTCTATTATAGGCTCTAACTTTTTCCTCTTCTCCGAAGCGACATGAGAGTATTGAGAGTATGTAAGGGATCCAAATATGCAGAAGTGACCTATCTCAGGTCTCTTCCCGGTGAACATCTCCTCAAGATTTTTACACCCCAAAGCTCGGTGTGGACTCATGTTCTGAACATAAACAAGAGTGCTACAGGCCTCTGCCCATTGAAAGAAATGAAGACTTTACCTAGTGTGGGGTAGCCTCCTCAATTGTGGTAGGCTCTGAATAACTCAAACTAGTCATTATCGCCATATAACTGGAAAATCTCTCTGGTGCCCTGCTCTCTCTAACCTCTCTCCTGGGTGGTCCCATAGACTCCTCATCTTCCTTCACAAGATCCTTAAGCCAAATTGGCTTACGTTTCTTGGAAATAGCTTCCTCCTGCAAGCGCTCCTCCATAACCTCCTCATATGACAATTGTCTAGCTGAAAAAGTACCTGTGGCCTAAGATCCTGTACCTAATGAACCTGAACCTTCACCACTCGAATCACATGATGCTGAAATCTGTGAACGTTTGACCCATGAACCTCTCCCTGTACCAGAATTCCCTGTAGACTGAGTCCCTAAAACTGATGAACCTCTAACCTGTGACCTAGACACTCCTGAAACCTGTGACCCTGTACTTTGAGTCTGTGATCCTGTCACCTGTAGAGATACAATCTGCTGCTCCTCCACCTCTAAACCATAAGACTTCCTGAAGGCTTTCTCCTGCTCAAATCTGACCTCCCACATAACCACAACTTTCTTCTGTGCAGGAAGGTATATGCGAAAATCCTTCGAAGTCTCATCATATCCAACAAAAATGCCTTTCTCCATTGTAGGCTCTAACTTTGTCCTCTTCTCAAAAGGGACATGAGAGTATATAAGATATCCAAATATGCAGATGTGACCTATCTCAGGTCTCTTCCCCGTGAACATCTCCTCAAGAGTTTTACACCCCAAAGCTTGGTGTGGATTGATGTTCTAAACATAAACAGGAGTGCTACAGGCCTCTCCCCATAAAAATAAAGGAAGACTTTACCTGCTGTGCGGTAGCCTCCGCAAATGTAGTAGGCTCCGAATCACTCAAGCTAGTCATTATCGCCATATATCTGGAAAATCTCTCTGGTGCCCTACTCTCTCTGACCTCTCTCCTGGGTGGTCCCATAGACTCCTTATCTTCCTTCACAAGATCCTTAAGCAAAATTGGCTTACGTTTCTTGGAAATAGCTTCCTCCTGCAAGCGCTCCTCCATAACCTCCTCATATGACAATTGTCTACCTGAAAAAGTACCTGTGGCCTAAGATCCTGTACCTAATGATCCTGAACCTTCACCACCCGAATCACATGAGGCTGAAATCTGTGAACGTTTGACCTGTGAACCTGTCCCTGTACCAGAATTCCCTGTAGAGTGAGTCCCAGAAACTGATGAACCTCTAACCTGTGACCCAGTCACTCCTGAAACCTGTGACCCTGTACTTTGACTCTATGATCCTGTCACCTGTGGAGATACAATCTGTTGCTCCTCCACCTCTAAACCATAAGACTTCCTGAAGGCTTTCTCCTACTAAAATATGACCTCCCACATCACCACAACTTTCTTCTGTGCAGGAAGGTATATGCGAAAATCGTTCGAAGTCTCATCATATCCAACAAAAATGCCTTTCTCCGTTGTAGGCTCTAACTTTGTCCTCTTCTCAAAAGGGACATGAGAATATGTAAGATATCCAAATATGCAGAAGTGACCTATCTCAGGTCTCTTCCCGGTGAACATCTCCTCAAGAGTTTTACACCCCAAAGCTCGGTGTTGACTCATGTTTGGAACATAAACAGGAGTGCTACAGGCCTCTACCCATAGAAACAAAGGAAGACTTTACCTGGTGTGGGGTAGCCTCCTCAAATGTAGTAGGCTCCAAATCACTCAAGCTAGTCATTATCGCCATATAACTGGAAAATCCCTCTGGTACCCTGCTCTCTCTAACCTCTCTCCTGGGTGGTCCCACAGACTCCTCATCTTCCTTCACAAGATCCTTAAGCCAACTTGGCTTACGTTTCTTGGAAATAGCATCCTCCTACAAGCGCTATTCCATAACCTCCTTATCTGACAACTGTCTACCTGAAAACGTACCTGTGGCCTGAGATCTTGTGCCCGATAAGCCTGAACTTGTACCACCCGAATCACATGAAGCTGAAACCTGTGACCTGTGAACTTGTCCCTGTACCAGAATTCCCTGTAGACAGAGTCCCTGAAACTAATGAACCTGTAACCTCTGACCCAGTCACTCCAAAAACCTGTGACCCTGTTCTCTGACTCTGTGATCCTGTCACCTGTGGAGATGCAATCTGCTGCTCCTCCACCTCTGAATCATAAGACTTCCTGAAGGCTTTCTCCACCTCAACTCTGACCTCCCTCCTCACCACAACGTTCTTCTGTGCAGGATGGTATATGCGAAGAGCCTTCGAGGTCTCATCATATCCAACAAAAATGCCTTTCTCCATTGTAGGCTCTAACTTTGTACTCTTCTCAGAAGCGAAATCCAAGTATGTAAGGCATCCAAATATGCGAAAGTGACCTATCTCAAGTCTCTTCCCGGTGAACATCTCCTCAAGAGTTT
This sequence comes from Larix kaempferi, assembly GCA_027924585.1. Classification (NCBI taxonomy): domain Eukaryota; kingdom Viridiplantae; phylum Streptophyta; class Pinopsida; order Pinales; family Pinaceae; genus Larix; species Larix kaempferi. Next base: position 2,126,091 of record BSBM01000612.1, on the reverse strand, counting down.
TACACCCCAAAGAACGGTGTGGACTCATGTTCTGAACATAATTAGGAGTGCTACAGGCCTATGCCCATTGAAAGAAAGGAAGACTTTACCTGGTGTGGGGTAGCCTCCTCAAATGTAGTAGGCTCTGAATAACTCAAGCTAGTCATTATCGCCATATAACTGGAAAATCTGTCTGGTGCCCTGCTCTCTCTGACCTCTCTCGTGAGTGGTCCCACAGACTCCTCATCTTCCTTCACAAGATCCTTCAGCCAACTTGGCTTATGTTTCTTGGGAATAGCTTCCTCCTGCAAGCGCTCCTCCATAACCTCCTCATCTGACAAGTGCTTACCTGAAAAAGTACCTGTGGCCTGAGATCCTCTGCCTGATGAGCCTGAACCTGTACCACCCGAATCACATGAAGTTGAAACCTGTGAACCTGTGACCCATGAACTTGTCCCTGTACCAGAATTTCCTGTAGACTGATTCCCTGAAACTGATGAACCCGTAACCTGTGACCTAGTCACTCCTGAAACCTGTGACCCTGTACTCACACTCTGTGATCCTGTCACCTGTGGCAATACAATCTGCTGCTCCTCCACCTCTGAATCATAAGACTTCCTGAAGGCTTTCTCCTCCTCAAATCTGACCTCCCTCCTCACCACAACTTTCTTCTGTGCAGGAAGGTATATGCCAAAATCCTTTGAAGTCTCATCATATCCAACAAAAATGCCTTTCTCTATTATAGGCTCTAACTTTTTCCTCTTCTCCGAAGGGACATGAGAGTATTGAGAGTATGTAAGGGATCGAAATATGCAGAAGTGACCTATCTCAGGTCTCTTCCCGCTGAGCATCTCCTCAAGAGTTTTACACCCCAAAGCTCGGTATGGACTCATGTTCTGAACATAAACATGAGTGCTACAGGCCTCTGCCCATTGAAAGAAAGGAAGACTTTACCTGGTGTGGGGTAGCCTCCTCAATTGTGGTAGGCTCTGAATAACTCAAGCTAGTCATTATCGCCATATAACTGGAAAATCTCTCTGGTGCCCTGCTCTCTCTGACCTCTCTCCTGGGTGGTCCCATAGACTCCTCATCTTCCTTCACAAGATCCTTAAGCCAAATTGGCTTACGTTTCTTGGAAATAGCTTCCTCCTGCAAGCGCTCCTCCATAACCTCTTCATATGACAATTGTCTAGCTGAAAAAGTACTTGTGGCCTAAGATCCTGCACCTAATGAACCTGAACCTTCACCACTCGAATAACATGAAGCTGAAATCTGTGAACGTTTGACCCATGAACCTCTCCCTGTACCAGAATTCCCTGTAGACTGAGTCCCTGAAACTGATGAACCTCGAACCTGTGACCTAGACACTCCTGAAACCTGTGACCCTGTACTTTGACTCTGTGATGCTGTCACCTGTAGAGATACAATCTGCTGCTCCTCCACCTCTAAACCATAAGACTTCCTGAAGGCTTTCTCCTGCTCAAATCTGACCTCCCACATAACCACAACTTTCTTCTGTGCAGGAAGGTATATGCAAAAATCCTTCGAAGTCTCATCATATCCAACAAAAATGCCTTTCTCCGTTGTAGGCTCTACCTTTGTCCTCTTCTGAAAAGGGACATGAGAGTATGTAAGATATCCAAATATGCGGAAGTGACCTATCTCAGGTCTCTTCCCGGTGAACATCTCCTCAAGAGTTTTACACCCCAAAGCTCGGTGTGGATTGATGTTCTAAACATAAACAGGAGTGCTACAAGCCTCTCCCCATAAAAATAAAGGAAGACTTTACCTGCTGTGCGGTACCCTCCGCAAATGTAGTAGGCTCCGAATCACTCAAGCTAGTCATTATCGCCATATAGTTGGAAAATCTCTCTGGTGCCCTACTCTCTCTGACCTCTCTCCTGGGTGGTCCCATAGACTCCTCATCTTCCTTCACAAGATCCTTAAGCAAAATTGGCTTACGTTTCTTGGAAATAGCTTCCTTCTGCAAGCGCTCCTCCATAACCTCCTCATATGACAATTGTCTACCTGAAAAAGAACCTGTGGCCTAAGATCCTGTACCTAATGAACCTGACCCTTCACCACCCGAATCACATGAAGCTGAAATCTGTGAACGTTTGACCTGTGAACCTGTCCCTGTACCAGAATTCCCTTTAGACTGAGTCCCAGAAACTGATGAACCTCTAACCTGTGACCCAGTCACTCCTGAAACCTGTGACCCTGTACTTTGACTCTATGATCCTGTCACCTGTGGAGATACAATCTGTTGCTCCTCCACCTCTAAACCATAAGACTTCCTGAAGGCTTTCTCCTACTCAAATATGACCTCCCACATCACCACAACTTTCTTCTGTGCAGGAAGGTATATGCGAAAAGCCTTCGAAGTCTCATCATATCCAACAAAAATGCCTTTCTCCGTTGTAGGCTCTAACTTTGTCCTCTTCTCAAAAGGGACATGAGAATATGTAAGATATCCAAATATGCAGAAGTGACCTATCTCAGGTCTCTTCCCGGTGAACATCTCCTCAAGAGTTTTACACCCCAAAGCTCGGTGTGGACTCATGTTCTGAACATAAACAGGAGTGCTACAGGCCTCTACCCATAGAAACAAAGGAAGACTTTACCTGGTGTGGGGTAGCCTCCTCAAATGTAGTAGGCTCCAAATCACTCAAGCTAGTCATTATCGCCATATAACTGGAAAATCCCTCTAGTACCCTGCTCTCTCTATCCTCTCTCCTGGGTGGTCCCACAGACTCCTCATCTTCCTTCACAAGATCCTTAAGCCAACTTGGCTTACGTTTCTTGGAAATAGCATCCTCCTACAAGCGCTATTCCATAACCCCCTTATCTGACAACTGTCTACCTGAAAACGTACCTGTGGCCTGAGATCTTGTGCCCGATAAGCCTAAACTTGTACCACCCGAATCACATGAAGCTGAAACCTGTGACCTGTGAACTTGTCCCTGTACCAGAATTCCCTGTAGACAGAGTCCCTGAAACTAATGAACCTGTAACCTGTGACCCTGTACTTTGACTCTATGATCCTGTCACCTGTGGAGATACAATCTGCTGCTCCTCCACCTCTAAACCATAAGACTTCCTGAAGGCTTTCTCCTGCTCAAATCTGACCTCCCACATAACCACAACTTTCTTCTGTGCAGGAAGGTATATGCGAAAATCCTTCGAAGTCTCATCATAACCAACAAAAATGACTTTCTTCGTTGTAGGCTCTAACTTTGTCCTCTTCTCAAAAGGGACATGAGAGTATGTAAGATATTCAAATATGCGGAAGTGACCTATCTCAGGTCTCTTCCCGGTGAACATCTCCTCAAGAGTTTTACACCCCAAAGCTCGGTGTGGATTGATGTTCTAAACATAAACAGGAGTGCTACAGGCCTCTCCCCATAAAAATAAAGGAAGACTTTACCTGCTGTGCGGTAGCCTCCGCAAATGTAGTAGGCTCCGAATCACTCAAGCTAGTCATTATCGCCATATAGCTGGAAAATCTCTCTGGTGCCCTACTCTCTCTGACCTCTCTCCTGGGTGGTCCCATAGACTCCTCATCTTCCTTCACAAGATCCTTAAGCAAAATTGGCTTACGTTTCTTGGAAATAGCTTCCTCCTGCAAGCGCTCCTCCATAACCTCCTCATATGACAATTGTCTACCTGAAAAAGTACCTGTGGCCTAAGATCCTGTACATAATGAACCTGAACCTTCACCACCCGAATCACATGAAGCTGAAATCTGTGAACGTTTGACCTGTGAACCTCTCCCTGTACCAGAATTCCCTGTAGACTGAGTCCCAGAAACTGATGAACCTCTAACCTGTGACCCAGTCACTCCTGAAACCTGTGACCCTGTACTTTGACTCTATGATCCTGTCACCTGTGGAGATACAATCTGTTGCTCCTCCACCTCTAAACCATAAGACTTCCTGAAGGCTTTCTCCTACTCAATTATGACCTCCCACATCACCACAACTTTCTTCTGTGCAGGAAGGTATATGCGAAAAGCCTTCGAAGTCTCATCATATCCAACAAAAATGCCTTTCTCCGTTGTAGGCTCTAACTTTGTCATCTTCTCAAAAGGGACATGAGAGTATGTAAGATATCCAAATATGCAGAAGTGACCTATCTCAGGTCTCTTCCCGGTGAAAATCTCCTCAAGAGTTTTACACCCCAAAGCTCGGTGTGGACTCATGTTCTGAACATAAACAGGAGTGCTACAGGCCTCTACCCATAGAAACAAAGGAAGACTTTACCTGGTGTGGGGTAGCCTCCTCAAATGTAGTAGGCTCCAAATCATTCAAGCTAGTCATTATCGCCATATAACTGGAAAATCCCTCTGGTACCCTGCTCTCTCTGACCTCTCTCCTGGGTGGTCCCACAGACTCCTCATCTTCCTTCACAAGATCCCTAAGCCAACTTGGCTTACGTTTCTTGGAAATAGCATCCTCCTACAAGCGCTATTCCATAACCTCCTTATCTGACAACTGTCTACCTGAAAACGTACCTGTGGCCTGAGATCTTGTGCCTGATAAGCCTGAACTTGTACCACCCGAATCACATGAAGCTAAAACCTGTGACCTGTGAACTTGTCCCTGTACCAGAATTCCCTGTAGACAGAGTCCCTGAAACTAATTAACCTGTAACCTCTGACCCAGTCACTCCAAAAACCTGTGACCCTGTTCTCTGACTCTGTGATCCTGTCACCTGTGGAGATACAATCTGTTGCTCCTCCACCTTTGAATCATAAGGCTTCCTGAAGGCTTTCTCCTCCTCAACTCTGACCTCCCTCCTCACCACAACGTTCTTCTGTGCAGGATGGTATATGCGAAGAGCCTTCGAGGTCTCATCATATCCAACAAAAATGCCTTTCTCCATTGTAGGCTCTAACTTTGTACTCTTCTAAGAAGGGAAATCCAAGTATGTAAGGCACCCAAATATGCGAAAGTGACCTATCTCAAGTCTCTTCCCGGTGAACATCTGCTCAAGAGTTTTACACCGCAAAGCTCGGTGTGGACTCATGTTCTGAACATAATCAGGAGTGCTACAGGCCTCTACGCATAGAAAGAAAGGAAGACTTTAGCTGGTATGGGGTAGCCTCCTCAAATGTAGTAGGCTCTGAATCACTTAAGCTAGTCATTATCGCCATATAACTGGAAAATCTCTCTGGTGTCGTGCTCTCTCTGACCTCTCTCCTAGGTGGTCCAACAGACACCTCATCTTCCTTCACAAGAGCCTTAAGCCAATTCTGCTTACGTTTCTTGGAAATAGCTTCCTCCTGCAAGCGCTCCTCCATAAACTCCTCATCTAACAACTATCTACCTGAAAAAGTACCTGTGGCCTGAGATCCTGTACCTGATGAGCTTGAAACTGTACCCCCCGAATCACATGAAGCTGAAACCTGTCAACTTGTGACCCGTGAACCTGTCCCTGTACCAGAATTCCCTATAGCTTGGGTCCCTGAAACTAATGAACCTATAACCAGTGACCCAGTCGCTCCTGAAATCTGTGACCCTGTACTCTGACTCTGTGATCCTGTCACCTGTGGAGATACAATCTGCTGCTCCTCCACCTCTGAATCATAAGACTTCCTGAAGGCTTTCTCCTCCTCAAATCTGACCTCCCTCCTCACCACAACTTTCTTTTGTGCAGGAAGGTATATGCGGAAAGCCTTCGAGGTCTCATCATATCCAACAAAAATGCCTTTCTCCATTGTAGGCTCTAACTTTTTCTTCTTCTCAGAAGGGGCATGAGAGTATGTAAGGCAACCAAATATGCAGAAGTGACCTATCTCAGGTCTCTTCCCGGTTAACATCTCCTCAAGAAATTTACACCCCAAAGCTCGATGTGGACTCATGTTCTGAACATAAATAGGAGTGCTATAGGCCTCTGCCCATAGAAAGAAAGGAAGACTTTACCTGGTGTGGGGTAGCCTCCTCAAATGTAGTAGGCTCCGAATCACTCAAGCTAGTCATTATTGCCATATAACTGGAAAATCTCTCTGGTGCTCTGCTCTCTCGGACCTCTCTTCTGGGTGGTCCCACAGACTCCTCATCTTACTTCACAAGATCCTTAAGCCAACTTGGCTTATGGTTCTTGGAAATAGCTTCCTCCTACAAACGCTCCTCCATAACCTCCTTATCTGTCAACTGTCTACCTGAAAAAGTACCTGTGGCCTGAGACCCTGAACCTGTACCACCCGAATCACATGAAGTTGAAACCTGTGAACCTGTGACCCATTAACCTGTCCCTATACCAGTATTCCCTATAGACTGAGTCCCTGAAACTGATGAACCTGTAACCTGTGACCCTGTATTCTGACTCTGTGATCCTGTCACCTATGGAGATACAATCTGATGCTATTCCACCTCTGAATCATAAGACTTCCTGAAGGCTTTCTCCACCTCAAATTTGACCTCCCTCCTCACCAAAACTTTCTTTTGTGCAGGATGGTATATGCGAAGAGCCTTCGAAGTCTCATCATATCCAACAAAAATTCCTTTCTCCGTTTTAGGCTGTAACTTTATCGTCTTCTCAGAACAGACTTGAGAGTATGTAAGGCATCCAAATATGCGGAAGTGACCTATCTCAGGTCTCTTCCCAGTGAACATCTCCTCGAGTTTTACACCCCAAAGCTCGTTGTGGACTCATGTTTTGAACAGAAACAAGAGTGCTACAGGCCTCTGCCCATAGAAAAAGAGTAAGACTTTACCTGGTGTGGGGTAGCCTCCTCAAATGTAGTAGGCTCTGAATCACTCAAGCTAGTCATTATCACCATATAACTTGAATATCTCTCTGGTGCCCTGCTCTCTCTGACCTCTCTACTGGGTAGTCCCACAGACTCCTCATCTTCCTTCACAAGATCCTTTAGCCAACAAGGCTTACGTCTGTTGGAAATAGCTTCCTCCTGTAGGTGATCCTCCACAACCTCCTCATCTGAAAACTGTCTACCTGAATAAGTACCTTAGGCTTGAGATCCTTTACCTAATGAGCCTGAACCTGTACCACCCGAATCACATGAAGGTGAAACCTGTGAACCTGTCCCTGTACAAGAATTCCCTGTAGGCTGAGTCCCTGAAACTGATGAACCTGTAACCTGTGACCTAGTCACTCCTGAAACCTGTGACCCTGTACTTTGATTCTGTGATCCTATCTCCTGTGGAGATACAATTTGCTCCTCCTCCACCCCTGAATCATAAGACTTCCTGAAGGATTTCTCCTCCTCAAATCTGACCTCCCTCCTCACCACAACTTTCTTCTGTGCAGGAAGTTATATGCGAAAAGCCTTTGAAGTCTCACCATATCCAACAAAAATGCCTTTCTCTGTTATAGGCTCTAACTTTTTCCTCTTCTCAGAAGGGAAATGAGAGTATTGAGAGTATGTAAGGGATCCAAATATGCGGAAGTGACCTATCTCAGGTCTCTTCTCGATGAACATCTCCTCAAGAGTTTTACACCCCAAAGCTCGGTGTGGACTCATGTTCTCAACATAAACAAGAGTGCTACAAGCCTCTGCCCATTGAAAGAAAGGAAGACTTTACCTGGTGTGGGGTAACCTCCTCAAATGTAGTAGGCTCTGAATAACTCAAGCTAGTCATTATCGCCATATAACTGGAAAATCTCTCTGGTGCCGTGCTCTCTCTAACCTCTCTCGTGGGTGGTCCCACAGACTCCTCATCTTCCTTCACAAGATCCTTCAGCCAACTTGGCTTACGTTTCTTGGAAATAGCTTCCTCTTGCAAGCGCTCCTCCATAACCTCCTAATCTGACAAGTGCTTACCTGAAAATTTACCTGTGGCCTGAGATCATGTACCTGATGAGCCTGAACCTGTACCACCCGAATCACATAAAGTTGAAACCTGTGAACTTGTGACCCATGAACTTGTCCCTGTACCAGAATTTCCTATAAACTGATTCCCTGAAACTGATGAACCCGTAACCTGTGACCCAGTCACTCCTGAAACCTGTGACCCTGTACTCACACTCTGTGATCCTGTCACCTGTGGCGATACAATCTGCTGCTCCTCCACCTCTGAATCATAAGACTTCCTGAAGGCTTTCTCCTCCTCAAATCTGACCTCCCTCCTCACCACAACTTTCTTCTGTGCAGGAAGGTATATGCTAAAATCCTTTGAAGTCTCATCATATCCAACAAAAATACCTTTCTCTATTATAGGCTCTAACTTTTTCCTCTTCTCTGAAGGGACATGAGAGTATTGAGAGTATGTAAGGGATCCAAATATGCAAAAGTGACCTATCTCAGGTCTCTTCCCGGTGAACATCTCCTCAAGAGTTTTACACCCCAAAGCTCGGTGTGGACTCGTGTTCTGAACATAAACAAGAGTGCTTCAGGCCTCTGCCCATTGAAAGAAAGGAAGACTTTACCTGGTGTGGGGTAGCCTCCTCAATTGTGGTAGGCTCTGAATAACTCAAGCTAGTCATTATCGCCATATAACTGGAAAATCTCTCTGGTGCCCTGCTCTCTCTGACCTCTCTCCTGGGTGGTCCCATAGACTCTGTTATCACACCATAGTAGCCGGGCTACTATTCTTGTACAGCAGATATCTGCACATTCCAGAGCCTACATTTTTCCAGAGCATGGCTATATATTTTGGATCACTCATGATCAGAGCAGTGCATTATTCAGATTTATGTATGACCTTGTGTCAAGGCTGAGCCTTGATAGTTCAGATTTGATGACTGATGTGACCACTTATCCCATTACAGTTTCAGTTCAGTGCCTAGAGGTGTATTACAGCAGTGTTTCAGATGATACTTGACGATTATTATTATGATGATGTGGTATGATCTATGGATATGTTCTCACTGACTGTGGATTATTAGCTTGTTGATTTAGTCATGATCATGGCATGTGCTTGGTATATTATTCCTGATGTGGCAAACTATTTAAAATGAACTGTAAATTATAAAATGGACAATTGCTTGCACATTTAGATCATTTAACAAAACTCACTGGTTTTTCACCTTACATAGATATGGTCTTTCCCGACACCAGTTGTCTGCTAGTGTAGGCTCCATATTCACTTGTCTCCATCCATACATGACCTTCCTGTTTGACTTTAAACCCTGATTTGTCTCATTTGACTTTCTAATACCGAGGACTTCCCCATTTTTCTACCTCTGTGTTTGGACCGCATCCCTGTTTATTCAGTGTCTCGGCTCTGAGTTGGTGACAGAACTTGCCTTTGGTGAGTTGGATTGTAGGCCTAAATCATTCTGGTCAGTTGTCCCGATGTTTGGCATTGGCTCGAACTCCCCCTAGTCACTTGAGATGTTGTTGGCTAAAACTGAAAGCTCATGTTCTACCTATGGAAACTTAATAAATTCGCCCATGGAAAGAAAAAAGGGCAAGAGCGATGAAAAGCTAAAAAATACTCCTCGAAGAGTATAAGAAAGGTCCAAAAAGCAATGGTTCTTAAAAGCTATATCTAAACAATTGTTGACCTTATAAATATGTGAAAAACATGCCCTGGATGCAAGCTGCAACTAGTTGTGCTTCTCAGCACATCTGAAATCCGAAGGGTTATGTAGGCCAAAAAGGCCATGGAATAAAATTGAATGATCCTAATGAACCTGGATCAACTTGATGTAGACATGATGCCTAAGTTGAATAAGCACTCTCTAAACAACTTATCCATTTGTGAGACACAGCCATTCCCCGTGTTCCTTTTGTCCAGCACAGAGTTTGTAGCTTCCCCCTTCTCCCAGTCCAAAGTATTTTTGAGTTAAGTTAGACAAGTCAAACCCTTGGCCCAACCTTGCTCCTAGCCTTCATCCTTCACTAGCAGTTTGACCATGTCCAATGGGTGAGTTTGTCATTTGAACTATTGTGCAAGTAATTTTATATAACAACGGAATATGTTAACTTGATTAATGCCACTGAATGGAATTTATACTTTGAGCTTAGCTGTGGGAATGATTAGAGAAGCATTGTCTTAGTCTACTGATGTGATTTATCCTTGATTATATATTCTTGGGATCCGTGATGATGTGGACCATGTATGGATGATTATTGATGATGATTTATGGGCCCACATGTTTGATGATGATATCATATGATGGACATATGATACAGATGATGTTTTGATCCAGTTCAGCAGGTTTATTACTACTTCAAATCAGCAGATCATACATTGTCCATATATGGTGGACCCTACAGCAGGCCCATTAGGGCAACCCAGGGTGTATGAGTACTCATTCCTAGTGGATTTGGGTCTTCTGGATCCATTGAGACACTTATCTTTCAGTTCCGGGCACTTCTGACAGTGATTGATGCAGTTTTACACTTGTTGACCAAATTGGGGGCTGATTTCCCAGCCTGAGCAGCAGGGGCCCCGAGAGGCCAGTTCACCTAGGGCGCTGATGATGGAGGGGGTGGTCCAGCCACTTGTTATTACCATTTATCCCCCCTTCCGGAGAGCCTGGTGGGCTCAGATGGACAGCGCTAGCACCCTAGGAGGCAGTTTTGGCACTTTCACAGTTCCCGAGGCAGTTAAAAAATGGGAAAAAGTGGTCACTGAGGAAATCGATTTGGGCAATTGAGGCAAGGTTTTGGCATTTGGTCTTCACAGAGGTCTTCCAGGGTGGCATCACTACCTTCCAGTCAGTTTTCACCATGTGGGTATGCCCAGATTGATCATAGGAGGACATTTACTGCTTGACTGTCATGGATTCTGAGGACAGTTTTGATCATTTATATTATATTGGACATATTTTATTATTTTATTGTGCCTTGGGGATGAGCTAGTAAGGATTAATACCTCCTAGCCCCACCATGAGCTTATATTTTCATGTCCTAGTCACCATGAGGTGGATTTTGGTGCTTATATTTCCTCTAGTGGATGACGTCACCCCTTTTATGTACCTTTTAGTGGGGGCGCTATCATTATATGGGTGATCCATGTGATATATTGTTATGATTTATTATTAGCCATTGATTAGATCTTGATATCTTTTAATCTTAGCCACTCATGTAAAAAGTAGTTAGGATTGTACTCTCTCCCCATCCTATTTAAGGAGGGAGCCTCTCATTGTAAAATTCATCTAGAGATTTTTGGCTCTTGGCTCTTGGAATAAAATTTCTATCTTTTGGAGTACATGCTTGGATTGGAGTGAATGTTGGTTGTTTCGATTGTAAATGCTATTGTCCATTGCACTGGAGGATCTATTGTAGCTATCTTGCATATTTGCCATATTTTATTTGCAGGTTAAGAGGGCGATTTTGGACAAGGGCGAATTGGTGGGGAGGCTTGCCCTTCAATCTTGGAAGAAGTCGTTTTGGTTTGACAGGGAGTAGTTTTGCCTTTGTGTCAACTATTCTATGTTTCTCTCTCTCTCTTGCTTGCATCTACCTTCGATTTGTTAAACTGATTGATGCTTTGCTCCTTGGCTTGACATGTTAGAAGGAATCACATGTGGCTTGGAAAAATCGATTTGGCAAGAGGGCTTCAACAATTCTCCATTTGATCTTTGGCAAAGTAATCCTCGTCTCAACTAGCATTCATCTCTTCATCCAGGTATGTTCCAAGAGGTATGATCTTCTATTCCTTGAATCTTCCATAATTTCTAGATCATAAAAACCCTAATCAAATTAAAACCCTTGTTTTTTGGTATTTTTTTAGATCTACTTAGATCTAGCCTTGCAATTGAAAAGATATCAAAAACCCACCTCTATAGGATCCACCCCTAGTTGGATCTATAGTTTGGTGGTGATTGGCTAAAAATTGACACACTTTTCAATGCAAAAAGCCTTCTTGAGCCTAAATCGATTTTCCTAAGAGAAGCTTGTTGGGTTAGATCTAGCACATGGGTAGGTGAGATCCCACTTGATTTGAAATCTAGACACTTGATAACCTATACCCACGTCTTTACTTTGGTGAAAACTACCTTGTGGACATCTCTCCATGTTTTAAGGGGTTGAAACCCCCTTTTGATTCTCTTGGTATCTTAAAACTTAGATCTACTAAGATCTAGCCATTGGGTTCACTTGAAATTTTGAACATCCATAGATCGGGACACTAGCATCCCGGATCTACAATTTGGTGGCCATTGAACTTGATTTGGTCCACCAAACCCATTTTTTGGCCTTCCTTGAGCAAGTCGCACCCCCTTGAAGATTTGAGTTGGTCCACTTCTAGGAGGTGGGTGTTTGAGTTTTTCGTGGATTTGGAATGCCCATGCCTTGAAACCTAGGTCTATACTGTCCTTTCGTCAAGATCCGCCTTGGGGATTGCATTCCTTGTTTTAAGGGATTGTGGTCCACTTAGGGTAATCACTTAAAAACCTAGATCTAGTAAGATCCAACCATTAGATCTCATTCAACCCACTTGACTTGGCTTCTAGGTGTCCCGATCTACACTTTGACATCCTTCTTGACCCCATTAGCCCACTTAACAAGGCACTAGTCCATCACCAAGCAAGTCGCACTCCTTGGGATTCGTGTCAAACCCTAGATCTAGCACATGGGTACTCCTAGAACCCATTCAAACTTATAGATCTAGCTTATATCTAACCTATAGTACCAACCTCACACCTAACTCCACCTTGTGGGTCCACCTAGAACCATTTCACACTTCCCAAGAAAAAAAGACCCACTTGTGCAAACACATGGTACTATACCTAGTCATCATACCCCATTATGTGGCCTAAACCATACATAGGTTGAAACATTAACAATCTATTATACTTCCCTCAACCATACCTTAACCCTTAGGTCCACTTAGCCTTGCATTGGTTTCCGTAACTCATTACTTACCTACCCTTAGAAACCTTTGTTCGGGTCCAATCAACAGTGATTGGGGTATAGGGTCTCCCCCTTGGTCTAATTACACCTTGACCTAAAGCGAAGAGTGCCTCGGTTGACGTGACTCCCACATTGCATTGGGAACCGTGGCATCTCTTGGGTCACCTCTTTAGTTGCCTGTCTCCTCTACCGTCCCGGATGGGATACCTCTAGGGGCAACTACAAGTTGTGTGATAACAGACTCCTCATCTTCCTTCACAAGATCCTTAAGCCAAATTGGCTTACGTTTCTTGGGAATAGCTTCCTCCTGCAAGCGCTCCTCCATAACCTCCTCATATGACAATTGTCTACCTGAAAAAGTACCTCTGGCCTAAGATCCTGTACCTAATGAACCTGAACCTTCACCACTCGAATCACATGAAGCATAAATCTGTGAACGTTTGACCCATGAACATGTCCCTGTACCAGAATTCCCTGTAGACTGAGTCCCTGAAACTGATGAACCTCTAACCTGTGACCTAGACACTCCTGAAACCTGTGACCCTGTACTTTGAGTCTGTGATCCTGTCACCTGTAGAGATACAATCTGCTGCTCCTCCACCTCTAAACCATAAAACTTCCTGAAGGCTTTCTCCCTCTCAAATCTGACCTCCCACATAACCACAACTTTCTTCTGTGCAGGAAGGTATATGCGAAAATCCTTCGAAGTCTCATCATATCCAACAAAAATGCCTTTCTCCGTTGTAGTCTCTAACTTTGTCCTCTTCTCAAAAGGGACATGAGAGTATGTAAGATATCCAAATATGCGGAAGTGACCTATCTCAGGTCTCTTCCCGGTGAACATCTCCTCAAGAGTTTTACACCCCAAAGCTCGGTGTGGATTGATGTTCTAAACATAAACAGGAGTGCTAAAGGCCTCTGCCCATAAAAATAAAGGAAGACTTTACCTGGTGTGCGGTAGCCTCCGCAAATGCAGTAGTCTCCGAATCACTCAAGCTAGTCATTATCGACATATAGCTGGAAAATCTCTCTGGTGCCCTACTCTCTCTGACCTCTATCCTGGGTGGTCCCATAGACTCCTCATCTTCCTTCACAAGATCCTTAAGCAAAATTGGCTTACGTTTCTTGGAAATAGCTTCCTCCTGCAAGCGCTCCTCCATAACCTCCTCATATAACAATTGTCTACCTGAAAAAGTACCTGTGGCCTAAGATCCTGTACCTAATGAACCTGAACCTTCACCACCCGAATCACATGAAGCTGAAATATGTAAACGTTTGAGCCGTGAACCTGTCCCTGTACCAGAATTCCCTGTAGACTGAGTCCCTGAAACTGATGAACCTCTAACCTGTGACCCAGTCACTCCTGAAACCTGTGACCCTTTACTTTGACTCTGTGATCCTGTCACCTGTGGAGATACAATCTGTTGCTCCTCCACCTCTAAACCATAAGACTTCCTGAAGGCTTTCTCCTACTCAAATATGACCTCCCACATCACCACAACTTTCTTCTGTGCAGGAAGGTATATGCGAAAAAACTTAGAAGTCTCATCATATCCAACAAAAATGCCTTTCTCCGTTGTAGGCTCTAACTTTGTCCTCTTCTCAAAAGGGACATGAGAGTATGTAAGATATCCAAATATGCAGAAGTGACCTATCTCAGGTCTCTTCCCGGTCAACATCTCCTCAAGAGTTTTACACCCCAAAGCTCGGTGTGGACTCATGTTCTGAACATAAACAGGAGTGCTACAGGCCTCTACCCATAGAAACAAAGGAAGACTTTACCTGGTGTGGGGTAGCCTGCTCAAATGTAGTAGGTTCCAAATCACTCAAGCTAGTCATTATCGCCATATAACTGGAAAATCCCTCTGGTACCCTGCTCTCTCTGACCTCTCTCCTGGGTGGTCCCACAGAATCCTCATCTTCCTTCACAAGATCCTTAAGCCAACTTGGCTTACGTTTCTTGGAAATAGCATCCTCCTACAAGCGCTATTCCATAACCTCCTTATCTGACAACTGTCTACCTGAAAATGTACCTGTGGCCTGAGATCCTGTGCCCGATAACCCTGAACTTGTACCACCCGAATCACATGAAGCTGAAACCTGTGTCCTGTGAACCTGTCCCTGTACCAGAATTCCCTGTAGACAGAGTCCCTGAAATTAATGAACCTGTAACCTGTGACCCAGTCACTCCAAAAACCTGTGACCCTGTTCTCTGACTCTGTGATCCTGTCACCTGTGGAGATACAATCTGCTGCTCCTCCACCTCTGAATCATAAGACTTCCTGAAGGCTTTCTCCGCCTCAAATCTGACTTCCCTCCTCTCCACAACGTTCTTCTGTGCAGGATGGTATATGCGAAGAGCCTTCGAGGTCTCATCATATCCAACAAAAATGCCTTTCTCCATTGTAGGCTCTAACTTTGTACTCTTCTCAGAAGGGAAATCCAAGTATGTAAGGCATCCAAATATGCGAAAGTGACCTATCTCAAGTCTGTTCCCAGTGAACATCACCTCAAGAGTTTTACAACCCAAAGCTCGGTGTGGACTCATGTTCTGAACATAATCAGGAGTGCTACAGGCCTCTACGCATAGAAAGAAAGGAAGACTTTACCTGGTATGGGGTAGCCTCCTCAAATGTAGTAGGCTCTGAATCACTTAAGTTAGTCATTATCGCCATATAACTGGAAAATCTCTCTGGTGTCGTGCTCTCTCTGACCTCTCTCCTAGGTGGTCCAACAGACACCTCATCTTCCTTCACAAGAGCCTTAAGCCAATTCTGCTTACGTTTTTTGGAAATAGCTTCCTCCTGCAAGCGCTCCTCCATAAACTCCTCATCTAACAACTGTCTACCTGAAAAAGTACCTGTGGCCTGAGATCCTGTACCTGATGAGCTTGAAACTGTACCCCCCGAATCACATGAAGCTGAAACTTGTGAACTTGTGACCCGTGAACCTGTCCCTGTACCAGAATTCCGTATAGACTGGGTCCCTGAAACTAATGAACCTATAACCAGTGACCCAGTCACTCCTGAAATCTGTGACCCTGTACTCTGACTCTGTGATCCTCTCACCTGTGGAGATACAATCTGCTGCTCCTCCACCTCTGATTCATAAGACTTCCTGAAGGCTTTCTCCTCCTCAAATCTGACCTCCCTCCTCACCACATCTTTCTTTTGTGCAGGAAGGTATATGCGGAAAGCCTTCGAAGTCTCATCATATCCAACAAAAATGCCTTTCTCTGTTGTATGCTCTAACTTTTTCTTCTTCTAAGAAGGGACATGAGAGTATGTAAGGCAACCAAATATGCGGAAGTGACCTATCTCAGGTCTCTTCCCGGTGAACATCTCCTCAAGAAATTTACACCCCAAAGCTCGATGTGGACTCATGTTTTGAACATAAATAGGAGTGCTATAGGCCTCTGCCCATAGAAAGAAAGGAAGACTTTACCTGGTGTGGGGTAGCCTCCTCAAATGTAGTAGGCTCCGAATCACGCAAGCTAGTCATTATCGCCATATAACTGGAAAATCTCTCTAGTGCTCTGCTCTCTCGGACCTCTCTTCTGGGTGGTCCCACAGACTCCTCATCTTACTTCACAAGATCCTTAAGCCAACTTGGCTTACGGTTCTTGGAAATAGCTTCCTCCCACAAACGCTCCTCCATAACCTCCTTATCTGACAACTGTCTACCTGAAAAAGTACCTGTGGCCTGAGACCCTGAACCTGTACCACCCGAATCACATGAAGTTGAAACCTGTGAACCTGTGACCCATGAACCTGTCCCTGTACCAGAATTCCCTGTAGACTGAGTCCCTGATACTGATGAACCTGTAACCTGTGACCCTGTACTCTGACTCTGTGATCCCGTCACCTGTGGAGATACAATCTGATGCTATTCCACCTCTGAATCATAAGACTTCCTGAAGGCTTTCTCCACCTAAAATCTGACCTCCCTCCTCACCAAAACTTTCTTCTGTGCAGGATGGTATATGCGAAGAGCCTTCGAAGTCTCATCATATCCAACAAAAATTCCTTTCTCCGTTGTAGGCTCTAACTTTATCGTCTTCTCAGAAGGGACTTGAGAGTATGTAAGGCATCCAAATATGCGGAAGTGGCCTATCTCAGGTCTCTTCCCAGTGAACATCTCCTCAAGAGTTTTACACTCCAAAGCTAGTTGTGGACTCATGATCTAAACAGAAACAAGAGTGCTACAGGCCTCTGCCCATAGAAAAAAAGGAAGACTTTACCTGGTGTGGGGTAGCCTCCTCAAATGTAGTAGGCTCTGAATCACTCAAGCTAGTCATTATCGCCATATAACTTGAATATCTCTCTGGTGCCCTGCTCCCTCTGACCTCTCTACTGGGTGGTCCCACAGACTCCTCATCTTCCTTCACAAGATCCTTTAGCCAACAAGGCTTACGTTTGTTGGAAATAGCTTCCTCCTGTAGGTGATCCTCCACAACCTCCTCATCTGACAATTGTCTACCTGAATAAGTACCTGTGGCTTGAGATCCTGTACCTGATGAGCCTGAACCTGTACCACCCGAATCACATGAAGGTGAAACCTGTGAACCTGTCCCTGTACAAGAATTGCCTGTAGGCTGAGTCCCTGAAACTGATGAACATGTAACTTGTGACCTAGTCACTCCTGAAACCTGTGACCCTGTACTTTGATTCTGTGATCCTGTCTCCTGTGGAGATACAATTTGCTCCTCCTCCACCTCTGAATCATAAGACTTCCTGAAGGCTTTCTCCTCCTCAAATCTGACCTCCCTCCTCACCACAACTTTCTTCTGTGCAGGAAGGTATATGCGGAAAGCCTTTGAAGTCTCACCATATCCAACAAAAATGCCTTTCTCTGTTATAGGCTCTAACTTTTTCCTCTTCTCAGAAGGGACATGAGAGTATTGAGAGTATGTAAGGGATCCAAATATGCGGAAGTGACCTATCTCAGGTCTCTTCTCGGTGAACATCTCCTCAAGAGTTTTACACCCCAAAGCTCGGTGTGGACTCATGTTCTAAACATAAACAAGAGTGCTACAGGCCTCTGCCCATTGAAAGAAAGGAAGACTTTACCTGGTGTGGGGTAGCCTCCTCAAATGAAGTAGGCTCTGAATAACTCAAGCTAGTCATTATCGCCATATAACTGGAAAATCTCTCTGGTGCCCTGCTCTCTCTGACCTCTCTCATGGGTGGTCCCACAGACTCCTCATCTTCCTTCACAAGATCCTTTAGCCAACTTGGCTTACGTTTCTTGGAAATAGCTTCCTCCTGCAAGCGCTCCTCCATAACCTCCTCATCTGACAAGTGCTTACCTGAAAAAGTACCTGTGGCCTGAGATCCTGTACCTGATGAGCCTGAACTTGTACCACCCGAATCACATGAAGTTGAAACCTGTGAACCTGTGACCCATGAACTTTTCCCTGTACCAGAATTTCCTGTAGACTGATTCCCTGAAACTGATGGCGATACTATCTGCTGCTCCTCGACCTCTGGCGATACTATCTGCTGCTCCTCCACCTCTGAATCATAAGACTTCCTGAAGGCTTTCTCCTACTCAAATCTGACCTCCCTCCTCACCGCAACTTTCTTCTGTGCAGGAAGGTATATGCCAAAATCCTTTGAAGTCTCATCATATCCAACAAAAATGCCTTTCTCTATTATAGGCTCTAACTTTTTCCTCTTCTCCGAAGGGACATGAGAGTATTGAGAGTATGTAAGGGATCAAAATATCCGGAAGTGACCTATCTCAGGTCTCTTCCCTGTGAACATCTCCTCAAGAGTTTTACACCCCAAAGCTCGGTGTGGACTCATGTTCTGAACATAAACAAGAATGCTACAGGCCTCTGCCCATTGAAAGAAAGGAAGACTTTACCTGGTGTGGGGTAGCCTCCTCAATTGTGGTAGGCTCCGAATAACTCAAGCTATCGCCATATAACTGGAAAATCTCTCTGGTGCCCTGCTCTCTCTGACCTCTCTCCTGGGTGGTCCCATAGACTCCTCATCTTCCTTCACAAGATCCTTAAGCCAAATTGGCTTACGTTTCTTGGAAATAGCTTCCTCCTGCAAGCGCTCCTCCATAACCTCCTCATATGACAATTGTCTACCTGAAAAAGTACCTGTGGCCTAAGATCCTGTACCTAATGAACCTGAACCTTCACCACTCGAATCACATGAAGCTGAAATCTGTGAACGTTTGACCCATGAACCTCTCCCTGTACAAGAATTCCCTGTAGACTGAGTCCCTGAAACTGATGAACCTCTAACCTGTGACCTAGACACTCCTGAAACCTGTGACCCTGTACTTTGAGTCTGTGATCCTGTCACCTGTAGAGATACAATCTGCGGCTCCTCCACCTCTAAACCATAAGACTTCCTGAAGGCTTTCTCCTGCTCAAATCTGACCTCCCACATAACCACAACTTTCTTCTGTGCAGGAAGGTATATGCGAAAATCCTTCGAAGTCTTATCATATCCAACAAAAATGCCTTTCTCCGTTGCAGGCTCTAACTTTGTCCTCTTCTCAAAAGGGACATGAGAGTATGTAAGATATCCAAATATGCGGAAGTGACCTATCTCAGGTCTCTTCCCGGTGAACATCTCCTCAAGAGTTTTACACCCCAAAGCTCGGTGTGGATTGATGTTCTAAACATAAACAGGAGTGCTACAGGCCTCTGCCCATAAAAATAAAGGAAGACTTTACCTGGTGTGCGGTAGCCTCCGCAAATGCAGTACGCTCCGAATCACTCAAGCTAGTCATTATCGCCATATAGCTGGAAAATCTCTTTGGTGCCCTACTCTCTCTGACCTCTCTCCTGGGTGGTCCCATAGACTCCTCATCTTCCTTCACAAGATCCTTAAGCAAAATTGGCTTACGTTTCTTGGAAATAGCTTCCTCCTGCAAGCGCTCCTCCATAACCTCCTCATATAACAATTGTCTACCTGAAAAAGTACCTGTGGCCTAAGATCCTGTACCTAATGAACCTGAACATTCACCACCCGAATCACATGAAGCTGAAATCTGTGAACGTTTGACCCGTGAACCTGTCCCTGTACCAGAATTCCCTGTAGACTGAGTCCCTGAAACTGATGAACCTCTAACCTGTGACCCAGTCACTCCTGAAACCTGTGACCCTGTACTTTGACTCTGTGATCCTGTCACCTGTGGAGATACAATCTGTTGCTCCTCCACCTCTAAACCATAAGACTTCCTGAAGGCTTTCTCCTACTCAAATATGACCTCCCACATCACCACAACTTTCTTCTGTGTAGGAAGGTATATGCGAAAAGCCTTCGAAGTCTCATCATATCCAACAAAAATGCCTTTCTCCGTTGTAGGCTCTAACTTTGTCCTCTTCTCAAAAGGGACATGAGAGTATGTAAGATATCCAAATATGCAGAAGTGACCTATCGCAGGTCTCTTCCCGGTGAACATCTCCTCAAGAGTTTTACACCCCAAAGCTCGGTGTGGACTCATGTTCTGAACATAAACAGGAGTGCTACAAGCCTCTACCCATAGAAACAAAGGAAGACTTTACCTGGTGTGGGGTAGCCTCCTCAAATGTAGTAGGTTCCGAATCACTCAAGCTAGTCATTATCGCCATATAACTGGAAAATCTCTCTGGTGCTCTGCTCTCTCGGACCTCTCTTCTGGGTGGTCCTGTTATCACACTATAGTAGCAGGGCTACTATCCTTGTTCAGCAGATATCTGCACATTCCAGAGCTTCCATTATTCCAGAGCATGTTTTTTTTCTTTTGGATCACTCATGATCAGAGCAGTATATTATTCAGATTTATGTTAGACCTTGTGTCAAGGCTGAGCCTTGAGAGTTCAGATTTGATGACCGATGTGACACTTTATCCCATACAGTTTCAGTTCAGTGCTTAGATGTATTGCAGCAGTGTTTCAGATGGTACATGATGATTATTATTATGATGATGTCGTATGATCTATCGATGCTTTATCACGGACTGTGGATTATTATCTTGTTGATTTAGTCATGTTCATAGCATCTGCTTGGTATATTATTCCTGATGTGGCAAACTGTTAAAATGAACTATAAATCATAAAACGGACAATTGCTTGCACAGTTAGGTCAATTGAACAAAACCCTCTGGTTTTCCACCTTACATAGATATGGTCTTTCCCGACACCAGTTGTCTGCTAGTGTAGGCTTCATATTCACTTGACTCCATCCATACATGACCTTCCTATTTGACTTTAAACCTTGACCTGTCTCATTTGACTTTCTGATACCGAGGACTTCCCCAATTTTCTACCTCTGTGTTTGGACCGCATCCCTGTATATTCAGTGTCTCGGCTCTGGGTTGGTGACAAAACTTGCCTTTGGTGAGTTGGATTGTAGGCCTAAATCATTCTGGTCGGTTGTCCCGATGTTTGGCATTGGCTCGAACTCCCCCTAGTCACTTGAGATGTTGTTGGCTAAAACTGAAAGCTCATGTTCTACCTATGGAAACTTATAAATTCGCCTATGGAAACTAAAAAAAACGGGCAAGAGCGATGAACAGCTACAAAAATACTCCTCGAAGAGTATAAAAAAGGTCCAAAAAGCAATGGTTCTTAAAAGCTATATCTAAACAATTGCTGACCTTATATGTATAAAAAAAAACATGCCCTGGATGAAAGCTGCAACTAGTTGTGCTTATCAGCACACCTAAGATCCGAAGGGTTATGTAGGCCAAAAAGGCCATGAAATAAAATTGAATGATCCTAATGAACCTGGATCAACTTGATGTAGACATGATGCCTAAATTGAATAAGCACTCTCTGAACAACTTATCCATTTGTGAGGCACAACCATCCCCCGTGTTATTTTGTCCAGCACAGAGTTTGTAGCTTTCCCCCTTCTCCCAGTCCAAAGTATTGTTGAGTTAAGTTAGACAAGTCAACCCCTTGGCCCAACCTTGTTCCTAGCCTTCATCTTTCACTAGCGGTTTGACCATGTCCAATGGGTGAGTTTGTCATTTGAACTAGTGTGCAAGTAATTTTATATAACAACGGAATATGCTAACTTGATTAATGCCACTGAATGGATGTTATACTTTGAGCTTGGCTATGAGAATGATTAGAGAAGCATGTCTTAGTCTACTGATGTGATTTATCCTTGGTTGTATATTCTTGGGATCCGTGATGATGTGGACATATATATATGCTTATTGATGATGATTCATGGTCCCACATACTTGATGATGAGATCATATGATGGACATATGATGCAAATGATGATTGATGCAGTTCAGCAGGTTTTATTATTACTTCAGATCAGCAGTTTATGCATTGTCCATATATGGTGGACCCTACAGCTGGCCCATTAGGGCAACCCATGGTGTATGAGTACACATTTCTAGTGGATTTGGGTCTTCTGGATCCAATGAGACACTTATCTTTCAGTTCCGGGCACTTCTGACAGTGATTGATGCAGTTTTACACTTGTTGACCAGATTTGGGGCTGATTTCCCAGCCTGAGCAGCAGGGGCCATGAGAGGCCAGTTCACCTAGGGCGCTGATGATGGAGGGGGTGGTCCAGCCACTTGTTTTTACCATTTACCCCCCCTTCTGGAGAGCCTGGTGAGCTCAGATGGACAACGCAGATGCCCTAGGAGGCAGTTTTGGCATTTGGGCAATTGATGCAAGGTTTTGGCATTTGGGCTTCGCGGAGGTCTTCCAGGGTGATCTCACTATCTTCCAGTCAGTTTTCACCATGTGGGTATGCCCACATTGATCACAGGAGGTCTTTTACTGCTTGTCTGTCACAGATTTTGAGGACAGATTTGATCATTTATATTATCTTGGACATATTTTATTATTTTATTGTGTCGTGGGGATGAGCTAGTAAGGATTAATGCCTCCTAGCCCCACCATGTGCTTATATTGTCATGTCCTAGTCACTATGAGGTGGATTTTGGTACTTATACTTCTCTAGTGGATGATGTCACCCCCTTTTGTACCATTTAGTGGGGGCGCTATCATTATATTGGGTGACCCATGTGATGTATTGTTATGATTTATTGTTAGCCGTTGATTAGATCTTTTGATCTTTTAATCTTAGCCACTCATGTAAAAAGTGGTTAGGATTGTACTCTCTCCCCATCCTATTTAAGGAGGGAACCTCTCATTGTAAAATTCATCTAGAGATTTTTGGCTTTTGGCTCTTGGAATAGAATTTCTATCTTTTGGAGTACATGCTTGGATTGGAGTGGATGTTGGTTGTTTCGATTGTAAATGCTTTTGTCCATTGCACTGGAGGATCTATTGTAGCTATCTTGCATATTTGCCATATCTTATTTACAGGTTAAGAGGACGTTTTTGGACAAGTGCGAATTGGTGGGGAGGCTTGCCCTTCAAGCTTGGAGGAAGACGTTTTGGTTTGACAGGGAGTAGTTTTGCCTTTTGTGTCAACTATTCTTTGTTTATATCTCTCTTGCTTGTATCTACCTTCAACATGTTAAACTAATTGATGCTTTGCTCCTTGGTTTTGACAGGTTAGAGGGAATCACATGTGGCTTGGAAAAATCGATTTGGAAAGAGGGCTTCAAGAATTCTCCATTTGATCTTTGGCAAAGTAATCCTCGTCTCAACTAGCATTCATCTCTTCATCCAGGTATGCTCCAAGAGGTATGATCTTCTTCTTCCTTGAATCATCCATAATTTTTAGATCATAAAAACCCTAATTGATTAAAACCCTTGTTTTTGGTTTTTCTTAGATCTACTTAGATCTAGCCTTGCTTTTGAAGAGATATTGAAAACCCACCTCTATAGCATCCACCCCTAGTTGGATCTATAGTTTGGTGGTGATTGGCTTAGAATTGACCCACTTTTCAAGGCAAAAAGCCCTCTTGAACCCAAATCGCACTTCCTAGAGAGAGGCTTGTTTGGTTAGATCTAGCACATGGGTAGGTGAGATCCCACTTGATTTGCAATCTAGACACTTGATAACCTACCCCCAGATTCTTACTTTGGTGAATTCTACCTTGTGGACATCATTCCATGTTTTAAGGGGTTAAAACCCCCTTTTGAATTTCTTGGCACCTCAAAACTCAGATCTACTAAGATCTAACCCTTGGATTGATTTGGTTTTTGGGATCCACATAGATCGGGGCATAAGCTACTTGGATCTATAGTTTGGTAGCTATTGGACTTGATTTGGTCCACCTAACCACTCCTTTAGCCCTCCTTGAGCAAAGTCGCACTACCTGGGGAAGGAGAGTTTGTCCACTTCGAGGAAGTGGGTGTTTGAGATTTCTGTAGATTTGGATTGGCCATACCTTGAAACCTAGGTCTAAAGTATCATTTTGTGATGATCTGCCTTGGGGGTAGCATTCCTTGTTTCAAGGGATTGTGGTCCACTTAGGGTCATTTCATGAAAACCTAGATCTAGCAAGATCCAACCATTCAATCTCATTTAGCCCACTTGACTTGGCTCCTAGGTGTCCCGATCTACACTTTGACATACCTTTTGACCCCATTAGCCCATTTAACAAGGCACTAGTCCTCCTCAAAGCAAGTTGCACTCCTTGGGAATTGTGTCAAACCCTAGATCTAGTACATGGGTACTCCTAAAATCAACTTAGATACATAGATCTAATCATTTCCTAACCTCTAGTACCAATTTCACACCTTAGCTTCACCTTGTGGGCCCACTTAAAGCCATTTCACACATCCCAAGAAAATAGGACCCACTTGTGTAAACAAATGGTACTACACCTTGTCATCATACCATTATGTGGCCTAAATCATACATAGGTTGAACACTAACAATTTCTCAAACCACCTTCAACCATACCTCAACTTCTAGGTCCACTTAGCCTTGCATTGGTTTCCGTAACTCTTCATTTACTTACCCTTAGAAACCTTTGTTTGGGTCCAATCAACTATGATTGGTTATAGGGTCTCCCCCTAGGTCTTGTTACACCCTGACCTAAAGCGAAGAGTGCCTCGATTGACGTGACTCCCACCTTGCCTTGGGAACCGTGGCATCTCTTGGGTCACCTCTTTAGTTGCCTGTCTCCTCTACCGTCCCGGATGGGATACCACTAGGGGCAACTACAAGTTGTGTGATAACAGGTCCCACAGACTCCTCATCTTACTTCACAAGATCCTTAAGCCAACTTGGCTTACGGTTCTTGGAAATAGCTTCCTCCTACAAACGCTCCTCCATAACCTACTTATTTGACAATTGTCTACCTAAAAAAGTACCTGTGGCCTGAGACCCTGAACCTGTACCACCCGAATCACATGAAGTTGAAACCTGTGAACCTGTGACCCATGAACCTGTCCCTGTACCAGAATTCCCTGTAGACTGAGTCCCTGAAACTGATGAACCTGTAACTTGTGACCCTGTACTCTGACTCTGTGATCCCGTCACCCGTGGAGATACAATCTGATGCTATTCCACCTCTGAATCATAAGACTTCCTGAAGGCTTTCTCCACCTCAAATCTGACCTCCCTCCTCACCAAAACTTTCTTCTGTGCAGGATGGTATATGCGAAGAGCCTTCGAAGTCTCATCATATCCAACAAAAATTCCTTTCTCCGTTGTAGGCTCTAACTTTATCGTCTTCTCAGAAGGGACTTGAGAGTATGTAAGGCATCCAAATATGCGGAAGTGACCTATCTCAGGTCTCTTCCCAGTGAACAGCTCCTCAAGAGTTTTACACCCTAAAGCTCGTTGTGGACTCATGTTCTGAACAGAAACAAGAGTGCTACAGGCCTCTGCCCATAGAAAAAGAGGAAGACTTTACCTGGTGTGGGGTAGCCTCCTCAAATGTAGTAGGCTCTGAATCACTCAAGCTAGTCATTATCGCCATATAACTGGAAAATCTCTCTGGTGCCCTACTCTCTCTGACCTCTCTACTGGGTGGTCCCACATACTCCTCATCTTTTTTCACAAGATCCTTAAGCCGAATAGGCTTACGTTTCTTGGAAATAGCTTCCTCCTGTAGGCGCTCCTCCATAACCTCCTCATCTGACAACTGTCTACTTGAATAAGTACCTGTGGCCTGAGATCCTGTACCTGATGAGCCTGAACCTATACCACCCGAAGCACATGAAGGTGAAACCTGTGAACCTGTCCCTATACCAGAATTCCCTGTGGACTGAGTCCCTGAAACTGATGAACATGTAACTTGTGACCCAGTCACTCCTGAAACCTGTGACCCTGTACTCTGACTTTGAGATCTGGTCACCTGTGGAGATACAATCTGTTGATCCTCCACCTCTGACTTATAAGAATTCCTGAAGGCTTTCTCCACCTCAAATCTGACCTTCCTCCTCACCACAACTTTCTTCTGTGCAGGAAGTTATATGCGATAAGCCTTCGAAGTCTCATCATATCCAATAAAAATGCCTTTCTCCATTGTAGGCTCTAACTTTTTCCTCTTCTCAGAAGGGACATGAGAGTTTGTACGGCATCCAAATATGCAGAAGTGACCTATCTCAGGTCTCTTTTCGATGAACATATCCTCAAGAGTTTTACACCGCAAAGCTCGGTGTGGACTCATGTTTTGAACATAAAAAGGAGTGCTACAGGCTTCTCCCCATAGAAAGAAAGGAAGACTTTACCTGGTGTGGGGTACCCTCCTAAAATGTAGTAGGCTCTGAATCACTCAAGCTAGTTATTATCACCATATAACTGGAAAATCTCTCTGGTGCCCTGCTCTCTCTGACCTCTCTCCTGGGTGGTCCCACAGACTCCTCATCTTCCTTCACAAGATCCTAAAGCCAACTTGGCTTACGTTTCTTGGAAATAGCTTCCTCCTGGAAGCGCTCCTCTATATCCTCCTCATATGACAACTGTCTACCTGAAAATGTACCTGTTCAGTTGTTTTTCACCTTTCTTACACCTCCTGTGTCGGCCTAATAAATTTAAAATGCTGTAGAGTTAATTCCATTATTGATATATCTTTTATTTTCAGCATTGTTATTTTGTTTATTTCTGCTGGATTACATTATATATATTGTGTGTCCCGAGGAGCGATCTGCAGAGATTGGTATAGCGTCTACATTTTATAGGAATAGGTACACACATGATGATGATGCAGATAGCATGTACGTGCATGCGCATTTATGATGATGAGAGGGGTGCTACGGACCAGAGATTCTACGGCTCTCAAGCACTCTCTCCCTTAGAGAACTTGTCCCAGCTAGAGCCTGATGTTATCACATCTATGTTAGCTAGAGCTACCATACTGCAGACTGTGTGGCTAAGAACCACAGAGCACTTTTTTTCCAGATCAGAGATTGGGTGCCTTCAGAGGGGGCACACAGTTTTGTTCAGATTGCCCCGAGCAGACATATCAAAGGGGACAGATGGTTGTACAGTGGTCCAGACATGTTACTCAGCATCTACCGCAGGGTCACCCTTCCTTGCTAGGATTTGATATGAGCCCATTGAGACAGTTGCCTAGTCTTGCTTTGATTGAGACTATCACAGAGTATTGCTGGTTTACTATTTGTGCCTGGATTTAGCAAAGATCTAGTTCAGAGACAGCCTCAGCAGCAGGTATATGGTGCGGCAGGTATTGCATTTGATGTTTATTGCTCATGATTGTTGGTTAGACTTGTTTATACATGATAGTACACTAACTTTGCATATGATGATTGATTTGTTGATCTAGCTATTGTTATGATATGCGATTGGGCCCTTGGTGATGTCAATCCACCCCTTTCTAGTAGGCTCCTGTATATGCATACCGGGTCACACCCCTACTCTTGGTATAGACTTGGTCACTTAGTCCCCCTAGGCAACTGACTTTAGATACACCTTCACCTTCTCCATCCATCCGACTCATCCATGATAGTCTTTCCCGACTTGGATTCCGATTTGTGACCTTGAGGATCCCTTTCCCCAATGATCTCTGAGTATGCCATGATTCCCTGTCTATTGTGCCTCAGCTCTTTAGTGTGTGAGATGCACTCTCAAACCTGGGATTTCCTCCTGTTGGTTGCCCCCGATGTTGCAATGCAGTTAGGATTGTGTAGCCTCACCGGGTGTTCCCCATCAGTCATTGAAGCTTGTATGCTTACCCCCATTACTTTGCAGTATGAGCACCTTGATTATATCTATTGAGATATGTATGTAGCCAAAAAGGGCCTTGATGTAAAATGAAGAAATGAAGAAATGTAAAGCAAGCCAAAAAGGCTTTTTGTAAATGTAAAATCTAGCCAAAAAGGGCTAAGTATGAAATTCACTGTAAAATCGATGCAATGTGTTTGTAAACACACATGGACACAGGTCAGCCGTACATGTCATCATTTGTAATGGTTATTTCCTCACCTAGTCCTGCAGGGCAAGGAGGTGAGAGGGAGCAAGGGACAAGCTCAAGATTGTCCCCTAGAGTTTCAAGTTACGGTTTGCCGGACACCCAGTTTGGCGGCTCTAGAGAAGAACCTGTTATCACATATATAGTAGCCGGGCTACCATACATTATTTTTCTGATTCCAGTACACTATTCAGCCAGTTCCCTTAAATTGAGATGCTGAGATGAGCATCTATATTGGATCACTATCAGATTTTGGACAGCAGTTGTATTCCCCATGCCATGACTGAGTCTCAGGACACTCAGAGAGATGACCGATGTAGCCATTATACCATTGGTACAGAGCAGTCAGTAGTGCCCAGAGTTACAGCAGCAGTTTCAGAGGACAGATGATGGTACAAGTTGATGAGCATTCAGGTATTATGACTCAGCAGGTATATCATTGTGTTATGGTTATATTGCTTTTATACTTATTCTTATAGCATGTCTTAGCACTTAGTGTCATGATCTGGCGATCGTATAGATATGTGGACCTGGTTGATCTGCTTATATATATTATATTGTCCCTACTCAGACTTAGAAGTTCACTATTCATACTCATTGGTTTTACGGTTTTACCCTCCTTAGGGAGAATAGAGGTGATCATTCCACCATACCTTGGCTTGCTGGTGTTGGCTCTATTATTCATTGTCTTCATCCATCCATTGCCTACCTTTTAGTTTATCACCCTGACTTACTACTTAACTAGTGGCATGGAGGACTTTTCCCAACTGTAGCCTCTGTATTGGATGAGCTTCCCTGTTTACTGTGTCTCGGCTCTGAGTTGGTGACAAAACTTACCTTTGGTGAGTTGGATTGTAGGCCTAAATCATTCTGGTCGGTTGTCCCGATGTTTGGCATTGGCTCGAACTCCCCCTAGTCACTTGAGATGTTGTTGGCTAAAACTGAAAGCTCATGTACTATGTATGGAAACTGATAAATTCGCCCATGGAAACTAAAAAGGGCAAGAGCGATGAACTACTGAAAAATACTCCTCGAAGAGTATAAGAAAGGTCCAAAAAGCAATGATTCTTAAAAGCTATATCTAAACAATTGCTGACCTTATATATGTATGAAAAACATGCCCTGGATGCAAGCTGCAACTAGTTGTGCTTATCAGCACACCTGAAATCCGAAGGGTTATGTAGGCCAAAAAGGCCATGAAATGAAATTGAATGATCCTAATGAACATGGATCAACTTGATATAGACATGATGCCTAAGTTGAATAAGCACTCTCTAAACAACTTATCCATTTGTGAGACACCGCCATTCCCTGTGTTGTTGCTCATTCAGTATATACTATGGTGTGTATTCCCTTTCCCATTGCCAAAGTGTCACAAAGTTAAGTCGGTCAAGTCATCCCTTAGCCTAGCTAGTTATTTTAGCCTTCACCCTTCACTAGCAAATTGATCACAGCTATGAAGTGAGTATGATCTTGAAAGTCTAGTCTAAGTAATAATAATAATTAATGACATTATATATTTGGATTTCGATCGCCAGTAATGATTACTTTGTGTTATAATTTATATTTGAATAAGTTGTAGAGCATGCATTAACCTTTGACACTTTGCAGTAGCTTCCGATGATGGTCTGAGTTATATTTGGTCATGTTGACTTGGTTAGACCTAGTTTGACCAAGGTCAACCATAGGACATGAGATGGTTGGACCTTGTGATGATATCGATAGATGATATATGGTCTATGTACATGTATATGATGATTCTATGCAGCAGCTACAGGGTTATGATGATGATTCATGGTTTACAGCAGTATTTGATCATTTACAGATTATTATTATTTGCCCTGTTCCGGTATATTGGATATATATATTTTGATAATGCAGAGACTTATATGGTGTATGAGTACACATCTTGGATGGATTTGGACCTCCTGAGTCCAATGAGATATTTTGTTTTCAGTTCCGAGCACTTACAGTGATGATTGAGCCTCAGTAGGCTATCCCAGTGCAGTTTTGGTCTGTCGGAGACCCTGTCAGAGCAGATGTGATTTTTATCCGGTTGACCTAGGGCGCTGTGCTTGGAGGGGGTGGTCCAGCCACTTGTTTTTACCATATTACCCCCCTCCCGGACACACTGGTGCCCTCACCTTGACAGCGCAAGCACTCCAGGAGGTAGTTTGGGGAAGTTTCACGCTTCCCGAGGCATTTCAGGATTGGTAGAAATGGCTATTGAGGAATTCGATTTGGGATACTGAGGCAATGTCTTGGCATGGGATGATCAGTGATGATGGATTGATGTCTTCCACACCTCCTCCAGCAGTTTCAGTTTCATTGGGGCCCACATCCATCACTTATGGCACTTTTTGATGATTTCTGAGGTCTTTTGAGGCCTACGATTTGTCCATAGAGGCACGATTTGGTATATTGATGACTATTTTATTATTATTGTGCTATGGGGATTGACCAGGGGTGGCTAAAATTACCCCTTGGACCCACCATAAGCTTCCTATTATATTTTGTCATCATGATTTGGTGGGATTCCCCTCTTCTAGGGCGATTTTGTCGACTTATGTTATATTTTATTAGTGATCCATGTATTTTATTGTTGAGCTCATCTCAACCATTGATTAGACATTTGTATCTTTTAATCTTAGCCACTCATTCAAAAAGTGGTTAGGATTTTGATGCCTCTCCTTCCTATTTAAAGGAGAGAGCTTCTCATTGTAAAAGGGGACTTGTGGCTCTGGATTATTGGAATAGAAAATTATTATTGCATCTATCTCCATTGTTGTGGTGAATGTTTTTGGTGTTCGTTCGTTGGTTCTTCCTTTGCACTGAGTTATTGGAGATCTTGTTTTGCCATATCTTTTGTACCACATTTTTGCATCTACAGGTGGAGGCCAATTTGCTTTGAGGAGGAAGTATTGGTAGGGGAAGACTCTCCCTACTTCTTCTTTGGATCTCTTCGTTGGTAACGGGGAGTATTATTGTCCCAGGACCTTCTATTCTATGTTATCATTGCATTTTACTTGTATTTCCTCCATACTTGACCTCTCTGATTGAAATCGATTTTCCTTGGATTGACAGGTAGAGGAGGGCACACTTGTGGGCTAGGGCATCAATTTGGCAAGCAAAATCAACAATCTCTCATTTGATCTCTGCGGGAATCTTCCTCAACATCAAGACATCTCTCTTCATCACTCAGGTATGATCTCAAGGTAATTTCTATCTCCATGATCTATCCACTTGTCTAAAATATTTAAAACCCCATTTTTACATTTTCTCAGATCTACTAAGATCTAGTGGCTTCTTGGGTAAGAAATTTAAAACCCACCTCTATAGTATCCACGGCATCCCAGATCTATAGTTTGGTGAGGATTGGCCTCCATTTGACCCTCTTCCCAAGGCATTTAGCCTCTCCAAGCAAGGGTGCACTTCCTAGTTTGGTGGGTCGACCTAGATCTAGTATGTGGGTAGTTGAGATCCCGCTTGATTCATGATCTACACATCCAATAACCTACCCCCAGATTGTCACTTTTCTGATTTCTACCTTGTGGGCCCTATTCCACATTTTAAGGGATTTAATCCCCATTTTGGACCACTTGGTATCTTCAAACTCAGATCTAGTAAGATCTAGCCATTGGATTGCCATGAAATTGTAGATCCATACTCTCACTTGCTTAAACCACTTGGATCTAAAGTTTGGATGCCATTGGACTTGTCTTGACCCCACTTATCCCACTTTTAGGCCTCCTTGGGTAAAGTCGCACCACCTTGGAGAAGTGAGTTTCTAGGACATGGGTACTCGAGATTTCAGTGGATTTGGAACGGGAGTAATTCAAAACCTAGGTCTAGTAGGTCACCTTGTCAAATCTTGCCTTGGGGGTAGCATTCCTTGTTTTAAGGGATTGTGGTCCACTTAGGTCAAACCTAGATCTAGACCTATTCATCCATCAAGACTTTAATTGCCCACTTTATAGGAGTCCTTAACCACAAGTTAACTTTACTTTGACTCCATTATCCCGATTCCCAAGGCACTGGTCTCTCTCCAAGTCAATTCGACTTTCCTAGATTATTGGATTAACTTGTGGTTTGACCCTTGATGGGTGAGCTAAGCCCTTTGATGCCATCATACTTCATGATCAAGCTTGTCACTTGTACTAGTTAGCCCCAATTCAACCCCTAAACTACCCTGCATTGGACACGGTTCCCAAGGCAGTGGATTTTCTCACATTGAACTAGTACATCAATCTTGGATCCTATTTCACAAATCATAAGTCACTTTCACATCAATAATGAACCAAAGCTATACTCATTGAACCCCTCACTTGTCTTGTGACTTCATCCTAAGGTCTAGGATAAACCATACACCTTACTTCACTTAGAATCAACTTGATTTGGTGTCTTGGTTTTGATTTCTCCTGTCGGGAGTAGATCGGGTCTCCCCCTTTGTTGTCTGGGCTAGATAACATAAAGTGAAGGTTGCCTCGACTGGCGTGACAACCATATATTGGAGGTCGAGGTGATCGTGGTTGCACCTTTTGAGTTGCCCTTCCCTATTGCCATCCATGAGTGGATACATCCATAGGGGTAACTACAGTTTAGGTGATAACATTTTGGCGCCGTTGCCGGGGAGGCAATAGCTTACCCTGGTTCGACATATATTTCTCAAGCCTTACTCCCGTTCTTCTTGCCTAACATTTTGGCATTGAAGGGCATAGGCTTACCTTGGACAAACTAGTAGTCATTATTCACTCTCTCCTGCATATACAACGACACATATCTTGGTAGAAGAGTTTAAATCTACCTGGTGACTCCCAATCGTGACTCCGCTGAGGAGCGAGCTCATTTACATCCCTATAACACTAGAATTTAGACAGATCTTATCGTTATCTAGAACCCATGGGGTGCATCATTTTGTTTTCAGGTTCTTGAATTTAAAAATAAATATAAAAATAAAAAAAAATAAAAAAATAAAAAAAATTATTATCCATGGCTGCTTCTGAGCGACCTAGAACTTTCGGTCGTTTAAAAGTTTTTGACTTTTCAAAAATTGTTGGGTATCCTCATCATATTCCTCATCAAGCATGTGCAAGGTTGCCTATTTTCGATGGAAGTTATGAAATCTCTGCTAAAACACATCTTGAACCTTTTAGGGAAATTATTAAAGAGTTATCCATAACCCATGAGGATGTGTGTATGAGACTATTGGCTTCATCTTTCAAAGAAAGAGCTGGACTCTGGCTTTCGAATTTGAAACCCAATAGCATTTCTGGTTATGACATGTTTGAAAATAAATTCCTAGAAGAATGGGGAAGTGAATTCGATGATATGTATCTTTCGAATCAAATCCAAGATCAAAACCTTCCCCTTTCTGATCCTATTGTGGAATCGTTTAACAATCAAATATCAAGTAATTTGTCAACATCCGGAGATGACCTTTCCTGCCCAATTTCTTCTGATGATAAGTCTTCTACTTTTGAGTCAATCGAAAGTCAAATCTTTAATCATTGTACAAACCATAAGTTTTCAAATTGTTTTTTAGGTAGCCCTAGTCCTGATCCTGAGGGAATTTCTGAGGATGAGCTTTTAGTTAATAGGTCTACTGAAGTTCCTCCCTCAGAGAGACTCATTAGTCATTCTGTCTTTACTGATCATTCAATTCCTTATCAACTTACTGAAGAAGAAGAAAGTAGGGACATAGATCAAGATCCTCTAGTGGTGATTTCAGGTGATCATTGTGCAAATAATCAGGATATGTTAAATATTAATTTCACCCCTGATCAATTAAATGAAAATGATCACTTATCCTCTTATAATTTTAATGATGAATTAATAAAAGATCAATATCAAGATGAGGAAGAGTTAATAAATCATACTAGGTGTTCTAATCTTTGTTCCACTTCTTACAACGAATCTTTAAATTTTCCTTTTTTCATCTCTAATCAAGATAACTTAGAGTTAGATAGTTATGGTCAATCTTGTCCTCAGGTTGTAAATATTAAATTTGATCAAAAGCTTGAAATTATTCCTAGAATAAAGAATGCTTTCTATTATCAAAATCTAAGGTCGAACTTGTTTATCCATTTGGGAGAATTTTCATATTTGCAATCCACCCTCCCTTCCCAACTCTTTCAATCATCTTTGGGTTGGTGCTATAGTCAATCTTTTGCCTTTGGAATTTTCAGAAGGAAGTATATGCATGATTACATGTTTGGAGAAAAAACACTTCATTTCCCTTTTCGGTCACTTTGGAACCATAATGCTTATTGTCAAGTTATCAATCACTCTTGGTGGCTAGGAAAGGTGTTTAAAAATCAATTCCATTTTTTCTCCATTTTTGAGCATCAAGTGGGTTTGACTTTGTTTTTCCGTCCTTTAAACTTTAAGTTATCCCAACTTGGTTTCTATTTGATCATTAATCCCAGGGAGAACCAAATTGAATATGTAAGAGAAGTAAATGAGGAAGTTATGTTCTGTGAAAAAGAATTGAGTTACAAGCCTTATATTTTTCCTCCATCAATCTTAAGCAATAACTTGCATGAATTTTATGATCCTATCAATTCTTGGATGGAGGATGTTTGCATCAGTCAATCTTTTCCTTGGCATGATTTCATTTTGCACCATTCAAACCTTTATTCAATTTTTGAACAAACCTGGAAGATTGCATTATCAAATTCTCTGATCTTTAATCCAATCATGACTTGTTTCATTACCAGAAATCAAAGAAGAATCACTAATATGTTTGATGAATGGTTGCACTGGATTTATGATTTTACCTAGCATTTGTGATGACTGGTTAGATTAGAGTAGGTAGGAAACTGAATAAGCCTACTTGGGCAGTAGTTAGTTTCTCGGCCATTGAGTCTGGCACCTTTTTTCCTAAGCTCCATTTGAAGCTCCTAGTTTAACTGAGTACCTGTCATTTTTTCTTTTTCCTGCACAATAAATTTCAAACTTTGCAAGTTATGTTACTAATTTAATTTACTTTCTACATTTATATTTCATGCATTTATAGTTCTGACATAGAATAGATTTTAATTCAGTTGGATTTTATATTTTTCCCATACATGCTACATGAGGTATTTTTGATGTTTGTGAATGCAGAAATAGGTGCAAAATAAAATAAAAAGTTGGAAGCAAAATGGTAGAGTGCTAGATCGAGGATTCAAGTAGCAGAGTTCGAGAACCAGAGATTCTGAGGTTCTCAAGCGCTCATTTCAGCAGAGCACTTGTCCCAGCCAGAGCCAGATGTTATCACATATATAGTAGCCGGGTTACCATACATTATTTTTCTGATTCCAGTACACTATTCAGCCAGTTCCCTTACATTGAGATGCTGAGATGAGCATCTATATTCGATCACTATCAAATTTTGGACAACAGTTGTATTCCCCATGCCATGACTGAGTCTCAGGACACTCAGAGAGATGACCGATGTAGCCATTATACCATTGGTACAGAGCAGTCAGTAGTGCCCAGAGTTATAGCAACAGTTTCAGAGGACAGATGATGGTCCAGGTTGTTGAGCATTCAGGTATTATGATACAGCAGGTATATCATTGTGTTATGGTTATATTGCTTTTATACTTATTCTTATAGCATGTCTTAGCACTTAGTGTCATGATCTGGCGATCATATAGATATGTGGACCTGGTTGATCTTATTATATATATTATATTGTCCCTACTCAGACTTAGAAGTTCACTATTCATACTCATTGGTTTTACGGTTTTACCCTCCTTAGGGAGAATAGAGGTGATCATTCCACCATACCTTGGCTTGCTGGTGTTGGCTCCATTATTCATTGTCTTCATCCATCCATTGCCTACCTTTTAGTTTATCACCCTGACTTACTACTTGACTAGTGGCATGGAGGACTTTTCCCCACTGTAGCCTCTGTATTGGATGAGCTTCCCTATTTACTGTGTCTCGGCTCTGAGTTGGTGACAAAACTTACCTTTGGTGAGTTGGATTGTAGGCCTAAATCATTCTGGTCGGTTGTCCCGATGCTTGGCATTGGCTCGAACTCCCCCTAGTCACTTGAGATGTTGTTGGCTAAAACTGAAAGCTCATGTACTATGTATGGAAACTGATAAATTAGCCCATGGAAACTAAAAAGGGCAAGAGCGATGAACTGCTGAAAAATACTCCTCGAAGAGTATAAGAAAGGTCCAAAAAGCAATGATTCTTAAAAGCTATATCTAAACAATTGCTAACCTTATATATGTATGAAAAACATGCCCTGGATGCAAGCTGCAACTAGTTGTGCTTATCAGCACACCTGAAATCCGAAGGGTTATGTAGGCCAAAAAGGCCATGAAATGAAATTGAATGATCCTAATGAACCTGGATCAACTTGATATAGACATGATGCCTAAGTTGAATAAGCACTCTCTAAACAACTTATCCATTTGTGAGACACCACCATTCCCAGTGTTGTTGCTCATTCAGTATATACTATGGTGTGTATTCCCTTTCCCATTGCCAAAGTGTCACAAAGTTAAGTCGGTCAAGTCATCCCTTAGCCTAGCCAGTTATTTTAGCCTTCACCCTTCACTAGCAAATTGATCACAGCTATGAAGTGAGTATGATCTTGAAAGTCTAGTCTAAGTAATAATAATAATTAATGACATTATATATTTGGATTTCGATCGCCAGTAATGATTACTTTGTGTTATAATTGCTATTTGAATAAGTTGTAGAGCATGCATTAACCTTTGACACTTTGCAGCAGCTTCCGATGATGGTCTGAGTTATATTTGGTCATGTTGACTTGGTTAGACCTAGTTTGACCAAGGTCAACCATAGGACATGAGATGGTTGGACCTTGTGATGATATCGATAGATGATATATGGTCTATGTACATGTATATGATGATTCTATGCAGCAGCTACAGGGTTATGATGATGATTCATGGTTTACAGCAGTATTTGATCATTTACAGATTATTATTATTTGCCCTGTTCCGGTATATTGGATATATATATTTTGATAATGCAGAGACTTATATGGTGTATGAGTACACATCTTGGATGGATTTGGACCTGTTATCACACAACTTGTAGTTGCCCCTAGAGGTATCCCATCCGGGACGGTAGAGGAGGCAGGCAACTAAAGAGGTGACCCAAGAGATGCCACGGTTCCCAATGCAATGTGGGAGTCACGTCAACCGAGGCACTCTTTGCTTTAGGTCAAGGTGTAACTAGACCAAGGGGGAGACCCTATACCCCAATCACAGTTGATTGGATCCAAACAAAGGTTTCTAAGGGTAGGTAAATGATGAGTTACGGAAACCAATGCAAGGCTAAGTTGGCCTAAGAGTTAAGGAATGGTTGAAGGTGGTGTAATGGATAGTTAGTGTTTCAACCTATGTATGGTTTAGGCCACTTGGTGGGGTATGATTACTAGGTATAGTACCATGTGTTTGCACATGTGGGTCTTGTTTTCTTGGGAAGTGTGAAATGGTTCTAGGTGGGCCCACAAGGTGAAGTTAAGTGTGATGTTGGTACTATAGGTTAGGTATAGGCTAGATCTATAAGTTGGAGTTGGTTCTAGGAGTACCCATGTGCTAGATCTAGGGTTTGACACAAATCCCAAGGAGTGCGACTTGCTTGGAGAAGGACTAGTGCCTTGTTGGATGGGCTAATGGGGTCAAGAAGTATATCAAAGTGTAGATCGGGACACCTAGAAGCCAAGTCAAGTGGATTGAAAGAGATCCAATGGTTGGATCTTACTAGATCTAGGTTTTTTAAGTGATTTCCCTAAGTGGACCACAATCCCTTGAAACAAGGAATGCAACCCCCAAGGTGGATCATGACAAAAAGACAGTATGGACCTAGGTTTCAAGGCATGGGGATTCCAAATCCACGAAAATCTCAAACACCCACCTCCTAGAAGTGGACCAACTCAAATCATCAAGGGGGTGCGACTTGCTCAAGGAAGGCCAAAAAGTGGGTTTGGTGGACCAAACCAAGTCCAATGGCCACCAAATTGTAGATCCGGGATGCTAGTACCCCGATCTATGTATGCTCAAAGTTTCAAGTGAACCCAATGGCTAGATCTTAGTAGATCTGAGTTTTAAGATGCCAAGAAAATCAAAAGGGGGTTTTAACCCCTTAAAACATGGAGAGATGTCCACAAGGTAGTTTTCACCAAAGTAAAGATATGGGTATAGGTTATCAAGTGTCTAGATTCCAAATCAAGTGGGATCTCACCTACCCATGTGCTAGATCTAACCCAACAAGCTTCTCTTAGGAAAATCGATTTAGGTTCAAGAAGGCTTTTTGCATTGAAAAGTGTGTCAATTTTTAGCCAATCACCACCAAACTATAGATCCAACTAGGGGTGGATCCTATAGAGGTGGGTTTTTAATATCTTTTCAATTGCAAGGCTAGATCTAAGTAGATCTGAAAAATACCAAAAACAAGGGTTTTAATTTGATTAGGGTTTTTATGATCTAGAAATTATGGAAGATTCAAGGAAGAGAAGATCATACCTCTTGGAACATACCTGGATGAAGAGATGAATGCTAGTTGAGACGAGGATTACTTTGCCAAAGATCAAATGGAGAATTGTTGAAGCCCTCTTGCCAAATCGATTTTTCCAAGCCACATGTGATTCCTTCTAACCTGTCAAACCAAGGAGCAAAGCATCAATCAGTTTAACAAATTGAAGGTAGATACAAGCAAGAGAGAGAAAAACATAGAATAGTTGACACAAAGGCAAAACTACTCCCTGTCAAACCCAAAACGACTTCTTCCAAGCTTGAAGGGCAAGCCTCCCCACCAATTCGCACTTGTCAAAATCGCCCTCTTAACCTGCAAATAAAATATGGCAAATATGCAAGATAGCTACAATAGATCCTCCAGTGCAATGGACAATAGCATTTACAATCGAAACAACCAACATTCACTCCAATCCAAGCATGTACTCCAAAAGATAGAAATTTTATTCCAAGAGCCAAGAGCCAAAAATCTCTAGATGAATTTTACAATGAGAGGCTCCCTCCTTAAATAGGATGGGGAGAGAGTACAATCCTAACCACTTTTTACATGAGTGGCTAAGATTAAAAGATCTCAAGATCTAATCAATGGTTGAGATGAGCTCAACAATAAAATACATGGATCAACCATAAAATATAACAATAAGTGGACAAAATCGCCCTAGGAGAGGGGATCCCACCAAATCATGATGACAAAATATCATAAGAGGCTTATGGTGGGTCCAAGGGGTAATTTTATCCCTCCTTGGTCAATCCCCATAGCACAATAACCAAAAAAATAATCATGAATGTACCAAATCGTGCCTCCATAATGAAGTCGTGGTCCTCAAAATACCTCAAAAATCCACAGAAAGTGCCATAAGTGATGGATGCGGGCCTCGATGAAGCTGAAACTGCTGGAGAAGGTGTGGAAGGTCCCGATCTATCATCACTGATCATCCCATGCCATAACTTTGCCTCAGTAGCCCAAATCGATTTCCTCAATAGCCATTTCTACCAATCCTGAAATGCCTCGGGAAGCGTGAAACTGCCCCAAACAGCCTCCTGGAGTGCTGGCGCTGTCAAGGTGAGGGCACCAGTGTGTCCGGAAGGGGGGTAATATGGTAAAAACAAGTGGCTGGACCACCCCCTCCATCATCAGCGCCCTAGGTCAACCGGATAAAAGTCATCTCTGCTCCGACAGGGCCTCCAACAGACCAAAACTGCACTGGGACAGCCTACTGAGGCTCAATCATCACTGTAAGTGCCCGGAACTGAAAACAAACTGTCCCATTGGACTCAGAAGGTCCAAATCTATCAAAGATGTGTACTCATACACCATATGAGTCTCTGCATGATCAAAATAAATATCCAATATACCGGAACAAGGCTAATAATAATGCGCTGTACGTATACAAACACTGCTGTAACCCCAGAATCATCATCATAACCCTGTAGCTGCTGCATAGAGTCATCATGTATGTATACATAGACCATATATCATCTATCCATATCATCATAAGGTCCAACATCTCATGTCCCATGGTCTTCCATGGTCAAACTAGGTCTAACCAAGACCAAATATAACTCAGATCATCATCAATAGCTGCTGCAAAGTGTCAAGGTTAATATATGCCCTACAACTTATTCAAATAACAATTATAACACAGAGTAATCATGAATGGCGATCTAAATCCAAATATATAGTGTCGTTAATTATTATTATTACTCAAACTAGACTTTCAGGATCATACTCACTTCATAGTTGTGATCAATTTGCTAGTGAAGGGTGAAGGCTTAAATTAACTGGCTAGGCTAAGGGATGACTTAACTGTCTTGACTTTGTGACACTTTGGCAAGGGAAAGGGAATACACCATAGTATATACTGAATGAGCAATAACACAGGGAATGGCGGTGTCTCACAAATGGATGAGTTGTTTAAAGAGGGTTTATTCACCTTCACAGATGCGCACAATCCATAATACAAATAAGGCCAGCAATTGTTTAGATATAGCTTTTAAGTTCCATTGCTTTTTGGGCCTGAAGTTTCCATAGCCTTGATCTATTTGTGTTTATAAACACATTGCATAGATTTACATTTATTTTAGGCTTTCTGCTGCAGGTGTGTTTTTAAGGCACTTGTTTACCTGAGCACTTCTAGGTGTGTCATGGACAGCTTGTTTACCTAGGTATTTATTTTCCACAAGATATAACATTTTATTTTCATAGCCATTTTCATTTGGCATGCCTTTCGTTCATGTGTGTTTAGAAACACATTGCATGAATGGGCTTTTCATACAAGATATAGCATTTCATTTTTCCAGATTTTGTATTCATGGCAGCACTAAAAGTTTCAGGTTTAGCCAACACAACTTTAGTGACTAGGGGGAATTCACAAGGGACTCCAACTCGCCATAGGCAAGTTTTGTCACCAACTCAGAGCCGAGACACAATAAACAGGGAAGCTCATCCAATACAGAGGCTACAGTGGGGAAAAGATCCTCCATGTCACTAATCAAGTAGTAAGTCAGGGTGATAAACTAGAAGGTAGGCCATGGATGGATGAAGACAACGAATAATGGAGCCAACACTAGCAAGCCAAGGTATGGTGGAATGATCACCTCTATTCTCCCTAAGGAGGGTACATACCAATGAGTATGAATAGTGAACTTCTAAGTCTGAGTAGGGACAATATAATATATATAATAGATCAGCCAGGTCCAAATATCTATATGATTGCCAGATCATGACACTGAGTGTTAAGACATGCTATAAGAATAAGTATAAAAGCAATCTAACCATAACACCATGGTATACCTGCTGAGTCATATACCTGAATGCTCATCAACCTGTACCATCATCTGTCCTCCGAAACTGCTGCTGTAACTCTGGGCACTGCTGACTGCTCTGTACCAATGGTATAATGGCTACATCGGTCATCTCTCTGAGTGTCCTGAGACTCAGTCATGGCATGGGGAATACAACTGCTATCCACAATCTGATAGTGATCCAAAGATAGCTGCTCATCTCATCATCATCTCAAAGTAAAGGAACTGGCTGAAATGTGCTCTGGAATTTGAAAAATAATGTATGGTAGCCCGGCTACTATATATGTGATAACAGGACCTTCTGAGTCCAATGAGATATTTTGTTTTCAGTTCCGGGCACTTACAGTGATGATTGAGCCTCAGTAGGCTATCCCAGTGTAGTTTTGGTCTGTCGGAGACCCTGTCAGAGCAGATGTGATTTTTATTCGGTTGACCTAGGGCGCTGTGCTTGGAGGGGATGGTCCAGCCACTTGTGTTTACCATATTACCCCCCTCCCGGACACACTAGTGCCCTCACCTTGATAGCGCAGGCAATCCAGGAGGCAGTTTGGGGCAGTTTCACGCTTCTCGAGGCATTTCAGGATTGGTAGAAATGGCTATTGAGGAATTCGATTTGGGCTACTGAGGCAATGTCTTGGCATGGGATGATCAGTGATGATGGATTGATGTCTTCCACACCTCCTCCAGCAGTTTCAGCTTCATTGGGGCCCGCATCCATCACTTATGGCACTTTCTGATGATTTCTGAGGTCTTTTGAGGCCTACGATTTGTCCATAGAGGCACGATTTGGTATATTGATGACTACTTTATTATAATTGTGCTATGGGGATTGACCAAGGGTGGCTAAAATTACCCCTTGGACCCACCATAAGCTTC
The DNA here is from genome assembly GCA_027924585.1 of Larix kaempferi. Classification (NCBI taxonomy): domain Eukaryota; kingdom Viridiplantae; phylum Streptophyta; class Pinopsida; order Pinales; family Pinaceae; genus Larix; species Larix kaempferi. The sequence continues at coordinate 2,083,881 of BSBM01000612.1, read as the reverse complement.
CTATTATATTTTGTCATCATGATTTGGTGGGATTCCCCTCTTCTAGGGCGATTTTGTCCACTTATGTTATATTTTATTAGTGATCCATGTATTTTATTGTTGAGGTCATCTCAACCATTGATTAGACATTTGTATCTTTTAATCTTAGCCACTCATTCAAAAAGTGGTTAGGATTTTGATGCCTCTCCTTCCTATTTAAAGGAGAGAGCTTCTCATTGTAAAAGGGGACTTGTGGCTCTGGATTATTGGAACAGAAAATTATTATTGCATCTATCTCCAGTGTTGTGGTGAATGTTTTTGGTGTTCGTTCGTTGGTTCTTCCTTTGCACTGAGTTATTGGAGATCTTGTTTTGCCATATCTTTTGTACCACATTTTTGCATCTACAGGTGGAGGCCGATTTGCTTTGAGGAGGAAGTATTGGTAGGGGAAGACTCTCCCTACTTCTTCTTTGGATCTCTTCGTTGGTAACAGGGAGTATTACTGTCCCAGGACCTTCTATTCTATGTTATCATTGCATTTTACTTGTATTTCCTCCATACTTGACCTCTCTGATTGAAATCGATTTTCCTTGGATTGACAGGTAGAGGAGGGCGCACTTGTTGGCTAGGGCATCAATTTGGCAAGCAAAATCAACAATCTCTCATTTGATCTCTGCGGGAATCTTCCTCAACATCAAGACATCTCTCTTCATCACTCGGGTATGATCTCAAGGTAATTTCTATCTCCATGATCTATCCACTTGTCTAAAATATTTAAAACCCCATTTTTACATTTTCTTAGATCTACTAAGATCTAGTGGCTTCTTGGGTAAGAAATTTAAAACCCACCTCTATAGTATCCACGGCATCCCGGATCTATAGTTTGGTGAGGATTGGCCTCCATTTGACCCTCTTCCCAAGGCATTTAGCCTCTCCAAGCAAGGGCGCACTTCCTAGTTTGGTGGGTCGACCTAGATCTAGTATGTGGGTAGTTGAGATCCCGCTTGATTCATGATCTACACATCCAATAACCTACCCCCAGATTGTCACTTTTCTAATTTCTACCTTGTGGGCCCTATTCCACATTTTAAGGGATTTAATCCCCATTTTGGACCACTTGGTATCTTCAAACTCAGATCTAGTAAGATCTAGCCATTGGATTGCCATGAAATTGTAGATCCATACTCTCACTTGCTTAAACCACTTGGATCTAAAGTTTGGATGCCATTGGACTTGTCTTGACCCCACTTATCCCACTTTTAGGCCTCCTTGGGTAAAGTCGCACCACCTTGGAGAAGTGAGTTTCTAGGACATGGGTACTTGAGATTTCAGTGGATTTGGAACGGGAGTAATTCAAAACCTAGGTCTAGTAGGTCACCTTGTCAAATCTTGCCTTGGGGGTAGCATTCCTTGTTTTAAGGGATTGTGGTCCACTTAGGTCAAACCTAGATCTAGACCTATTCATCCATCAAGACTTTAATTGCCCACTTTATAGGAGTCCTTAACCACAAGTTAACTTTACTTTGACTCCATTATCCCGATTCCCAAGGCACTGGTCTCTCTCCAAGTCAATTCGACTTTCCTAGATTATTGGATTAACTTGTGGTTTGACCCTTGATGGGTGAGCTAAGCCCTTTGATGCCATCATACTTCATGATCAAGCTTGTCACTTGTACTAGTTAGCCCCAATTCAACCCCTAAACTACCCTGCATTGGACACGGTTCCCAAGGCAGTGGATTTTCTCACATTGAACTAGTACATCAATCTTGGATCCTATTTCACAAATCATAAGTCACTTTCACATCAATAATGAACCAAAGCTATACTCATTGAACCCCTCACTTGTCTTGTGACTTCATCCTAAGGTCTAGGATAAACCATACACCTTACTTCACTTAGAATCAACTTGATTTGGTGTCTTGGTTTTGATCTCTCCTGTCGGGAGTAGATCGGGTCTCCCCCTTTGTTGTCTGGGATAGATAACATAAAGTGAAGGTTGCCTCGACTGGCGTGACAACCATATATTGGAGGTCGAGGTGATCGTGGTTGCACCTTTTGAGTTGCCCTTCCCTATTGCCATCTATGAGTGGATACATCCATAGGGGTAACTACAGTTTAGGTGATAACAGAACCCCACGGAGTCTTCGGGCACGGATGTGAGTTGTGAGGTACTTGTTAGATGACCAGTGGCAGTTTCCCTTCACTATACCCATTTGTGAGGCACCCCCCTTCCCTGTGTTTTTGTCATGGTATGCTTATCTCAGTGGACCCCATTTTCTCGAGTTATCCAAAAGGTCACATGATTTTTGTCCTTGTCATCCCTCATCCTTCACCTTGTATTCCACATCACCCAATGTCAGCTAGGTGGTCAAGTCTATAGGGTGTGCATAGCAGTTGAGTCTTTTGGATGTGGTGGGCCCACCTCACATAGGGCATTGTATTCTTCTGAGATTTAATGCATTTTTTATCACCATATTATCGTCATATTGTTTAGTAATGTACTAACTTGTATAAGGAAGCCTTTCACTTCATGATTGCATACAGGTATTCAGCTAGCACCATTGTTGACCATATTTGACTTGGTCAAACTAGGTTGACCAGGCCAAAAATGGGCCCGAAAAAATGTTGCTACCGAAATTTCGATTTTGGTCAATTATTATCTACAGGGGACCCATATGAGCCTCCAAGTGACAGAATGTAAAACGATTGAGGCATTTGTGAGATTTTTTAATTATTATTGGTCATTAATGACCTGTTTTAATTAAAAATCATGGATTTTGGGCAAATAATGCCTAAGTGATGGATCGTGGTCGTTCGAGTGACCATTCCTACTATTTTTGGGGTCCACAATCACATTGCAACAGATGGTTCGACAATCCAGGTACTAAAAGTGGGTCAAAAGCCCAATTTACTCCTTCAACAATATAAACCAGCAATAAAATACATGGAAAATAAAAAATTGACAAAGGCATAAAATACATGGAAAATAAAAAATTGACAAAGGCAACTTCGGCAAATGGCAAAAATCAAAGGCTGGCTAATACAAGGGTGATTCCTAAGGTAATTTGGTAATGTTGGAGTCAGTTGGACATTGTATTTTTGTATTGTGGGGCCCTCTCTTGCCCAGCTCACCAAGGAGGACGAATTGGCCCATGGGGGCATTTTTCCACTTAGCAAAAAATCATATTTTTGATGTTTTTATGTATTGAGATCATAGTGTAGTGGTATGGGGGGATAAAACAGCCCATAGGCACCCCCCAACCACATTTTATATGTGTTTTATGGGCCCCACGAGTTGGCCCCATCTCCACTTGGGCGTTTTTGAGGGTAATTCGCCCCCCCTCTAGAGATCATCCCCACCATCGATTTGGGTTGGGAGAGAGTTAATCTCAGCCCTTAGTTTTGGGGGGAATTAGGTTTGAGATTGGTCTTTCTCTATAAGAGAAGACACTCACCTCATTTGTATTCCTCTTGGACATTTTTTGTAAACACTTTGGACTGAATAGAGAAGAAACTTGGAACGTTCTTGAAACTTTGTGCTTGGATGAGTATTGTTGTGATTGATATCTATTTGCTGATGTATTGATGAGTTATCTAGTGCATTTTTCCACCATCTATAGCTGAAGCGAATTGCAGGTTGAGAGATCACTTGAGGAAGGGCGCAATTTTTGGAGTGGGAGCTCCACACTTGGGTTTTTCTTCAAGAATTTAACAAGGGAGTTGAATTTACTGTTTTTGTTTCAATTTCCTAATCATTTATCTTTCATTTTGCTGTGCAAACTACCTATTTGTTTCAGATCTCTGATTTCTCTATTTTTGTGGCAGGTAGCAGGGGCGCACTTGGTCTTTGGCTGGCTCAAACGCTTAGGGAAAACGCTGGTAGCTCACCACTTGGATTCGGCAAATAGTCTTCATAAACATTCAGCCATTCATCATTGTTTCAGGTACTTCTCTCTTGCTTAGCTCTCTATTTAGATTTCTGATATGTTTGTTGAGCTGAAATTACATGTAAAACCAAGAGAAAATTAAAAAGTAAAAATTTAACCGTTAAAACTTATTTTCTTTCCAAACCCGCTTATTATTTGTTCTTAAAAGCCTATATCTCAAGTTTCGTTTGATTCCGACTCCATCTTCCCATAGATCTAGCACTGGTCTTTTTGCCAAAAACGCCCCACTTGGGCGTTTTTCTCTGTCTGCTTGGGTGTGTCATTTTCGGGTTGTGGGTACTCTTGATTTGGGTTTGTATCACCATTTTATTATAAGAAATCAAGTTGTTGTTGGCTGGGAGTGATTACAAACGTTAATTTTCCGTTGCCTTAGATCCTTTAGTCCCCTGCTTAACCCTATTTCTTGGGCAATTTACTTCTGCATTTCACTTCCATCTCATTTGCATCCTTAGACTATTTTCAGCCATTAAATCACTAATCTAATCTTAATATTTAACTACGTTTAATTGCTGGTCACTTGTTGCATCACTCTCATTCTACCATTTTTGTCCATCGGTTGGCTGAAACTAGACTTAGGAGCTTATCTGCACTCAATCTCTATTTTTATCTCTTTATCTTTCCTGGGATTTGGGTGTATTTTGTCTCTCAACCTTCATCGGTTGAGCGGGGTCTCCCCCCTGACTTGGCTACGTGCCTCGTCTGAAGTGACAATAGCCTTGTCCGGTGTGACTTCCGTCCCTTGAACAGAGGACTTGGCCATTGCTGGTTACACCTTCCTAGCTGCTCACCCTCTACCATGCCTGTTGGGACACCTTACCTCAGTAGCTAGAGTTTGTGTGATAACATTTTTGGCGCCGTTGCCGGGGAGGTAGAGGCCTAGCCGTGTTTTCTTGAGTTTAAGTCTTTTGGCTTGTTTGTTTTCTTTTCATCTTCGCATCTACACTTAAACTCTGATTGGCTGATTTTGTTCTCATTTACATAATTATTGCAGCCAACACATTTTTGTTTCACTCTCCACTTCCCCTCACGACATCCCACCTTCGGTGAACAAGGTTCCTAGTTCACCTGGTGACTCCACCCCGCGGCTCCAATGGAGACCGAACCCATCCATACAACCTTAGAAGCTTAGATCATTCTGACACTTCACATGAGACCCCACTGGGAAATCTTACATTGATATATCATAATGGACCCAGATGTTCTCCTTGGCTTCTCACAAGCCATAAGAGAATTAAATGAACGCGTGAATAGGTCTGAAAGGAGACAAGAGGAAATAAATGAATGGGATGCACAATCTCAGTATGGAGATGAATATGAATATGATTATGGGCATGAACCTGAATATCAAAATTTTTGCGATACACACGATGCTCCTCATCACTCTAATGGAATCTTTGTCCTATCCACCCCCAATAGATTGGTAAGTCAACCTGAATCTAGATGTCAATCCCAACCAAGGATTTATAGCCAAAATGGTCGGTCGAATCATCATGTTAACCAAATTAGACATCCTACTCGAGCCCCAAGTAGAATGGATAGAATATCTGTGGGGTAAACGAAACCTTATCCATTTGACTTCTCGGAGATATGTGGGGCACCTCATCCTATGCCCAATGAATACACTGAAATGTTGCCTCGGTTTTGTGGAAACAACTATATATCTATTGAAGAACATCTGCAAATGCTTTGGGATCATATGGAAGTTAGAGGGGCTGATACTGAGGATGTTTATATGCGAGCCCTAGGTGAATCCTTAGGCGGGGGAGTTGGGTTATGGTTTGATAATTTAGCACCGGGATCCATCACTGGATATGACATGTTCACGAGGTTGCTAACAGATAAATGGGGTGAGAACATTGATGAGTCTTTGGAATGTCAATCTAGCACTGATTGTGTCATGGATGATTATTATATTGATAATTTGCTTTCTCGATTGGATCATTCCTCTCCTGATATGTTCCAAATTATGAGTGTGCCTACAATCCATAGAAATGTTACAGAGTATCTTGAGAATAATGCTTCAAAACCTCATGTGCAAATTAAAAGAGGCATCAATCGAATCATACGAGATACTTTGTTATCATTGCCTGAGGCAGTTGCAGGCCAAATTCTAGATCTAATTGACATTTCCATTGGTAACTCCAGTAAAGGATCACCAGAAGAGCAACTTCACAATCATCACATGGTTGAAAATTGTCCTGTTCAATGTTCAAACAATCCAAATTTTGACTTTGATCTTAATCATCTCTCTGAAGAGAACGAGAAAAGTGAGGATTGTCAGATTTCATGTGAGAAACAATCTAGTGATCATTGTGTAATTGAAAACCAACTGTGTGAAGATGAATGGGGCAAAAGCATTGATGAATCCATGGGAGAACAATCAAATGAGGATTATATGGTGGAGGATCAATGCCATGAAGACGATCAGGATAGCAATTTTGAAATGAGCAGTGATTGTCCTTATCAGTTTGATTTTTCCTCTCCCGAGCCTATGGTGAATGTGCCTTTGATTCAGCTTCTGAATGAGCCTTCAGTCTATAAGAATGTAGTAGAGTATTTGAAGAATGTATGCAATAAGTCTCATGATGAAGCTATGTATGATAGTGCGCAAATCTCAACCCCTCAAGATTTTGATCTTGATATTGACTTAGAAGGGGAACTTACTAAAATCATACAAAGCACCTTGTCATCTTTACCCGGAGAAGGCACAAATGAAGAAGGGGATCCCATTGATCATCAGAGACAAAATTCTGTGGCTGAACTTTCAATCAGTGAATCCACTAGAGGTCCTCTTGAGGGGCAGCCCCATAGTCATTGCTTCGTTGGTGATTGTTCAAGTCAATGCTCAAGTGATCCCGACCTTATTTCATTTTCCAATCATAGCTTTGAAGAAGAAAAAGAAAATATTGAAAATAACCAAACTTCTGTTGAGGGTGGATCAAACAATCATCATATGGTTGAAAGTCAAATGAGTGAAGATGATGGGGGTTTTAAAAATAATTATATCAATATACCTCCCCGTCGAGATGATGATGATCCAGTTATGTACCAACTCGACCTTGAGTGCTCTTTGTTGCAACCTGCAATATGGAATCAATGTCACAAAGAACCTTCTAAAAGTGTCATGCTTAACATCAATAATATTCCTCGTCTTCTCCTTGGTCAAAATGAGTTGATTGGAAATATGAATCAAAATGAGCCTTGTCTTCGGAAGGTTGGTGTTGACCATGATGATTTCCTTGACAAGTGTCCCTTATCTCATGCAGAATTGGGGATGACAATTTTAGGAAATACTAAACAAGCCTATATGTTTCAATCCTCCCTCCCATTCCAACTCATGAAGTCAATGCCTCTTTCAAACCTAATTTTGTTGTGTGGGGGGTTCGATAAGGTGTTTTCAGAATGCCAAGCGGTTGATAGTAAAACCTTTTATTTCCTTTCTCAGTCATCTTGGGTTAATCCTATTTTTCAAATTTATAGTCCTATTGATTGGCTGACTGAAAAGCTTTTCAAAGATCAATTTCATCTTTTCGCAATTTTTGAGCAACAAGTGGGCGTAATTTTGATCTTAGGTTTAGTAAACTCCAATTTGTCCCCACTAGGTTCTTTCATCAATCCAAGGATGGCCGCCATTAAGAACGCCAGCTTGATAGACGAGGGGAACAACATGTCTCAAGGAGAGTTGAGTCGAGTGTTATATCATTTTCTTACATCTAATTTAAAAGATAACTTACACCATTTACATGATCCTTTTTGCCTATTGATGGATGTGTCTTGCAAAACTCAGTCTCAGCCTCGGCACGATTTCATTTTGCACCACTCTAACCCTTTTCAAATGTTTGAACAAGTCAAGAGATTTGTGATCTTAAACTCGTTAATTTCTAACCTACTCTTGACCTGTTTTGCTAAACAACATCAAGAAAGAACTACTGATCTATTGGATGAGTGGTTGCATTGGATCTATGCTTTTACTTAGTATTGGTCTGAACTATCTACGGTAGGTAAGTTGAATAAGCTCTCTTGAGCAGTAGTTAGTTTCCCTTGTTGTTTTGTTGTTTCTTTTTCTCACTTTGTGACACCATTTCCCCTTTTTAGTTTGTTTTTGTACCATAGTTTTCGTTCAGTTGTTTTTCACCTTTCTTACACCTCCTATGTCGGCCTAATAAATTTAAAATGCTGTAGAGTTAATTCCATTATTGATATATCTTTTATTTTCAGCATTGTCATTTTGTTTATTTCTGCTGGATTACATTATATATATTGTATGTCCTGATGAGCAGTCTGTAGAGATTGGTATAGCGTTTGCATTTTATAGGAATAGGTACACACATGATGATGATGAAAATAGCATGTACGTGCATGTGCATTTATGATGATGAGAGGGGTGCTACAGACCAAAGATTCTGCGGTTCTCAAGCACTCTCTCCCTTAGAGCACTTGTCCCAGCTGGAGCCTGATGTTATCACATCTATGTTAGCTGGAGCTACCATACTGCAGACTGTGTGGCTGAGGACACACAGTACTTTTTTTCCAAATCAGAGATTGGGTGCTGTTATCACACTATAGTAGCAGGGCTACTATCCTTGTTCAGCAGATATCTGCACATTTCAGAGCTTTCATTATTCCAGAGCATGGCTATATATTTTGGATCACTCATGATCAGAGCAGTATATTATTTAGACCTTGTGTCAAGGTTGAGCCTTGAGAGTTCAGATTTGATGACTAATGTGACCCTCTATCCCATACAGTTTCAGTTCAGTGCTTAGAGATGTATTGCAGATGTGTTTCAGATGGTACATGATGATTATTATTATGATGATGTTGTATGGTCTATGGATGCTTTATCACTGATTGTGGATTATTATCTTGTTGATTTAGTCATGTTCATAGCATCTGCTTTGTATATTATTCCTGATGTGGCAAACTGTTTAAAATGAACTATAAATCATAAAATGGACAATTGCTTGCACATTTAGGTCATTTAACAAAACCCACTGGTTTTTCACCTTACATAGATATGGTCTTTCCTGACACCAGTCGTCTGCTAGTGTAGGCTTCATATTCACTTGACTCCATCCATACATGACCTTCCTATTTGACTTTAAACCTTGACCTGTCTCATTTGACTTTCTGATACCGAGGACTTCCCCATTTTTCTACCTCTGTGTTTGGACCGCATCTCTGTATATACAGTGTCTCGGCTCTGGGTTGGTGACAAAACTTGCCTTTGGTGAGTTGGATTGTAGGCCTAAATCATTCTGGTCGGTTGTCCCGATGTTTGGCATTGGCTCGAACTCCCCCTAGTCACTTGAGATGTTGTTGGCTAAAACTGAAAGCTCATGTTCTACCTATGGAAACTTATAAATTCGCCCATGGAAACTAAAAAAAAAGGGCAAGAGCGATGAACAGCTAAAAAAAAAATACTCTTCGAAGAGTATAAGAAAGGTCCAAAAAGCAATGGCTCTTAAAAGTTATATCTAAACAATTGCTGACCTTATATGTATTGGAAAAACATGCCCTGGATGAAAGCTGCAACTAGTTGTGCTTATCAGCACACCTGAGATCCGAAGGGTTATGTAGGCCAAAAAGGCCATGAAATAAAATTGAATGATCCTAATGAACCTGGATCAACTTGATGTAGACATGATGCCTAAGTTGAATAAGCACTCTCTGAACAACTTATCCATTTGTGAGGCACAGCCATCCCCCGTGTTATTTTGTCCAACACAGAGTTTGTAGCTTCCCCCTTCTCCCAGTCCAAAGTGTTTTTGAGTTAAGTTAGACAAGTCAACCCCTTGGCCCAACCTTGTTCCTAGCCTTCATCCTTCACTAGCAGTTTGACCATATCCGATGGGTGAGTTTGTCATTTGAACTATTGTGCAAGTAATTTTATATAACAAAGGAATATGCTAACTTGATTAATGCCACTGAATGGATCTTATACTTTGAGCTAGGCTGTGAAAATGATTAGAGAAGCATGTCTTAGTCTACTGATGTGATTTATCCTTGGTTGTACATTATTGGGATCTGTGATGATGTGGGCCATGTATAGATGCCTATTGATGATGATTGATGGTCCCACATGCTTGATGATGATATCATATGATGGACATATGATGCAGATGATGATTGATCCAGTTCAGCAGATTTATTTATTACTTCAGATCAGCAGATTGTACATTGTCCATATATGGTGGACCCTACAGCTGGCCCATTAGGGCAACCCATGGTGTATGAGTACACATTTCTAGTGGATTTGGGTCTTCTGGATCCAATGAGACACTTATCTTTCAGTTTCGGGCACTTCTGACAGTGATTGATGCAGTTTTACACTTGTTGACCAGATTTGGGGCTGATTTCCCAGCCTCAGCAGCAGGGGCCCTGAGAGGCCAGTTCACCTAGGGATCTGATGATGAAGGGGGTGGTCCAGCCACTTGTTTTTACCATTTACCCCCCCTTCTGGAGAGCCTGGTGGGCTCAGATGGACAGCGCAGATGCCCTAGGAGGCAGTTTTGGCACTTTCACAGTTACCGAGGCAGTTAAAAAATGGGATAAAGTGGTCACTGAGGAAATCGATTTGGGCAATTGAGGCAAGGTTTTGGCATTTGGTTTTCACAGAGGTCTTCCAGGGTGATCTCACTATCTTCCAGCCAGTTTTCACCATGTGGGTATGCCCACATTGATCACAGGAGGTCTTTTACTGCTAGTCTGTCACAGATTTTGAGGACAGATTTGATCATTTATATTATCTTGGACATATTTTATTATTTTATTGTGCCGTGGGGATGAACTAGTAAGGATTGATGCCTCCTATCCCCACCATGTGCTTATATTGTCATGTCCTAGTCACTATGAGGTGGATTTTGGTACTTATACTTCTCTAGTGGATGACGTCACCCTCTTTTTGTACCATTTAGTGGGGGCGCTATCATTATATTGGGTGATCCATGTAATGTATTGTTATGATTTATTGTTAGCCGTTGATTAGATCTTTTGATCTTTTAATCTTAGCCACTCATGTAAAAAGTGGTTAGGATTGTACTCTCTCCCCATCCTATTTAAGGAGGGAGCCTCTCATTGTAAAATTCATCTTGAGATTTTTGGCTCTTGGCTCTTGGAATAAAATTTCTATCTTTTGGAGTACATGCTTGGATTGGAGTGGATGTTGGTTGTTTCGATTGTAAATGCTTTTGTCCATTGCACTGGAGGATCTATTGTAGCTATCTTGCATATTTGCCATATCTTATTTACAGGTTAAGAGGACGTTTTTGGACAAGTGCGAATTGGTGGGGAGGCTTGCCCTTCAAGCTTGGAGGAAGACGTTTTGGTTTGACAGGGAGTGGTTTTGCCTTTGTGTCAACTATTCTTTGTTTATCTCTCTCTTGCTTGAATCTACCTTCAACATGTTAAACTGATTGATGCTTTGCTCCTTGGTTTGACAGGTTAGAGGGAATCACTTGTGGCTTGGGAAAATCGATTTGGCAAGAGGGCTTCAAGAATTCTCCATTTGATCTTTGGCAGAGTAATCCTCGTCTCAACTAGCATTCATCTCTTCATCCAGTTATCCTCCAAAAGGTATGATCTTCTTCTTCCTTGAATCATCCATAATTTCTAGATCATAAAAACCCTAATTGATTAAAACCCTTGTTTTTGGTTTTTCTTAGATCTACTTAGATCTAGCCTTGCTTTTGAAGAGATATTGAAAACCCACCTCTATAGCATCCACTCCTAGTTGGATCTATAGTTTGGTGATAATTGGCTTAGAATTGACACACTTTTCAAGGCAAAAAGCCCTCTTGAACCCAAATCGCACTTCCTAGAGAGAGGCTTGTTTGGTTAGATCTAGCACATGGGTAGGTGAGATCCCACTTGATTTGCAATCTAGACACTTGATAACCTACCCCCAGATTCTTACTTTGGTGAATTCTACCTTGTGGACATCATTCCATGTTTTAAGGGGTTAAAACCCCCTTTTGAATTTCTTGGTACCTTAAAACTCAGATCTACTAAGATCTAACCCTTGGATTGACTTGATTTTTGGGATCTACATAGATCAGGGTACAAGCCACTTAGATCTACAGTTTGGTGACCATTGGACTTGATTTGGTCCACTTAACCCACCTTTTAACCCTCCTTGAGCAAAGTCGCACTCCCTTGGGTGAGTGAGTTTGCCCACTTTGAGGAAGTGGGTGATTGAGATTTTCGTGGATTTGGAACGGCCATACCTTGAAACCTAGGTCTAGAGCATCATTTTGTGACGATTTGCCTTGGGGGTAGCATTCCTTGTTTCAAGGGATTGCGGTCCACTTAGGGTCATTTCATGAAAATCTAGATTTAGCAAGATCCAACCATTCAATCTCATCTAGCCCACTTGACTTGGCTTCTAGGTGTCCCGATCTACATTTTGACATACCTTTTGACCCCATTAGCCCATTTAACAAGGCACTAGTCCTCCTCAAAGCAAGTCGCACTCCTTGGGAATTGTGTCAAACCCTAGATCTAGTACATGGGTACTCCTAAAATTAACTTAGATGCATAGATCTAATCATTACCTAGCCTCTAGTACCAATTTCACACCTTAGCTTCACCTTGTGGGCCCACTTAAAGCCATTTCACACATCCCAAGAAAATAGGACCCACTTGTGTAAACATATGGTACTACACCTTGTCATCATACCCAAATATGTGGCCTAAACCATACATAGGTTGAAACACTAACAATTTCTCAAACCACCTTCAACCACACCTCAACTTCTAGGTCCACTTAGCCTTGCATTGGTTTCCGTAACTCATCATTTACTTCCCCTTAGAAACCTTTGTTTGGGTCCAATCAACTATGATTGGTTATAGGGTCTCCCCCTAGGTCTTGTTTCACCTTGACCTAAAGCGAAGAGTGCCTCGGTTGACGTGACTCCCACCTTGCATTGGGAACCGTGGCATCTCTTGGGTCACCTCTTTAGTTGCCTGTCTCCTCTACCGTCCCGGATGGGATACCACTAGGGGCAACTACAAGTTGCGTGATAACAGGTGCCTTCAGAGGAGGCACACAGTTTTGTTCAGATTGCCCCGAGCAGACATATCAGAGGGGCAGATGGTTGTACAGTGGTCTAGACATGTTACTCAACATCTACCGCAGGGTCACCCTTCCTTGCCAGGCTTTGATATGATCCCATTGAGACAGTTGCCTAGTCTTGCTTTGATTGAGACTATCACAGAGTATTGTTGGTTTACTATTTGTGCCTGGATTCAGCAGAGATCCAGTTCAGAGACAGCCTCAGCAACAGGTATATGGTGCGGCAGGTATTGCATTTGATGTTTATTGCTCATGATTGTTGGTTAGACTTGTTTATACATGATAGTACACTAACTTTGCATATGATGATTGATTTGGTGATCTAGCTATTGTTATGATATGCGATTGGGCCCTTGGTGATGTCAGCCCACCCCTTTCTAGTAGGCTCCTGTATATGCACACCGGGTCACACCCCTACTCTTGGTATAGACTTGGTCACTTAGTCTCCTAGGCAGCTAACTTTGGATCCACCTTCACCTTCTCCATCCATCTGACTCATCCATGATAGTCTTTCCCGACTTGGATTCCGATTTGTGACCTTGAGGATCCCTTCCCCCACTGATGGCTGAGTATGCCATAATTCCCTGTCTATTGTGCCTCGGCTCTTTAGTGTGTGAGATGCACTCTCAAACCTGGGATTTGCTCCTGTCGGTTGCCCCCGATGTTGCAATGCAGTTAGGATTGTGTAGCCTCACCGGGTGTTCCCCATCGGTCATCGAAGCTTGTATGCTTACCCCCATTACTTTGCAGTATGAGCACCTTGATTATATCTATTGAGATATGTATGTAGCCCAAAAGGGCCTTGATGTAAAATGAAGAAATGAAGAAATGTAAAGCAAGCCAAAAAGGCTTTTTGTAAATGTAAAATCTAGCAAAAAAGGGCTAAGTATGAAATTCATTATAAAATCCATGCAATGTGTTTGTAAACACACATGGACACAGGTAAGCCGTACATGTCAGCATTTGTAGTGGTTCTTTCCTCACCTAGTCCTGCGGAGCAAGGAGGTGAGAGGGAGCAAGGGACATGCTCAAGATTGTCCCCTAGAGTCTCAAGTTACAGTTTGCCTGACACCCAGTTTGGCGGCTCTAGAAAAGAACCCCACGGAGTCTTCGGGCACGGATGTGAGTTGTGAGGTACTTGTTAGATGACCAGTGGCAGTTTCCCTGCACTATACCCATTTGTGAGGCACCCCCCTTCCCTATGTTTTTGTCATGGTATGCTTATCTCAGTGGACCCCGTTTTCCCGAGTTATCCAAAAGGTCACATGATCTTTGTCCTTGTCATCCCTCATCCTTCACCTTGTATTCCACATCACCCAAAGTCAGCTAGGTGGTCAAGTCTATAGGGTGTGCATAACAATTGAGTCTTTTGGATGTGGTGGGCCCACCTCACCTTGGGCCTTGTATTTTTCCGAGATTTAATGCATTTTTATCACCATATTATCATCATATTGTTTAGTAATGTACTAACTTGTATAAGGAAGACTTTCACTTCATGATTGCATACAGGTATTCAGCTAGCACCATTGTTGACCAGATTTGACTTGGTCAAACTAGGTTGACCAGGCCAAAAATGGGCCCGAAAAAATGTTGCTACCGGAATTTCGATTTTGGTCAATTATTATCTACAGGGGACCCATATGAGCCTCCAACTGACAGAATGTAAAAAGATCGAGGCGTTTGTGAGATTTTTTAATTATTATTGGTCATTAATGACCTGTTTTAATTAAAAATCATGGATTTTGGGCAAATAATGCATAAGTGATGGATCGTGGTCGTTCGAGTGACTTGTTATCACACATATAGTAGCCGGGATACCATACATTATTTTTCAGATTTCAGAGCACTTTTCAACCAGTTCCTTTACATTGAGATGATGAGACGAGCATCTATCTATGGATTAGTATCAGATTTTGGACAGCATATGTATTCCCCATGCCATGACTGAGTCTCAGGACACTCAGAGAGATGATCGATGTAGCCATTATACCATTTGTACAGAGCAGTCAGTAGTGCCCAGAGTTACAGTAGCAGTCAGTAGTGCCCAGAGTTACAGTAGCAGGTATATCATGGTGTTGTGGTTATATTGCTTTTATATTCATTCTTATGGCATGTCTTAGCATTTAGTGTCATGATCTGGCGATCATATATAGATATGTGGACCTGGTTGATCTTATTATATATATTCTACTGTCCCGACTCAGACTTAGAAGTTCACTATTCATACTCATTGGTTTTACCCTCCCTAGGGAGAATAGAGGTGATCATTCCACCATACTTTGGCTTGCTAGTGTTGGCTCCATTATTCATTGTCTTCATCCATCCATTGCCTACCTTTTAGTTTATCACCCTGACTTACTACTTGACTAGTGGCATGGAGGATCTTTCCCCATTATAGCCTCTGTATTGGATGAGCTTCCCTGTTTATTGTGTCTCGGCTCTGAGTTGGTGACAAAACTTACCTTTGGTGAGTTGGATTGTAGGGCTAAATCATTCTGGTCGGTTGTCCCGATGTTTGGCATTGGCTCGAACTCCCCCTAGTCACTTGAGATGCTGTTGGCTAAAACTGAAAGCTCATGTACTACTTATGGAAACTTATAAATTCGCCCATGGAAACTAAAAAGGGCAAGAGCGATGAACTGCTAAAAATACTCCTCAAAGAGTATAAGAAAGGTCCAATAAGCAATGGTTCTTAAAAGCTATATCTAAACAATTGCTGACCTTATATATGTATGAAAACATGCCCTAGATGCAAGCTGCAATAGTTGTGCTTATCAGCACACCTGAGATCCGAAGGGTTATGTAGGCCAAAAACGACATGAAATGAAATTGAATGATCCTAACGAACCTGGATCAACTTGATGTAGACATGATGCCTAAGTTGAATAAGCACTCTCTAAACAACTTATCCATTTGTGAGACACCGCCATTCCCTGTGTTGTTGCTCATTCAGTATATACTATGGTGTGTATTCCCTTTCCCATATCCAAAGTGTCACAATGTTAAGTCAGTCAGTCACCCTTTGGCCTAGCCAGTTTATTTTTAGCCTTCACCCTTCACTAGCAAATTGATCACAACTATGAAGTGAGTGGTCTTGAAAGTCTAGTCTGAGTCATAATAATAATTAATAACACTATATATTGGTTGGTAGATCGCCAGTAATGATTACTTTTTGTTATAATTGCTATTTGAATGAGTTGTAGAGCATGCATTAACCTTTGACACTTTGCAGTAGCTTCTAATGATAGCTTGAGTTATATTTGGTCAATATTGACCTGGTCAAACTTAGTTTGACCAAGGTCAATCACAGGACATGAGATTATTGGACCTTGTGATGATACAGATAGATGATATATGGTCTATGTATATGTACATGATGGTTCTATGCATCAGATACAGGTTTATGATGATGATTTATGGTTTTCAAAATTATTTGATCATTTACAGATTATTATTATTTCACCTGTTCCGGTATATTGGATATATTATATGATCATGCAGAGATCCATATGGTGTATGAGTACACATCTTGGATAGTTTTGGACCTTCTAAGTCAAATGAGATAGTCTGTTTTCAGTTCCGTGCAGTTACAGTGATGATTTAGCCTCAATAGGCTGTCCTAGTGCAATTTTGGTATGTCGAAACGACGAAAACCCTGTCAGAGCAGAGTTGGGTTTTATTTGGTTCACCTAGGGTGTTGATGATGGAGGGGGTGGTCCAACCACTTGTTTTTACCATATTACCCCCCTCCCGGACACACCGATGCCCTCACCTTGACAGCGCAGGCACTCCAGAAGGCAGTTTGGGGCAAGTACACGCTTCCTGAGGCAGTTTTGGATTGATAGAAATGGCTACAGAGGAATTCGATTTGGGCTACTGAGGCAAATTTTTGGCATGGGATGATCAGTGATGATGAGGGGGATGTTTTCTGCACCTTCTCTAGCAGTTTCAGCTTAATCGGGACCCACATCCATCACTTATGGCATTTTCTGATGATTTTTGAGGCCTCCTAAGGCCCACGATTTGTCCATAGAGACATGATTTGGTACTTTGATGACTATTTTATTATTATTGTGCTATGGGGATTGACCAAGGGTGGCTAAAATTACCCCTTGGACCCACCATAAGCTTATTGTTATATTTTGTCATCATGATATGGTGGGATCCCCTCTCCTAGGGTGATTTTGTCCACTTATGCTTATATTTTATGGTTGATTCATGTATTTTATTGTTGAGATCATCTCAACCATTGATTAGATCTTTTGATCTTTTAATCTTAGCCACTCATGTAAAAAGTGGTTAGGATTATGGTCTCTCTCCATCCTATTTAAGGAGAGAGCCTCTCATTGTAAAATCATCTAGAGATTTTTGGCTCTTGGCTCTTGGAATAAAATTTCTATCTTTTGGAGTACATGCTTGGGTTGGAGTGGATGTTGGTTATTTTGATTGTAAATACTTTTGTCCATTGCACTAGAGGACCTATTGTAGCTATCTTGCATATTTTCCATATCTCTTTTTACAGGTGGAAAAGACTTCTTCAACAAGTGCGAATTGGTGGGGAGGCTTGCCCTTCAAGCTTGGAGGAGGACGTTTTGGGTTAAACAGGGAGTGGTTTTGTCTTTGCACCAACTATTCTTTGCTTATCTCTTTCTTGCTTGTATATACCTTCAACATGTTAAACTGATTGATGCTTTGCTCCTTGGTTTTGACAGGTTAGAGGGATACACATGTGGTTTGGAAAAATCGATTTGGCAAGAGGGCTTCAAAAATTCTCCATTTGATCTTTGGCAAAAGTAATCCTCATCTCAACTAGTATTCATCTCTTCATCTAGGTATGCTCCAAAGGTATGATCTTCTTCTTCTTTGAATCATCCATAATTTCTCATAAAAACCCTAATTAATCAAAACTCTCATTTTGGTTTTTCTTAGATCTACTTAGATCTAGCCTTGCTTTTGAAGAGATATTAAAAACCCACCTCTATAGCATCCACCCCTAGTTGGATCTATAGTTTGGTGGTGATTGGGTTAAAATTGACACACTTTTCAAGGCAATATAGCCCTCTTGAGGCAAATCGCACTTCCTTGGGAGAGGCTTGTTTGGTTAGATCTAGCATATGGGTAGGTGAGATCCCACTTGATTTGCAATCTACATATTTAATAACCTAACCCCAAACTCTTACTTTGGTGATTTCTACCTTGTGGGCATCATTCCACATTTTAAGGGATTAAAACCCCATTTTGAACTACTTGGCATCTTAAAACTCAGATCTAGTAAGATCTAACCCTTAGATTGCCTTGATTTTCAAGATCCACATAGATCATTGCCTAAACTACTTGGATCTACAATTTGGTGGCCATTGGACTTGTTTTGACACACCTTTCCTACCTTTTAGCCCTCCTTGAGGAAGGTCGCACTTCCTTGGGTGACTGAGTTCACCCACTTTGAAGACCTGGGTAGTTGAGATTTCAGTGGATTTGGAAAGAGCATATTTCGAAACCTACATCTAGTGTGTCAGTTTGTGACGATTTGCCTTGGGGGTAGCATTCCTTGTTTCAAGGGATTGTGGTCCACTTAGGGTCATATCATGAAACATTAGATCTAGAAAGATCCAACCATTACATCTCAATTAGCCCACTTGATTTGCATACTAGGTGTCCCGATCTACACTTTGACATATCTTTTGACTCCATTAACCCATCCAACAAGGCACTAGTCTTCCTTAGGCAAGTCGCATTCCTTGCGAATTGTGTCAAACCTTAGATCCCATACGTGGGTATTCCTAATTCCAACTTAGATCCATAGATCTACTCACTATATACCCCTTAGTACCAATTTCATCCCTTAACTTCACCTTGTGGGTCCCCATTGAGCCATTTCACATATCCCAAGGAAGTGGGTCCCCATTGAGCCATTTCACATATCCCAAGGAAGTGGGTCCCACTTGTGTAACACATGGTACTAGATTTTGTTACCTTATCTCATCATGTGGCCTAAATCATACATTGGTTGAAACACTAATCATCTCTCAAACCACCTTCAACCATACTTTAATTTCAGGGTCCATTTTACCTTGCATTGGTTTCCGTAACTTACCATTAACTCATCCCTAGGAACCTTTGTTTGGGTCCTGTTATCACACCATAGTAGCAGGGCTACTATTCTTGTACAGCAGATATCTGCACATTCCAGAGCTTCCATTATTCCAGATCATGGCTATATATTTTGGATCACTCATGATCAGAGCAGTATATTATTCAGATTTATGTATGACCTTGTGTCAAGGCTGAGCCTTGAGAGTTCAGATTTGATGACTGATGTGACCACTTATCCCATACAGTTTCAGTTCAGTGCCTAGAGATGTATTTCAGCAGTGTTTCAGATGATGCATGATGATTATTATTATGATGATGTTGTATGATCTATGGATATTTTCTCACTGACTGTGGATTATTATCTTGTTGATTTAGTCATGATCATAGCATGTGCTTGGTATATTATTCCTGATGTGGCAAACTATTTAAAATGAACTGTAAATCATAAAATGGACAATTGCTTGCACATTTAGGTCATTTAACAAAACTCACTAGTCTTTCACCTTACATAGATATGGCCTTTCCCGACACCAGTTGTCTGCTAGTGTAGGCTCCATATTCACTTGTCTCCATCCATACATGACCTTCCTGTTTGACTTTAAACCCTGACTTGTCTCATTTGACTTTCTGATACCAAGGACTTCCCCATTTTTCTACCTCTGTGCTTGGACTGCATCCCTGTTTATTCAGTGTCTCGGCTCTGAGTTGGTGACAAAACTTGCCTTTGGTGAGTTGGATTGTAGGCCTAAATCATTCTGGTCGGTTGTCCCGATGTTTGGCATTGGCTCGAACTCCCCCTAGTCACTTGAGATGTTGTTGGCTAAAACTGAAAACTCATGTTCTACCTATGGAAACTTAAATTCGCCCATGGAAACAAAAAAAAGGGCAAGAGCGATGAACAGCTAAAAATACTCCTCGAAGAGTATAAGAAAAGTCCAAAAAGCAATGGTTCTTAAAAGCTATATCTAAACAATTGCTGACCTTATAAATATTTGAAAAACATGCCCTGGATGCAAGCTGCAACTAGTTGTGCTTCTCAGCACATCTGAAATCCGAAGGGTTATGTAGGCCAAAAAGGCCATGGAATAAAATTGAATGATCCTAATGAACCTGGATCAACTTGATGTAGACATGATGCCTAAGTTGAATAAGCACTCTCTAAACAACTTATCCATTTGTGAGACACAGCCATCCCCCGTGTTCTTTTGTCCAGCACAGAGTTTGTAGCTTTCCCCTTTCTCCCAGTCCAAAGTATTTTTGAGTTAAGTTAGACAGGTCAACCCCTTGGCCCAACCTTGTTCCTAGCCTTCATCCTTCACTAGCAGTTTGACCATGTCCAATGGGTGAGTTTGTCATTTGAACTATTGTGCAAGTAATTCTATATAACAACGGAATATGCTAACTTAATTAATGCCACTGAATGGATGTTATACTTTGAGCTTAGTTGTGAGAATGATTAGAGAAGCATTGTCTTAGTCTACTGATGTGATTTATCCTTGGTTGTATATTCTTGGGATCCGTGATGATGTGGACCATGTATGGATGATTATTGATGATGATTGATGGGTCCACATGTTTGATGATGATATCATATGATGGACATATGATGCAGATGATGTTTGATCCAGTTCAGCAGGTTTATTACTACTTCAGATCAGCAGATTATACATTGTCCATATATGGTGGACCCTACAGCTGGCCCATTAGGGCAACCCATGGTGTATGAGTACACATTTCTAGTGGATTTGGGTCTTCTGGATCCAATGAGACACTTATCTTTCAGTTCCGGGCATTTCTGACAGTGATTGATGCAGTTTTACACTTGTTGACCAGATTTGGGGCTGATTTCCCAGCCCGAGCAGCAGGGGCCCCGAGAGGCCAGTTCACCTAGGGCGCTGATGATGGAGGGGGTGGTCCAGCCACTTGTTTTTACCATTTACCCCCCCTTCTGGAGAGCCTGGTGGGCTCAGATGGACAGCGCTAGCACCCTAGGAGGCAGTTTTGGCACTTTCACAATTCCCGAGGCAGTTTAAAAATGGGATAAAGTGGTCACTGAGGAAATCGATTTGGGAAATTGAGGCAAGGTTTTGGCATTTGGTCTTCACAGAGGTCTTCCAGGGTGGCATCACTACCTTCCAGTCAGTTTTCACCATGTGGGTATTCCCGGATTGATCACAGGAGGACATTTACTGCTTCACTGTCATGGATTCTGAGGACAGTTTTGATCATTTATATTATCTTGGACATATTTTATTATTTTATTGTGCCATGGGGATGAGCTAGTAAGGATTGATGCCTCCTAGCCCCACCATGTGCTTATATTGTCATGTCCTAGTCATCATGAGGTGGATTTTAGGTACTTGTGTCTCTCTAGTGGATGACGTCACCCTCTTATTGTACCATTTAGTGGGGGCACTATTGTTATATTGAGTGATCCATGTGATATATTGTTATGGGTCATCTTAGCCATTGATTGTATGATGAGATCTTTTAATCTCAACCACTCATTTGATGTAGTATTGTGGAGTGGTATAGGGTTTTGGTCTTTATTATCCTATATAAGGAGGAGACCCCCCATTGTATAGCTCACCTTTGGAGCTCTGGAATATTGGAATAGAAGATTTCTTTGTGGAGCACATCTCTCTTGTATTGTGGATTCTCTTGCATATTGAATATACAGTATCTCTTCTATGTATCATTGTGGATTTTGGTGCTTCTTCTAATCTTTTGACAGGAAAGTCGAATTGGTGGAGAGGAGGGCGACTTCATGAGGGTTATTGTTGGAGGGATCCACATATTTTCTCTTGGGTTGATCTTGTGGCAGGGAGTATCATTATTGTATCTTAGTGACATAGTTGATGCTTTCTATTACATCTTTCTACCATTTTCATAATCATCTTGCTTGACTTGTTTCTTTGATCTTGTCTTGGAGGAGGAGGACGATTTGGCTATCTTGGAGAAGAACGTTTTGGTTGGAGCTCTTGGATCTCACTCTTGAATATACACATAGGAGAATGTTATCAATTTGCAAGGTGGCCATAAGCAATTGAGGTAAGATCTACAAGGTATGTGCCTCTTTCATCCATTCTATCTTCATTGGTCATAAAACCCTAATTCATTAAAACCCCAATTTTTTGTATTTCTTAGATCTACTTAGATCTAGCCTTGCTCTTGAGAAGATATTGAAAACCCACCTCTATAGCATCCACCCCTAGTTGGATCTATAGTTTGGTGGTGATTGGCTTAAAATTAACCCACTTTTCAAGGCAAAAAGCCCTCTTGAACCCAAATCGCACTTCCTAATGAGAGGCTTGTTTGGTTAGATCTAGCACATGGGTAGGTGAGATTCCACTTGATTTGCAATCTAGACACTTGATAACCTACCCCCAGATTCTTACTTTGGTGAAATCTACCTTGTGGACATCTTTCCATGTTTTAAGGGGTCAAAACCCCCTTTTGAATTTCTTGGCACCTCAAAACTCAGATCTACTAAGATCTAGCCCTTGGATTGACTTGATTTTTGGGACATGCATAGATCGGGGTACTAGCTACTTGGATCTATAGTTTGGTGACCATTGGACTTGATTTGGTCCACCAAACTCACCTTTTAAGCCTCCTTGAGCAAAGTCGCACTACCTAGGGAAGGTGAGTTTGTCCACTTTGAGGAAGTGGGTGTTTGGGATTCTTGGAGATTTGGAACGGCCATACCTTGAAACCTAGGTCTATACTATCTGTTTGTCACGATCCGCCTTGGGGGTAGCATTCCTTGTTTCAAGGGATTGTGGTCCACTTAGGGTCATTACTTGAAAAACCTAGATCTAGTAAGATCCAACCATTAGATCTCACTTAACCCACTTGATTTGGCTTCTAGGTGTCCCGATCTACACTTTGACATACCTTTTGACCCCATTAGCCCATCCAACAAGGCACTAGTCCTTCTCTAAGCAAGTCGCACTCCTTGGGAATTGTGTCAAACCCTAGATCTAGTACATGGGTACTCCTAGAATCAACCTAGAGTCATAGATCTAGCCTTTATCCAACCTATAGTACCAACTTCACACATAACTTTACCTTGTGGGCCTACCTAGAACCATTTCACACTTCCCAAGAAAACAAGACCCACTTGTGTAAACACATGGTACTATACCTAGTCATCATACCCCATCATGTGGCCTAAACCATACATAGGTTGAAACACTAACAATCCATTACACCACCTTCAACCATACCTCAACTCTTAGGCCCATTTAGCCTTACATTGGTTTCCGCAACTCCTCATTTAGTTACCCTTAGAAACGTTTGTTTGGGTCCAATCAACTGTGATTGGTTATAGGGTCTCCCCCTTGGTCTAGTTACACCTTGACCTAAAGCGAAGAGTGCCTCGGTTGACGTGACTCCCATCTTGCATTGGGAACCGTGGCATTTCTTGGGTCACCTCTTTAGCTGCCTGACTCCTCTACCGTCCCGGATGGGATACCTCTAGGGGCAACTACAAGTTGTGTGATAACATTTTGGCGCCGTTGCCGGGGAGGTAGAGGCCTACCTTGGTTCAACACACCTTTGTGTCTTACTCTCTCCCTGCACTTTAAACGACATACCTCTTGGTAGTAGAGCCTAAAAATCTACCTGGAAACTCCTAATCGTGACTCCGCTGAGAATAGAACCCACAAAGAGATGTCTACTCAAAATAACATCTCTCTCGAAATGACCATGGAATTTATGTCAAACATGTGTGAAATGGTCACCAACATTGCTATGTATCTGAAGAATCAAGATGAGGATTTCAAAAGACGTGATCAACAAACCAAAGAAATGTTAAAATCCATCTGTAGCAATTCAATCCCTCCAAAGGCTAGTCCTCCCAAGACTCAGCAACTTAAAACGACTGACCCACAGCCTAGCAAGGCAGTGCATCAACCTGTCCGAAGAATCTTGGCGAAAGCTCCAAAGCTTTCTTCTGAGGTCATCTCAAAGGGTAAAGCTGTGACCAACACTAGCCAATCTCCTCCTGCAAACAAAAAGACAAATCAAGCAATAAAAATTGATCCTCCCCCTAAAACTAATGTTCCAAAAGCAACCCTTTGGAGAAAGCAACCAAAGCCTCCCACAGTTTTAAAGCCAAATCAGGAGCTTCCAAGGACAAACATCCCTAGTAAGCTAACCAATTCGTCTGCTTTGGTGGCCTTAAAAGACCTAATCAAAATCCCATCTGTCAAGTATGACATCATGAAGTTCCTAGGTTTAGGTACGAATGAAAGGGATAAGGAAAACCCCTACAACCTGAACATTGATATCACAAGCTTCCTGGAAAAAGTCAACATGCCTATTCCCTTCTGTGAAATTTTCAAGATCCCTTCATTCCGCAAAAGAGCTACTACTCATCTTGGGATTCAAACAAGGAAGCAAGCTCCTAAGAAAACTTCTCCAGAGATTAAAGATTCCCCTGTCATGATCCAAAGTGTCTCTGGTGACAACTCTGGAAGTTTCCCGCCTTTTTATATTGCTTTGGAAATAAATGGTTTGATATTGCATAACTGCATGTTGGACTCAGGAGCTGAGGTAAGTGTCATGCCCTTAAGAGTCATGGAACAACTTGAGTTAATGCCCACAAGACCCTATAGAAATGTGTGGAATGGACTCCAAAACTGTGAAATCTATTGGGATAATTGAAAACTTGCCTGTTAGGTTGGCTGCCTACTCTGACATTGAGATCTCAATGAGTGTCTTAGTCCTAGATATCCCTGACGCATGGGGAATGTTGCTATCCAGGGAATGGTCGGCAAGGTTGGGGGGAAGTGTCCAAATGGATCTAACGTATGCCACAATCCCAACCAAGGAAGGGTCATTCATAACTCTGTTTAATGAACCACCTATGCAAGAGCATGTTGAGACACCTGAGCACTTATTCATTGAAGCAATGTATTCAAGTGATGAAATTGGAAACTTCATGGTTCTAGCAAATTATTGGGAGGAGGTTAAAAAGCAGCCCTTTTCGCATGAACAAGTCTGGAAAATGCACTTTGACGGGGCCCGTTCCCGACATGGTGCAGGAGCCGGTATAGTCTTAATTTCACCATCAGGAGAGAAGAGCTTATTCCCTTTTCGATTGGAGTTTGAGTGCACTAACAATGTGGCTGAGTACGAAGCATTGCTTTTAGGCTTAGAAATTGCCAGAGAAAGAAACATCAAATCTTTGTCTGTCACAGGAGACTCTGACCTCATTGTGTCCCAAGTCAAAAACGAATTCGCTGCCAAGAATAAAAGACTTAGAGACTATAGAAATGCAGTTTGGGATACCATCGAATGCTTTGATGCCTTCGGGATTAAGGCTGTTCCCCATGAACAAAACACTTTGGCTGATGAGCTATCTGTGATGGCCAGTACTCTTCAAACCTCTGAGTCCTTAAAACAACAAAGCTGCAAGCTTGAAGTCTTGTTCAGACCTTCTGTCCCTGATAACGAAGACCATTGGCAGGTCTTTGACAATGATGCCCAAGTTATCCGATTTTTGACTGCTTCTCAAACCCCAATGGTAAACTTTGAAGATGAAATGAATGGTGGCTCAATTGAAGGAATGGATGTCACAGAAATCACCTTCCCCCTTGAGAAAAATTTCAATAGGCATGATGAGTACAAAGGTAGAAGATCTGAGCCTGTAGATGGGGTTATTGAAATAAATGTAGGATCCTCCTGTTCCCCAAAAATGATCAGAATTGGGATAAATGCCTCGGAAGAAGAAAGAAGAAGAATTGTAGAATTAATCAGAGAGTATAAAGATGTGTTTGCATGGGTCTATGATGATTTAAAAACTTATGATCAGTCCATTATAGAACACACTATTCCTCTTAAAGAGGGAGCCAAACCATATCGACAAAAGTTGCGAAACATGAACCCTAAGTTAGCTCCCTTAGTTAAAAAGGAATTGGAGAAGATGTTGGCAGCAGGTATTATTAGACCAGTTAGGCATACAACCTGGGTATCCAATCCTGTAATCGTAAGGAAGAAAAACGGGGAGATTAGAATTTGCATTGACTTTAGGAACCTGAATCAAGCATCTCTAAAGGATAACTATCCATTGCCCAACATGGAAAATCTGTTGCAAAGTGTAACAGGGGCTGGCATGCTATCTTTACTAGATGGTTTTTCGGGTTACAACCAAGTCCAAATCAAGAAGGAAGATCGCGGGAAGACAACCTTCACTACCCCGTGGGGAACATTCGAATATATAAGAATGCCATTTGGGCTTTTGAATGCAGGATCAACCTTTCAAAGGGCAATGGATCATGCCTTTGAAGGCCTGATTGGCAAAATCATTGCAATTTATCAAGATGATCTAACTGTTTTCTCTAAAGACAGGGGAGACCACATAAAGCATTTAAGGAGAATCTTTGAAAGATGTCGAAAATTTGGAATATCCTTAAATCCTAAAAAGTCTACTTTCGGGGTGGATGAAGGGAAGTTATTAGGTCACATTGTTTCCAAAGAAGGCATTAGAATTGATCCTGAAAGAGTGCAAGGAATTCAAGCCATAACTCCCCCAAAGGATGTCAGTGCATTACGATCATTTTTCGGAAAAATAAACTTCGTAAGAAGATTCATCCCTAACTTAGCTGAATTGGCCAAACCCTTGAATAATTTGCTTAAGAAGGATGTAAGGTTTGTTTGGGATAAGAAGTGTGATGCCTCATTTGAGTCTCTAAAGAAAGCCATTGCTTCTGCACCTGTCCTAGTAAGCCCAAACTACAATAAGGAGTTTTTGATTTATTCCTATGCATCCGAGGACACCATAGCAAGTGTGTTGTTACAAAAGAATGAAGAAAACCATGAGCAACCTGTTGCCTTTATGAGCAAAAACCTTAGAGACGCAGAACTCAATTACACAACCACCGAAAAACAAGCCTATGCCTTGGTCAAGTCTTTAAAACACTTTAGAACATATATCGGATACTCCAAGATTGTTGCCTATGTCCCTTATCAAGTAGTAAAGGATGTGTTGGCTCAGCCTGATGGCATAGGGGTAAGGGGAAATTGGATTTCAAGAATTCAAGAATATAATATTGAAATCAAACCAATCAAGATAGTGAAGGGCCAAGGGTTAGCACAACTGTTGACTGAGTCCAAAATGCAGCAAAATAATATGGTTCTTTATATTGATGAAGATCACGAGTGGTACAAGGACATCATTTTTTACCTTAGACATATGACCTGCCCTGATCACCTTGCAGACCACCAGAGGAGAGCTTTAAGGTTAAAAGCATCCAAGTATGTATTAACTGAAGATGGTTTGGGTTGGAAGAATCCAGATGGAATCATACTCAAATGTGTAAATCATGATGATTCCCAGAGAATCATCAAGGAGATGCATTCTGGATTATGCGGGGGACATTATGCACCTAGAACCACAGCTGCTAAGATCATGAGAGCTGGATATTATTGGCCATCCTTGTTCAAAGATGTGCACGCATTTGTAAGAACATGTCAAGAGTGTCAATTTTATTCAGGAAAACCTAGACTACCTTCCTTGCCTTTGACCCCAGTTATTATAGAAGCTCCCTTCCAACAATGGGGAATGGATTTTGTAGGACCAATAAACCCAAGCTCTTCAGGTGGATATAAATACATCTTGACCTGCACAGATTATTTTACTCGCTGGGTTGAAGCTGTCCCTACCAAGAAGTGCACCGCAGAAGTAGTGGTCAAGTTTTTAGAAGAAAATATTGTTTCCAGATATGGTTGCCCTTGTAAAATCACAACCGATAATGCCCCAGCTTTTAGCAAAACAGAGATGTCGACCTTTTGTTCTGACCACGGCATTACTCTATCCCATTCCTCCAATTATTACCCCCAGGGTAATGGATTAGCTGAGTCAAGCAATAAGAACCTAATCAGGCTTCTAAAAAGAATGGTCGGCGAAAACAAAAGGACTTGGGATGTCAAGCTTAAGTATGCCCTCTGGGCAGATCGAACAACAGTTAAAAGAATAACAGGAAAAGCTCCTTTTGAAATAGTGTATGGGCAAAACTGTAGGCTTCCGATCAATCTTCAAATCCCTGTTTATGAGTTAATGCGACAATGTTCCACTGAGCAAGAAGCCATGCAAGCAAGAATTGACAAGTTAGTAGAACTAGATGAAAACAGAAGGGAAGCATGGGATAAAATGGTGTTGGAACAAGAAAGAATTAAAGGAACTTTTGATCAACGAAGCAGGGACATAAGTTTTGGAGTAGGAGATATAATTCTACTGTGGGATAAGAACAAAGAGAAACCTGGAAACCATGGCAAGTTTGAAAAGATATGGATGGGTCCCTATCAAATAAGTAGAGTTGCAGGTAAAAACTCTTTTTGGTTGGAAACATTGGATGGGTATGAATTGGAGCTGCCAGTAAATGGGGTATTGTTGAAACACTACTACCCCCTTATCCCCTTTGAATAACCATGCCTTGCCTTGCCTGTTTAGAGTAGGTAGCTTCTGAATAAGCTCACTTGAGCAGTAGGATTTGTGTGATTTTTCTTTTTCTGTGTGCCGAGTATTGTCCCTTGTTCTTTTTCTGCCTGGAGTGTCTGCTTGCTTTTCTTCTTTATTGAGTTGAGCCTTGCTCCCTCCTAAGCTTGTCTCTTCTCCTACATGCATTTAAGAAATTGTAGTTGGCGTTTCTATTTTTGGCTGCCTGTGCAAGTTGAGATTGCCTGCTTGAAGAAAGTACTCTTTTCCTCCTACACAGTAATAAAATCATAAATAAATAATATATGTCATGTTAGTTTATATTTATATTTTGGAATATTTCAGTTTATGTTTTAGAATAGAAGTCATTTTTAGTTTTATTTTATTTTTGTCCCACACATGCTCCATGATGGTATTCTAGTGTTTGTGAGAGCAGGAACAGGTGCAAGATAAAAGCTGAAAGCAAGGATGGTGCAGTGCTGGATTGAAGATTGACGCAGAACTGTTCGAGACCAGAGATTCTGAGGTTCTCAAGCGCTCTCTCCCTTAGAGCACTTGTCCCAGCTGGAGCCAGATGTTATCACACCATAGTAGCAGGGCTACTATTCTTGTACAGCAGATATCTGCACATTCCAGAGCTTCCATTATTCCAGAGCATGGCTATATATTTTGGATCACTCATGATCAGAGCAGTATATTATTCAGATTTATGTATGACCTTGTGTCAAGGCTGAGCCTTGAGAGTTCAGATTTGATGACTGATGTGACCACTTATCCCATACAGTTTCAATTCAGTGCCTAGAGATGTATTTCAGCAGTGTTTCAGATGATGCATGATTATTATTATTATGATGATGTTGTATGATCTATGGATATTTTCTCACTGACTGTGGATTATTATCTTGTTGATTTAGTCATGATCATAGCATGTGCTTGGTATATTATTCCTGATGTGGCAAACTATTTAAAATGAACTGTAAATCATAAAATGGACAATTGCTTGCACATTTAGGTCATTTAACAAAACTCACTGGTCTTTCACCTTACATAGATATGGCCTTTCCCGACACCAGTTGTCTGCTAGTGTAGGCTCCATATTCACTTGTCTCCATCCATACATGACCTTCCTGTTTGACTTTAAACCCTGACTTGTCTCATTTGACTTTTTGATACCAAGGACTTCCCCATTTTTCTACCTTTGTGCTTGGACTGCATCCCTGTTTATTCAGTGTCTCGGCTCTGAGTTGGTGACAAAACTTGCCTTTGGTGAGTTGGATTGTAGGCCTAAATCATTCTGGTCGGTTGTCCCGATGTTTGGCATTGGCTCGAACTCCCCCTAGTCACTTGAGATGTTGTTGGCTAAAACTGAAAGCTCATGTTCTACCTATGGAAACTTAAATTCGCCCATGGAAACAAAAAAAAGGGCAAGAGCGATGAACAGCTAAAAATACTCCTCGAAGAGTATAAGAAAGGTCCAAAAAGCAATGGTTCTTAAAAGCTATATCTAAACAATTGCTGACCTTATAAATATTTGAAAAACATGCCCTAGATGCAAGCTGCAACTAGTTGTGCTTCTCAGCACATCTGAAATCCGAAGGGTTATGTAGGCCAAAAAGGCCATGGAATAAAATTGAATGATCCTAATGACCTGGATCAACTTGATGTAGACATGATGCCTAAGTTGAATAAGCACTCTCTAAACAACTTATCCATTTGTGAGACACAGCCATCCCCCGTGTTCTTTTGTCCAGCACAGAGTTTGTAGCTTTCCCCTTTCTCCCAGTCCAAAGTATTTTTGAGTTAAGTTAGACAGGTCAACCCCTTGGCCCAACCTTGTTCCTAGCCTTCATCCTTCACTAGCAGTTTGACCATGTCCAATGGGTGAGTTTGTCATTTGAACTATTGTGCAAGTAATTCTATATAACAACGGAATATGCTAACTTAATTAATGCCACTGAATGGATGTTATACTTTGAGCTTAGCTGTGAGAATGATTAGAGAAGCATTGTCTTAGTCTACTGATGTGATTTATCCTTGGTTGTATATTCTTGGGATCCGTGATGATGTGGACCATGTATGGATGATTATTGATGATGATTGATGGGTCCACATGTTTGATGATGATATCATATGATGGACATATGATGCAGATGATGTTTGATCCAGTTCAGCAGGTTTATTACTACTTCAGATCAGCAGATTATACATTGTCCATATATGGTGGACCCTACAGCTGGCCCATTAGGGCAACCCATGGTGTATGAGTACACATTTCTAGTGGATTTGGGTCTTCTGGATCCAATGAGACACTTATCTTTCAGTTCCGGGCATTTCTGACAGTGATTGATGCAGTTTTACACTTGTTGACTAGATTTGGGGCTGATTTCCCAGCCCGAGCAGCAGGGGCCCCGAGAGGCCAGTTCACCTAGGGTGCTGATGATGGAGGGGATGGTCCAGCCACTTGTTTTTACCATTTACCCCCCCTTCTGGAGAGCCTGGTGGGCTCAGATGGACAGCGCTAGCACCCTAGGAGGCAGTTTTGGCACTTTCACAATTCCCGAGGTAGTTTAAAAATGGGATAAAGTGGTCACTGAGGAAATCGATTTGGGCAATTGAGGCAAGGTTTTGGCATTTGGTCTTCACAGAGGTCTTCCAGGGTGGCATCACTACCTTCCAGTCAGTTTTCACCATGTGGGTATTCCCGGATTGATCACAGGAGGACATTTACTGCTTCACTGTCATGGATTCTGAGGACAGTTTTGATCATTTATATTATCTTGGACATATTTTATTATTTTATTGTGCCATGGGGATGAGCTAGTAAGGATTGATGCCTCCTAGCCCCACCATGTGCTTATATTGTCATGTCCTAGTCATCATGAGGTGGATTTTAGGTACTTGTGTCTCTCTAGTGGATGACGTCACCCTCTTATTGTACCATTTAGTGGGGGCGCTATTGTTATATTGAGTGATCCATGTGATATATTGTTATGGGTCATCTTAGCCATTGATTGTATGATGAGATCTTTTAATCTCAACCACTCATTTGATGTAGTATTGTGGAGTGGTATAGGGTTTTGGTCTTTATTATCCTATATAAGGAGGAGACCCCCCATTGTATAGCTCACCTTTGGAGCTCTGGAATATTGGAATAGAAGATTTCTTTGTGGAGCACATCTCTCTTGTATTGTGGATTCTCTTGCATATTGAATATACAGTATCTCTTCTATGTATCATTGTGTATTTTGGTGCTTCTTCTAATCTTTTGACAGGAAAGTCGAATTGGTGGAGAGGAGGGCGACTTCATGAGGGTTATTCTTGGAGGGATCCACATATTCTCTCTTGGGTTGATCTTGTGACAGGGAGTATCATTATTGTATCTTAGTGACATAGTTGATGCTTTCTATTACATCTTTCTACCATTTTCATAATCATCTTGCTTGACTTGTTTCTTTGATCTTGTCTTGGAGGAGGAGGACGATTTGGCTATCTTGGAGAAGAACGTTTTGGTTGGAGCTCTTGGATCTCACTCTTGAATATACACATAGGAGAATGTTATCAATTTGCAAGGTGGCCATAAGCAATTGAGGTAAGATCTACAAGGTATGTGCCTCTTTCATCCATTCTATCTTCATTGGTCATAAAACCCTAATTCATTAAAACCCCAATTTTTTGTATTTCTTAGATCTACTTAGATCTAGACTTGCTCTTGAGAAGATATTGAAAACCCACCTCTATAGCATCCACCCCTAGTTGGATCTATAGTTTGGTGGTGATTGGCTTAAAATTAACCCACTTTTCAAGGCAAAAAGCCCTCTTGAACCCAAATCGCACTTCCTAATGAGAGGCTTGTTTGGTTAGATCTAGCACATGGGTAGGTGAGATTCCACTTGATTTGCAATCTAGACACTTGATAACCTACCCCCAGATTCTTACTTTGGTGAAATCTACCTTGTGGACATCTTTCCATGTTTTAAGGGGTCAAAACCCCCTTTTGAATTTCTTGGCACCTCAAAACTCAGATCTACTAAGATCTAGCCCTTGGATTGACTTGATTTTTGGGACATGCATAGATCGGGGTACTAGCTACTTGGATCTATAGTTTGGTGACCATTGGACTTGATTTGGTCCACCAAACTCACCTTTTAAGCCTCCTTGAGCAAAGTCGCACTACCTAGGGAAGGTGAGTTTGTCCACTTTGAGGAAGTGGGTGTTTGGGATTCTTGGAGATTTGGAACGGCCATACCTTGAAACCTAGGTCTATACTATCTGTTTGTCACGATCCGCCTTGGGGGTAGCATTCCTTGTTTCAAGGGATTGTGGTCCACTTAGGGTCATTACTTGAAAAACCTAGATCTAGTAAGATCCAACCATTAGATCTCACTTAACCCACTTGATTTGGCTTCTAGGTGTCCCGATCTACACTTTGACATACCTTTTGACCCCATTAGCCCATCCAACAAGGCACTAGTCCTTCTCTAAGCAAGTCGCACTCCTTGGGAATTGTGTCAAACCCTAGATCTAGTACATGGGTACTCCTAGAATCAACCTAGAGTCATAGATCTAGCCTTTATCCAACCTATAGTACCAACTTCACACATAACTTTACCTTGTGGGCCTACCTAGAACCATTTCACACTTCCCAAGAAAACAAGACCCACTTGTGTAAACACATGGTACTATACCTAGTCATCATACCCCATCATGTGGCCTAAACCATACATAGGTTGAAACACTAACAATCCATTACACCACCTTCAACCATACCTCAACTCTTAGGCCCATTTAGCCTTGCATTGGTTTCCGCAACTCCTCATTTAGTTACCCTTAGAAACGTTTGTTTGGGTCCAATCAACTGTGATTGGTTATAGGGTCTCCCCCTTGGTCTAGTTACACCTTGACCTAAAGCGAAGAGTGCCTCGGTTGACGTGACTCCCATCTTGCATTGGGAACCGTGGCATTTCTTGGGTCACCTCTTTAGCTGCCTAACTCCTCTACCGTCCCGGGTGGGATACCTCTAGGGGCAACTACAAGTTGTGTGATAACAGGTCCAATCATCTTTGATTGGTAGTAGGGTCTCCCCCTAGGTCTTGATTTACCTTGACCTAAAGTGAAGAGTGCCTCGGTTGACGTGACTCCCACCTTGAATTGGGAAACGTGGCATCTCTTGGGTCACCTCTTTAGTTGTCCATCTCCTCTACCGTCCCAGATGGGATACCACTAGGGACAACTACAAGTTGTGTGATAACATTTTTGGCGCCGCTGCCGGGGAGGTAGAGGCCTGCCTTGGTTCAACATACCTTTTGTCTCACATACTCCCTGAACTTCAAAATGACATCCATCTTGGTAGAAGAGTTCAAAAGTCTACCTGGTGACTCCTAATCGTGACTCCGCTGAGGAGCGAGCTCATAGTCATCCTTACAACACTCGAAGTAAATCAAATCAATTGGAAGGAACCCCACCCACTTACCACAAAAGAGATCCTAAAGCCCAATCATCTAATTTCTTTTGGAAGCTTGTTAACTCAGACTCTCCAAACCGTATCTTGGGATACCCTTTATTTAATTCGGTTCCTCCTTCATCTCCCAATCCTAATCCTAGCGTAACTCCAGTCAATCCAATGGCTGGACAAAGTCAATCTAACTCTGGGAACAATAACCAAAACAACCCTCCCGTCGCTCGTGCTTTTGGAAACAAGGCTAGAGCCTCTCCTTTAGACTTTTCCCAGGTAGTAGGTG
This sequence comes from Larix kaempferi, assembly GCA_027924585.1. Classification (NCBI taxonomy): domain Eukaryota; kingdom Viridiplantae; phylum Streptophyta; class Pinopsida; order Pinales; family Pinaceae; genus Larix; species Larix kaempferi. The sequence continues at coordinate 2,049,608 of BSBM01000612.1, read as the reverse complement.
CCCCCCATGATATGCCAGACAAGTACTTTGAAAAGATTCCAAAGTTCAATGGGAATTGTGTGACCTCAGTTGAGGACCACATAGAAAATGTCTGGTCTCACATGGAAGCTTATGGGGCTGAGGAAGAAGATGTGTTTATGAGGGGTCTCTTTGCATCCTTGGAAGGTGATGCTCGCAAGTGGTTTGACCGTTTGCTTGCATCGTCAATCAATGGATACGATGTATTCACCGATAAACTCAAACAAGAATGGTCAGTCAAGTTAGATGGGCGCTTTCTGTTACACCAACTTTTTGACATCAAAAAGAGAGAGAATGAGTCTGTCCATGAATTTAATCTCCGCTTTGACAAGACTATGGCTAACATCAAGTAACATAAGGCCCCTTGATCAAGCTATTTTGATTCATTACCTCAACGCATACAAAGGTTACCTTGGTTACCATTTGAGAGACAAAGACCCTGGTAGTCTGAAAATAGCACAAGATAATGCTAGGAAGGTTGAAGCAAATGCTGCTTCCATGGGAAAGCAAAATTTCTTTGACTTGATCAATGGATCTTCTTCCAGATCTGAGCCTAAGTTTAAGAAAGGTAAAGAGCCTAGTAAAGATCCTAATGAAATGATGGAGAGCATGCATGAGATGATGAAAAATTTGACTCTCCTAACCAGAGATCTAGCTAAGAACAAAGAGGCGGAAAGGTATAGGCAGCCCTATGGCCCTAAACCTTATTGGAACCAACAAAAGAAGCCTAATGAAGGTGATAGAAGAAACCCTGTGAGCCAAGTTTCGCCTGAACCTCCTATCATAAACTGGTCAGAAGAGCAAAGGTCAGATAATCCTGAGTATCCCACCCAGGGTGATGATGCTCCTGACTCTCCAAAGAATATTAATTGGGTGGACAACATAGACAATGACTTTGGAAGAATCTTGATTGATCATGAGGAAGAGTCCATAGAAGAACCCAGTCCTAATCTTCCCATCCTCACTACTGAACAAGCCAGTAGTAGCAGTCAAACCCCTCCTAGAACCTACCAACGAAGAAAGGATGGCCAAAATCCTACACCTTTCAGTGAAAAGAAAAGTAGTGAGGTGCCTAGTCCAGTAAGTGAGCCAAACCCTCTTCCTGAGTATGACTTGGATATCAACATTGAAAGAGAATTGGACAAAGTAATGCATAATATTCCACTCACTGGGTTAATGAAAATCCCTTCAGTAAAAGAGCAAGTGGTAGAATTCTTTGAAAGTATCCCTGAGACTGTCACAAGTAATGGTGAAGGTTCATCTTTTCAAAACTCAGCACCTAGTGCTACGGATGATGAAGAGGAGGACCCACCCATTAACATCCAAACTGCATTATATGAGAGGAAGAATGGTGGTCACCAACAGTTTTATCTTACACTTCGCATTGGTGACATCCTCCTTCATAACTGTATGTTGGATTCAGGTGCCTCCATGAATGTGATGCCTTTGCAAGTCATGGAAGCCATGGGATTAAAAATAACTAGGCCCTATGGAAACGTTTGTGGGATTGACTCTAAACCAGTTAAAGTTTTTGGCTTGATTAAAAACTAGAGAGTTGACCTGTTTTCGTGCCCCGGCATATCCATGCTAATGGATATAGTAGTCATAGATCTCCCTCCAGCCTATGGTATGCTCCTTTGTAGGAAGTGGTCCGCTAGGCTTGGGGGACATTTACAGATGGATTTATCATATGCTACTATCCCCAACTCTGATGGGTCATTGGTTAGGGTATATCGTGAGCCATTTTATGATGGTCACCTTAAAAGTTATGAGGATGGTGTAAGGAATATGTTTGGTGAGGGTGAACTTTTACCTGAAGGTATATTCATGGTCATGGGTGGTCATGATGAGGATCTTAGTCCAAAAAGGGAAACAAACTTTGAGTCACTTCAAGATGAAGTATCGGTAGAACTCAGGACCTTGAACCAACCTAGTAGTATGGGGCCACACATTGAGCAACCTGAACCCACTACTCAACTAAATACTTCTGAAGTAAACTTTGATCGGATTAGAAGGGGTGAGTATATACCTAGGACAGTACATGAGTGGCTATTCCTGGTTGACCTTAACACAGAAAGAGGAAGACAAGGCTTACCTCACATCACTCCTTGGGCGAATAACAATGAAGGGACACATCTTCCCTCTTCTAAGGGGAATGATGAAGAACCAATTGATTATCACTTCTCTGATGTTCCTGATCATCTGTCCCATTTGTCCTTGGAAGATGGGGTTTTGAGGCAAGTGAATGACAACTCCATAAGTTGGCAAGAACATGCCCTAACCCATGATGCCCCTGGGGAGGATTCTTCTTTGAATAATCTCGCTATTTTTTAGGAAGAACCTGCTGAGCCAAGTCAGCTTCCACCTTATCCTAGCTTCTTGCTTCCTAGTGAGTTACCTATTGAGGAAGAAGGTATGAACTCCACAAATTCATTTCACACTCCTACTTCTTCACCATCTTTAGATACTGGAACTCATAGTATGCCTAGCACGGTTTCTAGCCATTCGTCCCTTCCTGTTGACCAGCTTTCAGTTTTAGAGAGTATGACCATTCCTATCCCATCTGGAGAAGGTAGTAGCAGAAGTATTGAAAACCATAACCTACCACCTCCAGACCATACGGAAGTACATAAGAATATTGATAAAGACTTTTGGACCGTAGGAGAAACTCCAAAATATATCATTCACCCACATGTTGAAGAACCAAGAGTAGTGAATCCTCCTGAGAGGGTTAGAGAGGTCCTGATTGGTAGCATAGCTATACCTTTAGACGGTGGGTTTCCTAGATTTGATGCTTTTCCTCCTGATAGGGTTTCAGGATTAGTGACACCTCAACCTCGCAGCAATTCTGACATTCAACCCAATTCTGACATTCAACCCATTCCTGAACGTATTATTGAAGTCATCCCTCAATCTGTCAACTGCCTCCTGATGCCCTCATGTCTGCAAAACTCATCAAACTCCTTGGAGGTATACTCACACCCATTGTCTGACTTGAGTGCTTGAATCCTCCTCCCTGTTTGGTTCTCCACAACAGCTTTGAACTCTTGGAACTTACTCAAGATTTCTTGAGATTGTTTACTTCTCAGAAAGTAGATCCAGGTCTTCCTGGAGTGATCATCAATGAAACTGATATAGTACTCAAAACCTGTCACTGAAGCTGAAGACATAGGTTGACATAAATATGAATGAATCAAATCCAATACCCCACCTGCTTTGGTGTCATTGCTCGGAAAAGCAATCTTGGTGTACTTTCCCAAAGCACACCCTCTGCACACACCACCCTGCTTTGTGCTGAACTGAGGAAAACCTGTAGACATCTCCCTCAACAACCTCAAACCTGAATGATGAAGGTGGCCCATCCTCCTGTGCCACAACTCACATGTCTCAATGCTACTGCTTCTATGAGCTAATGCATGGTGAGGCTGGAAGAGAAGCTTGTATAGTTTCCCACATCTCACTCTAATGGCACATGAAGTAGATGGTCCTGTTGCTCTGGAAAAGATATAAACTTTCCCACCTAGAGCACACTTACCCCAAATCCCCTGTCCTCAATCATGGAAACTGATACAAGATTCTTCTTCAGCCCAGGGACATAAAGAACATCCCTCAAAGTCATGGACTGCATAAACTCCCTCTCAAAGGTGACAGTCACTCGCCCAACTGCTCTCACAATTGTGTCATATCCCAATACCACCTCAAGACTCAAGCCCGTCTCAGTCATCTCTGTGAACACATCACAAACACCTGTCATATGGCTCGAAGCCCCACTATCAATGTAGCAAGTGTAAGTAGTAATGGTAGAACTAAAGGAATGGCCAACCAATAACGAACACTGAATCTCATCCTCCATGTCACTCTCCATATCACTGCTGCTGAAAGATGTCATTTCTGTACATCCAGCATATAGAGAGAAATTTCCCTCAAACTGTGAGGAAAAGTCATCCATCTCTGCTGTCGCTGCTGTCTCCTACCCTTTCTTTTTCTTGTTCGGACAATGTCCAGCATAGTGTCCGAACTTCTGACATGCAAAACACTTGATTTTACTCAAGTCTCTCTTCTGCTCACCTGTATGTTGTTTGGCCCCACCCTTTGGACTCTTCTTGAACTTCTTCTTTTTTCCCTTTGCTGCCAATGCCACATTTTCCTCATCATCTCTCTGATGTGACGAACTGCTCTGCAAGTATCCTCTACGTGTCTCCTCCTGTATAAGATCATCTCAAAGACGATCCCATGTAGGCATGTTCTCTCGACCAATAATAGTCTGCACAAACACACCCCACTGCCGAGTCACAGCATTTAAGGCTGTGCGCACCATCTCAATGCCCTGTATAACCTCTCCTACAGCTGCAAGTTCATCCCTCACCTGTGTAATCTTGGTAAGCGGTCTGCAGAGATTGGTATAGCGTCTACATTTTATAGGGATAGGTACATGATGATGATGATGCAAATAGCATGTATGTGCATGCGCTTTGATGATGATGAGAGGGGTGCTACGGACCAGATATTCTGAGGTTCTCAAGCACTCTCTCCCTTAGAGCACTTGTCCCAGCTGGAGCCAGATGTTATCACATCCATGTTAGCTGGAGCTACCATGATGCAGATTGTGTGGTCAGGGACCATACTACACTTTTTTTTTTCATATCAGAGATCAGAGTCCTTCAGAGAGGGCATACATTGTATTCAAATTTCCCCCAGCAGAGATATCAGAGAGGACAGATGGTTTTGTATTGGTCCAGACATATTGCAGAGCAATTGCCACAGGGTCACCCTTCCTTGTCAGGCTTTGCATGATCCCATTTGATATAGTTACTTTGCCATATTGTGATGAGAGCACTACAGAGTATTGCTGGTTTGCCACTTATTGGCCGGATTCAGCAGAGATCTAGTTTCAGAGACAGCCTCAGCAGTAGGTAGATGGTATGGCAGGTATAGCATTTTTTATGTTTTATTGCTCATGTTGGTGATTAGACTTGTTTATACATGATAGTACACTGACTTTATGCATGATGTTGATGTGGTGATCTTGTTGTCATTATGATGTGTTGTTTGGCCCCTGGTGATGTCAGTCCACCCCGTTCCAAGTAGGCTCTTGTTTGTGCACTGGTTCATGTTCCCACTCACTAGTATAGACTTGGTCATTTCATCCTCCTAGGCAGCTAACTTTGGATCCACCTATCATTTCCTTCACCCATCTGACTCATTCATGTTGGTCTTTCCTGACTTGGACCTTGATTTGTGACCTTGAGGATCCCCTTCCCTATTGACCTCTGAGTATGCCATAACTCCTTGTTTATTGTGCCTCGGCTCTTTAGTGTGTGAGATGCATTCTCAAACCTGGGATTTGCTCCTGTCGGTTGCCCCTGATGTTGCAATGTGGTATAGGATTGTGTAGATTCACCGAGTGTTCCCCATTGGTCATCGAAGCATGTGCACTTACCCCCATTACTCTGCAGTATGAGCACCTTGATTATATCTATTGAGATATGTATGTAGCCCAAAAGGGCCTTGATGTAAAAAATGTAAAAGAAGCCAAAAAGGCTAGAAAATGTAAAATCAAGCCAAAAAGGCTAAGTATGAAATTGTAATGTAAAGTCTAAGCAATGTGTTTTTGAACACACACGGACAAAGGTCAGCCATATATATCAGCATTGTAGTGGTTATTTCCTCACCTAGTCCTGCAGGGCAAGGAGGTGAGATGGAGCAAGGGACAGCTATGCGAAATGTCCCCTAGAGTCTCAAGTTACGGTTTGCCGGACACCCAGTTTGGCGACTCTAGAAAAGATCCTCACGGAGTCTTCTTAAGGCATGGATGTGAGTTGTGAGGTATATGTTAGATGATCAGTGGTGGTTTCCCTGCACTATACCCATTTGTGAGGCACCGCCCTTCCCTGTGTTTTGTCATGGTATGCTTATGTCAGCGGGTCCTGCTTTCCCTGTTTATCCAAAGGGTCACATGATTTTGGTCCTCGTCTTCCCCTATCCTTCATCTTATTCGTCCATCTCACCCAAAGTCAGCTAAGTGGTCAAGTCTGTGAGTTGTGCATAGCAGTTTTGAGTCTTTTGGGAGATGGTGGGCCCACCTCACCTGGGGCATGTTTTATTTGAGATATTATGTATTTGTGATCACCATATCGACATTGTATTGTTTAGTAATGTACTAACATGTATAAGGAAGCCTTCACGCTTCATGTGGCATACAGGTTTTCAGCCAGTATCATTTTGACCAGATTTGACTTGGTCAAATTAGGTTGACTAGGCCAAAAATGGGCCCGAAAAAATATTGCGATCAAGATTTCGATTTTGGTCATTTGTTATCTCTTGGGGTCCCATATGAACCTCCAAGTGTCAGAATTTGAAAAGATTGAGGCATGGATGAGATTTTTAATTATTATGGGTCATTATTGACCTGTTTTAATTAAAAATCATGGATTTTGGACAAACAGTGCCTAATTGATGGATCGGGGCCGTTTAAGTGACCATGTCTACTACATTTGGGGTCTACAATCACATTGCAGCAGACGGTTCGTCAATCCGGGCACTATAAGTGGGTCAAAAGCCCAAATTACATATTCAGCAATAAAAACCAGCAATAAATTAAATGGAAAATCAAATATGGCAAAGGTAACTATGGAAAAATGGCAAATGCAATGGGTGGCTAATACAAGGGTGACTTCTAAGGTATTTCTACTATGTTTGGACATTATATTTTGTGTTGTGGGGCCCTCACTAGCCCAGCTCACCATGAGGGGCGAATTTTCCCATGGGGGGCGTTTTTCCACTTAGCAAAGATCATAATTTTGATGTTATATTGTATTGGGATCATAGTATAGTGGTATGGGGGGCTAAAACAGCCCATAGGCACCCCCCAACCACCATTGTATTGGTTTTATGGGCCCCGCGAGTTGGCCCCATCTCCACTTGGGCACTATAGAGGGTAATTCGCCCCCCCCATGAGAGTTCATCCCATCCATCGATTTGGGCATTGAGAGACTCAATCTCAGCCCTTAGTTTTGGAGGGAATTAGGTTTTGAGAGAGGTCTTTCTCTATAAGAGAAGACACTCACCCATTTTGTATTCCTCTTGACACATTGTAGACTTGACATTGGAGTGATATAGAGATCTTTCTCCCGATTCCTTGAGATGATTTGCATGGATGTTAATGGTGTTGATTGTTAGCTAGTCTTCATAGTTTTCTGGAGTAATCTTAGTGAGTTTTCTGCCCATATTTGGCCACGAATTGCAGGGAAAATGGCCATTTGAAGGAAGGCGCTACACTTGGAGTGGGAGCTCCATTCTAGCAATTTTCGTCAAAGATATTCACAAGGGAGTTGCCTTTGCTTTTAGCTTGTCAATTCTTTCACTTTCAGCCATTTATTTGTTGTTCTTCCTTAGTTATTTGCTGCACATTTTGATTTTCTCTTGTTTGTGGCAGGTACCCAGGGCGCTATTGGCCATCCGGTTGCTCAAAACGCCCACAGAAACTCGCTGGTTGCTCAACATTGGACATGAAGTTGGTCTTTAAGCCATTTCATCCATACACTTCTATCCCAGGTACGATTCCTTGCTGATCCAAGAGTTCCAATTTCATTATGTGTGTTAAGCTGGAAACTGTCAATATAAACCACAAAATTAAAAAACTAAAAATTCAACTTTTAAAACTTAATTTTCTTTCTAAACCCGCTTATGATATGCTCTTAAAAGCCTAAATCCAAAGTTTCAGTTCGTTTAGACTCCATTTACCCATAGAACTAGCACTGGTCCACTTGGCAAAAACGCCCACCTGGGATGTTTTTCTCTTTCTGCTTAACTGGGTCACTTTGGGGTTCTGGGTAGTTTGTATTTGGTTTTAAATCGTCATTTTACCTTAAGAAATCAAGCTACCATTCGTTGGAAGTGTGTTTAAACATAGATTTATTACTGCCCTAGGTCCTCTAAGCCACTGATTAAACCCCATATCTTGGGCAGTTTTACTTCATTTTCTCACTTCCAATTCATTGTGCATCCTTAGACTATTTCAGCCACATAATCACCGATCTGATCCATTTAATTCATCATACTCAATTGCTGGTCACTTTCTCATTTGCACGCTTACTCCATACTTGTGTCCGTCTGTTGGCTGAAATCAGACTTAGGATCCCATCAACACTCATTTCTTGCTTCTATATCTTTATCTTTGGTGATTTGGGTGTATTTTTGTCTCTCAACCATCACTGATTGAGCGGGGTCTCCCCCCTGACTTGGCTACTTCCCTTGTCTGAAGTGACAAACACCCTGCCTGGTGTGACTACCTTTCCTTGAACGGTGGACTTGGCGTTTGCTTGTTACACCTGCATGGCTGCCTGCCCTCTACCATCTCGGACGAGATACCTTTCACCTGCAGCTAGAGTGTGTGTGATAACAAGTATGTAAGGTATCCAAATATGCGGAAGTGACCTATCTCAGGTTTCTTCTTGGTGAACATCTCCTCAGGAGTTTTACACCCCAAAGCTCGGTGTGGACTCCTGTTCTGAACATAAACAAGAGTGCTACAGGCCTCTGCCCATAGAAAGAAAGGAAGACTTTGATCATGCAACATGGCTCTAGCTGCTCCCACTATGGCTCTGTTCTTCCTTTCCTCAACTCCATTCTGTTGTGGAGTGTATGGAACTGTCAACTGCCTCCTGATGCCCTCTTGTCTGCAAAACTCATCAAACTCCTTGGAGGTATACTCACCCCCATTGTCTGACCTGAGTGCCCGAATCCTCCTCCTTGTTTGGTTCTCCACAAGAGCTTTGAACTCTTGGAACCTACGCAAGACTTCTTGAGATTGTTTACTTCTCAGAAAGTAGATCTAGGTCTTCCTGGAGTGGTCATCAATGAAACTGATATAGTACTCAAAACCTATCACTGAAGCTGAAGACATAGGTCCACATAAATATGAATGAATCAAATCGAATATCCCACCTGCTCTGGTGTCACTGCTCGAAAAAGCATTCTTGGTGTGCTTTCCCAAAGCACACCCTCTGCACACACCACCCTGCTTTGTGTTGAACTGAGGAAAACCTGTAGACATCTCCCTCAACAACCTCAATGCTGAATGATGAAGGTGGCCCATCCTCCTGTGCCACAACTCATAGGCCTTGAATGGCGTGATTGTCCCATGGGCAGTGTTTGTTCAATCTATCATAGCTCGAGAGAACCTTCCCAAGTGGGATCGTCTGTGGGACGATTTCACCCAGGAGGAGATCCAAAGAGGCTACATATAGGGTTCAGCTTCTGCCACTCCAGAGGAGGAGGATGTGGCTCTCGTAGCAAGCGGGAATCAAAGGGGCAGAGAGAAGAAGGATCTAAGCAAGATCAAATGCTTCGCGTGCAACGACTATTGACATTATGCAGGACAATGTCTGCATAAGAAGAAAGGGAAGCAGGCGAAGGATGAGCAAGTAGCAGCAACAAAGGAGGTTGATGAGTTTACTTCTCGATTTGAGAAGGAGTTCTCATTAGCCTCAGTATAGTTAGGGCATGATAGTAGCCTGCCAGAGGCTCAGGTTGAGCAGAGTTGGAGAGTTGACTGCATGCTCAGCAGTCACATGACAGGGGTGCGGGATGCATTCCTTATCCTAGAGCACACATCCTTGCAGTTGGCTCGGGATGTGCAGGGGGTTGATCACTTGGTCACCGAAGTGGGCAGAGTGATATTTCTGCTTGACCTTGGGGAGTTCCTGGAGGTATCAAGAGTTCTCTTTGTTCCAGGATTGAAAGGGAGTATCCTCTCAGTGGAAGCCTTGGAAACTGCTGGCTACTCAGTAATGTTCTAGCGGGATCAGATCTTCACCTATCCTAGAGGAGTAGACCTAGTCTTGTTGGGTCACAGGATCGACGGTGAATACTTGGTTCAGGGACAACCTACTATGGGCACATCAAGGTGGCTGAGTACATCCTCTTCAGGTTCGGAGGGGGATGATGAGCGGGATGCTCATAGCAAATATTAGGCCAGGAGGAGTGAGTCTGGTCAGTAGATGGGTGGGCGAGATGCTCACCACGATGAGGAGGATCAGGGGAGTGATTCTGGAGTTCAGTTGGATGAGCAAGATGCTCTTGATAGTGATGAGTCTCATGAGTGTTAGATTATGGTAACTTCGGGATGTCCTCCATGGTTCAGATGCCTTACATGGAGGTACATTAGCTGCATAGGCATCAGGATGGAGTAGAGGCACTATACTCAGTGGCATGAGTCCAGTGGGAGCTGCATTCGGAGCCTCAGGGGAGATTGACCTATGCATGCATGAGTTTTGCATGACCTATCAGCATTCAGTGACTGCATGCAAAAGTGACCTTTTGCATGCATACATGCAAAAGTGACTTTTTGCATGCACCGGGAATTAGGGTTTTCGCAAACCTAATTCATCGGTGAGATTATTTATAGAGGCAGGGGGTCCCTAGATGAGGTTACTTAGTTGTATTATCAGGGAGAGATACTGCTAGAGTGAGGAGGACCTAGCTGTCCATGTGGGGCGACTTTCTGAGATAGAGAGGAGTTGCTGCAGGAGCTAGGAAGGTCAGACCTAAGCTAGATCAATGACCTTCAGTTCCAGTGAGACCAGACACCCATTACTGTGAGCTGAGAGAGCTCCACAGTGTGATTACTGATTAGATTGGAGGAGGCCGAGTTCTCTTGGAGGAGGACGTTTTTCCTGAGGGGAGAGAAGCTCATTGTGAGCTGGATTGACCGATTAGGAGTCTGTGACTTCCAGGATAGGCTTGCCTCAAGATTTGGGGAAGGTTAGGGACGATCGGAGCTCAGATCTCTTGAGATCCGGAGCAGTACGAGCATTTGACATCCAGAGGTGAGGGCGCACTTGTGCATGCAGAGGAGGCCGATTTCATCAATGGGCAGTCTTCAGAGCAAGCAGATCAGAGCAAAGAGATCTAGAGAGGGTAGATCTATCAGAGGCACCGTCAGAGCACTCAGATCTAGTTTGGCAGTTAGGGCATACTTCTTCAGTGCATGCATCAGCAAATTAGAGTTTGTCCTGTTCAGAGGGATTGAGTTACCGGTTGAGGTAATTCTGTATTGTATTTTCTTTTATACATCTATATGCTCTAGACTCGAGAGAGAAGATAGCTCCATAGTTAGCTGGTTTTTCCCGCAAGGGTTCCAGGGTACATCTGTTGTTTATGTGGTTGATTGCATTTATGTTCAGTTGGTAAATGCAAATCTAGTTGTTTGAGTTTATTTCTTTATGAGCATATATTGATTTAGAGACTCATACCACTTGAGATCTCAGGGCGATCCAGAGGGAGTAGTGAACTCTGGATCTAATATATTTACATGGTATCAGAGCCCTATTGAGGGTCAGGGTGAGCAGTCACACATAGATATGCAGTGTTGGTGACTAGATCTGAGATAGATCTAGTATATATGTGGAGATAGAGGCCAGATCTGCCAGATCTGAACATCCCCGTTCAGATTTGTGGTTGTAGAGGTCAGATCTATCAGTTCAGTTGGTTTGTGGTCATATATGAGACAGATCTGCCAGATTTGTGATCGGGAGAGACTCTTGTTCACTGTGGGTTTCAGTTTCTTCAGTTGGGTGAGTATGGCTACTGGTTTGAGAGTGGAGGACCGATTGGATGGTGCCTCCAACTACAGTGCATAGAGGGCACGTATTACTGTCTTGTTGAAAGAGAGTGAGCTATGGGATGTTGTGAACAGCACATTACTGTCTTGTTGAAAGAGAGTGAGCTATGGGATGTTGTGAACAGCACGACAACAAATCCTGTTACTATTCCGTCTGATGCCACTGCCAAAGCACTGTATGAAAAAAAGAATGTGAAGGCTCAGAGGATCCTTCTTGATGCGATCAAGGATCACCTCATCCCACATGTCTCTACCAAAGACAATGTGTTTGAGATGTGGGATGCATTGACTAGTCTGTACCGAAGCTCCAATGAGAATAGGAAGATGGTTCTCAGGGAGAAGCTGAGGAGCATCAAGATGGGAAAGGATGAGAGCATGGTTACCTATCTCACCAAGATATCTCAAGTGAGAGATGAGTTGGGTGCAGTCGGTGAGAAGGTAGAGGATAGTGAGCTGGTTCTATGGTCCTTGAATGGCGTGACTGTGTCATGGGCAGTGTTTGTTCAGTCTATCATAGGTCATGAGAACCTTCCCAAGTGGGATCGCCTGTGGGATGATTTCACACAGGAGGATACTCGGAGAGGGTACATTCAAGGTTCAGCTTCTGCCGTTCCAGAGGAGGAGGATGTGGCTCTCGTAGCAGGTGGGAAGCAGAGGGGCAGACAGAAGAAGGATCTGAGCAAGATCAAATATTTCACCTGCAATGAGTATGGACATTATGCGGGACAGTGTCTGCATAAGAAGAAGGGGAAGCAAGCGAAGGATGAGCAGGTGGCAGCAGCGGAGGAGGTTGATGATTTCTCTTCTCGATTTGAGAAGGAGTTCTCACTGGCCACAGTTCAGTCAAGACATGATAGTAGCCTACCAGAGGCTCAGGATGATCAGAGGTGGAGAGTGGACAACACTCTCAGCAGACATATGATAGGACTGTAAGATGCATTTTTGACCCTAGAGCATACTTCCATGCAGTTGACTCGAGATGAGCTCGGGGTTGACCATTTGGTTGCTGGAGTGGGCAGAGTGAGATTTCTGCTTGATCGTGGGGAGCTCCTGGAGGTTTCAGGAGTGCTCTTTGTTTCAGGGCTGAGAGGGAGTGTCCTCTCAGTAGCAGCCTTGGCAGCAGCAGGCTTCCCTGTTGTATTTCATAGGGATCAGTTCTTCACCTATCCTAGAGGAGTAGACCCATTGTCGTTTGGTCACAGGATTGATGGTGAGTACTTGGTTCATGGACAACCTACTTCGGGCACATCAGGATGGCTGAGTGCATCTTCTTCAGATACAGAGGAGGATGATGAGCAGGAATCAGGATGCTCATAGCAGAGATGAGGCCAGGAGGAGTGAGCCTGTTTAGCAGATGGGTGGGCAAGATGCTCACCATGATGAGGATCAGGGCAGTGATTCTAGAGTTCAGATGGATGAGCGAGATGCTCTTGACAGTGATGGAGATGTGGCGATTGAGCCCTTGGGCTCATATCAGAGGGATGAGCATGTTGCTCATGTAGGCACCAGTCAGAGAGTGAGCTGGTATGACATGATTGAGATGGACTTGGCTCAGGAGAGAGCTCAGTCAGTTCAGAGACAGAGGGAGTTGACTTACAAAGCTGAGTCAACTCAGGGTCATAGGCAGATGACCTACAAAGCAATGGATCCACTTGACAGAGGATTTCAGAGTTGGTTACAGCAACAGAGACTCAGAGGAAGTCTGAGTCAAAGTGCAATGGCAGAGTCAGTAGTGGTGGACAGGAGGGCTTCTTCTGAAGCCACCCATATGGAGATTGATCAGAGTTCTTCAGGTAAGAGAGCAGTGGCAGGAAAATCAGATAGATCAGTGTCAGCAGCAGTGGACTTGTTGGATCCAGGCATTAGTGTCAGGACTTCCCTTGTTAAGAGGGAGTGTTATATTATGGTAACTTCGGGATGTCCTCCATGGTTCAAATGCCTTACATGGAGGTACATTAGCTGCATAGGCATCAGGATGGAGTAGAGGCACTCTACTCAGTGGCATGAGTCCAGTGGGGGATGCATGCGGAGCCTCAGGGGAGATTGACCTATGCATGCATGATTTTTGCATGACCTGTCAGCATTCAGTGACTGCATGCAAAAGTGACCTTTTGCATGCACCGGTAATTAGGGTTTTGGCAAACCTAATTCATCGGTGAGATTATTTATAGAGGCAGGGGGTCCCCAGATGAGGTTACTCGGTTGTATTATCAGGGAGAGATACTGTTAGAGTGAGGAGGACGTAGTTGTCCATGTGGGGCGACTTTTTGAGATAGAGAGGAGTTGCTGCAGGAGCTAGGAAGGTCAGATCTGAGCTAGATCAGTGACCTTCAGTTCCAGTGAGACCAAACACCCATTACTGTGAGCTGAGAGAGCTCCACAGTGTGATTACTGATTAGATTGGAGGAGATCGAGTTCTCTTGGAGGAGGACGTTTTTTCTTGAGGGGAGAGAAGCTCATTGTGAGTTGGATTGACCGATTAGGAGTCTGTGACTTCCAGGATAGCCTTGCCTCAAGATTTGAGGAAGGTTAGGGACGATCGGAGCTCAGATCTGTTGAGATCCAGAGCAGTACGAGCATTTGACATCCACAGGGGAGGGCGCACTTGTGCATGCAGAGGAGGTTGATTTCATCAGTGGACAGTCTTCAGAGCGAGCAGATCAGAGCAGAGAGATCTAGAGAGGGAAGATCTATCAGAGGCACCGTCAGAGCATTCAGATCCAGTTTGGCAGTTAGGGCATACTTCTTCAGTGCATGCATCAGCTGGATGCATGTAAATTAGAGTTTGTCCTGTTCAGAGGGATTGAGTTACCGGCTAAGGTAATTCTGTGTTGTATTGTCTTTTATACATCTATATGCTCTGGGCTGAAGAGAGAAGATAGCCCCATAGTTAGCTAGTTTTTCCCGCAAGGGTTCCAGGGTACATCTATTGTTTATGTGGTTGATTGCATTTATGTTCAATTGGTAAATGCAGATCTAGTTGTTTGAGTTTATTTCTTTATGAGCATATATTGATTTAGAGACTCATACCACTTGAGATCTCAGGGCGATCCAGAGGGAGTAGTGAACTCTGGATCTAATATATTTACAATGAGATTGAGCCCTTGGGCTCATATCAAATGGATGAGCATGTTGCTCATGCAGGCACCGGTCAAAGATTGAGCTCGTATGAGATGGACTTAGCTCACAAGAGAGCTGAGTCAACTCAGAGACAGAGGGAGTTAACTTACAGAGTTGAGTCAACTCAGAGACATAAACAGATCTCCTACAGAGTAGTGGATCCACTTGGCAGTAGTCTTCAAGACTGGTTATAGTAGCAGAGATTCAAAGGGAGTCTGAATCAGAGTGTAGTGACAAATTCAGCAATGGTTGATCAAGGCGCTTCTTCTGAAGCCACACTTATGGAGATTGATCAGGGTTGTTTCGGTCAGAGGCAGCAGTGGCAGGAAAATCAGTTAGATCAGTGTCAGCAACAGGGGACTTGTTGGATCAAGGCATCAGTGGTAGGACTTCCCTCGTTAAGAGGGAGTGTTAGATTATGGTAACTTCGGGATGTCCTCCATGATTCAGATGCCTTGCATGGAGGTACATTAGCAGTATAGGCATCAGTATGGAGTAGAGGGCGAGATACACTCTACTCAGTGGCATGAACCCAGTGGTGGCTGCATGCGGACCTTCCGGGGTAATTTGACCTTTGCATGCATGAGTTTTGCATGACCTGTCAGCGATCATTGGATGCATGCAAAAGTGACTTTTGCATGCACCGAGAATTAGGGTTTTGGTAAACCTAATTCATCGATGAAATTGTATATAGAGGCAGGGGGTCCCCGCATGAGGTTGCTCAGTTGCTTTATCAGAGAGTGATAGTGCAGGAGAGAGGAGGGCGCACTTGTGCATGCAGGGCGACTTTCTAGGAGAGAGAGGAGCTGCTGCAGGAGCTAGGGTGGTCATATCTGAGCTGGATCAGTGACCATTAGCTCCAGAGTCACTAGGCACCCAGTGTTGTGAGCTGAGATAGCTCATCAGTGTGATTTCTGCTCAGTTTAGAGGAGGATGTGTTCACTTGGAGGAGGGCGCATTTCCCAAGGAGGGAGGAGCTCATTTGGAGCTTGATCGACCGATTCAGAGTCTAAGACTTCCAGGATAGCCTTGCCTCGGCATTTGAGGAAGGGTAGGGACGATCAGAGCTCAGACCCGTTGAGATCCGGTCCTGTACGAGCATCAGACATCCAGAGGGGAGGGCGCAATTCTGCATGCAGTGGAGGTCACATTCTTCAGAGGCAGTCTTCAGAGAGAGAAGATCAGAGCAGTGAGATACAAAGAGGCAGATCAGTCAGAGGCACCTACAGAGATACTTAGATCAAGTTTTCCAGTTAGGGCTTACTCTTCCAGTGCATGCATCAGCTGATGCATGCAGATCTAGAGTCTGTCCGGTTCAGGGATTGAGTTACCTTTGAGGTAATCCTGTATTGTACTTGTCTATTTATATATATGCTCTGGGCTCGAGAGAGAAGATAGCCTCACAGTTTGTTGGTTTTCCCCGGTTGGGGTTTCCAGGGTATATTTGGTGTTTATGTGTGATTGCATGTGTTTCAGTCTGGTAAAGAGATCTAGCTGTTGAGTTTATATTTATATGAGTACGTATTGATATCGAGACTCAAACTGCTTGAGATCTCAGGGTGATTTAAAGGGAGTAGTGATCTCTGAATCAAATATTTACACCTACAACACTTTATCTCTCTCTCTCTCAGGTATGTGCATACCCTCAGGTAAGGGTCAGTTTTGTTCCATTTGTTGACTTTCCTCTGAGAGGAAAAGTCTAATCTAGAAGTTAAATTCTAAGTATAAGGAAGGTTCCCTTCATCAGATAAGTTATCATATCTATTTTATTTTGTTAATTAGGTTTTATTTACAGCTGTTATCATATTATTTATGATTTTACTGATTCATGTTTTTTATGTTGTTGTAAATGTAACTTCGGAAGATATTCATTTGTATTTTGTTATTATATTATTATTGTACTTTTATTGTACCTCCGCCGGAGATGTTTTTCATCCGCAGGGGATGTTGTTATTGTATTTGGTCATACTAGAATATCAAGGTAAAACCTCCATTGTAAGTCGGGGCAATAGTTCCCCAAAGGTCAAATCTAAATTGTATTTTTGAGTCTCCCTAGGAGAGGTCGGCCCAGTTAGGTAAGTGAGGTCGGCCCCATTGAGGAATTAGGTCACCCACACAAAAGTATAAATAGAGTGTCACTCTCTCATTTGACACAAAACTCACTCAAGCAAGTTCGCATAAGGAGAGAGAGAAGATAAGTTCATTGGAGGAGAAAGAGAGAGAGAGCTGCAGAATAAATCTTATATTTTGGTTTTCTATCTTGCTTGATATTGTACTAGTGACAAATCTATTTATGAGGAAGTTGTGGGGTTTTCTCCTTTATGGTTTCCCCAAGGAAAGTTATTGTCTCTTGTGTTTTGTTGTGCTTGTCTATCTTTCAGTTAAAGATCTAATTAAATTGAATTAAAGTGCAAACTCAAACATTTGCATTATTTAATTTTTATGTTTAAAACAATAACATAACCCTAATTTTAACATGGTATCAGAGCTTAGGGTTTGTAGCTAGCTCTGGTTTGCAGCCTAACCGAGCCTACATAGATCCTACAAAGGGTTTGAACATTATTTAGTTTGGCCGCAAGAGGAACAACATACTAATCAGAGTTGGATGGCCACATACAAATATTAATTGGCTGTAAATAAAGGATGTGTTTATTAGAGCTCCAGTGGTTATGCTAGTTTATGTCCTATGTGTAACATCAAAAAAGAGAGGATGGAATTAGGCTATGGACTAGATGATCCCTTGAAGATGTCAAATATAACTAGCAATCTCAAAAGGCTTGACTCAGGTATGCTTTATTCTGAGGTAAGTGAGAAGCCTAATTAACTATTTATGTGTTTAGATCTTTACTTATGTATCTTCTCATCATGATCATTAGTAATCAAGGGTTTACATGATCATGATACCTTTAGCTTGATCACTTTACTATGTAAAGAGTTTTGAGACTCATTGAACAATGTGATCAAAGTATGCAAGTGTAAAGAAGGTAGTAGAGTTCATCTATGTATGAAATAATCATGACCGTATGTGTTAAAATTTTCATATCAAGGGTTATGATCTCATCAAAATATACTAACAAATGTGTGATGGTACATGAGATCTTGAGAATGATATTATGCACACTTAAGAGGTGCATGCTCAGATCTAAAGGACATTGGTTTAGAATGTAGAAAGCTCAAACACACTTGATTATGTGACTTCTGCTTGGAGGAAAAAATTAAGAGGGAGGAATCATTTTCCCACCTATGTTTTCATATTCTATGGTGAAACATACTTTTACGACATATTGCATACTGATATTATGCTCTTGATGGCATCTAGTTAGTTTCCTAGTGTTAACACCCAAATTAACCCCCAAGGTTGTGAGAGAGGGCAATTCGGGGTAACCACTAACCAATCTTTAGCTTGTGCTACTGACCCAACACAAACAGAGAGGGCTCTCTCTATAAGCTCATGAAAAACTGGAATAATCAAAGGTGTCAACAATGAAAACGTACACCAATATTCATCATTAAAAATATTCAATTACAACATACACAGAAGATCAAATTTCTGCTGGAACAAAAATTATTTAAACGTCGTTTGGCTGAAACATATGAATCTCTATTTGGGCAATGGAGTCACATTAAACAAACCTTGAAAATTATTCACAAAGGCTTTGCGAATGCATTCACACAGGGGCGAGGTAGTAAGCAACTAGTAGTCAAAGAGATTTTAATTGGTGAAACATAAGAGAAAAGAACAATCCATTGATGTAAGGCATACGACGATGAATCTTACACCAACTTTAGCAGAGAATAAATGGTGAAATACTTGGAATGAGACTAAGCAGAGCATAATTTCTATGAATTCCACTTAACTACCACACTGCACCAAGTATGAAGAAATATTACATACATGGAATAACGATGAAAGAAGCACAATTAACATAGGAAAAAGAAAGTCAGACTACCAGACCAATTACACAAGAATCCCTGAAAAACACAGGCTCGCCTCTGCAAACTTTATTAAACAACTCAAAATGTCTTACAGACTGATTCTCAAAATTCCAAAAAAAGTTTTCAAATAAGATTTTCAACCTTTTTTCATTCCATTACATCACATATATAGATGACCCGAGCCTTATACTCGATCCATCAAAACCGAAAACCGTTGCAACTGAGTGACACCTCATCAGGATTTATTTGTCACTTATCTCTACAAAAACAGAAATGGGTAGAACCAGTCTAACTGCTTTTCATCTCTACCGGTATTTTTACCACATGATATTTACTTTCAACTACAAAGATAAAAGATAACGAAGTAATTGTTCCAGCTGACTATTTTCATAGTCGCCTCAAAAAATATTACAAATTGCATTTTAGAAATAAAAGTATCTTAGAAGTCTTTGATCTTCAAATAAACAACAACTATTTAAAAGCCAACGACTATCGTGGAGGGTGGAGAGTGTATTTCATTTTTCCGTATCTTTCCATGGTAGTCCATAGCTCAGCAGAAGGGAGGTCATAATCCATCATCTCCTTTACCATAACCCGAATCTCAATATGCTCTGCAAGTGAAACTGGAGGGAGTCTTTCACCAATGGCGACCAACCGGTTCAGGATTTCAAAGTCTTCAGATATCTTTTCCATCAAAGTTCTGCCTATAAGCAGCTGGTTTAGATTTTTGAACTTGGTGTGATCCATCCTTATGTTCCAGAGCAAGTTTTTATAGCCAGTTTGGGGGATTAACTCTTGATTATTATCCCATAATGATGGTAACCCCATCTCAACCAGCTTCTCAAACGATCCTTTGAAATCCGCTACCTGTCTCTTCATTTCCTCTGCTCTGGATTCCACGCCCTCAACCTGTGCATACTTCCCCAGAACTCTCTGTGCTGCTGCAATTGCCATGATCCGGTTTCCAATATTCAAGTTGATCCTTTCCTCCTCTGATAAACTATTCAAAAAAGTAATAGCATTCAATGCTGTTTCCTTGGGCTTCCGGATAAGAGTTTCTCTCACGGCCGCACAATCTGTGAAAACATCACTGATTGTTTTCTCCTTTACTCTTATAAATTCCAGGTATGGCCTGAAACCTTCAGCTTCTTTAATAATTCGATCCCATACTAAATGTTTGCAACCCTGCAAAGCTGCTTGTCCTGTAACTTGGCGGGTGAGCTTCTTATTGATATCAACTAATTCATTATACTTATCTCGGAGGGTCTTTGCTTCTTCTTCCTTCTTTTCATTTTCCTCCTTCAACCTCTGAGCTTTTTCCTTCGGCTCCTTGATTTCCACATCCTTCAAACTAATATGAGACATAGCCTGCACAAGGTTGTCAGTACTACTGTTATCTCCATTTTGGTTCATATTGGTAGGCCGCATGTCCAATTTGGACAAGTTACTTTTTAAGTCATCAAGCTGCTTTTCTAGGCTCATTTTCTCCTTTTTCCAATTATCTTCCTTCCCTGCAAATTTTAGCAACTCTGCTTTACAATCCCTTAATTCTTTAGACATGGTTTCCTTTTGTATTTCAAAGTTTGTTTCTTTGGGAGCCTCGATTAGCTGGATATTAGGAACTTTCTCCTTTCTCTGCAGTTTCAGAATCAGCTTATCTTTCTCAGCCAATAGCCTGTTCATGGTTTTGCCTCCACCGTCGCTTATAACTAGGTCAGATTGTAGTTTCTTGACCTGCTGTTGAAAAGCTCGGTTTACACTTTTTTCTTGCTTCAATTGGCTCTCTAACTTTCTCACAGTAACTTCCAAGTTGTCACCCTTCAATGCCGCTCTTATAAAATCTTCATATATAAAATCCCCAATCTGCTTGTGGAACTGGATTTTATCCGTCACCGGTATCTTCTCCCAATTGACCCTCATTTCAGTCACTTCGTCCGCGGTCAATACTGCCAGGTTCAAAGTGTTATCCCTCATATCTCTGCTGGTCATTAAGGAAGTTTCGGTACTAGACAAATTCCTATCCCTTGACATCAAATCAAATAGCCTTTGGGCCGAGGCCTGTTTATTCTATCCATATTGTTCGGACAGGTCGAATTTGGACCGAAATTTATTGGCTTCATCACCCTCCTTACCATCCTGAAAATTATATTCTTTAATCTGGACCTCAGGAGTTGAAGGCCCCTCATCATCTTCTCTCTCACCATCCCTCGGAACAGTCAATTCTTCTTGAGCCACTGCAACGACCAACTCTTCTTTAGTGGGAGAAACAACTGACTCGGCTTGGGTGGCCGCAACAACTACTTCAACTTGCGTTTCCACTTTAAGCCGCTTGTCTCCACTTCCTACTTCAGTATCCATATCTTGAACTTCCTCCAAGTCTCTTTTCCGCCCACTTCCACAGTGTCCGGCACCTGATCTATGTCCATTATAAAATCGGACTGCATTAGATCTCCTTCCTGTAACTCTGCAACCTCCTCCGCCTCGGGTTCCTAGTGTAACAAATTCCGCCCCTTTAATACCCCTTCTAGCTCCTTATGTTCAAAAGCACTTAGATTACAATCTTTCCTTCTCTTAGAAATAATGTGCAAGGGGTCGTATTCAACTGCCACATCTTTCTTGAACCCTAGAGGTTTCAATAACTCTTCTACATCCTGCAAAGCTTCCTTGCTTTTTACTACGAAAGGACCCACCTTCCAAGGGTATTTTACATCAACACCCTTCTTAAATTTCAAGAACTGCTCCTCTTCCAGAATCAGTTTCTGTCTGATAAACGCAAGAGCGAAGATTCGCAATGTCAAAAAAGCGGGCAAAACATAGGGCTCCTGTACAAAACCATACAGCCTAATGACTGTAGCACCCTTCAATAGAAACCAGTCACCGACAGCCAGTTCGCTCTTCAACTGCATCATTGTTTTCATCTCGGGCAATACCCTAGGCAATTCTTCCCCAAAGATAACTTTGTAAACAGGAGGTAAGATATAGTTTAAATAGTTAAAGACATCGTCTATCAAAGCATCTGCTTCAAGCAATGGGGAAAAATGCGGGCTTTCTGCACTGTTGTACATAATCATTTTCATAAGCTGTGTCTGGTACCTGAAAAACCTAGCATTTGGGAACTTGCTCAACTGTACATGTATTCTTTCTGCCAAAAAATTCATCGAACTTAAGGGATGGGATGAGCCCATTTCCAGACTTTGCCAAACTAATGCTAATCCTTAAAAGTAAACTGAACTGGACTTCGGTTACCCACAGATCTGTATCTAATCCTAAAAATTGAGCCACCAAAGAAAAAACCAACTGGGAATTGTCATAAAAAAGGATGACATTCAAGGGGTAGGACTTTTCTACAATTTCTGAGCTGGGTTTTAGGCATGTAGCTAAAAAAGCTTGACGGCTTTCAGGGGTAATCTGGCGAAACAGGGAAACCACAGACTCTTAAGAAAAACTTTCCAACTCAAGGTTCGGTGACTCGGAGACGAAAAAAGAATTCCTAATAACCGACGCATCTATAGCACAGACGACTCTAGACTAATGGGCATCCATAATTATCCTTTGGGGTTCTGAGTAATTCGAGGAACACCATGATACAAATTCAGGGAAAGACGCTACCTAGTCAAGGCAAAAGGAAACAAATGATGACCTGAAAACCCCATGTATATCCAGACCTCGTTCATGTAAGGCCTCCAATCTTCTCTTGATCTCCGGGACAGGGAGCCGAATGTTTGTGTCAAACACATTGGTGTCCCTATCTTCCAGGGCGACCTTAACCCTAGAACTGGTAGAAACGTGCTCTTCCCCCATCTTATGACTATAAAAGACTTAAATTTTCAGAGAATGACAATTACACGGTCCTACCTATCACTTTGGAAGCTCTGAACGCACCCTGTCGAAGGTTCTGTCGTCTTCGTTGTCTGCCACACGTCGAGAGACTTTTCTGACTTAGACAGGCTTCAAAACAAATGTCAACTTTTACAGGCATTCTTATATATATAACCGTGTTTCCATAACCTCCGGCTTCCTTGGCCAACTGTCTTTCAATCTCAACCATTGATCTCCCACGTGCTCACTTTCCGCCGTCGGATTTGGGTTCCCTTTACCTACTGATTTGACAACTCATTTATCTCCACCGTCGGATCATCTTGCTAGTTCTCATCTGGGTCGTTCATCTTATCCGCATGCATCTCCGAGGTGGTATCGCATACACCCAAAATGGCTTCCTATACCGCCTTTTCTCCGTGCGACAGGTTCTGGAGTTGACACCTGTCTGGCGGGAAAAGTCCATCGCATCCGCCTTGCCGCTATCCAGCGTGCTATTTCTTGATGCGACTATCTATGAGAACCGTTCATCTCTTCTCAAACGTGCATCCGCGATGAGGCTTTACGCTCCATTTAACTCTTAAATCATCCGTCTGCTGGTGGGGTCCTACTCCTTCCTATTATCTTCCGTGCGCTTCCCACCTCCACTAGCCGTTCATGTGGCTTTCCTTGTCATCCAAGCCGTCGATCTGGGGGGACCCATTATACTGGCGAATCGCATGTGTCGCGCATCGTCCGATTGGAGGCGAGGGATTCTCCACTGTAGATCTTTAATGTCTTGTCCCACCATCGCGGCATCGCATGGGCTTGAAATAGCCCCTTTTACTGCTCTGCCTCCTTGCGACGCCTTCTAGAGTTGACATCTGTCTGGCGGGAAAAACCCATCGCATCTGCTTAATCCTTTTCTTCCTTGCAACTCGGCCATGCGACTATCAACAAGATCCGTTGATCTCGCGCCTGCGCCCGATCGACGGTGCCTACCTGCATGGCACTTAACCTCTCCATTATTTACATGCAAACTATAGGACTTAGGGTCTTTTATCCCATTACTCGATTTCACTTGCATATTAATACCCATACTTCGAAATTATTCCATTTTTATTGCATTGGGTTCTTCTAGACCTCTTCTTTTCTTGTCTTAGCACCTAGCCATCGAAGATGGAGAGTACTTCAAGCTTCCATCAAGTATTTGTTTAACCCTCCACCTTTCACATTCAGTTTTTATGCTGCAAAAAATAAATAGGTGCTAACACCTAGTATATGGATGGATGCTAAGACTATGTCATTATATGAAATTGATATTGCATTAAAGTTTGGTTATTGGTGACAATCGGACTGAATTTAACTTGAAGGAAAGAACCTGTTATCACACTATAGTAGCAGGGCTACTATCCTTGTTCAGCAAATATCTACACATTCCAGAGCTTTCATTATTCCAGAGCATGGCTATATATATTTTGGATCACTCATGATCAGAGCAGTATATTATTTAGACCTTGTGTCAAGGCTGAGCCTTGAGAGTTCAGATTTGATGACTGATGTGACCCTTTATCCCATACAGTTTCAGTTCAGTGCTTAGAGATGTATTGCAGTAGTGTTTCAGATGGTACATGATGATTATTATTATGATGATGTTGTATGATCTATGGATGCTTTATCACTGACTGTGGATTATTATCTTGTTGATTTAGTCATGTTCATAGCATCTGCTTGGTATATATTTCCTGATGTGGCAAACTGTTTAAAATGAACTATAAATCATAAAATGGACAATTGCTTGCACATTTAGGTCATTTAACAAAACCCACTGGTTTTCCACCTTACATAGATATGGTCTTTCCTGACACCAGTTGTCTGCTAGTGTAGGCTTCATATTCACTTGACTCCATCCATACATGACCTTCCTATTTGACTTTAAACCTTGACCAGTCTCATTTGACTTTCTGATACCGAGGACTTCCCCATTTTTCTACCTCTGTGTTTGGACCGCATCCCTGTATATTCAGTGTCTCGGCTCTAAGTTGGTGACAAAACTTGCCTTTGGTGAGTTGGTTTGTAGGCCTAAATCATTCTGGTCGGTTGTCCCGATGTTTGGCATTGGCTCGAACTCCCCCTAGTCACTTGAGATGTTGTTGGCTAAAACTGAAAGCTCATGTTCTACCTATGGAAACTTATAAATTCGCCCATGGAAACAAAAAAAAAGGGCAAGAGCGATGAACAGCTAAAAATACTCCTCGAAGAGTATAAGAAAGGTCCAAAAAGCAATGGTTCTTAAAAGCTATATCTAAACAATTGCTGACCTTATATGTATTGGAAAAACATGCCCTGGATGAAAGCTGCAACTAGTTGTGCTTATCAGCACACCTGAGATCCAAAGGGTTATGTAGGCCAAAAAGGCCATGAAATAAAATTGAATGATCCTAATGAACCTGGATCAACTTGATGTAGACATGATGCCTAAGTTGAATAAGCACTCTCTGAACAACTTATCCATTTGTGAGGCACAGCCATTCCCCGTGTTATTTTGTCCAGCACAGAGTTTGTAGCTTTCCCCTTTCTCCCAGTCCAAAGTATTTTTTAGTTGAGTTAGACAGGTCAACCCCTTTGCCCAACCTTGTTCCTAGCCTTCATCCTTCACTAGCAGTTTGACCATGTCCAATGGGTGAGTTTGTCATTTGAACTATTGTGCAAGTAATTTTATATAACAAAGGAATATGCTAACTTGATTAATGCCACTGAATGGATCTTATACTTTGAGCTAGGCTGTGAAAATGATTAGAGAAGCATGTCTTAGTCTACTGATGTGATTTATCCTTGGTTGTATATTATTGGGATCTACGATGATGTGGGCCATGTATAGATGCCTATTGATGATGATTGATGGTCCCACATACTTGATGATGATATCATATGATGGACATATTATGCAGATGATGATTGATGCAATTCAGCAGGTTTATTTATTACTTCAGACCAGCAAATTGTACATTGTCCATATATGGTGGACCCTACAGCTGGCCCATTAGGGAAACCCATGGTGTATGAGTACACATTTCTAGTGGATTTGGGTCTTCTGGATCCAATGAGACACTTATCTTTCAGTTTCGGGCACTTCTGACAGTGATTGATGCATTTTTACACTTGTTGACCAGATTTGGGGCTGATTTCCCAGCCTGAGCAGCAGGGGCCCTGAGAGGCCAGTTCACCTAGGGCGCTGATGATGAAGGGGGTGGTCCAGCCACTTGTTTTTACCATTTACCCCCCCTTCTGGAGAGCCTGGTGGGCTCAGATGGACAGTGCAGATGCCCTAGGAGGCAGTTTTGGCACTTTCACAGTTATCGAGGCAGTTAAAAAATGGGATAAAGTGGTCACTGAGGAAATCGATTTGGGCAATTGAGGCAAGGTTTTGGCATTTGGTTTTCACAGAGGTCCTCCAGGGTGATCTCACTATCTTCCAGCCAGTTTTCACCATGTGGGTATGCCCACATTGATCACAGGGGGTCTTTTACTGCTAGTCTGTCACAGATTTTGAGGACAGATTTGATCATTTATATTATCTTGGACATATTTTATTATTTTATTGTGCCTTGGGGATGAGCTAGTAAGGATTGATGCCTCCTAGCCCCACCATGTGCTTATATTGTCATGTCGTAGTCACTATGAGGTGGATTTTGGTACTTATACTTCTCTAGTGGATAACGTCACCCTCTTTTTGTACCATTGAGTGGGGGCGCTATCATTATATTGGGTGATCCATGTGATGTATTGTTATGATTTATTGTTAGCCGTTGATTAGATCTTTTGATCTTTTAATCTTAGCCACTCATGTAAAAAGTGGTTAGGATTGTACTCTCTCCCCATCCTATTTAAGGAGGGAGCCTCTCATTGTAAAATCATCTAGAGATTTTTGGCTCTTGGCTCTTGGAATAAAATTTCTATCTTTTGGAGTACATGCTTGGATTGGAGTGGATGTTGGTTGTTTCGATTGTAAATGCTTTTGTCCATTGCACTGGAGGATCTATTGTAGCTATCTTGCATATTTGCCATATCTTATTTACAGGTTAAGAGGACGTTTTTGGACAAGTGCGAATTGGTGGGGAGGCTTGCCCTTCAAGCTTGGAAGAAGACGTTTTGGTTTGAAAGGGAGTGGTTTTGCCTTTGTGTCAACTATTCTTTGTTTATCTCTCTCTTGCTTGTATCTACCTTCAACATGTTAAACTGATTGATGCTTTGCTCCTTGGTTTGACAGGTTAGAGGGAATCACATGTGGCTTGGGAAAATAGATTTGGCAAGAGGGCTTCAAGAATTCTCCATTTGATCTTTGGCAAAGTAATCCTCGTCTCAACTAGCATTCATCTCTTCATCCAGGTATGCTCCAAGAGGTATGATCTTCTTCTTCCTTGAATCATCCATAATTTCTAGATCATAAAAACCCTAATTGATTAAAACCCTTGTTTTTGGTTTTTCTTAGATCTACTTAGATCTAGCCTTGCTTTTGAAGAGATATTGAAAACCCACCTCTATAGCATCCATCCCTAATTGGATCTATAGTTTGGTGGTGATTGGCTTAGAATTGACACACTTTTCAAGGCAAAAAGCCCTCTTGAACCCAAATCGCACTTCCTAGAGAGAGGTTTGTTTGGTTAGATCTAGCACATGGGTAGGTAAGATCCCACTTGATTGGTAATCTACACACTTGATAACCTACCCCCAGATTATTACTTTGGTGAATTCTACCTTGTGGACATCATTCCATGTTTTAAGGGGTTAAAACCCCCTTTTTGAATTTCTTGGCACCTCAAATCTTAGATCTACTGAGATCTAACCCTTGGATTGACTTGATTTTTGGGATCTACATAGATCGGGGTACTAGCCATTTGGATCTATAGTTTGGTGGCCATTGGACTTGATTTGGTCCACCAAACCCCTCTTTTAGCCCTCCTTGAGCAAAGTCGCACTCCCTTGGGTAGGTGAGTTTGCCCACTTCGAGGAGGAGGGTGGTTGAGATTTTTGAGGATTCGGAACGACCATACTTTGAAACCTAGGTCTAGGGTATCATTTTGTGACGATCTGCCTTGGGGGTAGCATTCCTTGTTTCAAGGGATTGTGGTCCACTTAGGGTCATTTCATGAAAACCTAGATCTAGCAAGATCCAACCATTAGATCTCATTTAGCCCACTTGACTTGGCTCCTAGGTGTCCCGATCTACACTTTGACATACTTTTTGACCCCATTAACCCATCCAACAAGGCACTAGTCCTCCTCAAAGCAAGTTGCACTCCTTGGAAATCGTGTCAAACCCTAGATCTAGTACATAGGTACTCCTAAATTTAACTTAGATCCATAGATCTAATCATTACCTAACCTCTAGTACCAATTTCACACCTTAGCTTCACCTTGTGGGCCCACTTAAAGCCATTTCACACATCCCAAGAAAATAGGACCCACTTGAGTAAACATATGGTACTACACCTTGTCATCATACCCAATCATGTGGCCTAGACCATACATAGGTTGAAACACTAACAATTTCTCAAACCACCTTCAACCACACCTTAACTTCTAGGTCCACTTAGCCTTGCATTGGTTTCCGTAACTCATCATTTACTTCCCCTTAGAAACCTTTGTTTGGGTCCAATCAACTGTGATTGGTTATAGGGTCTCCCCCTAGGTCTTGTTACACCTTGATCTAAAGCGAAGAGTGCCTCGGTTGACGTGACTCCCACCTCGCATTGGGAACCGTGGCATCTCTTGGGTCACCTCTTTAGTTGCCTGTCTCCTCTACCGTCCCGGATGGGATACCACCAGGGGCAACTACAAGTTGTGTGATAACAGAACCTTAATAAGAGGATGATATGATTTGCTCGGAAAGACAAGTGATGAAGTTTGTAGATCTTGTTCATGTTCAGAGTTAGATGCACAGTTCCAGAGGGAGCTAAGTGCTCAAATATAGAGGGAGTAATAGGCCCCACAGGATACAGGATCAGTGATTTTTAGATGTTCATCCTCCTAACTGTCGGCATAGAGTCGGCCAAGACATATGCTTACAAAAGAGAATCTGCCAGGTATTAGATATTGATGACTTGTTCCTTACTAGAGTGGAACATCTGGTAAGTTCAAAGATCAAGAGGGAGCCAACTGTGCCCTAAAATCCTCAGCAAAATGGGATTGCGGAAAAGAAAACTAGAGATGTGATCTTCCATGATAAAGTTGTTTCTCGTCACTTCAAAGAGCCTCCCAGTGATATAGACATGGAAATGAGCCCAGTCCATGAGTCATCTCTTTCAGATGAGCAGAGGGAGGAGGTCAAGGAGTCCTTAGTTGATCTCATTAAGAAGCCTATTGAGAGGCTTCAATGCTGCTCTGGTTGGATATCTCAGATGAGTCACGTCACTGATTCAGAATCCTCCACTTATGAGGAGGAAGCCAAACATCAGGTTTGGAAAGGTACTATGAGAGAAGATCTCCAGTTAATAATGGAGAATGTCGTGTGTAAAGTGGTTCTCAGACAACAAGGGAAGTCAGTTATAACTTACAAGTGGGTCTATAAGATCAAGCTTCTTGCTAACATCCAGAGTTGTTTGAAGCTCTCGGAAAATCCTATATGCTATGACAGGTCGAAACACATCGAGAGGAAGTATCACTATATAAGGGACATGGTGCAGATAGTTCAGTATGTTCTACCGATGTGTTGACTAAGCATTTGTCCACGACGAAGTCTAGGTACTTCCGAGACAAGCTTAGTGATTGCTGAGAATGCCTCTCTTGTTGAGAGGGAGTGTTAAATATAATGCAGCCTCGAGAGCCATTCTCTGGGGGGGTGGCACCCTAGTCAGTTAACTAGGGTTCTTGGTCAGTTAACCAGGCAGTGTAAGTCCCTAATAGGTATCTAGGGCCCCCAACAATCTACTAGCGTTCTTGGTCTGGGACCAAGCAGGTCGAAGCCATGGAAAAGTCCCTAGCATGTGGCTAGGGGCCCTATCTGTCTCCAGGGCATTCTGGTCTGGGACCAGACAATTTCTTGGTCATGAGGAGCAAGCAAATCCTGCAAGAAGAGACAAAGACATCTTGGTCTGGGACTAGGCAGATTCTTGGCCTGGGACCAAGCAGGTCTTGCAGGTATATTCCTAGTTAATTAACCAGGTGGATCTTGGTCAGTTAACCAAGATGATGATGTGTGATGTCCTCCTCTCCTAGGTCCTCAAGATGGTTGAGCTAGGTTGTTTCCTCAAGGGACTGGCAACCCCTTGATGGAGTCACTAGCATTGACCTTAGGAGCAGTCAGGAGGACCAGAGGATCATATCATCCAGTGTGACCCTTCTTTATATGGTGATGATGAAATTTGAGTTATAGCTTGGGACAAATGTGGACCACATACCCTGAGAGAGAGGGTTAAAAGGGTTGTCTTACCACCTTGTTGTTACACCTTTGGTCTTGTTGGTAAAAGGGTTGTCTTCCCACCTTGTTGTTACACCTTTGGTCTTGTGGGAAAAATAGTTGTCTTCCCACCTTGTTGTTACACCTTTGGTCTTGTGGGTAAAAGGGTTGTCTTCCCACCTTGTTGTGACACCTCTTGTTGAGTTGTGGATAGCCTTGTGTTTGGCTTAGCTTTATGATGACCCCTTCTTTGTTAAAGCGTCCCCCCTTAAGTGTGGTAACTTACCCTTTGTCATGTCCTTGGTACCCACCCCTAAAGACATCTTAACAAAAATTTATATTTTATGTTTGGTAACTGTTATCACACCATAGTAGCAGGGCTACTATTCTTGTACAGCAGATATCTGCACATTCCAGAGCTTCATTTATTCCAGAGCATGGCTATATATATTGGATCACTCATGATCAGAGCAGTACATTATTCAGATATTGTATGACCTTGTGTCAAGGCTGAGCCTAGAGAGTTCAGATTTGATGACTGATGTGACCACTTATCCCATTACAGTTTCAGTTCAGTGCCTAGAGATATACTTCAGCAGTGTTTCAGATGATGCATGATGATTGCTATTATGATGATGTTGTATGATCTATGGATATGTTCTCACTGACTGTGGATTATTAGCTTGTTGATTTAGTCATGATTATAGCATGTGCTTGGTATATTATTCCTGATGTGGCAAACTACTTAAAATGAACTGTAAATCATAAAATGGACAATTGCTTGCACTTTTAGGTCATTTAACAAAACTTACTGGTATCTCACCTTACATAGACATGGTCTTTCCCGACACCAGTTGTCTGCTAGTGTAGGCTCCATATTCACTTGTCTCCATCCATACATGACCTTCCTGTTTGACTTTAAACCCTAACTTGTCTTATTTGACTTTCTGATACTGAGGACTTCCCCATTTTTCTACCTCTGTGTTTGGACCGCATCCCTGTTTATTCAGTGTCTCGGCTCTGAGTTGGTGACAGAACTTGCCTTTGGTGAGTTGGATTGTAGGCCTTGGCTCGAACTCCCCCTAGTCACTTGAGATGTTGTTGGCTAAAACTGAAAGCTCATGTTCTACCTGTGGAAACTAAATAAATTCGCCCATGGAAACAAAAAAAAAAAGGGCAAGAGCAATGAAAAGCTAAAAATACTCCTCGAAGAGTATAAAGAAAGGTCCAAAAAGCAATAGTTCTTAAAAGCTATATCTAAACAATTGCTGACCTTGTGAATATATAAAAAAACATGCCCTGGATGCAAGCTGCAACTAGTTGTGCTTCTCAGCACATCTGAAATCCGAAGGGTTATGTAGGCCAAAAAGGCCATGGAATAAATTGAATGATCCTAATGAACTTGGATCAACTTGATGTAGACATGATGCCTAAGTTGAATAAGCACTCTCTAAACAACTTATCCATTTGTGAGGCACAGCCATCCCCCGTGTTCTTTTGTCCAGCACGGAGTTTGTAGCTTCCCCCCTTCTCCCAGTCCTAAGTATTTTTGAGTTAAGTTAGACAAGTCAAACCCTTGGCCCAACCTTGCTCCTAGCCTTCATCCTTCACTAGCAGTTTGACCATGTCCAATGGGTAAGCTTGTCATTTGAACTAGGGTGCAAGTAATTTTATATTATCACGGAATATGTTAACTTAATTAATGCCACTGAATGGAATTTATACTTTGAGCTTAGCTATGAAGTGATTAAAGAAGCATTGTCTTAGTTTACTGATGTGATTTATCCTTGATTATATATATTCTTGGGATCCGTGATGATGTGGACCATGTATGATGATTATTGGTGATGATTTATGGTCCCACATGTTTGATGATGATGTCATATGATGGACATATGATACAGATGATGTTTGATCCAGTTCAGCAGGTTATTATTATTACAGATCAGCAGATTATACATTGTCCATATATGGTGGACCCTACAGCTGGCCCATTAGGGAAACCCAGGGTGTATGAGTACTCATTCCTAGTGGATTTGGGTCTTCTGGATCCATTGAGACACTTATCTTTCAGTTCCGGGCACTTCTGGCAGTGATTGATGCAGTTTTACACTTGTTGACCAGATTTGGGGCTGATTTCCCAGCCTGAGCAGCAGGGGCCCCGAGAGGCCAGTTCACCTAGGGCGCTGATGATGGAGGGGGTGGTCCAGCCACTTGTTATTACCATTTATCCCCCCTCCCGGAGATCCTGGTGGGCTCAGATGGACAGCGCTAGCACCCTAGGAGGCAGTTTTGGCACTTTCACAGTTCCCGAGGCAGTTAAAAAATGGGATAAAGTGGTCACTGAGGAAATCGATTTGGGCAATTGAGGCAAGGTTTTGGCATTTGGTTTTCACAGAGGTCTTCCAAGTTGATCTCACTATCTTCCAGTCATTTTTCACCATGTGGGTATCTCCAGATTGATCACAAGAGGACATTTACTGCTCGACTGTCATAGATTCTGAGGACAGTTTTGGTCATTATTATTATATTGGACATATTTTTATTATTTCATTGTGCCTTGGGGTGAGCTAGCAAGGATTTATACCTCCTAGCCCCACCATGTGCTTATTTTATCATGTCCTAGTCATCATGAGGTGGATTATTGTACTTTATACCCCTCTTGTGGGATGACGTCACCCTCTATTGTACCATTTAGTGAGGGCGCTATTGTTATGTTGAGTGATCCATGTGATATTATGTTATGGATTCATCTTAGCCATTGATTATGTTGTGAGATCTTTTAATCTCAACCACTCATTTCAAAAAGTGGTTTTGAGATCTAGGGTTTTGGTCTTTATTATCCTATATAAGGAGGAGACCCCCTCATTGTAAAATTCATCTAGAGATTTTTGGCTCTTGGCTCTTGGAATAAAATTTCTATCTTTTGGAGTACATGCTTGGATTGGAGTGGATGTTGGTTGTTTCGATTGTAAATGCTATTGTCCATTGCACTGGAGGATCTTTTGTAGCTATCTTGCGTATTTGCCATACTTTATTTGCAGGTTGAGAGGGCGACTTTGACAAGTGCGAATTGGTGGGGAGGCTTGCCCTTCAAGCTTGGAAGAAGTCGTTTTGGGTTTGACAGGGAGTGGTTTTTCCTTTGTGTCAACTATTCTATGTTTTTCTCTCTCTTGTTTGCATCTACCTTCAATTTGTTAAACTAATTGATGCTTTGCTCCTTGGCTTGACAGGTTAGAAGGAATCACATGTGGCTTGGAAAAATCGATTTGGCAAGAGGGCTTCAACAATTCTCCATTTGATCTTTGGCAAAGTAATCCTCGTCTCAACTAGCATTCATCTCTTCATCCAGGTATGTCCCAAGAGGTATGATCTTCTCTTCCTTGAATCTTCCATAATTTCTAGATCACAAAAACCCTAATCAAATTAAAACCCTTGTTTTTTTGGTATTTCTTAGATCTACTTAGATCTAGCCCTCAATTTGAAAAGACATTGAAAACCCACCTCTATAGCATCCACCCCTAGTTGGATCTATAGTTTGGTGGTGATTGGCTAAGAATTGACCCATTTTCTAAGACAAAAAGCTCTCCTTGACCTAAAGCGCACTTCCTTGAGAGAGGCTTGTTGGGCTAGATCTAGCACATGGGTATGTGAGATCCCGCTTGATTTGACAACTAGACACTTGATAACACATACCCATATCCTTACTTTGGTGAAAACTACCTTGTGGATATCTCTCCATGTTTTGAGGGGTTGAAACCCCCTTTTGACCTCATTGGTAACTTAAAACTT
Organism: Larix kaempferi; assembly: GCA_027924585.1. Classification (NCBI taxonomy): domain Eukaryota; kingdom Viridiplantae; phylum Streptophyta; class Pinopsida; order Pinales; family Pinaceae; genus Larix; species Larix kaempferi. Next base: position 2,015,925 of record BSBM01000612.1, on the reverse strand, counting down.
AGATCTACTAAGATCTACCCATTGGATTCACTTGAAACTTTGAACATGCATAGATCGGGGTACTAGCATCCCGGATCTACATTTTGGTGGCCATTGGACTTGGTTTGGTCCACCAAACCCCCCTTTTGCCTCTCCTTGAGAAAGTCGCACCCCTTGGGAGTTTTGAGTTGGACCACTTCTAGGAAGTGGGTGTTGGATATTTTTGTGGATTTGGAATGCCCATGCCTTGAAACCTAGGTCTAGACTATCCTTTTGTCCCGATCCACCTTGGGGATTGCATTCCTTGTTTTAAGGAATTGTGGTCCACTTTTGGTCTTTACCTAAAAACCTAGATCTAGTAAGATCCGCCCATTGGATCTCATCCAAACCACTTGACTTGGCTTCTAGGTGTCCCGATCTACACTTTGACATCCTTCTTGACTCCATTAGCCCATCCAACAAGGCACTAGTCCTTCTCCAAGCAAGGCGCACTTCTTGGGATTAGTGTCAAACCCTAGATCTAACACATGGGTAACCCTAGAACCAACTCTAACTTGTAGATCTAACCTAGATCTAGCCTATAGTACCATCTTCACACTTAGCTTCACCTTGTGGGCCCATCTAAAACCATTTCACACTTCCCAAGGCAATAAGACCCACTTGTGTAAACACATGGTACTATACTTAATAATCATACCCCATCAAGTGGCCTAAACCATACATAGGTTGAAACACTAACTATCCTTGATACCATCTTCAACCATGCCCTAAATATTAGGTCCACTTAGACTTGCATTGGTTTCCGTAACTCATCATTCATTCACCTTTGAAACCTTTGCTTGGGTCCAATCAACTGTGATTGGGGTATAGGGTCTCCCCCTTGGTCTAGTTATACCTTGACCTAAAGCGAAGAGTGCCTCGGTTGACGTGACTCCCGCATTGCATTGGGAACCGTGGCATCTCTTGGGTCACCTCTTTAGTTGCCTGTCTCCTCTACCGTCCCGGATGGGATACCTCTAGGGGCAACTACAAGTTGTGTGATAACATTTTTGGCGCCGCTGCCGGGGAGGTAGAGGCCTACCTTGGTTCAACACACCTTTGTGTCTCACTCTCTCCCTGCACTTTAAACGACATACATCTTGGTAGAAGAGTTTAAAAATCTACCTGGCGACTCCAATTCGTGACTCCGCTGAGGATCGACCCCATTCCCATCTTTCAATTTTGTAACTTGTAAATCATAAATGAATTCAGACATTTTCTTCCAAATGACAAGGTGTATGAATGAAATATATGAGAATCTATCTCGCTATAGAGGGCAGTTGGAAGAAAGTAATGAAGGTCAGTCAACATATCAATATGGGAGTGATTATGTACATAATTCTTATGACTGTCATCATTCTTTTCATTCTTCAAGTAAAAATATTAACCCAATTAATTCAAACAAAAGTCAATTTCAACCAAGGCCTTGCAACCAAAGCATTCGGTCAAATGACTCTAGCATTCCAGTTAGACATCCAAAACTAATCCCTAGTAGAATGGCCAGAGTTATTAGAAATCCAGCTAAGCCATCTCCTTTTGACTTTTCTGAAATTCATGGGGCACCTCATCTTATGCCAAATGATTACTCTGAATGGTTGCCTCGGTTCTATGGAAATTATTTTGAGTCAATTGAAAATCACTTACAAAGATTTTGGGATTGTATGGAAGTTAGGGGTGCTGATGATGAAGATGTTTATATGCGGGCCCTGGGTGAGACATTAGGTGGAAATGCCGGATTATGGTTTGATAATTTAACCCCAGGATCCATCACTGGATATGATATGTTTGTTGGGTTATTAAAGAATAAATGGGGTAGTAATATTGAAGAATCCTTAACAGAGACATCAAGCAATAACTATGATGTTGAGGATCAGTTTAATAAGGACCATGACAATAATAATGACACTTCAAATCAGTCCTTGAGTAACCCTACTTTTGATCTTGAAGAAATTTCTGATTTTATGTTGGTTGAGGATCCTTCAGAAAAAGAATTCCTTAATCATTCTATCATTAACAATCATTCAATTCCTTATCACCTTATTGAAGAAAAAGAAAGTGGAAACATTGACCAAGACCCTTTAGTAGTGCTTTCACGTGATCATTGTGCAAATAATCAGGATACTTTAAATGAGCTTGTTAATTTTCCCCCTGATCAATTAAATGAAAATGATCACCTATCCTCTTATAATTTTAATGATGAATCAATAGAAGGTCAATCTCAAGATGAGGATGAATTAGTGAATCACACTAGATGCTCTAATCTGTGTCCCACTTCTTATAAGGAGTCTTTAATTTTTTCCATCCTTAATCAAGACAACTTAGAGTTAGGTAGCTATGGTCAATCTTGTCCTCAGATTGTAAATATTAAACTTGATCAAAAGATTAAAATCATTCCTACAGTAAAGAGTGCTTTCTTTTGTCAAAATCCAAAGTCAAACTTATTTATTCATTTGGGAGAATTTTCATATTTGCAATCCACCCTCCCTTCCCAACTCTTTCAATCATCTTTGGGTTGGTGCTTTGCCTTGGAGTTTTTCAATAGGAAGTATATGCACGATTACATAATTGGAGAAAAAGCACTTCATTTCCCTTTTCAGTCACCTTGGAACAATAATGCTTGTTGTCAAATTATCAATCATTTTTGGTGGCTAGAAAAGGTGTTTAAAGATCAATTTCATCTTTTCTCCATTTTTGAGCATCAAGTGGGCCTAGTTTTGATTTTTCGTCTTTTAAGCATTGATTTGTCCCCACTTGGTTTCTATTTGATCATCAGTCCCAAGGAGAAGCGAATTGAATATGTGAGAGAAGTAAATGAAGAAGTTAATTTGTGTGAAAATGAATCGAATCACATGTCTTATGTCTTCCCTCCATTCATCCCTGAATTTAACTTGCATAAATTTTATGATCCTATTAGTTCTTTGATGGAGGATGTTTGCATCAGACAGTCTTCCCCTTGGCATGATTTCATTTTGCTCCATTCAAACCCTTTTTCAATTTCTGAACAAGTCAGGAAGATTGTGCTCTCAACTTCAGTAATCTTTAATCCAATCTTGACTTGCTTTATCAACAAAAATCAAAGAAGAATCATTAACTTATTTGATGAGTGGTTGCACTGGATTTATGATTTTACCTAACATTGGTGCTAAATGGTTAGAGTAGAGTAGGTAGGACCAAATAAGCTCACTTGAGCAATAGGATTTGTGTGACTTTTCTTTTTCTGTGTGCCGAGTATTGTCCCTTTTTCTTCTTCTGCCTGAGTTGAGTCTTGCTCCTTCCTAAGCTTTTCTCTTCTCCTGCATGCATTTAAGAAATTATAGTTAGCATTTATATAGTTGGCTACCTGTGCTGGTTGAGATTTGCCTGAATTAAGAATGTACTCCTTTCCTCCTGCACAGTAAATAAAATGATAATGATATATGCCATGTTAGTTTTTCAAGTTCATGTTTTAGATTATATTTCAGTTCAGTTTTATTTTATTTTTATCCCATACATGCTCCATGATGGTATTCTAGTTTTTGTGAGAGCAGGAACAGGTGCAAGATAAAGGCTGAAAGCAAGGATGGTGCAGTGCTGGATTGAAGATTGATGCAGAGGTGTTCGAGACCAGAGATTCTGAGGTTCTCAAGCGCTCTCTCCCTTAGAGCACTTGTCCCAGCTGGAGCCAGATGTTATCACACCATAGTAGCAGGGCTACTATTCTTGTACAGCAGATATCTGCACATTCCAGAGCTTCATTTATTCCAGAGCATGGCTATATATATTGGATCACTCATGATCAGAGCAGTACATTATTCAGATATTGTATGACCTTGTGTCAAGGCTGAGCCTAGAGAGTTCAGATTTGATGACTGATGTGACCACTTATCCCATTACAGTTTCAGTTCAGTGCCTAGAGATATACTTCAGCAGTGTTTCAGATGATGCATGATGATTGCTATTATGATGATGTTGTATGATCTATGGATATGTTCTCACTGACTGTGGATTATTAGCTTGTTGATTTAGTCATGATTATAGCATGTGCTTGGTATATTATTCCTGATGTGGCAAACTACTTAAAATGAACTGTAAATCATAAAATGGACAATTGCTTGCACTTTTAGGTCATTTAACAAAACTTACTGGTATCTCACCTTACATAGACATGGTCTTTCCCGACACCAGTTGTCTGCTAGTGTAGGCTCCATATTCACTTGTCTCCATCCATACATGACCTTCCTGTTTGACTTTAAACCCTGACTTGTCTTATTTGACTTTCTGATACTGAGGACTTCCCCATTTTTCTACCTCTGTGTTTGGACCGCATCCCTGTTTATTCAGTGTCTCGGCTCTGAGTTGGTGACAGAACTTGCCTTTGGTGAGTTGGATTGTAGGCCTTGGCTCGAACTCCCCCTAGTCACTTGAGATGTTGTTGGCTAAAACTGAAAGCTCATGTTCTACCTGTGGAAACTAAATAAATTCGCCCATGGAAACAAAAAAAAAAAGGGCAAGAGCAATGAAAAGCTAAAAATACTCCTCGAAGAGTATAAAGAAAGGTCCAAAAAGCAATAGTTCTTAAAAGCTATATCTAAACAATTGCTGACCTTGTGAATATATAAAAAAACATGCCCTGGATGCAAGCTGCAACTAGTTGTGCTTCTCAGCACATCTGAAATCCGAAGGGTTATGTAGGCCAAAAAGGCCATGGAATAAATTGAATGATCCTAATGAACTTGGATCAACTTGATGTAGACATGATGCCTAAGTTGAATAAGCACTCTCTAAACAACTTATCCATTTGTGAGGCACAGCCATCCCCCGTGTTCTTTTGTCCAGCACAGAGTTTGTAGCTTCCCCCCTTCTCCCAGTCCTAAGTATTTTTGAGTTAAGTTAGACAAGTCAAACCCTTGGCCCAACCTTGCTCCTAGCCTTCATCCTTCACTAGCAGTTTGACCATGTCCAATGGGTAAGCTTGTCATTTGAACTAGGGTGCAAGTAATTTTATATTATCACGGAATATGTTAACTTAATTAATGCCACTGAATGGAATTTATACTTTGAGCTTAGCTATGAAGTGATTAAAGAAGCATTGTCTTAGTTTACTGATGTGATTTATCCTTGATTATATATATTCTTGGGATCCGTGATGATGTGGACCATGTATGATGATTATTGGTGATGATTTATGGTCCCACATGTTTGATGATGATGTCATATGATGGACATATGATACAGATGATGTTTGATCCAGTTCAGCAGGTTATTATTATTACAGATCAGCAGATTATACATTGTCCATATATGGTGGACCCTACAGCTGGCCCATTAGGGCAACCCAGGGTGTATGAGTACTCATTCCTAGTGGATTTGGGTCTTCTGGATCCATTGAGACACTTATCTTTCAGTTCCGGGCACTTCTGGCAGTGATTGATGCAGTTTACACTTGTTGACCAGATTTGGGGCTGATTTCCCAGCCTGAGCAGCAGGGGCCCCGAGAGGCCAGTTCACCTAGGGCGCTGATGATGGAGGGGGTGGTCCAGCCACTTGTTATTACCATTTATCCCCCCTCCCGGAGAGCCTGGTGGGCTCAGATGGACAGCGCTAGCACCCTAGGAGGCAGTTTTGGCACTTTCACAGTTCCCGAGGCAGTTAAAAAATGGGATAAAGTGGTCACTGAGGAAATCGATTTGGGCAATTGAGGCAAGGTTTTGGCATTTGGTTTTCACAGAGGTCTTCCAAGTTGATCTCACTATCTTCCAGTCATTTTTCACCATGTGGGTATCTCCAGATTGATCACAAGAGGACATTTACTGCTCGACTGTCATAGATTCTGAGGACAGTTTTGGTCATTATTATTATATTGGACATATTTTTATTATTTCATTGTGCCTTGGGGTGAGCTAGCAAGGATTTATACCTCCTAGCCCCACCATGTGCTTATTTTATCATGTCCTAGTCATCATGAGGTGGATTATTGTACTTTATACCCCTCTTGTGGGATGACGTCACCCTCTATTGTACCATTTAGTGAGGGCGCTATTGTTATGTTGAGTGATCCATGTGATATTATGTTATGGATTCATCTTAGCCATTGATTATGTTGTGAGATCTTTTAATCTCAACCACTCATTTCAAAAAGTGGTTTTGAGATCTAGGGTTTTGGTCTTTATTATCCTATATAAGGAGGAGACCCCCTCATTGTAAAATTCATCTAGAGATTTTTGGCTCTTGGCTCTTGGAATAAAATTTCTATCTTTTGGAGTACATGCTTGGATTGGAGTGGATGTTGGTTGTTTCGATTGTAAATGCTATTGTCCATTGCACTGGAGGATCTTTTGTAGCTATCTTGCGTATTTGCCATACTTTATTTGCAGGTTGAGAGGGCGACTTTGACAAGTGCGAATTGGTGGGGAGGCTTGCCCTTCAAGCTTGGAAGAAGTCGTTTTGGGTTTGACAGGGAGTGGTTTTGCCTTTGTGTCAACTATTCTATGTTTTTCTCTCTCTTGTTTGCATCTACCTTCAATTTGTTAAACTAATTGATGCTTTGCTCCTTGGCTTGACAGGTTAGAAGGAATCACATGTGGCTTGGAAAAATCGATTTGGCAAGAGGGCTTCAACAATTCTCCATTTGATCTTTGGCAAAGTAATCCTCGTCTCAACTAGCATTCATCTCTTCATCCAGGTATGTCCCAAGAGGTATGATCTTCTCTTCCTTGAATCTTCCATAATTTCTAGATCACAAAAACCCTAATCAAATTAAAACCCTTGTTTTTTTGGTATTTCTTAGATCTACTTAGATCTAGCCCTCAATTTGAAAAGACATTGAAAACCCACCTCTATAGCATCCACCCCTAGTTGGATCTATAGTTTGGTGGTGATTGGCTAAGAATTGACCCATTTTCTAAGACAAAAAGCTCTCCTTGACCTAAAGCGCACTTCCTTGAGAGAGGCTTGTTGGGCTAGATCTAGCACATGGGTATGTGAGATCCCGCTTGATTTGACAACTAGACACTTGATAACACATACCCATATCCTTACTTTGGTGAAAACTACCTTGTGGATATCTCTCCATGTTTTGAGGGGTTGAAACCCCCTTTTGACCTCATTGGTAACTTAAAACTTAGATCTACTAAGATCTACCCATTGGATTCACTTGAAACTTTGAACATGCATAGATCGGGGTACTAGCATCCCGGATCTACATTTTGGTGGCCATTGGACTTGGTTTGGTCCACCAAACCCCCCTTTTGCCTCTCCTTGAGAAAGTCGCACCCCTTGGGAGTTTTGAGTTGGACCACTTCTAGGAAGTGGGTGTTGGATATTTTTGTGGATTTGGAATGCCCATGCCTTGAAACCTAGGTCTAGACTATCCTTTTGTCCCGATCCACCTTGGGGATTGCATTCCTTGTTTTAAGGAATTGTGGTCCACTTTTGGTCTTTACCTAAAAACCTAGATCTAGTAAGATCCGCCCATTGGATCTCATCCAAACCACTTGACTTGGCTTCTAGGTGTCCCGATCTACACTTTGACATCCTTCTTGACTCCATTAGCCCATCCAACAAGGCACTAGTCCTTCTCCAAGCAAGGCGCACTTCTTGGGATTAGTGTCAAACCCTAGATCTAACACATGGGTAACCCTAGAACCAACTCTAACTTGTAGATCTAACCTAGATCTAGCCTATAGTACCATCTTCACACTTAGCTTCACCTTGTGGGCCCATCTAAAACCATTTCACACTTCCCAAGGCAATAAGACCCACTTGTGTAAACACATGGTACTATACTTAATAATCATACCCCATCAAGTGGCCTAAACCATACATAGGTTGAAACACTAACTATCCTTGATACCATCTTCAACCATGCCCTAAATATTAGGTCCACTTAGACTTGCATTGGTTTCCGTAACTCATCATTCATTCACCTTTGAAACCTTTGCTTGGGTCCAATCAACTGTGATTGGGGTATAGGGTCTCCCCCTTGGTCTAGTTATACCTTGACCTAAAGCGAAGAGTGCCTCGGTTGACGTGACTCCCGCATTGCATTGGGAACCGTGGCATCTCTTGGGTCACCTCTTTAGTTGCCTGTCTCCTCTACCGTCCCGGATGGGATACCTCTAGGGGCAACTACAAGTTGTGTGATAACAGTAACCCTCCTTATTTGTGTAACCCTCACCTTAAGACGTCCTAACATTAAATTATATTTTATGTGGGATACCTTCCTAAAAGATAGGACGTTTGACCTAGTTAAAGTAACCCTAGAGTCAGTGAAGAAATAGAAGGAAGATCCTTCTAGAAGTCATTGAAAGGTTATAAATATGAGTCTTAGCCTTCATTATGAATGCATCTTGAAGATGAAATCTGAGATCTGAATGCTTGTGACTGTTCAAGGGTTTTGATGCACTGTTTTTGGATGATGTCAAGGGTTTCAAGTCTCATTTAGGGCTGAGATTTCTCTCTGACACTGTCGCTTTCCTTCTGTGGGTACCTTCAGCTGTTAGGGTCAGATTTTAAGGGTGTCAGTGCATGTTCTAGCCTGTGTGAAGGCTATTGTTCACTGAGAAGTCTATCTTGAGGGGGCCGAGGTCTGCTTTGAGGCTGCCAAAGCCTGTTTGAGGGCTGTCATTGCTTGTTAAGGGCTGTTGTGGACTACTGTGAGCTGCTAGGTGGCTGCTGTCCACTGTTAGGGCTTTCCTGAGGGCTGCCATCCCCTACGAAGTCCTCCCATGAGGCTGTCTCTGCTTGATTGTGGTTTGTTTGAAACTGTTGTGAGGGTTTGTAAGGCTGCTGCTGCTTGCTGTGAGGATACCGCTGCCTGTAGAGGGCTGTTTGGGTTTGTTGTCCATTGTTTTGGGGCTGTCATCTACTGCTGACACTTATTTGCAGGCTGCCATCCACTATGATGTCTGTTTGAGGGTGCCGTTCTCTGCTGGAGAACTTTGTGGCTGCCCTTGAGGTCTGTTATGAAGCTACAATCAGCTGGTTAAGGTCTGATTTGAGGCAGCATTGAGTCTACCTGTTTAGCATTGGCTAGAAAAGAAGTTGCTTGGAATTGGAGCATTTATGGCTGCCTTGGTTAATGGTTTAGGACAGTTTTGACTAGGCCGTACCCTCCTTAAGTCATTGTATCTTCTACTGCAACTGTCTAACCCTATCCTACAACACTTTATCTCTCTCTCTCTCAGGTATGTGCATACCCTCAGGTAAGGGTCAGTTTTGTTCCATTTGTTGACTTGCCTCTGAGAGGCAAAGTCTGATCTGGAAGTTAAGTTCTGAGTATGAGGAAGGTTCCCTTCATCAGATAAGTTATCAGATCTATTCTATTTTGTTAATTAGGTTTTATTTACTGCTGCTATCATATTGTTTATGATTTTACTGATTCATGTTTTTGCATTATTTAATTTTTATGTTTAGAACCCTAACATAACCCTAATTTAACATAATTAAATCAACCTCCAAACTAAAAACATATTCCAAGAGAATAATAGCCCAACAGTAAGCTACATTAGTTTGCATATGAAGTGTTTGATAAAAGTCCCCATTCAGAAGGCAGTCACAATATTCAATAGTTTGGTATCCATTGTAACCTATTGCAGTCAGAGAAGGGTTGTAAGTGTTTGGCACAAATCGTGAATTAAAAATCAGCATATCAAATCGATAAACAAATGATGCATGAGACTCATGTGAAACTGAACCCAAGCATTCAGCACTTGTTTTCTCTGTTAAGGAAATTTGGATAGAAGCTACAACAGTAAGAACTTAAAGTGTTTGTCGAAATACCACAATCAAACCCATCTGTCAGCACACACTAAATCAGATTTCATTCCCAGTAAACCACAGCAGTTTGAAAGACAAGTATTTGACGGAGGTCCATAGCCACTTTATCAGGGAGTTTGAGAAAATTTGGGCAGTCAATGGGTTAAATTTTGGAGTCAATGAAACTAATTCTGAAATGAAATGAAATGGCGGGAGAGAGTAATAGAGTGATACTTTTAGATACCTAAGTAGAAGCAAGGCAATACAGGAGTCCATTTTCTTGTGTGCCATGTGAAAGACGAGAGCCCACTTGGGCTTGCTATTAAGATTGAAGTGAGTAAAAAAGCAAGAACTATTAGGTCAAATCTAAGTGTTATAGATGAAATGAAAAAACGAAATAGACAAAAGTTAGAGATGCAATACTTGCATTAACCTTGGAATGGGCATTAATGATTTAGGATCTTGCAAAGGGGTGCAAAGGATGTGTGAATGGTAATCTCAACGCCATAGCAAGCTATGAACTCAAAACACAAATGTAGTGGCCTTCCCCATAACAAAGGCGAGAAGGGAAGAAGGAAGGAGGCAACAACACTATGGTAAAACTAGAAAAGCAAATTACAAGAGGTGATGATGGAAGCACTAGAGAAGGTGAGAGGGAAAAGATGGCAACATTGATTAAGCATTAGCGAAGGCAAGATGCGAGAGGCAGCTAGATAAGCAAAGCGCAAGTGAAGGCAAAAGGAAAGAGCAATGAGACATTAAAAAAGCTACCTGCAGTTTAACAACTTAGGCCAATGTCTCAAGAGGCATGATGATCCTCCTTCCAAGGATGAAGTTATCTCAATTCAAGACCTAATTGAGATAACGACACAAAGGAAACCAATTGACGGTGAGGCAATTGAAAGGGTAAGGATTTCGCTTAAAGGGCAATGGATTTCGTTTAATGAAGGGAAAATTACTTTGAAATGCACCTCGTCAAAATTTACACAAAAAAGTATCATTGCGCTCAGAGGTGCTCTACAACCCAGTATGGGGGAGATTTTGTGAGTCGAGTGTTTGTCGAGTAACAAAATAATACAAAGTAAAAAAAAAAGAATAATACAAAGTAAAAAGTAACAAATATTATGTCGACCATAAACAAAAAAGAATAATACAAAGTAAAAAGTAAATATGAGACTTAAACTAGAGACTTTAGAGCTTAGGATAAATATGAGACTTAAACTATAGACTTTACTTTTTACTTTTAATACAAAGTAAAAAGTAAATATGAGACTTTAGAGTGTTTGTCGAGTAACAAAATAATACAAAGTAAACAAAAAATAATAATACAAAGGAAAAAGTAATAAATATTATGTCGGCCATATGAGACTTAAACTAAAGACTTTAGAGCTTAGGATTAGGTGGCTCGGGTATTGCACTCAAGGAGCTATTCAAGGATAGGTTTGCACCTCAGGAGATTTGATCCCTCTCGGCGCTTGATAGAGCCTAGGATTTGAATCTAGGTTTGTATTGCTAACAGGTCAGGCATCAAATGAATCAAAGTGTAATTTATGAAATAGGAATATTCAGATATTTAAATATTTCTCCGAGTTAGAAGCGCTGACTCAAATATTACCGCAGTTTGAGAGAGATTTTCCGAGTAATTCTTTCTAATGCAGTTCATCGATTTCGTTTAATGATGGCCTGGACTTCTTTCCAGCTGTGTTGGTTTGCTAACTTATCCTCTGCTGGTCTTCTTCAATGATGAGCTGGTCCAGGCTGCTTGTTCCATTTGAGCTAGGCCACGATGAACTTAGGATCATACTTCGGCCTCCAACATTATTGCAGCCGCCTGCTTGGCCCCTTTAGAATTGAAAAATGCATATCCCCCAATGGGGTATACAATGAAACTCTTCCTATGGACCTTCTTCATACAGACTTCATCAACATGGAGTAACTGCCTGACACATTCCAAGATGAAAATCGAGGCAATCTGTACGGGGCTATCTCAAACCCAAATAGTCTGATCATTGTATAATCGGGGCCTAAGAACCAGCTTAATGCAGAGAGAAGACATTTCATTTCAAAAAGCTCGTAGATCAAAGTTTACGGAGAAGAAACATGAGTTCTAAGATTTCTATATATTTTTTATTTACTCCAGCTTGCGAAGAAAATTTATGGAGCAGAAACATCCGATTTTAAATATTTGTTGTGAAATGAAGGTTAGGCAACGAAATGAATGGAAGTGTAATGTATAAAAGCTTAGTACTTACAAGTTACATATTTTGAGAAAGGACTACCCAACAGAATTCCATTTGACGAAATAATTGGCGGTATCGAGATGGCAATCAAAGATGAACCAAGAGGTAAGGCAAGACTGTTCGGTGGTCTTGAGAAATACCAAACCTCCGTCCATAAACCTATCAAGAGAAAGAAAGCGTGGCTTTAAGAGAACTAAAAAACAACAATAAAATCGTAATTCTCAAACCAGGGAAGGAAACTCCACAGTGGTCGTGGATGCAGAAGACTACAATAAAAAGTTGATTGATCACCTTACGACTAGCGCAAGCTACAAAATCAAAGAAAGACTCGGGTAATAAAATCATGAAGGAGGTGACTAGGGCAATAAAATCTTCAACCCTCGATGACCTAACTAAGAAACGTATCACACCAAGGAGTGCGATTATGCCACGAATTTATGGTGCTCCAAAGATTCACAAGGAAGGCATCACGCTAAGGCCCATAGTAAATACTATAGGCTCTCCAACCTTTCACTTGGCCAATTTCTTTGCAAAAATGCTTAGACCCTTATCAGGTAACACATCCTCATACGTCAAGGACTCGGCATCCTTTCCACAATGGATTAAAAACCAAGAGCTTAAGGAGGGAGGGAGACATTAGTAAGCTTCGACATAGTGTCTCTCTATACAAAGATTTCCGTAAATGAAGCCATCAATATTATCAAAGACATGACAAACAATGAGACGACAAACCTAGTAAAATTATGTCTAAAATCAATTTATTTCAGCTATAAAGGGGTAATATATGAGCAAACCAAGGGTGTTTCAATGGGATCACCATTATCCCTGATAGTGGCAAATATATACATGGAGCATTTTGAAGCTCAAGCCCTCAACTCATTTCCCCTAAGTCTAGAAGAGTGGTGGTAAAAATATGTTGGCGACATCTTTGCAAAATGGAGACATTGGAGAGAGAAGCTTGATGACTTTCTAGTGTACCTCAATAGGCTCTCAAAGCATATCAAATTCGCCATAGAATTAGAAAATGACAACCAGTTGCCATTTCTAGACAAACTTCTCACAAAGAAAGACGATGGAAGCTTTGGGCATCAGGTGTATAGGAAGAAGACCCATATCGACCAATACCTACATGCAAGCTCTCACCACCATCCAAGCCAAAAAGTCGGCGTCATCAAAACTCTCACATGTAGGTCCTCAAGAATATCAAACTCCTAACACCTAAAACAAGAACTAGACCACCTTCGAAAAGTCTTTGTAATGAATGGATATGAGAGGAATCTCATCAACAAGACAATTTTCGAAACTCAGAATAAAAGACAAGCCCATAATGCAGCAAAAATACCAAAATCCTCATTACCATACATAAGAGGAACAACTGATCGCATTGCTAAGATTGTAAAAAAATGGAATATCTCAGTAACCTTCACTCCACCGACCACTATAAAGAGGTTGGTTGACTCGGTTAAAGATGTAGTGGACCTCATATTACAAAAAGTAGTGTACATAATCCCCTGCTCATGCATAAAAGTCTACGTAGGAGAAACAAGAAGATCAGTACAATTTCATTTAAAAGAGCATTCTTCAGACATAGCATATGACAAGGCCTCCAAGTCAGCGCTTCCAGAACACGTGCACAACTCCTCCCACCACATCTGCATTGAAAACGCAAAATTAGTTATGAAAGAATATCACTATTTTAAAAGAAGGGTGAAAGAAGCTATCAAAATAGAAAAGCATAACAACACTTTAAACATGGATGAAGGTTTAAAACTAAGTGGCACTTGGAAGCCCATTTTAAATAAAATCTCATAAATATTTAATGATAAGAGGCGACACAAAATAAAACCTTATCATTAATATTTATACACGCTCCCACAGGTCATGATTAACCATCTTAATTTGCTGAGATCCCCTCATGATTAACCATCTATATACCACAGGCTCTTGAGCAAGTGATTTTAGTTGTAATTTAAAGCAATTTTTCCTACTTTATAATTTTGTTTTAAAAAAAATTATAATATAATATACACCTAAAATATATAACTTAGTATATATAAATCCAAAACAATTTGATTTCCACATAAATCCAAAAAATATATAAAAATACATAGAAATTTAAAAGTATTAGTAAACCTATCTTCTTCCTAGAAATACAAGCACTTTACCTCGTATCCAAAAAGTGATATAATCTAGTAACAAATAGTACCTTAATTTAAGGTGTATTAATATAAAAAAATTAACATAAAAGCACCCTCTATCCCAACTTAGAAACCAATCACTCTTCACCATCGAGTGACCAACGAGCAAAACGGTAGATCTCAACTCTTCTGCTGTTCTTTCCTTGGCCATTTTCATTGGCCACATCATCACATCCATCTTCGAGTATTTAAAGAATGCCCACAACCTAAACTAACTTTACGGAACCCCAACAACGACAAGTAATTGCAGGCCAGTTCGCGTATAACCTTGAAGGCTATACTACAACCGAAGTTCCGGCGAAGGAAACCCATAAAAGTCCAGTGCATTCCAGTTTGTTCCGTCCTGATATGCCTTAATTGCGTATAGCTACGATCTATACAATAACTTCATTCAATTCCGGAGATGCAATTTGACAAATGCTTATTCTGGCCGTGCTGAAGGGGCGAGATGACTAACTTTGGAAAAGGGGTTTGAATTTCTTCCATCTATAACCTTTCTGTGTAAAAATATTGACCGATCGAGAATCTATGGTCACCCAAATTGTCCATTTTAGAACCAATTGATTCACTTTGTATGGATTGACTCAATGTGGAACCGGGGGGTTGTGTTTTTAATATGATTCCTTATCTGTTCCATAGATTCATTGTCCGTTGGTTTGCATGAAATATCTTATATAAGCAAATACATCCATTCTCTCCTTGCACTAGGGTGAATTCTCTTTCAATGAAGTAGTAGCAACGGCAAAGGTGGTTGTCGACCTAAAATCGGCAAACTTAAGACGAAAAGGACAGGGAAGCCATTGGCTATATGTCCTAGGCTAATGAATAGCATTAATGCGTCTTATGTCCAACAAACGCACTTGGAACGAGGAATTACAGAATGACTATTAATTATTAAAGCCAACGAGTAAGACTCCATAACATGAATATTCCATATCTATCAAACTCAAACTATTTCAATGAAATGGCCAAGCGAAATACCTGCTTGCTCTCTTGATAGTTCCCTTGCCCTAAAGCTATAAAAACGCTGACGAGAGCAGCTTTGAGCAATATAAAAATCTTCCCAAAGAGGCATTTTTATATTTCCATTTAGGAAGTTGGTGAGAGACAAAATGACAAGTGAAGTTATTACTTTGGTAGCTTCTCTTTTTTTTTCCAAATGGAATTAGCTATGCCAAAATATGTGTGATGGAAGATTTGGTTGGCCTTAAACAAGGCTATATTTAAACAAGAGAAACGAGGCTATATTTTGTTTAGAGTTGTAATCTCAATGGTCCTAAGTTGGTTAGTTAGTTGAGTCAATGGTCCTAAGTTAGTTGAGTTAGGTCATTAGTTGACCCATAGTTTACACTGGCCCATAGTATTAGCCAGTGGTTTTGGTGTTATGCTAAACTATATATAAGTGTGCTTAATAATCAGAAGGAATCAATATGCCCAGGCAATCAATATACCCTTTATGTTTCTACTCTATTTTGTATCTCTGCAAACTTTAACATATTTAAACAAGAGAATGCCACTCCTAGGGCTACTGCAGCCAAAGCCCGAGGTCTCTTGATAGAAATTAGAAACCGTTAAAGTTAGAGGAGTTAAAGGCCATAATGTTTCACCGCTAGAGCAAGAAGACAGGAATTGGCTCAATGAAGTTCCAGGAGAGGACATCACTCATCCAAAGAACATCCTCTCGATTCCAGTTCAATGACCAAGCTGGCAGATCAGAATGAAAGATCAAGACTTCAAAAATTGGCGGACAACGCCTAAATTCTATGGGAGTGTTTAAAGAAGGCCCAACAACCTAAACTAATTTCTGTACATTAAATCTGCTGGACCCCAAACAATGACTTGACTAATTGTTGGCCAGTTCGACAAAATTCCGAACATAATGTTCCTTACATGTCTTGAAGGAAATGGGTAAGATGATGACGTGTCAAAAAGAGTGTACACAAAATCGTACTGGAAATTTAGTGAAATGCTCTCTTTGGAGACTAGAAACCGAACATGCATGGTCGAAAAGCTACTAGTGCAAATGCGATCTAAACTGCGGTCTGGGTTACCTAAGTGTTGACCAACTGAGAATTAAACATAGATAAATACATCCATACTTTCTAATTCCTAACCCACTCATCAGTTATCATATCAGACTTCCATACGTGGCCAGAAGTGAAGCCGGCTCTGTGCAGAGAAGAAACTTCACTTCAAAATGTTTACATAGAAGAAGCAGCGCATTAAGATTTCTAAATATTTCTTATTTAAAAGAGCCTGTGAATTTTTTTTACAGAGATGAAGCATCTGATTTCTAAATAATCATGTAAAATGCAGGTCAGGCATCACAATGAAAATGAATGAAAGTGTAATTTATGAAAGAATAGTATTCAGCTTTTTAAGTATTTCTCCTTCTCGCCCTCGTCCGCCCATCGGGGCAAGTTAATGAATATGTCTTCGTATTCGTTCGCCTGATAAATAAAAATCTCTAACACTAAAAGTACTAGATCCATCAACAGGAGGAGGACCTGTCGCTACTTTTCGATTTCACGACTTCGCACCAATGTTGGCTGCCGCTGTAAGCGCAAACCAATTATAATTCCACCCTTCCGCTTCGTTCGTTTAACTCCAAACATCTCGACCGAACCCGCCTACTCAGAGAAAAATATGGATCTAACTTGCCTACTTTTGTATCTATATCTGAGAAGGAGTTTCTGGAAGATTAGAACAATGAGTCAGTTCACGGATTTCGTTTAATGTACAGAGAAGAAAATTCATTTAAAAAAACTCATGGATTAAAGTTTACAGAGAAGAACCATAAGTTTTTAGCTTTATATATATTTTTTATTTAAAGCAGCTTGTGAAGAAAATTTACAATGAAGAAACATTCCATTTCTAAATATTTGTTGTAATATTCATTTAGGTCAGACACCTAAATGAATGGAATTGTAATGGATCCGTATTTGCCTGCAATAATTGGAGTACACTCTATATCTGGGTTCAGGAGCTTTTATGGATCCCTGCCTTAGGAAAGCGCATGCCCAGATAAGTATTAATACGGGTTCCGTCCCAATGATCCAGACTAAAACAATATCTATAATACAGGGGGCTATGGAGCTTGCTAGTTACTCTTTTCTCATAAAGGGTTGATCTCGGCGAAAGATACAAAAGACTGAATGGAATTGTAATGTAGGAAAGAAGAGTACTCATAAATATTTCTCCGAAATGATTCTGAAAAATTAAACTTAGAAACACAATTCATAATTAAACTAAATACATAAGAACCATTGAATATGCAGGTCATGGATTTTAATTGAAGGAAAATGTAATTTACAGTGAAAAGACATTTAGGTTTGTAATTGTTTCTTTAGGATGCAATTCATGATTAACGTCTGAATGCGCATTCATATTAATAACTATTATTTAGAAGGCAAAGCTCCTGCATTAAATTTAATGAAATTCTAATTGAAAGAGGAAAAAGCATTCGAACAATCGAAACAAGGGGCTACATTATTACACAACGGCATACCTGGGTTCGAACCCGCTCTAGAAGAAAAGCCGACGCTCCACCACCCGCGACTTTGTCTTACTGTGCAGTTAACTTCTAAATAGTTCGTCAATTTAAGATTCTACAGGGAAATAACCAAACCTCGGAAATATTTAGAATTCTAAATGCAGCTGATGAATTAAACTCGTGAAATGCAATTCACATAAATTAAGAACTGAGATTTCTAAGAATCACTTTAAAAATAATTTAGTTCAACCAAACTGTAGTTTAGAGTGAAGGAGCATTTTTTTAATAATCCAACTCATGGATGGAAATAAATTCACATTAAAGAAGCATCATATTTCTGGTGATTTCTTTGATTCTATAAATTGATATGGATTATTTAAGTTTCATAAAGGTCTAATCGACAGAGAAGCGGCAGATTAATAAATGTATTTGATGAAAAATCATAAACTGTAGTACATGACAATGGGCTCGGGATTCGAACCCGCGGTAGAAGAAGAATGCATGACATTGGGCTTGAAATTCGAACCCGCGGTAGAAGAAGAGGGGAAGCGAAATAAGAGCCATTACACAGTCAGCGTGGTCCCTGCTAATCCTGATTCCTGATTGGAAGCTAAAGAGAAACCCTATCGCGTGGCCGCTCTCAGCTTTCTATGGATTACACAGTCAGCGTGGTCCCTGCTAATCTCCTCTCATCACGGAGATGGCTATTCCTGATTGGAAGCTAAAGAGAAACCCTATCACGTGGCCGCTTGCAACTCATGAAATTCATCCGTCATTGGCTTTCAATGGAATCCATCCGTCATGAAATTGATTTCCCTTCCAAATTAGGCGTTGCTGAAATGTAATTTATTTCCTTTTCCAAATTGGGCGTTGTTTAAATTTATTAAGCAATAGTAATGCAGGATAGAAAATTTTAATTATATATATATATAATTAAAGTATATGAAATATTTGTATTAGTATAATGTACCTTCACCCTCCTAAAAGTGGAAAACATATTTAAATGTTAAAAATATTTATTAAATAACATGATTTTATTTTTTAAAATATTTATTAAATAACATGATTTTATTTTTTAAAATATTTTATTAATTTCAAGCTTTAATCATTTTAAAGAAAAGTTAATGGAACTGTAACATCTAGATAATTTAAAATTGCTCGCAACCACTTAAATTACATTCATTAAATACTCCTTTATCTTATTATTATTATATATATATTATTATTATTTGGATCTATTTTTTAATATTTCTTATCATTATTATTATGTTATATATTTAAGGTCTATATTAAATTATTATTTTTTTAAAATAAATAAATTATAGAGTAGATAAATTTTCATTAAAATCAATATTAAAAAACATTTAAATTCTCTTAATAATTTTAAATTAAAATTAAATGTTAGAATTAATTATTACATACAAAGGGATTAATCCTTTTACCATTAAAAATTAAAATTATCACTTATTATTAATATATCTCATCTTTAAAATATTTTATTTTATTTTATTTTCTTTCAATTTCAACATTTAATTAAAATTATATCTTTCAAGTAACTATTACATATATTTATATAATGAGATTAACTTCTTTTTCTAAAAAATAAAGCAACTTTATCATGATATAATTTCCTAAAAACCTTGAGTTAAAAGGATTTGTCGTAAATAAAGAATCTTATATACAAGTAGGTTAGGAGTTTTATAAATTAGTGTCTAACTTCTTTATTATTATTATTATTATTATTATTATTATTAAAATATTTTATGAATATAAATATTTAAAATAATAAAATGAAGAAAAAACATAAAATACAGTTTAATAAAAAATATAGAAAAATACATCTATTACAAAACTAAAAAAATAAAAATTAAATAAATAAATTCTTTTTACTTTATAAAATAAATTATTTATAAACAAATTAACACCAAATAAAACAAGATATTAATTTTTTATAGTTAAATAATAATATATTTAGCATAATTATTGAAGACATAATGTGTCAAATGAATTTTTTCATATTCTTAAATAAATAAATAAAGAATTTTATATTTATGTAATAATTATTGATTACTCAGTATGGAAAATGAAAATTATTTTTAGTGTAAATATTTGTGTTATATTTATTTAATAAATATTAGTATAAATAAATTGATAAAAATACTATATTAATATTCTATATGTATCAATTATTTTAATATAATAACATCCTGGTCTGTAATGTGTTTTATTTAATGCAGCTTGTGAAGAAAAATTACAGAGAAAAACATCTTATTGCTAAAGGCACAGAAATGAATGGAAATGTAATGTATTTCAGATATTTAAATATTTATCATAAATGTTGATGAAAAATTAAACTTAATAAAAGACTCAAGACGTCCAGATTTTTAAATATTTTTTAAAAACATAATTCAGAATTAAACTAAATAAACCAGAAGTAGAACCTTCGAATTTCTATCTTCCCTTGAATTTCTATCTTTAAAATGGAGCTCATGGATTTAATTTAATTAAATTCTAATTTAGAGTGGGGAAGCATTCAGATTTGTAATTGTTTCTTTATGATGCCATTCATGAATTGAAAATTGAAAATGAAAGAATCATTCAGATTTCTGGTTATTCTTTAAAATGCAAAGCTCTTTTAAATTAAATTTAATGAAATTCTAAGCTTGTAAATTTAATTTAGTGAAAGTAGAGTAAAATGCATGGGAAACAAGGAGCTGCATTATTACAGAACTCGAATCCACTATCGGAGAAAAGCGGAGGCTCCATGAGGCAAACTTGGGATTCGTCAAGTAACTACTATACCTACGCGCGCCACCACCTCGGAATTTACAGAACTTTATATGGAGTTAACTTCTAAATAGTTCATCAACTTAAGATTCTACAGGGAAATTAGGCGCATATCCTTTGAATATTAATGATGAATTAAATTCATGAAATGTTAAGATTCCACAGGGAAATTAGGCGCATATCCTTTGAATATTTATGATGAATTAAATTCATGAAATGTAATTTACAGAAAATAAGAATTGAGATTTCTGTATATCTTTTTAAAAATAATTTAATTCAACTAAAATGAAATTTAGTGAAGAGCATATATCTATATATATAACTCATGAAACATCAGTGAAAAAATACATTCAAATTAAAGAAGCATTCAGTTCCATGAAAGAATACATTCAAATTAAAGAAGCAATCGTATTTCTAGCGATTTCTTTAATTCTTTAAATTGATCTTTCAGGTATCTCAATGCAAGATGGCGATTCTTGATTGGAAGCTTAAGAGAAACCCTATTGCTTGGCTTGCAACTAAGTCACTTTTCAGATTTTTTTGGTCGTCTGTCTTTCTCCCCGCGTCTTGAACTCGTGACGTTCTCAGATTTCCATTGGCTTAGGCCACTTTTCAGATTTTCTTGGTCGTGCGTCTTTCTCCCCGCGTCTTGAACTCGTGACGTGTGTAGGCTACGTTAGTCTATCATCTAAACCAATTTTAAACTAGCAGGTAGCCGGAGATGAGGATACGTCAATCCAAGACCCTCTTTAAAACAAAACATAAAATCAAACCAATTTTAAACCAGCGGGTACGGGATGAGGATACGTTCCTTCTATGACCCAGCAGCTAGAAGCTGAGGAAATTGTTTTTTCACCCATCAACCAACTGCAACGCCAAGGCGATGTAATCCATGCTAATTTACATGGAATTTGTTTCCATGGCATACTAGGTGCTGCTCAAATTTATTCACAACTATTAACGACGTAGGCTTTATTTCCAAGGCCTCTTGGGTGGTGCTTAAAATCTATTATCAGCTAAGAATAACATATTTATGGGCAGTGCAATATAAAAAATTTACAGAGTTAAATCCATTTATTCCTTCATTCCTTCTACAGACTAGTTATTACTTATCATTATTTTTTACTAAAAAGCAGAAAATATGTATGTGAAGGAAAACAAAGATGTACAGTTTTCATTTATTCCTTTCTTTATTCTACCGCTAGTTATAACTTATCAGAAAATATGTAAGTGAAGGAAACACGTTAATTAATTGACTAAAAGCAGAAAATATGTATGGGAAGGAAAACACAAATGTACTTGTAACATGAATAGTTGATCTTATTGCCTGTCTGTACCATAGCCGCTCCATCGTAATTGATTCTGACCTGCACTTTCATCGTGAAGACTAAACTCCGTTCCATCCTGTAATTAATTCAACACGAGAATTCAGAAGCTAAAACAAATATAAACTTATCACAGCTGCAGCTTAAAAACAATCCATAATCACAGTAATATATTGAAATGCAATACCATGCCATGGATTCATCCTTTCTTTGCCTCTTTGTCAGATGCCGTGGATTCATCCTCTCTTTCCCTCAGGATTGGACAGACAAAATACATAATACATCGATAACAAAACATACACAAACAAAACACAAAACACAGAATACATCCACAAAACAACACTACATGCATAAATAAAACAAACACACATACACATAACAAACACAACAACACTACATGCAAAAAAAACACAACACCACCAGCCAATTGAGCGCTCCACATGAGAGAAATCGAGCAGAGAGCATAGCATAAAGAACAGAGGAGAGCCCTCTCCGTCTCAAACAAACCTACCTAATCGGATTGATTCCCGAGTGTTTTATATGAAATCGAGCAGAGAGCTAGCCGTTGAGAAAAAGCAATTTGAACTCGACCCTTAGATGAGATCTGACGGCCATAAACGCAGCTCAATTACAACCCTGGGATGAGGATTGCTGTTAATATCCAACGGCCAATACAAAAATTGTCAGATGAGATCTGACGGCCCTAAACTCAGCTTAATTACAACCCTGGGATGAGGATTGTTGTTAGCATCCAACGGCCAATACAAAAGTTGTCAGATGAGATCTGACAGCCCTAAAAGCAGCTCAATTACAACCCTGGGATGAGGATTGTTGTTAACATCCAACGGCCAATACGAAAGTCAATACAATAAAATTCAAAATTCAGTTTCATGTTGATAAATTTAATTTCCGCAATGTTAAAACATTATTTGCATGATATCTTTGCCTAATTACGAAAGTCAATACAATAAAATTCAAAATTCAGTTTCATGTTGATAAATTTAATTTCCGCAATGTTAAAACATTATTTGCATGATATCTTTGCGTAATAATTAATTAAAGTTTTGATTGTTTATGTTTTTCAAAATTTAAATTTTATATTTATTTATTTATTAGAATTAAGATTTTCTTATTATATAATGGTTAAAATTTCACGTATAAAAAGGACTTATTTAGAATTTTTTTTTTTTTTAAATTAAATTCATACAATATAAGTAATAAAAATGATTGGATTTAGAGTTATTTATATGTTTTATGAAAATTAAGTTATTTATTATTGATTTAAACAACAAAAATATTTAATAATCTTTCAATATATTTTAAATTTTATTAAATTAGATAAAAAAAATATAATATTTTCAACTTTTTCTAAACATCATATAAGAATGACTAAATATTAATTAAATTAAATATTTATATAATTTTTTTGTGAATTTTTAATTTTATATATATATATAGGAAATGTGTATATTCTTACATATAATATTTATTATCTTAATTCTTAAAAAAGAAATATATATATACTTATATAAGAATGATTAAATATTAATTAAATTTAATATTTATATAATTTTTGTGAATTTTTAATTATATATATTGAAGAAATATATATATACTTACATATAGTATTTATTATCTTAATTCTAAAAAAAAAATGTATATATACTTATCTATAATGTCTATCGCACACTTTACTTTGTCTATCATGTACAATTTTTCAATTTTTACTTAGCACAAATTATCTATTTGTGCACTATCCTAAACTTTTATAAATACTTTATTGAGGTTATTTCACCTTTTTACAACCAAAAGATATTTATAAAGGTTATTTCACCTTTTTATAACCAAAAGATATTTAATGCTTATATCCAAAAGTAAATACATTTTCACACTCCACTAATTATGTGGGACATGAAGATATCTTTTATTGAATAACACAGGGGTAAATACAAATATATTACCGAACAAAATAAGGATGGTGGCTATAGAGATTTTACATAAAGCTTGTGCTCCCAGCTTCAATAACTTGAACTTCACTTCGTGACTTGCTAAAACTTACTTGGCTTCTGCCTTCTTCTTCTTTCACTTCATGCATTCTCATCTCTTTAAAATGACTCTCCTTTTCATATTAAATACAAAGACCTAGAGAATGGTTTCTCTTGGAAGCTATCTAGTAATATTAAAGACTCTAATTAAAATGTAATTAAATTCTGAGTAACAACTACTTAAAAAATTGACTTCTAAACTACTAGAGTGTAATTAAATTCTTATTGACATTTACCTAAAAAATTGACTTATGAACTACCATGCACTGGTTTAAATAAGATGAGGCGTGAACTCCATATCGTGACACATTGGACTAACAGATTAACTGACTCAACAACGCGTATAGGTTTATTAAACATAGGAATGGGAAAGCCCGAGGCATCCAAGTGGGATGCCATGAAAGCTAGGAGAACAAAACACGTGCACGTTTGGAGAAGCAAAATGCACACGCATTTTAGAGAACCAAAACGCATATGCCTTTTGTAAAAAATATTTTATTCCATAAATACATCCCCTAACACCCCATAACACCCATCCCCAACCCCCTAACACCCTCTCCCCAAATCCCTTATAACCCCTACCTAACCACTTAACACCCCCTCTCAAAATCCCTAACAACCCCACCCCTAATCACCCACACAACGCTCTCCAACTCACTAACACCACCCAACCTCGTAACACGCCCCCCAACCCCTAAAACCCCTCTATAACTCCCTATAAACCCCTAACCCTAATCACCCACACCCTCCACCTACCCATTTCTCTCCCCCTAGGCCCCTAACACCCCATCTCCACTTTCTCTCTCTCCCTCTCTCTAACCCTTGCTAACCCCTTCTCTCACTCTCGTTCTCCCATGCTCCACTTACCCCCAATCTCCTAACACCCACCTATGTCTCTACCTCTAACCCCTTAACTACCCCCCTCTCTCTACCTCTAATCCCTTACCACCTCACAATGTATCCCTATCTCACTCCTCCTCCTCCTCTTTCGCTCACCTCTTCCCCCTAACCCTTACTAACCTCCTCTATCCCTCTCTCTCTCTCCCATACAACTCCACGTACACTTAACCCCCACCCCTCTCTCTCCCCCATCCCCCTAAAATTTCCCTCTCTCTCTCTCTCTAACATGAACTCACTACCCCTAACCCCCTACTCTCTCCCCCTACCCCCCTCCTACCATCCCTACACATAACCACCCCATATGCCTCTCTCTCTCCCTCTCTCCTACTCCCCCTAACCCCCCCCCCCCCCCTCTCTCTCTCTCCTACTCCCCCTACCCCCCCTCTCTCCCTCCCCCTTAATCCCCATCCCCCTACCACTTACTACCCTCCATCTCTCTCTCTCTCTCTCTCTCTCTCTCTCTCTCCTACTCCCCCTACCCCCCCCCCCTCTCTCTCTCTCTCACACACACACACACACACACACCTACTCCTCCCCCTACCACTAACTCACTTCCCCTCCTCTCCCTATCCCTTACTAACCCCTTCCCTCACTCTCTCACCACGCTAGTCCTCCCCCTACCTCTAACATCCCATCATCCTCCTTTGTCTCTCTCTCTCCCCCCCCCCATATCGCTCCTAACCCTTTCTAACCTCTTCTCTTAGTTTCTCTTAGTTTGTATACTTAATAATACTTACTTTCTATACTACACTATATTACATTATAATAATAATATAATATAAAAAATTCATAAACTTATATTATATTAATCATTGTTATTCGGTTGAAAAAATATTAATCATTGTTATTATATTTTCTTTAGCATTGTAAAATTAAAATCTAAAATTAAATTTAAAATTTAAAATTTAAATTAATTAAGACATAAAATTGAAAAAACCAACTTTCAAAAAAAATAATTCATAAACTTATATTAATCATTATTATTACAGTTCCTTAGCATGATAAAATTAAAATCTAAAATTCCTGGGTTGGTAGGTGCGGGGGGAGTGATTTTTGACTCCAAGGGGAACAAGCAGAATGAGTTTGCCTAGGGCATTGGAAGAAAGACCAACAATGGATCGGAATGGCTTGGTCTCATCAAAGGGATTGAGATTGCTATAAACTTGGGAATAAAGAAACTGATGGTCTTAGGAGACTCCTTAATCATAATTAGAGAAGCCATGCGTATTGTCGACAAAAGAAAAGACCCCACCTCAAAAATGCATCATCTCTTACTCTACATCAATAAAGACTTCCACAAGCTTTCCTTTCTTCATATTCTGCGAGGACTAAATGGGAAAGCTGATGAAAATTATGGCTAATATTGGAGTCGGGCTCTCCTATGGCTCTCTAAGTTATAACAATGATACTTGGGAAAACTCATGGATTCCCTAGACTAGGACTAGTCCTTAGTGAATGGTCTCATGCCCCCCTCTATTGCCCACCTCAACATCTTTGGTATCAAAACATTAGAATTTCAAACTTTTTGAATTTTTGGGAAGCTTCCCTTAGAAAATCGATGGCCTCCTTACTCCTTGTAAGCCTCCCTCGCATGCACGAATTTATGGCAATAAACCGGCTTGCTAGTTGGCCAGCATGCGGGCTGGTAGGTGTGGTATATCAATGCATTTGGACGCCCCTCCGTCTTCATTCCATCTTGGGCTCCAGAAATATGCACTCGCTGCTCATCTACTCGAATTATCTCTGTGTTCTCAGGATTATGGAACGCCATGGTGTTGGGCGTCCTCAGGGAGCGGGTGATTTGTTCTACCGTGGTGTTGGGCGATCTCAGGGAGGGGGTGATGTGCTCTTGAAGTGTGGAAGGTGTTGTAATCTAGGGAGAGGCCCCAATGGCGGATGAAGCTGGGGTCTGCAACCGGAGAAAATGAGGGGATACTCAGCTGAAAAAGAGAGAAAACCTGGGCTCGGCCCATGTCGCAGGCACGCTGGGGTTGGGAATTCTCATGGACGGGATGGGAAATGTGGCATATCAAGATTTGAAGTGGAATTCTTGGACCGTCTGCAGGAGTTCGAGCTACAATTTAGAATGATTCATAGTGAAAATTTGGAGTACAAGAAAGTTTTATCCCACCTCTACAATCTGGCGTCTGCTACCCACTCCGAGCTAAAAGCTCATAACAATAACATGGCTGAGAAAATTGAACATCTGGAAGAGACCCTGGGTCTAGTTTATCCTCACAAGGCTTGCAAGTTCAAAGTATCTGGCAGTGATATTGAAGACATTAACAAGAAAATGGAGAAATTGCATAAATTCATGGAAAATGCAGGGAACTTTGTGGACCTCAGCACAGAGAAGAACGTGGCAGCAGATTCTGCAGGCGCTGCCATGGATATGGGTCTCTAGTAGCAACTCACCGGTTCTGGTCACGGGTTGGCCCTTTTCTAGTTTTGTTATGTATTTAATTCTCTTTAGTAATATGTATAAGGACTCTGAAACTCATAGTATAGGTACCAGCTGCATTTTTTGCAACTTCGAAGGACTTAATTTCCAGTTTTTTTATAAGGCAGTTTATTTGCAATGTTTTACTTCTGCATATTCCTCCTAGGGCAGTTCATAAGATGTTATAGTTTCCATAGGACATGTAGATATCATGATAGTTATCAACTTGAACATGATGAACTTGGAGTGATGGATGTCTTCCTCTTATGGGAGCAATCTGATCATTTTTTGCTATGTATTCTCCTTCTTTCTATATAATCAAAGCTGGTTAGCCGTTTCTGTTATAAAAAAAAATTAAATCTAAAATTTAAATTAATAAAACCTACAAATTTGAAAACCGAAAAAATGAATCTCATCATTAACAATATTTACATCATCGAGTCATATATAAACAGGTTCACGGGAATCTCATTCTCCCTCAGGCTTCAATTGTCTCCTAATGATGATCCCAGGGATCAAAATGTTGAGTTTCAAACTCACTAACGCATCTCCTTCTTACTATCAACCTCTTCTCTTGCTCTCTCTTTTCCCTACCCCTCCATCTACACCTAACCCCCACCTCTCTCTCTCTTCCACACCCCCCCTCCTCTCTCTGTCTCTCTCTCTCTCTCTCTCTCACACACACACACACATACACCTCCCTGTACCACTAAAGTCCTATTCTCTCTCTCTCTCTCTCTCTCTCTCTCTCTCTCTCTCTCTCACTAATCCCCTCTCTCGTTATCTCTCTCCGCTACTCCTCCACCTAACCTACCCCCCACCTCTCTCTTTCCCCCCCAAACCCCTAACAACCGCCCCACCTCTCTCTCCCTCTCTCACTCACTCTCACAACCCCTAACCCCCATCCTACTCTCCTTACCCATAACCACCCCCTTCTCTATCTCTCTCTCTATACCCTTAAACCCCTCTCTCTTTGTCTCTCCTAATCCTACTCCCAATACCACTTACCACACCCCGCCTCTCTCTCTCTCTCTCTCTCTCTCTCTCTCTCTCTCTCCCATATCTTTAACTTCCGTAATCCTCCCTAAAACCCTATCCCTTCCCCCACCCCAATATCTATCTCTTTCTCTCCCCCAACCCCACTCCTCCCCTCTCCACCTACCCCCACCACAATATCTATCTCTTTCTCTCCCCAACCCCCATCCTCCCCCTACCTGTAATCACTCACACCCTCCGCCCTTCTACCCCTCTAACTCCCTCTCTAACTCTCTCACCCCCCACTCATCTCCCTACCTTTAACCCCCATCCTCATCTCTGTCCCTTTCCCCCTCTTCCCCCTAACCCTTACTAACCCCATCTCTCACTCTTTCTTTCCTTACTCCTCCACCTACACCTTACCCCCACACCTCTCTCTCTCACCAAACACCCTTGCCTCTCTCTCTCACTCTCATTACCCCTAACCCACACCTCTCTCTCCCTAACCCCCTCCTACTGTCCCTAGGCATAACCACACCATCCACCCCGCTCTTTCTCTCTCCTACTTCCCCTAACCCTACCCCTCTCTCTCTATCTCTCCTACTCCCCCTAGCCATACCCCTCTCACTCTTTGTCTCTCCTACTCACCCTCCCCCTACCACTTACCACCCCCCATCTCTCTCTCTACCCCAAGTTCCAACCCCATACATCTTCTTCCTTCTAAATATCCTAATCCTACCTAAACCCATACCCCCACCCCCCCTCCCCCTTACCCCTAAGGTAAATTTGATTTTTACCAAAATGCATGCACGTTTTAGCTCTACAAAATGCATGCGCATTTTAGTTTTACAAAATGCATACGCGTTTTGTAGAGCTAAAACGTGCACATGTTTTGTAGAGCTAAAATGTGCACACGTTTTGTAGACCTAAAATGTGCACGCGTTTTAGTTTTCATGGCACCCAAATAGGCAGGAAAGGAAAATTTGAATTTAAAAGAAATGCGCTCGCATTTCTTAGCACTAAGACTAAGCCTTGTCACCATTTCGGGTGTCATCACTCTTCATATGTGTCTGCTTCGGACTTAGCTTCGGGTTAACCAAACTTGTGGTATGGAATATGGTAAATCATATCGAATTAGACATCTCACCATTTTTCTCAATATGCTTATGTTTAGCTGTTGGTTACAATATGTTGCACATCGTCATTTTTTATGAATTCTTATACATAGATAGCATTTTTTCTACAGATTCCAAATATGTAATTTTTAAAAAGAATATACATTTTTCATTTTTTTTCTTATTTTTCTTGTGTCATGACTCCTTAACTAAAAAAACACATTGTTAGTGTTTCATCCATAACTCTTCTGTTTCTCAACCATTTTGAAAAAAAATTGTATGGTGCACTAAAGGACATTGACCTCTACATGTTATAAAAAAAACCGTTTCGAAATAATTTCATTAAGACCTTCAAAGGCTGCACCCACACTCGACGTACTGTTTTCGAGGTTTGATCACTTAGTTAATTAATTTTTTTTTTTTTTTTTTTTTTTTTGGAAAATAGTGGTGCACTAGTACTAAATGTTCTCTATATGTCTACCATTTTTAGTAACTTGATTCCATCATTTAGGCACTCAAAGGCTGCACTCACAAAAACATATACCTTATATAAAAAGTCTTTGTTAAAAGAGATCAAACTTTAGATAATTAAGAACATTTTCAATAGAAAAAATATATATATTCAGTAAAGTCATTCAATTTACTACATTTAATATTTTTTACATGTCGCAAAATTCAATGTGTATGTGTCTCAAAATATCCATGTAAGTTGATAAATGAATATTTTTTTACTTTTCTATTACATCTAACATGTCAAAAGATACACTCATTAGCTTGCACACACCCTAACAATAAATAAATAAAATTAATTATTCCTCACAACTATTTACATTACATTCAATTAATCATACTCACATTTATTATATTTATTATTATATTCATTTTTAATATTATAATTCATTTTATAATATACTTTTATTTTATTATCAGGATCCACTTTCTCCCTGTTAAGTTACACCATTATTCCTTATCACATTATAAATTTTAAATCTTTAACAATTAATTTTAATTTTTTTTATCAAATAGTTAAGATCTTTTTTATTAATATAATATTTTTAATAAATATTTAAAAAAATTTAAACCATTCCACTAATTTTCAATTGAAATTAAATGTTATAATTAACTATTAAGCATAATAACAAAAATGGAATTCATTCTTTTTGAAAAGAAAGTTAAACTATTAATTATTACTATTACACTTCATTCATAATATATAATAATATAATTTTTCAGTTTTTTGTTTTCCTTAAATTAGAAATTTATGAAAAAGATTACTACATTTTTTTCTACATCATTTAGTTTTTTACATAGCATGGCAAGCATGGACTATTGTTTTAAAAGATATAATTTGACCTTATATTAATTGATCCAAATTTTACGAAATATAATAAGGTTTTTTAATATTTTTTATTTACGTACTTGTTTTATTAAAAAACATTATATTAATTTCTAAAATTTATGAGCAGATTTTCTTATTGGTTTATAGAATTATCATGTACTAAATACCTTTTTTTGGGATTTTTTTATTATTAATTTTTTAAATTTAAGAGTAGATTTTCTTGGTTTGTATAGAATTCTCATGGATTAAATACCCATTGTGGTGGGATTTTTTTGGTGTATTTGTAAAACACAAAGATTATATATATATATTCTTAATTAGTCACAAAAATCTCACACATATATATGTGTGTGTGTGTTCTTAATTAAACCACTATAGTTGATACTTATTGTCGTAACTACATTTAATTACATCATTGAACTCGATGATATGTAGACTGTAGTCGATGCAGTAAGTTCATTGTCCTTTAAGGTAGCATCCTACATGCACTTTTCTAAATTTTTCTTACGTCATGACTCCTTACCTAAAAAAACACATTGTTAGTGTTTCGTCCATAACTGTTCTGTTTCTCAACCATTTTGACCCTGATCTATCCTTAAAAACCAAAAAAAAAAAGTATCCCTGGAAATCCTAATGTGGAACTACAACCCTGGAGACCTAATCTAGAATATTTATCTAGCCCTAGAGATGTAAAATAGCTCCAGAGACCTAATCTATCCCTATAGAACGTAATCTAGCTTATAGACCATAATCTAGCCCTAGAAACTAGACAAAAAAAATGTATCCCTGGAAAGCCTAATGTCGACCTACAACCCTGGAGACCTAATATGGAGACCTGGAGACCTAAGCCTAATGTGGAGCTAGAACATAGTGTCCTGAATCCATTGGAATCGACGGCTTCACGATCGGAGTCACGGTTTTGGTGCTATGGGAATTTTGGTCATGCACCCCGTGGCCATTCAAGGACACTTTGAGTATTTGCTATGGTGGCACGGAACCCAAATCGGAGAGAGGACTTGGCTTCTGTTAGCTCCCACACGTGCATATAGCCACTGTGTACGTGTTCACAATGGTCATGCATTCCCAGGAGCTTTCAGACAAGAAATGACCCCCTTGAGCAAAATTGCAATGGCCTTCACTGAGCAAAACCCTAGTTCCAAAGATGGCACAATAGCACAGTTTTTGGGCATTGGAGGCACGGTGTGGGGGGTACCCTAGCTATAAACCAATGTCCTGAATCCATCAGAATCAATGGATTTGTGATCGGAGTCATGGTTTTGGTGGAATTATTTTTTCCAATTGTTCCACTATAAATAAGAAAGCAAACTCATCATTTTATCAATAATTAGTGGGTGTTTTTGTCTTATCCAAAAGGACAGTTCATGGGTATCTTGTTTGCTCCAAAGGACAGTTCGTGGGAGTCTTTTACTGTTGGTTTAAAGTACCCTAATATCTAGGGTTTGTCTCTCTTCATTCTGTTGAGCTAGGTTTTGACTCCAAGCCTACCCTAACTCCACAGTAGCCTCAGAAAGTTTTCAGCAGCTTCAGATTAGGCTCAAGCAACCTCTCTTACAGCTCGGCCACCCTCAACATCAGTTCAAACAATTTTGGGCAGACTTTGATTTTCGGGCAGCAGTAAAAGTTCATAATTTTTTTAGTACAGTAAATCAGAGAAAATTCAGGCAACAGTGACAGAATTGTTCAGACAGTTCTTGGGCAATCTCAGGAAGAAATTCTGGGCAACAGTCCTGATTGTAAATTTTTGAAAATTTATTTTCTTGTGAAAAATTGAATTTGGTAATCTCAGTATTCTGAAGATTGAACTCAGTCATCTCATAAAGGAGATATATTATTATTGATTGCTTCAGGGTTTTTGTCCTTAAAAGGTTTCCCTGTGAAAAATATTGTGTTCAAATTTTGTGAATGTTTTGATTACTGCTAGCTATCTCTGCACTATTTTATTTACATTCTGTTACTGCTACCAAAATTCAAAATTTTAACATGTATGTATGGGTAGATATTTGTATATGTTCATGTTGTTTATGTACAAATTGATGAGGTCAAATGTTTGTGATTGATTGCATCAATTACCCATCTTTAAAAGGACCAACTGCAATAAGAAATGAACAAAACATGAAGACACAATTGTAAAAAACATTAGAAAATTTGTATTGGGGCCATAGTGTTTATGAGAGATTATTCTATAAGAGACAAGTAAGTTTTGGTTTGCATAAAATAAGGTTGGTTTCCCTTTTTTTATTGTTTGAAGAATTTGTATGCATTAATAACTAAGTTTAAAAGGCTAATTTGAAGTGACATATTGAATTAAATGTTAAATTACATATATTGGTGACACTTTCATTGTTTAAACACATTGAGTGCTCTACACTTGGATGATTTTGATTTGTTTAAGATAAGACTTTGTCATCTACCTTATCAAGTGTATTCACATAGTTGTCTGGGGTAACTTCAAGACTTGAATCAAACATATTTGACTTGTAAATCACGCATAAAGAAATTATTCCCAATGAAACCCTCTAGTATGTGACCTCAAATGGTGTGTTGCGAGTGACACCCTATGGTATGTGTGTTTAGCATTGAAGTCTTATGGTATGAGTTTTGTATATCAAGTCTGCAAAATTCAAAATTGTGACCAGTATGTAGTTTAGATGTCTAAACACTTAGTTAGGTGTGTATACCAGGTCTGCAATAAACAACCAACAGGGCATCTGACTTGACTCAAACATATTTGACTTGTAAATCATGCATAAAGAAATTATTCCCAATGAAACTCTCTTGTATGTGATCTCAAATGCTGTGTTGCGAGTGACATCCCATGGTATGTGTGTTTAGCATTGACTCCTTATGGTATGATTTTTGTATATCAAGTCTACAAAATTCAAAATTGTGACCAGTATGTAGTTTAGATGTCTAAACACTTAGGTAGGTATGTATATCGGGTCTGCAATAAACAACCAGCAGGGTATCTGACTAGGGTTAGAAGTTTTCTAGGGTTAGGAAGGATTAGTCTCTTAAGCATTAGGGTTTATGGTTTGGTTTAAGAGGTAGACCAATTGAAATATGTTCTTAGCAAAGGGAGAATAGGTCTCCGACTTAGAAACCCTAGGACCCTCGCCCTAAGGGAAATTGGCACTAAATGGTCAATGCTAGGTTAAATTAGGAAAGGGGAAGGTTGAGCGAAGTTGTGGAATGATAAATTAGGCTTAATGACCTTAAGGAAAGTGCCACACCAAGAAAGCGCCAAAACTAGGGTTTGTTGGCTTGCTGGCTTGTTTGATGGCGAGTCGTTGGGTTTGTTGGCTTGTTTGTCGGGCTTGTTGTTGGGTTTGTTGGTTTGTTGGATGATTGGGAATGTTGATATGACGCTCATTTTTCATTGAATGATACTTGTTCAGTATTGTTCACTGCTGGTTTGTTAAACATGTCTCATTGTATTCTCATTGTATACATTGCATTGGATAGAAACATGAGTATGTGAATTTTCTTGTGTGATGTGTGTATATTGGATGTGAATTTGCTTGATGTTTGTATGTTGGATGTTGTGTGTATGTGTGTATGTGAATTTGCTCGATGTGTGTATGTTGTATGTGAACACAATTTACTCTAAAAAATACTATTATTACATTCTCAGTGTACCCCCATAGAACATGTAGTATAAATCCTTGTATGGAGACCAATTCAAATACAAGGGACTCATATTGAGGTCACTTGGTGTCTAGAAAAAACATCTCTATGTATGTGGAAACTTTTCCATAACATTGTTATTGAAGAATATTATTTTCCATAATGTATGCAAAAATGTAATCAAAGACAAAGTCATATAGACAAGTGCAGATTCATCCATTAATATGCAAAAATGATCCAATCATATACACTTTTTGGAAAAATGGAACATCGATCCCAATGTCTATATAATGCCAACTCGTGCCCTATACAAAATATGGAAACTCATGCCCGAAATTCCACATTGTGGCTAGTGTATATAGGAGGGTCTATCAATCCTCCGGCCCACCCTCGACACTCACAGGTGCATCTCCAAAATCGATCTTCCTCTTCTTCGAGCTAGAGGAAGTTGAGTCCTTCTGGCAACTTGGACCACGTCCCCCTGGGCCTTGAAACGACACCAATAATATGTCAACTTTTCCTGGAAACTATAAAATTATAAAACAAAGTTTAAAAATAAAAATAGTTTTCAAATCTTAAATAACTCACTACAGGCGAGACTATAAGTCGTGAGGGGGTTTATCTCCTATGTGCTCCAAGTATCTCAACAATTCCACCCTGCAACATTTAGAACAACAAGATAAATGATGAAATTAGATGCCTATAGTAATTTTCGTTAATATTGAACGATATTTTCATAAACTACACCGTGAACACAACCATCTGGTCTTCAGGACCGGCGGATGGAGCAGTCGGATGGACAACCTGCTCCGATGCTAGGGTAAATGGTATAGGGGCGGATGTAGCCACATCGACGGTGGATATAAAACTAGGGGGCACAGTGGAAGAAGGAGAGGTGGAATAAGGAAGCGTGGACTGGTGTGGGCGAAGTGGAGATGCATGTCTAGGGAGATAAACCCCAACTGGTTGTAATATGGATGGGGCCACCATGGAAGGGGGAGCGAGGGTGGTGGGGTAATGTGGGGGTGGGAGAGGTATGTGTTGTGGTGGATGGATGGGTGAATGTGGATGGGTGGTATATCGTGGTCGTAGGGGGGAGGGTGGAAACATGGGAAATTGTAAGGGAGGTGGTGGAAGGGTTGGGGGGGTGTTGGAACGAAGGATGTGAAATAGAAGGGGGAGCTGGATGGAAGTGTGGTGCTATATGGGATGGGGGGGATGGATGGAAGGGGGTGGGGAGGGATTCAAGGAAGGGGACATGTATTCCAAGGGCTACAATTGACATATAAGGTGGTCGAAAGGCCGTAGAGGGAGGGATAGTGGCACTCGCACGTCGAGGTCGTCGCACTTGCATACACATTTATAACCTCATAGTTTAATACAAAAAAATATAAACATACAAAGAAAATTCATAAAATTTGAAATTAAATTTATACTTTAATACACACGATACCTGCACACATGGAGATCTGTTGATCCTCAACGGGGATGGTTAGCTGCTGGAGCCTGCAGACACCTATGCAAACACTACAATATTTAGATTCAATTTATAAAAACAGTAGTAACAATATTGTTGGGTGTGTGAGCTATCTCAAATAAAACACCTAATATTTAATTATCGACCAGGATTGGTAATCTTAGAGTTGAGGCAAAATATATGCTAAGGTATAATAGTACCTAATTTTTCTGGCTTGTCAGACCTTCAAAATATTTAATAAAGAAAAATATTGAAAGATCTTTCAAAGTGAAAAACTGAGTCAAACTTCAGAAAAACAATAAGAGAACTAAATCAAATTTAACTAAACAACCGACTAGACTAGTATCAAATCATACTACTCTACTGTATATTAAATGATGGAAAGGGATAGAAAAAGAACTGATAACCAAATAAGAATTACTAGGGAGAACTTGTAAATGTAAATAATTCTAAAAATGAACTACTTAACTTCAGATAGAGAACAAATATAAACTATCTATGCAACAATTGAATTCAATGATAAATTACATAAACAGGAACTATGCTAATCAAATTACAAGCTAAATAATTTCAACAACTAATTCAAGAAGAAACATCTATTCCCATGTAATAGGAACCAGAGTGAATGTATCGTAATGACTTTGAAATGCGATAGCGAAACAAAATGAAAGTAAGTCTAATCTAAATTCAATAAAGAGATGTAAACTACAAAGAGAGAAACTACAGTTAACTTTAAACATGTTGATCTATCTACTTTCCATGAAACTAATGAGACTAGAAGCAAGTAGAAAACTTAATAAAGATATTCACTTCTGAACTTGATTTGGAAGCAAGTAGAAAACTTGATAAAGATATGAATATAGAAGCAAATAGAAAACTTGATAAAGATACTTATTATTGATCCAAATCTAAATATTATGAATGTCTCATTATTTGCATGAATTGAAAATAATTCTTATGATTAACAAATTAAAACTACTTAAAGAAGGAAATTGTTGACTGTGATTCGGAAGTAAACTATCTAGAAACAAACTGATGGATTCTGAAACAGTAACTAACTATCAAATCTGATACAAAAGCTTAACTTTGGAAGAAGGTTAGAAGAAAGTGAAGGAAGGAAGAAAAATTCAATTAAAAACTTTATGTAACATAAAACCAGATTTAAATTACACTTAGAACTGTAAATTAGAAGCAAGAAGCATTATATCTAATAAGCAGGAAAAACTGGAATCTGAAAAACATAAAACTAATGCAGAAAGGGTAAAAATCCGAATGACGATCCGAATGCCAGTCCGAACGACAGGCCGAATGACAGTCCGAATGGAGGAAAAAAAACTAAACTAAGGAAAAGGAGAGTTTTGATGATCTTGACATCAGCTGGCGAATGCACATGAACCTATAATGCAGATAAAATAGTTAGAAGACTTGTTGAGAAGTTACGTTAATAGAAAACAACCTATTTTAATCATTGTCTAAAGGAGATAAACTATTTCTATGACATGTAGAAGAAGAAGGTTAAGATGAAAGAAGAGAGTGAACCTACAGCTACAGGAAGGAAACTAACAGAGAGGAATAAGTTGAGGCTAATGCTAACTATGGAGGAATTGATATCAATATCTAATTATAAATGATGGAAGAAAGAAAAGCTGAAAGCAAACTATGAATTATTAAACTATTGGTCGACCATTACTAATCCTGTACACACAAATTAAATTAGCAGCATAACATAAATTACAGAGAAAGAAGAAATATCATCTACAAAAACAAAATTGATTATAAACATAGGAAAACAAACTAACTATTTGCAGAAAAGAAAATGTAGAAAACAAAGACAAAACCTCTGGTTGATGAGGGGCCCTTCCCAGATATCAGAGATGGAAAACTGGATTGATTTAGCTACTCAGAATATCAACAGACTGGAACTTCCATTAACTTGATAAAATTACAGAACTCTGTCTCTACGTTATCTCTGAACAGCTGCGAATTACTAAGACTGAAAAACTAGCTAACTCGACTTCGACTAACTCGTCTCAGTCATGGAGATGACAATAGGTTACAATAGGTAAGAGGGTTGACAGAGTCGACCTCTCTAATAATAGAGGTGTTTAAATGACTGTAATTGTTGATTGAATGGTGCATGCCAACGCAGAGAGCATCTACCCAGCTTACACGGGGTTGGTTTCTTCACGCAGGTGCTGCAAACAGGCTTCTTCCAGAACGCCGACATGAATGAGCGTGAACAGGTATGAGCAAAATGAACAAAGGAGAGGCCGCTGGAGCACTATCGTGGCAATGCATTGTGTTGGCAGGCTGAACGTGTGAGACCTGGACTCCTTCCAGAACAATAGCGTGAACAGGAAGCACGATTCTAGGATGAACATGAGGCTGAATCGACGTCTTGGAGTGTTGACACAGACACAGGAGTTATGTCAGCAAACCGAGCGTGGGAAAGATGGACTCCTTCCAGAATGATGGCATGCAAGTATGTGAGCAGACGTACGTGATTCCCGGCTAAGCAAACAAGAGAATCGGTGTTTGGAGCATTGTCATGGGTATGGTGATGCGTTAGCAGGCTCAGTGAGCTTGGGGACGGATCTTCTAGAGAAACAGCTCATTAACCATCAGCTCCACATGGCAAACAGAACCCACGTGCTCATTTTTGCATTTAACAATCTAGGATATGCCAACCGTGGATTTCGAAGGCTGAATGTGGGGCTGAATGATGAGATGAATGCGTTTAAGCTTTAACACATAGCACATAGTCTGAACGAAGGGTCATTCGCAAAACACAGTGTGTCAATAAAAACATAAATGTCAATAATATCCAGGAATTGTCATTTGAACATAAACAAACCATAATATAATGAAGTATAAACAAGATTTGCGTCATAGGTAAATATATGCATACCTGGACTGTTTGATGGGATGAATGACAAGAAAACAACCTAAAATAACAAAGAATGACAGAAATAACGCCATTTCGAGTAGATTGAATGATCAAAAATAGTGACAAAATGGACACCAACATTCCCCTAAACCGAGGACATGCTAGGTCCCACTGAGCAAAAGAAAAATTAGGAAGAAGGCTAAGCTGCATCAGCAGTTGCCTTTGACTTGGATGATGAAGACATAGATTTTTCCTCGAGCTTCCTAAATTGGTCCTTTAAAGAATTATATCTCATCCTCAGGGCAGTATTGGATGTTGTTTTGACGTTAACCAAACATTCAATGTCTTTTACTTGTGCACACAGTGCCTTGTTTTCTTCATGAAGCTCATAAATTGTTTCCACATAGCTCTGATTTTCATCTGTTAGTTGTGCTATCACTTGGGTCAACTTATCCCATTTCTGCTGACTCGAAATAGGTTGTTCTATGTCATGCTCCAAGTCCAATTGAGGACTCGTCTCTTTTGTAGATGTCTCACATTAATAGTTTGTTCTTCAAAACTTTTGTCTTTATTATATGCAGGAGAGCTTCTAGCAGCAGGGGTTTCACTCATCTGAGCGGATGCATTAGCTAGTGTGAGGAGGGGTGACTCAAAGGTATGATCGTCCGACTGAATATTTGAACATGATGGCTGAGCAACAGTCTGAGATACAGACTGATCAACGAACTGGTCACAATTTATCTCTCAAGTTCAGTAGGTATTGATGAGAAAAGTGGAGATTCGAGAGCAATCTCAAGAGAGTCTAATGAGTGGATAGAGTGCATATCATCTAAGGAACTCTCATCAAACTGTACACATTTATCATTTGGTTCTTCTTGGGTAGAAGAGTGCTTCTAAGAAGGGGAAGTTTTGACAGTAGATAAATGAGGGTTCAGTATCTCAAAAACAAAGTGATCCCAAGTTTGACCTCTCTCCCCTAATTGATGAATGATCCGAAGCTTAATAAGACAATGGTGATACAAGTTGCTAGAAGGATTAATAGTCTTTCTTCTAACTTGACTCAACATCTTTTCCAAGCTCTTTAGGAAGTAAAATGGGAAATTTAAGGTCTGATTATTGACAAAATGAGCTAATAGTCTGACATGGAAAGATTTAAGAACATTGAAATTACCTTCACAGGTGATTAAGTGGATGATAACGGTCAAAAGATCCAAGTAATCTGGCTTGATCCATTCTCAATGGAAGCCTTTGGTACTAATAATGTGTTGAAAATCGGGCTTGAGAGAGAACTGGTGGGCTGTTCGTGGAAGAAACAAATGCTTGTTCCAACGGGCACCTTCCCTTGGGAGCTTCGTAGCTATGGCTATTGACTCTTCTGTTACAGAGAAAACAAGATGACCAACCTTGGCTATCTTCCCATCAAAACCTTTGGCAAACAGTAACGAAATCTCTTGGTCATATCCATCAAGGCGGTGGAGAAACGGACTCCATCCTGCTTGAGAGAATAACTCATGGCATCTTTTAAACTCAGGGATACGTATAAGATCTTGATAACTACCAAGTTCGCAGTGGTTAGGCATTGTTGATGGAATATGGGGGATACAATGAATAAGTGCGGAAAATACAAGAAATTACAGAGGACGCGGTTCACAGAGAAGAAATGAAGGGCGAACAGAGTGAAGCAGAAGTTCATGCAACCATCAGTTAAATTAAAGTTCGTCTGGATGGCTGAATGGTCATAGGTGAGCACACTTAAAAGGATCACGCTTGTACTTCGAAGATCTTGAGTCAA
Source organism: Larix kaempferi (assembly GCA_027924585.1). Taxonomy (NCBI): domain Eukaryota; kingdom Viridiplantae; phylum Streptophyta; class Pinopsida; order Pinales; family Pinaceae; genus Larix; species Larix kaempferi. Next base: position 1,975,514 of record BSBM01000612.1, on the reverse strand, counting down.
GTGCCAGTATTGAAGTGCGTGAATTCAGTGGATGCGTGTTTGGTATAGTGTGTTCAACCATGTCCAAAGCCAAGCTTTGGACAGGTTGAACAAAATTCACGTAACTGGAGAGATTACACGTGGGGGATCATAGCGATTTGATCCAAATGCTGGCGATTTGTGTGATATCTAGGATCACGACGATCATGCAATAATTCGAAAGATCAGAATGATATATGACACAAGATTCATTCGTTCAACGAAGGCGAGATGAGTAAAGGAATAAAACCAAGTGTGAGATTTGACGTTTGATTGATCCCTATCATCATTGGTTAGTCATAATTTTCAAAATATCTAGCATGCTATTTGATATATATTCAAGCTAAGATTTCATTCGGTAATTTTTATTCAAAACGTCACTCATCTGCTGCATTCGGATCGGTGTTCGACCCGTCATTCAGTCCTTCATACAAAATTTTGTTTGTACAAGATTTGCTTACTAATACTTGACTGAAACTGATTTGCAAAGAATTTCTGAAGCTATTAATGCACAAATGATGTAAACTTTGCTTTTCTGGATATTTTAACTGTGTTCCTCTTTGTTCTTGATTAGATCAATTTTCTTCTGCTTTTTGCATAACCTAAAAAACACCTATCATTCTATAAGAGATAAATGAAATTTCATAAATACTCAACAAGTAAGAACAATTCTAATCTCCCCCCCAAACCAAAGATATGGCATGTGCTCAAGCCACAAAAAGAATGTTAACTATTCAATTATTTTCCCTTAGGATGTTTACCAATAGCTGAAAGTGTTGTGATATTTTTCTCAAGAAAATGAAATATTAGCTAAACATGTAGATGATTTAGATATGTACATTCATAAAAAAGAATAGAACAATGCTTAAAAAGGACCATATGAAGAATAATAGTACAATTGATATGAAAGATGCCACAGGAAAATTAGCCATCCATGACTCATGTTAAAGATTTCTTGTCATCCCAAGATATAGATAAGTGCACCATAAAGCTTGTGATATTTTTATAATTATGGGTCCCATTTCTAGGATAATCACATCCTAGGTATTGTTTTGAATTAGATGACAAGTTCCAAGTTCAATTTACAGTTATTCTCTAATGACAGTATAAATAATTGGTCTAACATATGTTTGTATACTCAGGTTTCTTATATATGAATTATGTGCATAGAATTGCATTAAACGATCTCTGTTACCCGATATTGACCCGCTTCCAGTAGGCCTGTTCAGTACCCCGGTGGGTTTATCTTGGTACCATGCAAGCATAGCCCCGCTGCCAGCGAGCCTATTCAGTACCCCGACGGGTTTACTTGCATTTACCTAGCTTCCTTGTTCAAGTTTTTACTTAGCATGGACCCGCTACCAGCGAGCCTGTTCAGTACCCCAGTGGGTTTGCTTCGTATAATGATGTATATATATATATATATATATATATTGTAAGGAAGCCGGTTGGCACTAGAGTGTGCTAAGCCTACTAAACACATAATTCAAAATATTAGAACGAACCTTTATGAGCAACTTTATTAATAATGGCCAAAGTTCAAGATCATGTCAAAAGATAATAACCTAAAGCTATTCTTTGATCTATATCTATCTTTTTCATAAGAAATCAGTAATGTTCCCCACAAAAATAAAAATATCATTCACTTATAAGCTACCTTTAAAAGATGCTTTAAGAGACAAGTTTTGATAATGAATCTACGGATGAGCTAGTGATCCATAGGTGTAGAATAAAGATTTCTAGAGATCATAATGATGAAAGTGGGTCTTTTAAGCAACTGTTCTAATGAGAAATCAGAAATGTGCATGTCTGAATCAAATACTATATTCAAAATAATAAAAGAAATAGTTCGAAATAACATAAAGAACACTTTATCTTTTGCTTAAAAAAAAAAATTGTCAATTTCAAATAATTGAAAGAGAAGGGGGTAGGATATATTGGAAAATCCTTTTAAGCACTTCCCTTCTTTGAATAATATCACATGTGCTGATTACAAAGATAGGGTTCTTGTGATTAAGCTACAAAACCACTTATCAGATGATTCAAATTTTTATTAAAAACAAAACATATATACAAAACAAGTCATGTAAAATTTTTGAAATTAACAAAAGGAAGAGAGTCTTCCTGTTTTGATTGACAAACTTCTTATGAACTGATCATAATAATTTTCCCTGTAAAAATTCAATCAGTCGTTAGAAATGACTATTATTATTGAAAACAAAAACATATTTACATATATACAAAGGAAGATAAACCAAAATAATTCAAGGACTAGGAGGAGGAGGAATTACTTCCTCTTCTACCAGTTCCATTTCCTCCTGTTGTAAGGCATTATGTACAAAATCTTGTTTAGATATTGGTTGATGATAAAGTCTAAGTCTGTGTCCATTTACAACAAAGGAAATTTGAGAATCATCAATTGTCTTAATTTTAACGGATCCATTATCAAAGGCTGTAACAATTTCATATATACCCATCCAACGAGTAGTTAACTTTCCTTTAAAATTTTTGTGTCTTGAATCAAAAAGTAGTGCCCAGTATCCAGTTTTGAATTGTTTTTGTTTAATGCATCTATCATGCCACTTTTTATGTTGGTTTTGTATTAAAATTGTACGTTGAATAGCATCTTGCCTAATCTCGTCTAATTCATTCATTTGTAGGATTCGTTGACTCTGTGCTTCTTCTAAGTTCATCCCTAACTGTGCAGCCATACAAAAGGTTTTAAATTGGAATTCAATGGGTAAAAGAACTTGTTTACCATAAATGAGTACATAAGGCGTGTGGCCAGTGGTGTTTCTCCAAGTTATTCTATAGGCCCATAGGGCTTCTAGGAGCCTATCTGCCCAGTCCTTGTGGTGTAACTGGATAGTCTTGGTCATGATAACTTATAATACTTTGTTCGTGCTTTCTACCTGACCATTTTATTGAGGATGATATGGCGATGATTTACAATGTCTAATATCATACTTGTCAGTAAGCTCTTTCATTAATTTGGAGGTAAACTGAGATCCTTGATTGGTTACAATTTCCCTGGGTACACCGAATCAGGTAAATGTCTCTTCATAAATGAATTCTACCACAGACTTCTCTGTGGCTCGGAATAAAGCTTTAGCTTCCACCCATTTGGTGACATAATCTGTACAGACTAGGATGTACTTCTTCTTGCGAGACATCGGGGAAATCGGTCCAACGAAATCTAGAGCCCATTTTTCAAATGGCTCAATCATTACTTGGGGTTGCAAAGTAATATCATCGAATGGTGTAGGTCTAACCATTCTTCAACAACTGTCACATCCCTTGACATACTTGGCAGCATCTTTAAAGATGCTTGGCCAATAGTACTCAGAGTGCAATACTTTGTATGATGTTCTTTTATCATAAAAATTCCCACCGCAAGGTCCACCATGACATACATGTAGGATCTCTGCCATCTCGTCCTCTCGTACACATCGTCTAATAATAAGATCGGGGCCAATACAAAAGAGATCATTATCTACCCAAGAATAATTGGAACTTTGAACTATGATCCTATGTTTCTCAGGTGGGGAGAGATGGTTAGGTAGCTTCCCAGTCACTAAATAATTGGATATATCTGCAAACCATGGGGTTCGAATAGATACAGCGAACAAACGTTCATCTGGGAAGCTATCATCGACAGGGCTGACATTATCGTCAATTTGAATTCGAGAGAGGAAATCAGCTACTACATTCTCTCGACCGGGACGATCAACAATGGTAATGTTAAATTCTTGCAACAAAAGAAGCCACCGAGTCACTCTGCCATTGGTGATGGGTTTATTCATTAAAAACATGATGGCGGAGTAGTCAGTGTGTATAAAAATTTCATATCCTGTGATATAATGATGAAACTTGTTGATACAGTAGACTACTGCTAGAAACTCCTTTTTCGTAACAGTGTACTTTGATTCTGCAGGAGTCAAATTTTTACTGGAAAAATAAATGGCATGTGATGTCTTTCCCTCTTTTTGACTTAAGACTGCCCCTATAGCTATGTCGGAAGCATCAGTGGATATATGGAAAGGAAGGGACCAATTTGGGCCCCTAAGAATTGGTGCCACTGATAGATTGGCCTTCAAAGTTTCGAAGGCTTGTTGACATCGTTCAGTCCACTGAAATTTTGTGTCTTTCATAAGTAGTTTGAAAATTGGTGCGGCTATTTTAGTGAAATTTTCAATGAAACGTCTATAATAGCCGGCATGGCCAAGAAAACTTCTTACTTCCTTCAGAGTTTTAGGAGGAGGAAGATTAACAATTATTTCTATCTTGGCAGGATCCACCTTGATACCTTGAAGAGAGACATGATGTCCCAAGACTATGCCCTCAGTCAATAACATCTTACATTTTTCATGACTGAGAGCTAAGTTCGTTTCTTGGTACCGAATAAAAATTGTTTCAAGGTTATCAAGGGCCTCTTGGAATGTATTACCATAAACTGTAAAATCATCCATATAAACTTCTACACAGTTGTGTGTGAGATCAACAAAGATTCCTAGAATTGCACGCTGGAAAGTAGCAGGTGCATTACACAGGCCAAATGGTAATAATCGATAGGCATACGTCCCCCAAGAACAAGTGAAGGTTGTCTTGTCCTGATCCTCAGGTGCTATTAGTATTTGATTGTATCAGCTATACCCATCAAGGAATGAGAAATATTGTTTCCCTGATAAGGTGTCTAACACCTGATCGATGAAAGGCAAAGGGAAGTAGTCTTTAAGAGTGGCCTTGTTCAGTTCTCGAAAGTCAACACAGATATGCCATTTCCCTGTGACTTTCTTTGGAACTACCACCAGAGGAGAGACCCATTTACTGTTGGAAATTGGGTAAATGAATCCAGCATTAAGGAGCTTTTGTAGTTCGTCTTTTACTATGTCCTTTAGTGTTGGGTTCATTCTTCTCTGGGGGCTTCCTAACATCAGGTATGGTTGGGTCTGTGTAAATGTGATGGATACAGGTGTCTGGGTGTATACCTTTCATATCGGTATACTCCCATGCAAATGCTCCAGTTTGGCTCTTGAGAACTTTTAGTAATTGTTTTTGCTGGTTCTCATCTAAACCTGCATTTATATGCAGAAATTTGTCGGAACTAACCTCGCATGGCATGGTATAAGATCCTAGATGTTCTTCGATTGCGAAGACACAGGGTGTACTCGTGAATGTTGAGACGCTCATATTTTCTTGGAATTCATCTCCAAAGATATGGTCAAATTGGGAAAAATATTGAGGAAAATCTATACAGGTTGTGGAAGAGATAAATTGGTTCAGCACATTCTCAGTTTTTTGTTCTTGTAGTGCTCAGGAGAAATCACTAACAAGGGAAAATTCTTCCAAGTTCTCATCTCCGAAAGGACAATTTAACCAAAACGGGTTTTCAGCTATTGGCTGAGCTAGTGGGTATAAAGCTAGTTTTCTTGTAGAAAACCCATCAGAGATAACCATCTATCCATCCCTACATTCTATAAATGCATTGGCAGTAGATAACCAAGGTCTTCCAAAAATAATGAGGTGATCTTTGGAAGGGTCTTTTGATTCAATAACCATGAATTCCATGGGATATCCCCAAGAATATACTGATATAGTGATATCATCCAAGATCCCAACAGGCTGCACCATCGTGCGATTTGCTAGTTCTAACATTGTTGGAGTAGGGTGGAGGAATTGTCCTAGATTGAGAGTTTCGACAACTGTGGTAGTCATCAAATTGATAGCAGCTCCTAGATCAATAAGTGTATTTCCTATGGCGGTGTTATTAATGATAACAGTCACCACAGGATTCCCTGGGTTATAATATTTTGGAATTCCAGGTTGGTTTGCTATGCAATCCGATATCTCTCCTATTACATGAATTGTCGGAGGGTCCTTTTGTTTTCTCCCTGGTCTCTTAATTCAAAGTTCCTTTATTACCTTGATATAGATTGGAATATCCTTAATGACTTGTACCAAAGGGATCTTAATGCAAATATTTTTTAATTCGTTAATGATATCGTACTCTGGATAAGTTACAGGTTTCTCTATTATTAGACGCTCCGGATATGGAGGTGACTTTTCTCCTAAAATTACCTCTTTATGTTGATGGTTGTGTGCTGAAGGTTTAGGAATAACCACATTTTCAAGAATGGCATTATTCAAAACTTCAGTAGGTATGACTTCTTCATTCTCTTCTTGAATAACAATTGATGACTTGGGCTTATCTTGCAAAACTCTTCCAAACCGCAGTTGTATCTCATGTATAGGTGCGGTCGAAATGACATATGATGGAAGAGGTAACAACCCAATGCTGTTAAGATCTTTGGTTGGTTTGTTGTTGGGATTTGGTATTGGTTGCGCCGGTAATATTGTGGGTCTTGGAGGATTCATGTTCTGGAAATGGTGAGGTTGATTCAGGATAGGGGGTAATGAAGGAGGTACAAATCCAGGCAAAAGTTGTTGAACATTAGGTGGGTAAGGATAGTTAGGAATAGGAGGAGGTGTTTGAGTATAATTTTGTCCTCTCCATCCATGTGTCCATTGCTGCAGTTGAGCATTCTGAGGAGGGTACTGCGATAGCCAATTCTACCAACCTGAAGCGTTCCATTGTTGAGAAGTTTGATAAGGATAGTAGTAGGGTGTAATTTGGGACGAGTCTTGATACAATGGTTGATCTCTAGGTTGCCAAGGCCTCCTAGATGGTTCACCAAAGTTTCCACTCTTGTATACAGCTTGCAATCCGGGAAATGATGGACAATCATTGGTTGGATGTTCCTCTGTACAAAGGTGACAGACTGAAACATTATTTAATGGACATTGTCGTTGAGTATTTTTAGTTCTACACCTAGGACAGAAAACACTCATTGTTACATGCTCTTCATCCTGTCTCTTTTCAGCTTGTATTGCATCTAATTAAGAACCCATGGCTCCTAAAATATCTGTTTTGAAATTTTCCAATAGGTTTCCCAATTCTACCCTTGTAACTCCACCAGGACCGGATGTGTTCCCTTTGGAATTCCTAGCATAAGACTCTTGAAAGTTTCTTCCACCTTTCCCTCTGCTCCTAGAGTAATTCCTACATAGTTCACAAATCTCTGTAAAAGACTTATGAGAAATGTCTCCTGCTTCCATGAGATTAAGATTATCTAAGAATTCTTCTAAGATTCCTTTGAGGAAGAGTGTTCTTACTGCATTTTCTCGAAGATCACTATATTTAGATTTGTGCAACAAATAGTTAAATCTCTCGAGATAGTCTTCTAAGCTCTTGTCTTCAAGTTGTTGAATTTTAAAAATGTCATTGCGAGAGTCTTTAGGTCTACAGTAATCCTGGTATTTCTGAAGAAATGCATTCTTCATGTCTTCCCAAGTTCTAATACTAGATTCTCCTAATCCCATGAACCATCGAAAAGAAGAATATTTTAATGTGGCAGGAAAGAGTTTTAGTTTTTGGCCATCTTGTAAGTAATTATAACTCCTACACAAAATGTCAAATGCGAACAAGAATGTGTTTGTATCCTCACTACTCTTCCCATAGAAGGTTGGTAGTGAGGAGGGAGGAATGTTTTTCATAGTAACATCTTGTGCAGTGTCTAAGATAGGGAACCCGAAGGTACCTTCAGTTCTAATTTCTCCATCTTCTTCATCTTGTCGGACATGATCTTCATTTTCATCCCCCATGAAGATTCTATTGCCAAAGAGAGAAAATCTAGGTTGCTCCTTTCTTGGTGAATATGGGATGTCCCAATGTTCTGTTTCAGGAAGCGTATTCTTCTTTTTAGGAGGAGAATTATCAGCTACATGGGAATCCATTTTTGGAGGTCCTACTGTTGTTGTGTCAATCTGTGAGATAATGATGTTTGTAGAGCTCCCGAAAAGAGCATCTACTTGTGCAGGATTGACAAAATCTACCAAATTTGGACCACCTACAATTGAAAAAGTAGTGTCTTTGGGTTTTTGGACTAATGGAGGTGTTGTCACACAACTTGTAGTTGCCCCTAGTTGTATCCCATCTGGGACGGTAGAGGAGATGGGAAACTAAAGAGGTGACCCAAGAGATGCCACGGTTCCCAATGCAAGGTGGGAGTCACAGTCACGTCAACTGAGGCACTCTTCACTTTAGATCTAGATAAATCAAGACCTAGGGGGAGACCCTATAACCAATCAAAGATGATTGGACCCAAACAAAGGTTCCTAGGGATGAATAAATAGTAAGTTGCGGAAACCAATGCAAGGTAAAGTGGACCTAGAAATTAAAGTATGATTGAAGGTGGTTTGAGAAATGATTAGTGTTTCAACCTATGTATGATTTAGGCCACATGACTAGTTATAATGACAAGGTATAGTACCATGTGCTACACAAGTGGGTCCTACTTTCTTGGGATATGTGAAATGGATTAATGTGGACCCACAAGGTGAACTTTAGGGATGCAATTGGCACTAGAGGATGTGCAATGAGTAGATCTATGGATCTAAGTTGAAATTAGGAGTAACCATGCACCGGATCTAAGGTTTGACACAATTCCCAAGGAGTGTGCCTTGCTTGAGGAGGACTAGTGCCTTGTTGGATGGGCTAATGGAGTCAAAAGATATGTCAAAGTGTAGATCAGGACACCTAGAGGTCACGTCAAGTGGGCTAATTGAGATAGAGTAGTTGGATCTTGCTAGATCTAGGATTTCATGATATGACCCTAAGTGGACCACAATCCCTTAAAACAAGGAATGCTACCCCCAAGGCAGATCATCACAAAATGATACTCTAGACCTAGGTTTCAAGGTATGCCCGTTCCAAATCCACAAAAATCTCAACCACCCACGTCCTCAAAGTGGGCAAACTCACTCACCCAAGGAAGTGCGACCTTGCTCAAGGAGGGCTAAAAGGTGGATAAGGTGGGTCAAATCAATTCCAATGGCCACCAAACTGTATATCCAAGTAGCTTAGGCACCGATCTATGTGGATCTAGAAAATAAAGTCAATCCAAGGGTTAGATCTTACTAGATCTGAGTTTTAAGATGCCAAGTAATTCAAAAGGGGGTTTTAATCCCTTAAAATGTGGAATGATGCCCGCAAGGTAGAAATCACCAAAGTAAAAGTCTAGGGGTAGGTTATCACGTGTGTAGATTGCAAATCAAGCGGGATCTCACCTACCCATATGCTAGATCTAACCCAACAAGCCTTTCCAAGGAAGTGTGATTTGGTTCAAGAGGGCTATATTGCCTTGAAAAGTGTGTCAATTTTAACCCAATCACCACCAAACTATAGATCCAACTAGGGGTGGATGCTATAGAGGTGGGTTCTTAAGATCTTTTCAAAAGCAAGGCCAGATCTAAGTAGATCTAAGAAAAATAAAAAATGAGGGTTTTAATTAATTAGGGTTTGTGACCAATGAAGAGAGAATCGCTGGAAAGAGGCACATACCTTGTAAATCTTACCTCAATTGCTTATGGCCACCTTGCAAATTGATAACATTCTCCTATGTGTATATTCAAGAGTGAGATCCAAGAGCTCCAACCAAAACGTCCTCCTCCAAGATAGCCAAATCGTCCTCCTCCTACAAGACAAGATCAAAGAAACAAGTCAAGTAAAATGATTATGAAAATGATAGAAAGATGTAATAGAAAGCATCAACTATGTCACAAAGATACAATAATGATACTCCCTGTCACAAGATCAACCCAAGAGAGAATATGTGGATCCCTCCAACAATAACCCTCAAGAAATTGCCCTCCTCTCCATCAATTCGACTTTCCTGCAGGAAAACTAGTAGAAGCACCAAAATCCATAATGACACATAGAAGAGATACTGTATACTCAATATGCAAGAGAATCCACAAGACAAGAGAGATATGCTCCACAAAGAAGTGTTCTATTCCAATATTCCAGAGCTCCAAAGGTGAGCTATACAATAGGGGGTCTCCTCCTTATATAGGATAATAAAGACCAAAACCCTATACCACTTTACAATACTACATCAAATGAGTGGTTGAAATTAAAAGATCTCAATATACAATCCATGGCTAAGATGAACCATAATAACATAACACATGGATCACTCATAAAGTGATGACGCCATAGTCTAAAATAATCATGGAGGGTGACGTCATCCACTAGAGGGGGTAAAAGTACCAAAGCCCACCTCATAATGACTAGGACATGACATAAGAAGCACATGGTGGGGCTAGGAGGCATCAATCCTTACTAGCTCATCCCCAAGGCACAATAAAATAATAAAATTATAATATAAATGATCAAATCTGTCCTCAAAATCTATGACAGACAAGCAGTAAAAGACCTCATGTGATCGCTGTGGGCCTACCCACATGGTGAAAACTGGCTAGAAGATAGTGGGATCACCCTGGAAGACCTCTGTGAAAACCAAATGCCAAAACCTTGCCTCAATTTCCCAAATTGAATTCCTCAGTGACCACTTTATCCCATTTTTTAACTGCCTCGGTAACTGTGAAAGTGCCAAAACTGCCTCCCAGGGCATCTGCGCTGTCCAACTGAGCCCACCAGGCTCTCCAGAAGGAGGGGTAAATGGTAAAAACAAGTGGCTGGACCACCCCCTCCTCATACAATGCCCTAGGTGAACTGGCCTCTCATGGCCCGTGCTGCTCAGGCTGGGAAATTAGCCCCAAATCTGGTCAACAAGTGTAAAACTGCATCAATCACTGTCAGAAGTGCCCGAAACTAAAAGATAAGTGTCTCATTGGATCCAGAAGACCCAAATCCACTAGGAATATGTACTCATACACCATGGGTTTCCCTAATGGGCCAGCTGTAGGGTCCACCATATATGGACAGTGCATAATCTGATGATTTGAAGTAATAATAAAACCTGTTGAACTGCATCAATCATCATCTGAACCATATGTCCATCATATAATATCATCATCAAGTATGTGGGACCATCAATCATCATCAATAGGTATATATATATGGCCCACATCATCACGGATCCCAATAATATACAACCAAGGATAAATCACATCAGTAGACTAAGACATGCTTGTCTAATCATTCTCACAGCCAAGCTCAAAGTATAACATCCATTCAGTGGCATTAATCAAGTTAGCATATTCCTTTGTTATATAAAATTACTTGCACAATAGTTCACATGACAAACTCACCCATTGGACATGGTCAAACTACTAGTGAAGGATGAAGGCTAGGAACAAGGTTGGGCCAAGGGGCTGACTTGTCTAACTTAACTCAAAATACTTTGGACTGGGAGAAGGGGGAAAGCTACAAACTCTGTGCTGGATAAAATAACATGGGGGATGGTTGTGCCTCACAAATGGATAAGTTGTTCAGAGAGTGCTTATTCAACTTAGGCATCATGTCTACATCAAGTTGATCCAGATTCATTAGGAACATTCAATTTCATTTCATGGCCTTTTTGGCCTACATAACCCTTCGGATCTCAGGTGTGCTGATAAGCACAACTAGTTGCAGCTTGCATCCAGGGCATGTTTTCAAATACATATAAGGTCAGCAATTGTTTAGATATAGATTTTAAGAACCATTGCTTTTTGGACCTTTCTTATACTCTTCGAGGAGTATTTTTAGCTGTTCATCGCTCTTGCCCTTTTTTTAGTTTCCATGGGTGAATTTATAAGTTTCCATAAGTAGAACATGAGCTTTCAGTTTTAGCCAACAACATCTCAAGTGACTAGGGGGAGTTCGAGCCAATGCCAAACATCGAGACAGCCGACCAGAATGATTTAGGCCTACAATCCAACTCACCAAAGGCAAGTTTTGTCACCAACTTAGAGCTGAGACACTGAACATACAGGGATGCGGTCCAAACACAGAGGTAGAAAAATGGGGAAGTCCTCAGTATCAGAAAGTCAAATGAGATAGGTCAAGGTTTAAAGTCAAATAGGAAAGTCATGTATGGATGGAGTCAAGTGAATATGGAGCCTAGACTAGCAGACAACTGGTGTCAGGAAAGACCATATCTATGTAAGGTGGAAAACCATTGGGTTTTGTTAAATGACCTAAATGTGCAAGTAATTGTCCATTTTATGATTTATAGTTCATTTTAAACAGTTTGCCACATCAGGAATAATATACCAAGCAGATGTTGTGAACATGACTAAATCAACAAGATAATAATCCACAGTCAATGATAACATATCCATAGATCATACAACATCATCATAGTAATAAACATCATATACCATCTGAAACCTTGCTGCAATACATCTCTAAGCACTGAACTGAAACTGTATGGGATAAAGGGTCACATCGGTCATCAAATCTGAACTCTCAAGGATCAGCCTTGACACAAGGTCTAACATAAGTCTGAATAATATACTGCTCTGATCATGAGTGATCACAAAATATACAATCATCATAGCCATGCTCTGAATAATGGAAGCTCTGGAATGTGCAGATATCTGCTAAACAAGAATAGTAGCCCTGCTACTATGGTGTGATAACAGGAGGGTTAAGAGGTTCCGAAGTTTTATCCTTCTAAGTTTCCTCTTGTCTAAGTTCAGTCTCAATATGAACTTGAGGTTCTTCTAGTGGAATTTCTTTATGAACAGACTGTTCTGATGTCCCTATAATTTCCCTTAAAATGTTTCCAGAAAAGGTTTCTTTAGCCTTCCAAGTAGGACTATCCCCTTTAGGTGTCTTCCGATACCTTTTTGCTGAGTTAGTAGTTGGGGTGGCATGCCCCCCGTATAAGTTAATAGGAATTTTAGTAGAGATTTTAGTAAGAGAATTAGTTTTAATAAATCTACCTTGTGAATCTCTAGACCTATTCATGAAAACAAATTATAACTTAAATAAACTTTGACTACATAACTACTATTGCTGGGTTTTGGAGATGCTTGTTATAACAAATGCGCAGGTTCTTACCTCTCGTCTTTTACCGCTCACCCGCCACCAACCTAATCTAAGTTTCAAAGAAAAGAACTGAATTTAAAAAAAAAAGGAGTTCAACTTATCTATGACTGAATTCTACCTATTTATCTACAAATCCCCGGCAATGGCGCCAAAATGTTGGGTGTGTGAGATATCTCAAATAAAACACCTAATATTTAATTATCGACCAGGATTGGTAATCTTAGAGTTGAGGCAAAATATATGCTAAGGTAGAATAGTACCTAATTTTTCTAGCTTGTCAGACCTTCAAAATATTTAATAAAGAAAAAGATTGAAAGATCTTTCAAAATGAAAAACCGAGTCAAACTTCAGAAAAACAATAAGAGAACTAAATCAAATCTAACTAAACAACTGACTAGAATAGTATCAAATCATACTACTCTACTGTATATTAAATGATGGAAAGGGATAGAAAAAGAAATGATCACCAAATAAGAATTACTAGGGAGAACTTGTAAATGTAAATAATTCTAAAATTGAACTACCTAACTTCAGATAGAGAACAAAAATAAACTATCTATGCAACAATTGAATTCGATGATAAATTACATAAACATGAACTATGCTAATCAAAGTAAATTACAAGCTAAATAATTTCAACAACTAATTCAAGAAGAAACATCTATTCCCATGTAACAGGAACCGAAGTGAATGTATCATAATGACTTTCAAATGTGATAGCGAAACAAAATGGAAGTAAATCTAATCTAACTTCAATAAAGAGATGTAAACTACAAAGAGAGAAACTACAGTTAACTTTAAACATGTTGATCTATCTACTTTCCATGAAACTAATGAGACTAGAAGCAAGTAGAAAAATTAATAAATATATTCACTTCTGAACTTGATTTGGAAGCAAGTAGAAAACTTGATAAAGATATGAATATATAAGCAAATAGAAAACTTGATAAAGATACGTATTATTGATCCAAATCTAAATATTATGAATGTCTCATTATTTGCATGAATGGAAAATAATTCTTATGATTAACAAATTAAAACTACTTAAAGAAGGAAATTGTTAACTGTGATTCGGAATTAAACTATCTAGAAACAAACTGATGGATTTTGAAACAGTAACTAACTATCAAATCTGATACAAAAGCTTAACTTTGGAAGAAGGTTAGAAGAAAGTGAAGGAAGGAAGAAAAATTCAATTAAAAACTTTATGTAACATAAAACCAGATTTAAACTACACTTAGAAGTGTAAATTAGAAGCAAGAAGCATTATATCTAATAAGCAGGAAAAAGTGGAATTTGAAAAACATAAAACTAATGCAGAAAGGGTAAAAATCCGAATGATGATCCGAATGCCAGTCCGAAGGATAGGCTGAATGACAGTCCGAATGGAGGAAAAACGAACTAAACTAAGGAAAAGGAGAGTTTTGATGATCTTGACGTCAGTTGGCGAATGCACATGAACCTATAATGCAGAGAAAATAGTTAGAAGACTTGTTGAGAAGTTACGTTAATAGACAACAACCTATTTTAATCATTGTCTAAAGGAGATAAACTATTTCTATGACATGTGGAAGAATAAGGTCGAGATGAAAGAAGAGAGTGAACCTACAGCTACAGGAAGGAAACTAACAGAGAGGAAGAAGTTGAGGCTAATGCTAACTATGGAGGAATTGATAGAAATATCTAATTATAAATGATGGAAGAAAGAAAAGCTGAAAGCAAACTATGAATTATTAAACTATTGGTCGACCATTTACTAATCCTGTACACACAAATTAAATTAGCAGCATAACATAAATTACAGAGAAAGAAGAAATATCATCTACAAAAACGAAATTGATTATAAACACAGGAAAACAAACTAACTATTTGCAGAAAACAAAATGTAGAAAACAAAGACAAAACCTATAGTTGATGAGGGGCCCTTCCCAGCAATCAGAGATGGAAAACTGGATTGATTTAGCTACTCAGAATATCAACAGACTGGAAATTCCATTAACTTGAGAAAATTACATAACTCTGTCTCTACGTTATCTCTGAACAACTGTGAATTACTAAGACTGAAAAACTAGCTAACTCAACTTCAACTAACTCGTCTCAGTCATGGAGATGACTATTTATAAGTTACAATAGGTGAGAGGGTCGACGACTATTTAAATGATTGTAATTGTTGATTGAATGGTGCATGCCAACGCAGAGAGCATCTACCTAGCTTACACGGGGTTGGTTTCTCCATGCAAGTGCTGCAGCGTCGATCTACCCTTGATGTGGGACGAGCTATATATTGACGGACTGATCATGGGAAGACAGGCTTCTTCCAGAACGCCGACATGAATGAGCGTGAACATGTATGAGAAAAACGAATGGAGGAGAGGTTGTTGGAGCACTGTCGTGGCAATGCGTTGTGCTGGAAGGCTGAATGTGTGCGACCTGGACTCCTTCCAAAACAACAGCATGAACAGGAAGCACGATTCCAAGCTGAACGCAAGGCTGAATCGGCGTGTTGGAGTGTTGACGCAGACGCAGGAGTTATGTTGGTAGACCGAGCATGGGCAAGCTGGACTCCTTCCAGAATGATGTTGTGCAAGTGCATGAGCAGACGTACGTGATTCCCGGCTGAGCAAACAAGAGAATTGGCGTTCGGAGCATTGTCATGGGCATGGTGATGCGTCGGCAGGCTCAGCGAGCTTGGGGACGGATCTTCTAGAGAAACAACTCATTAACCATCAAATCCACATGGAAAACAGAACCCACGTGCTCATTTTTTCATTTAACAATCTAGGATGTGCCAACCGTGGATTTCGGAGGCTGAACGCGGAGCTGAATGACGAGCTGATTGCGTTTAAGCTTTAACACATAGCACATAGTCTGAACGAAGGGTCATTCACAAAACGCAGTCTGTCAATAAAAACATAAATGTCAATAATGTCCAGGAATTGTCATTTGAACATAAACAAACCATAATATAACGAAGTATAAACAAGATTTGCGTCATAGGTAAATATATGCATACCTGGACTGTTTGATGGGCTGAATGACAAGAAAACAACCTAATATAATAGAGAATGACAGAAATAACGCCATTTCGAGTAGATTGAATGATAAAAAATAGTGACAAAATGGACACCAACAAATATTAAGCACAATGAAAATGAGAATGACAATGATAGTACTTAAAAAAACATGACTGCAATTACTTTAGATTCAAGTTAGATGATTACTAGAGACCAACAATTAATTCCTTAATAGTGGTAATAGTATAATATCCAACAATAGGGAGTAGATGATCACATAAACTAATGATTACCTTACTATGAGAGTTATGTTTGATTGTCTTATAGGTTTAAATATTAATCCAAATCTGATATGATTATACCAGAAATATAAATATCACCTCAAGTTTAGTTTTGGATTGAAGCAAGTGTGTTTGTGGTATGAAGGAAGCTGAGTAAAGTTGTAGGACAATATTATGGTATGGATTTAAGCTTGATGGTATAGGGAAAAATTAGATTTGATATACATTTGCATCAACAATCAATAATTTGTTGTGATTTTGTTTCTGCAACAATCGAGCTATGATGGGACTCAAAATGAATTTATATGGTCAACTAGGTAGAGGTCTAGGTTAAAGTGAAGGGTTTAGGTTTGAATTGTGAGTGTTATATCTCTAAAAGTAGGTTGTAACAGTAGTGAGATGGTTTGTTTAGGATGTAAGTGGGCCAAGTATACCGATTTGGTAGGGTAGGTAGACTTAGGAGATGAAATGGCAAGGTGATTTAGGTGTAAGCAGAGAGTATTGTGGGTGAATTAGTGATTGATTTGTTGATTGTAGTATCACTTTGAATACCTTGTAACATCAGTAATATAAATTGGATGAGGGCCCAAATATACTAAGTGAATTAACGTTGTGATATGAGTTAACTAGGAGAGAGATGGAAAGGTTTATTGGAGGTAGAATCACGTGTTCTTATTTTGTTGGTTTTATCCTTGAGAAGTTTCCAAGGTATGTCTTGTTTAAACTATGAAGGTGCCATTGTTTTTTTTCTTTCTTAAGAACATGGTAGAGTTAATTCTTTTTCTTATATTTATCAATAATTTCTTCTATTAAAAAACTAGGTTCCACCAACCTAAAAATGACATCAATGACTCAAGAATCCACACTAAAATGCACAAAAATTAGAGCTTTAAATTAATCGCCACAATAACAACAACAAAGATAAGCACATAAGGAAAATAAATGCAGGGGTGTATCTTCAACCACAAAGTAAAACAAGAACTAGTCTTCACTTATGGACTAGGATCATAAATAGACAATCAAGAGTTCTCTCCTTGTATCAAAGAATGGCCATTTTGAAGAGTTTACAAATTAGGAATGTTTTTATTTTTGGGGACTCTTCTCTCATCATTAGTCAAGTAAGAATGGCAGATTCTGGAAATTTCTCTCCCATTTCTATAATCATTAGAGGTATTAATGGTATAGCTACAAAGTTTGAATTTATTGAATATTTTCATATTCTTTGTTCATGTTACATACATAAACCATGGTGAATGTGATGGTCAAATTGGAAAAAAGAGTGTTATATCTCACTTAATTCCTTCATGAAATACATTAGCAATCACACTTAGTGGCATTTATGTGATAAATGGAAATGTATGTGGTCGAGGAGATCACTTTTAAGTCCTCCTCCTTCAAGTAATCAATGCATACTTGAACTTGGATTATTCTCTAGTGGGAGTTTTAATTTGGTTTGGATGGAAAATCTTGGTGCATGTAGGATATCTCTGACTATTAATGCCAAGAAACTTCATCATATGGTAAGTTGGGTTGATCCAAAATTTGGTTTTGGGTTACTTCATAATTTGTAGGGGTGGTGGTGAATGTTGTTGGGTAGTGAAGAGGATGGGAATACTTTTGTTTGGTTTGTTTCTTTGTTAAGAATTGGACTATGACATGATTATTTTAATTGGCAATGTTGGTTTGTGGATGAAAACTTGAACTTTTGTTTTTTAGGCAATCCTTTTTTGGTTTATTGTATAGGTGATCTCAATGGAGACTTAGGCAATTTCTTTGCAATTTAGGTTATTTATCCAAGCACCCTTTCTATTGTACTTTATGTTGGTACTATGGAATAAAACAACCAACATGATGAGTGTCTTCATTTTGGATTTAGAGATCTTCACAAGGTCCCAAGGTGCTTATCACCATAGATGAACACCTTAAAAGAGGTAATTTTGCATATTAATCAAAGTATATGTAGTCATCATGAAGCCCAATTGGCTAGGCTTTTGGATATGGAAACGAGAAGTGAAAGGTTAGAGAAGTTGGTTACATATTTCGAAATGCATCGTAACATTACAGCAGGTTTTTCTTGAAACTATAAATCTTCGATTGACCACCCTATAGTTTCCATAGGTTCAGTGAACGGTATTCGTCCAAAAGACTTTGCAGTTCAACAGGATCTTGGTGATTATGAAGACATAGAATAAGCACAAGAAGCATCATAAATTAAAGAAGTTGAAAATGGAGAAACAAAGGATGCTTATAGTGAACATGAAAAAATGTCTAGTTTTCTTAGGTTTTCATGTTTTATAAGGTTTCATTTTTGTTTGGCTAGATTATATGAATTTATAGCTCTCAAGAATTTAGACAATATGATAACCACAACTGTAAAATCCAATGTGATAGACATGTTTTGTGAGAATTATTCATTTTGATTTTAGTTTTAAACGATGATAATACTAAAAAATGGTTACTCAGTGCTAACTAATTTGTGTGAGAAAGGAAGACAAGATGCAAGAATAGGGATAGAGAGATTTAATTACTGAACACAAATTACTCATAAATAGATCTAATTATTCAAAGTAAATAAGTTACCTGTGTGTATGGTGCTGCAATCTCCTCTACTACTGCCATGGCTTTGTCTAGGTTGAAGGAACCAATGTCCTCCCACCTGGTGGATGGAAACTTGGCCCTAAATAACTGCACATTAAAACAAATAAATTCAACAACATGTCATTCAAATTTAAATATATTAAAAAATACAATATCAAATAACATACAATAAATAATTGGACCTTAAATAAAACAATAGCTAACCTGGTCCATGTATCTCTCTGTGGCATGTTGTTGCGTAGGACCATTGTAATGTCCCCAGTTTGACCCCATGGCATTAACATTATAGATGATGTAATATTGTTATGAAATCATGGTGAGGAGCTCAAGGCCAAGGCCCCGCCATCGATTTAGTGATGCATATGGTTTGCGTGCTAGCAATGCACATTGGAAATTCAAATATCATGTAATATGCATTTTAATAAAAATACCCACAACTAGCTATGCAATGCAACAAAGAGATGGGGGCATGATTTCACAAGGAATTGGGAGGGAGAACATTCAAACCCTTGAGCCAATCAGGTCAAGCCAAGTGTCAATGAGAGAACCCATCAAACCCTCAACTACCCATGTTGACTTTTGTACCCAACCATTGATTTCTCCCAAGGGTTGGTTGAGGTAGTTAATGCCTTGGGAATGGAGAGGTATGGCTGTCCAAATTCGGGTATGGGCAAGCCACCCTTTATGGAAAAACGTGTTTGTCTCCTTGGGCAAGAAAAGAGCCATGAATTTCTCACCCAAGCCATTATCCATGATCATTCTTCCTCCCTCACGAGTTTAGAGCTACCTGGGCGTCTTCCAGGCATGTTGCAGCGTTTTCTTCATTTCCCCAGTAGAGAAGGGCGTTTTCTGTGTTGTATACATGTGGGGAAGAAGGGAAATCGAATGGGGGTTCAATAGAGACCGTGTTGGGCTGTTGAAGGCTGAGATATTTGGGGAAGAAATCGTTTCCCCCCCCATGGTTGTTTGCCCATCCCACAATCCATTTTTGGTTGGGAATGTTTTTGGGAAAACCCATGGCCATCTTATTTGTAAATCCCACTATCTAAAATGTGTATCCATGCCCCTGTTTGTGCTTACTGTGTGAGAGAAGAGTATGTTGGGTATGGGTATGGGTATCCATGGCTTGGGCTTGAGCTTGAGTGCGATAATCCAGGGTTCAATTCTAGCCTGATAAACCCAGCTATGGACTGGCTTGGCTCAGATGGAATGATTAATTGGTTGTGAGAGAGTGAATGTCCCCTTTTCCTTGAAGGAATCATGCCCAGCTCGGGGGTGGCCTTCGGACGGACTCAGTATAAGCTGTCGAAGAGCCTATGGCTGGGTGGAACGTTGCAGTGACATAGCTAGTTGCTTGGGCAGTTGAAAAATGAAGATAAGTGTTTTTATGCCTCTATATTTACTTCTGCACTATATTAATTCAATCACTGTTGATATGCTGTATGCATGAGTAATGTGTGTGGATGTTTTAATTCCGCTGTGCATCATAATTGATTTGTTTTACATCTGCACATTCATAATTTATTTATATGAATCTAACTAATGGGATGAGATCATGGGAAAGCCCTGAATTTGGCATCATGTACCCTGCCTTGCATTGGTTAAATGGGTGGGTACGTGACAACCATGGAAAGAATGCCCATAGTGAGAATAGTGATGTGCCAATATTCCCATCGAACTAGATGGCCCCTCCTGGGTTCCACCTGTATCTGGTCTGTCCCGACCACCACCCATAGAACGTGTAGCAGCATGTGTCTCATCGTCGTCCTCCCGAATCTGTGAAGACATAGCCACAAATGTGGTATACCTAAGCAGATGACGTGTGGAACATCTAACACAGTCACCAATCTCAGGTGGCTGAGGAGGGGGGTTTGGCTCTCTCCTGGGTGCAGGTGGTCCTCTGAGTGGGTTGCGGTGGGCATGAGGTCGATCTTGGGTAGAGCCAAGACCGACACCCTGAAACTTAGTGATGTCAAAATACTTGACATGTTATCCTATCTCAAACTCAACCCACAATCTCCTAAAAAAAATACTGTGGGACCTCAAAATTATTGCATGGGTTCCTGTCAAACACCATAAACCATCTCTTTCTCCAGTTATCTCTCCACGGCTGGTAATTACACCAGTCCATGCAAACCCGTCTCTTCCTCACATCTGGAGGTTTCCCTGTCCTAGAATCTATGGATTTGATGTACAATTGTGCTTTTGTGATGTTGAGGTCTTTAATTTGTTCTTTTGATATCCCGGTGGAATAGTGCTCCCTCATTTGAGCCCTATATTGGATCATATTAGTGATCTCATTGTGGGAAATGTTAATAGATTCAATGATGTAGCCAGGGAAACCCGAGAGGGTTCCTTGGTGCTCTTCAAGTCATCGCTTAATACCATTAATTGGTTTAAATCTTGATGTAATTCATCCTCAGGGTTTTTAAATGGTTCATCATCAGGTTCATTGTTCATTCCAATGTTAATGTTATCGTCTGACGGTTTGGTTTCGTTGTTTTCCTCTGATTGTTGTGGTGTGTTTCTCATTTTGTCAGGTGTAATTTATCTGCAGTGAAAATTTGTTGGATTTTAATTGATTGTAATTTTCTTTTAATTTAAAATTGTAATGAAAAAAAAAACAACAAAAATGGAATGATTTAGCAACTACCTAGAGGCACTAGAAGCAATAGAGGTTGGAGGTCGAGTTTGATGTTGAATGGGAGGTGGTTGGATTCTCCAAACATGCTCGTGTGCCTCCATCTTCGCCAATCCATTGCTCGCGGGTTTGTTAAACAAGAACAAACCCATAGACTATGTTTTTTTTAATAAAAAACACAAGAGCATGTTTTTTGTGTGCGCATTAACAACGCGTGTGCACATGTTTTTGCGTATGCATTAACAACGAGTGCGCGCATCTGTTGACGTGGATATACAAACACGCGTGCACGCTTTTAAGAGCATGTACGCGCTTCTTCTATCCACGTCAACTCACCCACGTGGAGGCTCAGCATTGCCGAAGCAGGAGCGCGTATGCTTGTTTAGAGGCACGTGATTGTGTTTGTTTTTTTTGCGCTCACACGTTGTCATTGCAACATTTTTGGGTACCAACTTCGTGCAGGTACCCACTTCCAATACTTAAATTTGCAATTTTGAAAACCGATTTTGGCACTTTCAGGCTCTAATTTTGCACTTTCGAAAACCAAACTCGACACTTTACAAGTATTATAATCACAGTGCAATTGAACATACTAGTACAAACAAACATTCAAGTGTATTATTTAACAAAATACTTTCATTTTTTTCGCAATTGGCCTCACATCACTCACGCCATTCAGGTGCAGCAAGCAAAGCCATAATCGATCTAACAAGAATGTATCATTGACATATTGGCAAGTATACGTTTTTGATATAATACAGTTCCCAATCCTGGTTACAAACATGTTTTTCTTTCGATTCATCTACAATCACTGTATTTGTAGCATCCCAACCATGGATCAGAATGTCCCAAACTTTGTTTAAATATTGAGAAATACATAAGGATTTCCATCACCATGATAACCCTCTCTGGCTATGCAAGAACAACATTCTTGTGTTAAAATTACTCTAAATTGTTCCCTTTCCATTCCAGTTCTTTCTAATAATGTTGGAAAAAAAATCGTCAACGTTTTTTTGTTGTGCAGATATCCATACCCAAACTTCAAATATACTAAAGCATTTTTCAAAAAATTCCCTAAATCCTGGACGTATAAAATAATACTTTGTGGTTGATTCAATATATGGTGTTTGTGGCAATCCGAATTTCTTATTTTTATGGATTGCGTGTAACAAAACTCCATTGAATCGAAAATAATCAATGGTTTAGTAGTAACAAATCTTCTAGTATTTGCAAACAAAAAACAACACACACAACCCAGTCAATAAAATATTGTGTTTCAATGTTTCTAAGTATATTGTTTGCATGTTCTGCAATTTTCGAAACACATCACCAGATACATGATATGATGTCCATAAATAATATGAGAACTATCCAAGGTAAATATACAAAAAAAAATTACATCAATTTGTCAAAGTTGTCAAAATATACAAATCACTAAATGAATTGTTGTTTGTATAATCTGACGGTCATATGAAGTTGAATGTCTTTAACCAACGCCCCATTTTTTAATGAGGCCCAAGATGATTCAACAGAGAACACACCATTATTTTTATAGTTATTTCTCTCTCTTGTGAACTGTCAAATGTCCAACTAGTTGGCATTTTCAAGTAATTTTCCTTGCTATTATCTGTTGAATGATATTGTCCTTCATCTATAAACAACATGTCCAGTTTTTTAATATATATCTCCATATTGGATAAGTAGATCCTTGAACGACATTTTGTATGTGTGCAGTACTTCACCAACATTATAATATGCAGACATTGAGGAATTATAAATAGTACTACGCTTACATTGCTCTCGACCCCAAATACATATAAAGTATTCATTCTTCAACCATTCAAATATACCAAGTAATTTTATAATTTCCATGTTGTCGAGTGAGGAAAACCACGGAGCAATGTCAAAATCTTCTCTGGCAACATTGATAATATCGGGGCTGAACATCCGTGCATAATAACGACAACAATTATGGACAAAATGAGGTTGTTTGGAAAAATATTCAATGTTGGATAACATCTGAACTCCAAAGAGAAATCCCTCTACTCCCAGGACCAATAGTTTCTTTTGCGGTGATATCCAGACTTCATACAAAAACCGTGACTATACATATAATCACAACAACAACACTTTCGTTACTCATATGAATTTTCTTTGTGTTTAAATTCAAATTCACCAACAATACTTTCTTCCCCCTTTTTTACTTTTTTGTCTCCATCAGTACTTTTTTATTTCCATTTTTTTGTTTTATCTTTTGGAGTCATTTTCTGTGACTTTCTTGCGAAATAGAAAACCTTCCATTTATAATATCAATAACATTTTTGTATGGGGAGATGCACATAAATATTGCTTGTCATGATATATTTCGAAATAATTTTTTTTACCAATTTAGGTAGAAAATAATCTTTGTCTCTTACCTGTCAATGACCGACCAACATTTGAGTGGTGAGTAACATTGCTGGAGATACCGCGTTTTTCCACTAGGCCATCTCCTAGTTCATTATTATCTAAGGCTCCCATCTCCAATGTGATTTGTTGGCTAATATCCACGGACATTGTCGATCCTAGCTCTCGTTGTGGATTATCCACATGTTCAAAAGAAATCCAATCATCTTGACCTGGAAATTTGTAGGTATACATTTTATATAACTTTTTGCAAGTATTCAAGGTCACTATCCCCATTCATAATTTAGTTAATTTAACCAGGATCTTTGAAAAATAATTTTTTAGCTTCTTGTCCATCTTGTCCACTAGTTTGGTAGTTCTTTGTGGATTCTCCATCACATTCAATGTCTTCATCGGATACTATAATTTTATTGGATGATAGCTAAGTATACTCTTTATTTAAATCTGTAGTAGAATAGGAATTTGAAGAAGTTATTGAACATAACCGACAAAGAAAAGTAAAATACAATGAAATAAGACATCTCAAAATGTTAATACAAATACCTTTGTTTAAATCCAATTCATGATAGAAACCATTCATAAAGAGCTCTTGTTGTACTGTCTCCACAATAGAAATAATTATTCTATTGGGCGAGCCGATCAACAAACGAATAACTCTACCTCCTGGATACAACGAAAGAACTATACCTAGAGAAGAGACCAGTTTGGAAACCATGTGATCCCATAATTCATGTGTCCTTTATTTTGCAAAAACATGGCTTCTCAAACTATCATTGTGTTGTTGTTGCAACTTGATCCCCAAAAGTTTTCCTAAATTTTTTTGGGGCCCCTCCTTTTTTTTTAGAGTTATTTCTCCTTAGATGAGTTCCCCTTTGACTCTTAGATTTTTTCTTAAAGAGTCTCGAAGAGAAAGCGTTTTTTTTACTAAGTACCACCCAGGTTTTTCCGTCGAAATGGTCGCAATGTTCTGATGAATTCACACCGACCAAATCGCAATGATCCGACCCAATTTTGCCGACATTTTGCAGTTTTTTTTACGAGTTTTCCCCGACCTTTTCCGTAACTTTTTCAACAGTTTTTCGCCACTGTTTCGCTGAGGTTTGGCCGGAACTCACCTACTATTTTGCTGTGGTCTGGCCAGGAAGCACCATCCAGTTTACTATGACCAGATAATTTGCTTTCGGCCTTTTTCTCATTGCACTTGGGCAAGCTTCCCGCCGTCGCGTCCCAGTTTCTTAGCAAGTCTCGCCGACCATGTCGGATCATTTGACGGAATCCCGCCGATTGTTTCGCAGCGACTGAGGAACGTTCTCCAAAATGGTCGAGGAAGGATGGTTTGATCAATGGTACGCAAATCGAGATGGGGCATTAAAGCCAATGGGTAGAGTCATTAAATGACCCCACAAACCGATCCTGTTCGCATTTATGGAGAATTTTTTTATATATAGAAGAGCCGAGGTGGTCCAACTTTGTTTGCAAAGTGAAATTGAATGTCATTTTGTGCAAATTGATTAATCGCCATTGATAGGACGCCGACCAACTCTCATCCCTGAAGCTCACCATCTTAGCCACTCCACCAGTGACAGGTAGGAAACCTCACGTATTTCAGTTTTGTCTCTAGTGCTTTTGTTTTGCTTTGGGTGGTTTTATCCTTTATATTTTAAATCCTTGCTTGTTGTTTTTGTTTTTAGAGATTTGGGGGGAAAGGTTGTTCGGTTCAAGATTAGAACCATTTTTCACTCATAGGGCTTCCATGGCCAACTGAGCTCCCTGTTATATGTTTCCCACCTTGACCTTTAGTCTAGTTGCCCCATCATAACCCACATACCCATTTCGGTCGGCATGACTGTGTGGTCGGATTGGCCGCGACCAGAGGAATTTTCACTTTTACCATGTTCCATGCCATCGTAAGACTTACCTCTAGAAAGGTTTAGGCACCTATCAGTTGAACGTCAGTGGCACGACATAACCATTCTGGTCCGAATAACCATTCTAGTCCAGATAACATCAGCGGCATGAGATAACCATTCTGTTTCCGTGTTTTGTCTTCAGCGCCCCCTTCCAACCGAGCCTTTGTCTTCAAAAACCTACACAACACCCACCTTTCACTTTGTCATCATGTTGAGATCGTCACACCCATCAAGCTTAGGTTTCTAATTAAAATAAAAATAAAATATTTTCACTCAAGCAAGTATAAAACTAAGAAGAGAACCACTGTTGGAGTAACCCAAAATCAATTTACCCAAAACCAATTTTTATGAAGAAATTCGCTAAATAGTTTGATTTGGTTCAATTGCTTTCTGTTTTCACATATCACTAGGACATGTCAAATCTTAGCAGCATTGGTCTCATTTTCTTGACTAACTATGCATACTATAAAGCTGCACTCTTGCTTCTCATAAGTTTGTTTGTACAAAAAATTAAGTTTTTCTTTCACCCTAAGGTTTAAATTTTGATGCAAACAGTTTTCGTACTTAAAGACTCCATTTCATTTTAAAGGATGAACAAACATTCATACCGATCAAATGTTAATTTTATTTTCGCTCATTTATATCATAAGTAATGAATTGTTTGTGAGTAATTTGATTCCTCATTTTCCCATCTTGTGTCTCATCAAACTTGATATGCACAAGCGGTCCGCCAATCGAAAGTCCAAGTTAGCAGAGTCGGACTCAGACATAGAGATATTATTGGATACCTCACTAGGAACAATGTTCAGAGATACTAAAGCCGTGATGGGAGGCACCCTAGAATTCCAATGGGGTGAACTATACATATCCATCAGAGATGGGAATGTCCTTGACGCTTCCATCAA
The DNA here is from genome assembly GCA_027924585.1 of Larix kaempferi. Taxonomy (NCBI): domain Eukaryota; kingdom Viridiplantae; phylum Streptophyta; class Pinopsida; order Pinales; family Pinaceae; genus Larix; species Larix kaempferi. The sequence continues at coordinate 1,948,903 of BSBM01000612.1, read as the reverse complement.
AAAGTTAATGGTCTACCAGAACATAAAGAGCTCCGACCTCCATAAGGCGGCCACACATCCAGAATTATTCCCATGCTCAGAGGTTATCGGGTGGATTCTTCCCTAGGTGAATGTTAGCACCAGGATCATTTCAGATATCAAAGGAGAAGGGCTTGCATCCTTCCAACCAGACCACATAGTTGCAGCGTACAAGATGCCCTCCCCTAAAGTCATGATGACCGATGACTGGATAAGTGGGGTCAATATGGATCACTTTGAGTTTGCTAAGAAGATGATGGTCACTGAAAGACATTTGAGACCGAGGTCTAGCGGAGATTACGATAGTCAAAACTTGAGGACCCCATATAGAATTATAGCTCTGATGTTAAGCTGAGTTTTTGGCTTGGCAAGCAGAAGTACATATAAACTCAGCTGGGTACCAATGATGTACCACATTTCCACACATGGTGTAATTTTCAACTGGGAAGATATTATTTCTAAGAGTATGGCATCACACATTGTTGCAGCGCAAGGAGGACTGACACAGAAAAAAGTTGACTTCTTCATGTCCTCTTATCTCTTGGATTGCTTATTGATCATACACCCTTTCCCTATTTTGGGATGTGTTTGGAAGCCGGCTGAATCCCCCCTCCATGTAGCCTATCAAATGACATGGGCTCACAAATGTGCAAGTCACTACAAACTGATTTGTGAAGGATTAATCATGCCACTATACTGGCTAGTCTTCAAAGAAGAACCAAATTGTATATTCGAGAACGCCTTGTCAGTTATCAAGGAATATGGAGAATATTACTTCTCCGCGGAAGCCACATACATAAGGATGTATGGGGGAACCAAACCCCCTTCTTTGTTGCCTTAGTATGCTACTGATTTTTTTGTGCACAAAGAGGCCGTAAAGCAAGTTTTCCTCAATGGGGTTGGTAGTTTTCTTCATGAGAAGAAGAAGGCCTCTTACCCACCACTGTCGTTCACTATCAGTGCATACAAGTTCCCCAAGGCGAAGGGGCTCAAGGATTTTGTCAAATATTTAGAGGCTTTTCATTTTGGGACGAAGATTATTAGAAGGAACGATATCCTAGATAAGGTTTCTCAACATTGTGATTCTTGCAAAATTAAATTTGAATATGCGCATCACTTCTTGAAGGATGAAGAAGTGTATCAGAGCGCAAAAAACATGATTGAGCTGAACAAACGTTTTGGTCGCAAAAGCGGATCTGGTTCCAGTACTAAGACTAACATTATCAAAGAAGCAGAAAGGCAACAAAATAAGACTGCAGTTAGCAGAAGCTGAAAGGAAGCTAATGGAAGAGGCTGAAAAAATCTGGAAATGAGAGGCAGAAAGACAACAGAAGGAAGAAGCAGAAAGGATACAAAAGGAACAAGTGGATAGGTTAGGAGCAGAAGAATTGGAGAGACAACAGAGGGAAGAAGCCGAGAGGCAGGCTACTGAGGAATTAAAAAGAAAAGAGGAAGAAGAAATAAAAGAAAGGGCAGAAAGAGAAGTGGTAGAACAAAAAAATCAAAAGGAAGAAGAAGAAAACTTCAAGCAAGCTGTGGAGAAACAGGGAAGCCCGAGTATGTAGAATATGGACGTAGACCCACCCGAGGTGTCTGGGGAGACGCTCACCAGAGGCCACATTCTATTCCATGATCTCGGCCTCACCCCATTCACCCCATCGAAGCAGCATACTGTGGCCAGATTGGACACAATCTTCTTTGATTAAAAAAGAAAGACTATCATGAGAAGGTCATAGAAGAGACTGAAATTACCAGCCCACACCGATGTTGTTACTATTCAAGAAAACACAATCATGGAGGGCACCCTAACTTCATGGAATCTGTCAACATAGATTCCGCACAAGCAAGTGCATATAATGTTGACAAGCTAATGAGCGAAGTGGAGCGAAATAAAGAGAATATGCTCAAATTGAAAGATAATTTGGTGAAAATGCGGGGAGAAGGGATAGAATTGAAAAGGAAACATGGCGCCATTCTATCCGAGAAGGAAAGGATAATGAATGAATACCAAAATTTGGAAGCAGAAAAGGATGCATTAAATGTGCAATTAGTGATTATGGAAGGGGAAAAGAGTGACTTTGAAGCCCAAATCACTTAATTGGAGTCAAGAGAGTCAGATGCAAACCAACAGGTCGAAGAGCTGAAAGCTCAGATGGAAGAGTTGGCTGAAGAGAAGGAATCTTTGGCATAGCAACTGGAGTTGGAAGATAAGAGGAAGCTAGAAATAACTCCATTTTTTTATCAAGCCTGCAAGATTCAAGAACGAATATATCACTCCCAATAAATTCTCACGGATGAAATATACAAGATGAAGTGGTCGATGGAAAGGATGAATGATATATCTGTAGAGTCCCTAGCATTCAGGAAAATGATGTTTGATGTTGCAGAAAAGGTTAAGATTCAGATAATCTAGAGAGAAACCAACTCTGAATACCCTGACAATTTGCCTCCGAAGACAACAGCAAATTTGAAGTCGAAAATGGAGCTTCTGGAATTTTGCAGGAAGGCTGCCAGAAAAATAAATAATGACATTCCAATGACTATTTAGAAGTGTCAGGATTTTTACAAGAAAATCCAGCAAGTTCATGAAAAGTGTCATCTCTCTCCGCTCATGAAGATGAATGAACTTCCTTTAAAATATCTACGCATAGTGGAACTGTAGAGTGGGTTGCAGGGGGAATTAGAATACATCACAAAGTTGGACGCCCTCACTGAAGAAGACATCCACCACTTTGTAAGGAAAGCATCTATACATGCATATTTACTGGATCTATATTAATTAGGGTAATTCAATTACCTCATAGTCCCAAGTAAAATTAGATACAAATTGAGAAGAGAAAGGAAATCTAACAATGGTTAAGCTATAGAGTTCCCTTTCGTTTGTTGATTAACTTAAACTATGGAGATGAAAAGAGGTGGACAGGGATGGAAATCACATGGAAAAGTGTTGTTGTAGGTGTTTGACCAAGATGGTTGAAGATGATAGCTACCAAACAGATCTTTTCTTTGCTCGAACAAGAATACGCATGTTACTAGACCTTGAAAAAGAGACTTGGTCCTAATCCATGATGCAATGTAATAATATCACCCAAGTTTACTATACATGAGATCAAACAATAAAATATGTGATATGTGAAAATGAGTACCTTTACTTATCTAGCCAAGGAAATTGATGATGTGGAATCCCATTGGTCCATATGAAGGATCGTAATCTCAATTCTAAACCAATCCATGTATCTACAACACAAATGTTAGTTGTTTCACTCAAGCCAACGTGGGATTGGGATGATGAATCCTAGAAAAAAGGAGCAAGCAAGAAAATGCAAGGATGGAAAAATTTAAGAGGCGAAGAATACACTATGGAATAACTTACAAATGAATGAGGCAAAAGGTGTCAATTATAGTGTATATCTAGCATATAGGAGAGGAGAGAGGATGGATTCATTGATGTATTGACCATGTATCTATAGTCTACAGGATCCAACAAAAATGAAAAATATATTAAAGAATAGAAAAGAGGTATGGGTGCAATGACTAGCTCGATCCAAGAAGAAGTCATATCGACTCAATCCCTACCCAAGAAGATGACCTAAAGGGAGTCATTCATTGAAAAAGGGGACTAAAGAGGAAGATACCAATAGGAGTGAAGAGAAAATAAGGGTTCATGGGAACTCCCCAACTTAAGTGGCCTAGGGATCTAAACTAATTAGAGTAGTTCAAGTGGTCTCCTTTAGTAATAAAATCTACAACAACTTAACAAAAGAAATAAAAGCTAACTAGGCATAGTTATGAAATCCCTTTGGTGATCTAATTAACATAAATTTTTAATATCAAAAGAGTTGGAAATTGAAGCAACTTATTTGAAAAAGTGTTGAAGAAACTTACTTGAAAAAGTGTCAACGGATATCTTCAACATATGGCTAAAGAATAGAGTTTCCATAGGTATCCTGGAGAGTTTTACCTTTCTCTAATGAACCTGCACACGCTACTACAATTTCTCAAAAAAAATATTGGTCCTGATATCCGATATAGTGAAATATTTACACCCAGATCTACCATATGCATGTCATCAAACAATGAAATAAATGAGATGTTATTTCACTATGAGGGATGATGATGTGGGAACTTACTGATGTATACAAAGTATGGTGATCTCTATGCCAAATAAATCTATGTCTTTGAAAAAAATATACTAGCAATTTTCTCTGAATGGGGATGCTACTACAATAAAAAATATGAGAAAACAAACGAGTAAGGAAATGGGAAGATGAAAAAATGAAAGAGTTTGAGACACTAATGTAAAAATAGAGAAGACAAGAGCTGATAGGCAAGAGTTGTTAAGGGATACACCCCATATCTATAATTCACAGATGCAATAACAAGGATAGGTATCTTTTAGAAAATAAAAGGGAGAAGGGGAGAAATGACTAGTTTGATTTTGGAAGAAGTCATCTCGAGTTGGGAACTACCCAAGACAATGACCTAGAGGGAGCCAATCACTAGCGAAGAGATAAAATGTGGAGTTTAATTATAAGAGTGAAGAGGAGGGGATCATTGATGAGAACCCGATTTTAGGAAATAATTAAGAAACCTAAGGAGAGAGAAAGAGATGAAGAAAAACACATGGAAGTGAATTTGTTAACTAAGGTTTTTCAGTTGATTAAGTGACCTAGGGCTCTATATTAATAAGGGTAATTCTATTACATCTTAGTCACAAGTAGAATTATCCACAAATTAAGAAGAGAAAGGCAAGATAACAATGGTTAAGTTATAGAGTTTCCTTCCTTATGTTAATTAACCTAAAATTTGGAGATGGAAAGGCTTGGATAGGGAACATAATCAAATGGAAAAGCATTGTAGTAGGTGTTGGAATGAGATGGATGGAGATTAGAGATACCAAAAGTATCCTATATATTTTTCTTCACTCGAACAAGCATACACATTTTACTAGAACTTCTTGAAAAAGAGACTTGATCCTAATCCCAGATATAATGCAACAATAACACCTAAGTATAATATACATGTGTTAAGATTCAATATGCTAAGATATATAACATCAGTATTCAATTCAACTTCAAAGCAATAGCATATACATGATCACTGAAAGAATAACAAGTACAACATAAACACAAGAGACACAAATTTATCCTGGTAAACCCTCATGGGGTAGAAAACCCAACAAAACTTCCTCAATATAGATGACCAAAAAGTACAAAGAGAAAATCCCCAAACAAGTGCTCCTTCTCCTTCGCAGATCTCTCTCTCTCTCTCTTATGCGCAATACACAAGTGAGTGTGTGTGTGTGTGTGTGAATGAATGAGTAAATGCGAGATCTTATCTCTCTATTTATACATTCACTTCTACTTTAATTTTACAACTTGACATGTCGGCCTCAACTAACTTTACCACTCAACTAATGCTAACTGGGCCGACTCCTCTAGGGGACTTAAAACCCCATTACATTTGATTGTAGGGGATCTATTGCCCCAACTTACATGGGAGGATTTACCTCATGACTCTATGATGACCAAACATCTGATGGAGGAATAAAAAATCTCTGAATAAATTACAATAATAAAATACAATAGAATATTCTTCGAAGTTACAATATTTCAACACTCCCCCTTAACGAGAAGGGTATTTTTTCTGACTATAACAACATCAACTAAAGGAGCAAGGAGAGAGAGCATCATCAACAACATCAAGGTGATACATCTATAAATCATTGGAAGTTGTCTTCAACAACATCAACAACTGGAAAAGTTACTGGAACATCTTCAATATCTTCAACATCTTTAGGACTGGAGCATCATCTTCTACAGTACTTAGTCTTCATCTTTGGTCTTCATCTTCTGCATCACTCGATCGCTCGATCGTCTACAACAACACTTGATCTCTCGATTAGCAACAAAATCTCGATCTTTCTATCAACAACAACATCATCTTGATCTTTCAATTAGCAACATCATCTTGATCTATCGATCAGCAACAACATCATCTTGATCTTTCGATCGACAACATCAACATCTTCTTCTATAGCAACATAACCTGCAGCACACATGATCCAATTACGGGATGATCAATCCCTTTCACTTTAGGACATAAGTCCAAGGATGATACAATCCTATCCTCTCGAAGACAGAGTCTCTGGATCCATTCTGAACTAATGTCTAGGGATGATACAATCCCAACCTCACGAAGACAAAGTATCAGGATCCGTTCTGAACTAATGCTCAGGGATGATGCAATCCCAACCTCACGAAGGCAAAGTATCTGGATCAATTCTGAACTAATGTTCAGGGATGATGCAATCCCAACCTCACGAAGACAAAGCCTCTGGATCCATTCTAAACAAATGTTCAGGGATGATGCAATCTTGATCCAGTTACGGGATGATCAGTCCCTCTCACTTTAGGACATAATGCCAAGGATGATGCAATCCTGATCCAGTTACGGGATGATTAGTCCCTCTCACTTTAGGACATAATGACAAGGATGATGCAATCATGATCCAATTACAAGATGATCAGTCCCTCTCACTTTAGGACATAATGCCAAGGATGATGAAATCCCGATCTAGTTACGGGATGATCAGTCCCTCTCACTTTAGGACATAATGCCAAGGGTGATGCAATATTGATCTAGTTATAGGATGATCAGTCCCTCTCACTTTAGGACATAATGCCAAGGATGATGCAATCATGTCTACATTCTCAGGGACAAAAGTCTCTGGATCACTTTAGGACTAAGGTCCAAGGAAGATACACTCCAACCACATTCTTAGGGACATAAGTCTCCGAATCACTTTAGGACTAAGGTCCAGGGAAGATGTAATCCCAACCATAGTTCCAATCCTTTTTCATACTAGATGTGACCTGGATCAAATCTAGGATTTACCACCATAGAGCCATTCCTTTTTCATACTGGATGTGACCTAGATCAAATCTAGGATTTACCAACACAACATAATCATCATCACATTCTTGGATACAAGAGTCTATGAATCCTTTTAGGACATGTGTCCAAGGATGACACAATCCTACTGCAACATCATCATCAACATCTTTCTTGGAGATAAGAGCCTATGGATCCCTTTAGGATATGTGTCCAAGGATGATACAATCCCACTGCAACATCATCATCAACATATTTCTCGGAGACAAGAGTCTACGAATCCCTTTAGTACATGTGTCCAGGGATGATACAATCCCACTGCAACATCATCATCAATATCAACACTGCTCCCCCTTTCGAGGAAGGTCCTTTCGAACCACACCAAGCTTGTCTAGGAAGTACTCAAACTTCACTCGAGACAGAGGCTTAGTCAACACATCAACAACTTGCTCATTGGTGCTCACATACTGGAGATTTATAGCTCCCTTCTGTACCATATCCCGTATGTAAACATACCAGATTTCTATGTGCTTTGACTTGTCATGGAACACTGGGTTCTCTGTAATCTTACACAACTCTGGTTGTCACATAGAATCACTGTGGTATCCAACTCCAAGTCAAATAGACCTAGCATCAACTTCCAAAGCCATATGGCCTCACAACTAGCAGAACAAGCTGCTATATACTATGCTTCAGTTGTGCTGAGAGAAACACTGGACTGCTTCTTGCTGAACCATGATATCATGGTAGATCCCAGACAATAACATCCACCTGAGGTGCTCTTCCTGTCTGAAACACTTCCAGCGCAATCTGCATCTGTATAACCATACAATATGTAGTCATGATCTCCAACATAGTATAGACCAAAGTATATCGTACCTTTCAGGTACCTCATCACATGCTTTGCAGCTACCAGGTGAACACGTCTAGACTTAACTAGATAATGTCTCAGGGTGTTCACAACAAAGCATATATATGGCCTGGTATTCGTCAGATACATCAAAGAACCAATCATTTGTTTGTAAACTGTAGAAACCACTGTCCATCATCCCATATCTCTACTTCACAATTTCCTTGGCTAAGGAAAAATCTCATCTGATCTCAGCCACATATCTAATCACAAGAATCATGCCAAGATTCTTTAAATCTAAGATCTACTCCCTCTGAAGTGGAGTTTTCTACATCTGAGTATTTTCCTCCCTCTATGACTGAACATCATTCACACTCTGGATTGAGTGATCTTCTACATATCTATTTGTTCCATCTCTCGCCAGATGGGCCTACTGATATGAGCCTCAAGATCACTCGAACTCTATGGTGAGTTCCTTCTTGCATCCATATGAGAGAAGCATGTCATATGTATATAGAAACCATATTCAACCTTGTAGCAAAGGTTGAAATCTGCATCACCCATGGTGATCATCAAGCTTGTCAATTGACTATCGATCCTGGGTACCTGTTGAACCTGTACAAAGCCTTCTTCAATCATGTGATTCTCTTTCAGATCTTGGGAGTTTTCTCGATATGCACTTCTTCTTCAATTACACCATTCAAGAGAACGGTATTGTCATCCATGGGTGTAATCTATCTCTGGAAGTGTGTCTAGCCATTGGAGAAAACATCTCATCATGATCCTCTCCCTCTTTCTAAGAGAATCCTATATCCATGAGCCTTGCTTTATACTTCTATAGTATGTTTGATTTGTAAGTCTTCTTGTTGAACAGTCATCACTTGTTCTTCGGAACAAGTGTTCATCATCCTTCTTTTGTAGATCATAGCACATGATCTTTCCTACAAATCAAATTCAATTACATGATTAGTAACACTTCATAATTATCAAATCATGTTGACATTTCAATGATAACCTATTATGCATACTGATATGATTCACATAGTTATGTAACTATCTTGACCAATACTTTAGCGCAACAGTTTTCCATATCCTGTATGCATACAGTGGCTATCTAGATTCCTTCCATCTCTACTAGAACATACTATCAAGAGTGTGCACAGCTCCGAGCATGTTAGCAAAGAGGTTTCATTCTAGACAATAAACAATGGAATGCTTGTCCAACTTACCCATCAGATGCATATTAGTAGTATACTGTTCAATGTTATATGAATGCTTACACTATGCATGATATATTTCCTAATTCTAGGAATACAAATATGCATACAACTATTACGAGCAATATCATTAACTATTCAAAGATTCAAGAAGTAATTCAAATAACAACTCAAATACTTATCTTTTATGTTTGTGTGGTTGCCTCCCTCTTGATCTCTATTTTCCCTTTATGATAGCATCATGATTATATGTCTTTGAATTTCTATCCATCCTCATAAGTAGAGATTCTATGTGATCAAATACTATGGATGAGCCTTTTTCTTCATGTCATCATGGTCATATCTTCTTGATCTAGAACTTGATTTGTCTTTCTTGATGTACCTTTCATGTTAGCAGACAACATCATCCTCATACAACACCACAAGTGCATTAGTACAATCATAAGTGCCATAACCCTAATCAATGAATGTATTCTATCATTCACATGCATTCATACTTTTACTAAGGTGATCAAACAAGTCTAAAATTAATCATGATTGTAATAACCTCAATAATATGAATACAAACATATCATGAACGTAATCATTAGATAAATGAAACAGATTTCAAAACATACCTGCATCTCCTCAAGTCATACCTGTTGAGATTGCTTGTAGTATTTTATATAAGGGTAAAACCCTAATCATCCAAGGTAGATCACTTGTAAACATCTTATATAGGTTCATGGTGCTAGGATGATAGAATATCAGTGCCATTTAAACCTCCTTCATTGATGCCCTATGAGTCTCCCAACCTTGCTAGGGTTTCTTCTTTCTTGGAAACCCTAATTTTCAATATCCTTCCTCCCACAACATTTTGATGGAAGATTAATATCTATAATGAATGGATTCCAAATCCATTTTCAAAGTTTCCAATGTTGCATCAGGTGTCTCCAACATTGTATCGGGTCATGCCATACCTAAAAAATTGAAAACCCTAAGTGAGAGCTTCTTCCTCCTCTTCTTTGATTTCCTCCGTTGAGATATTTCAGATGTGCCTTATTGTTTCTGGTGTATATCTGAAATTTTGGATCCTTAGGGTCTGAAACTTAGGCTTCTGGTATCTTGACCTATCATCTTTCCAACCCCATATATTTGAGCTTCGTTGGATTCTCCATGAGAGAGATATGCTAAATTTCCCAACATGACCTGTTTATGGGATGAAACAACATAGTGAACTTGCACGGCATGCCATGTGTCACTCTTTCAACTTCGGCCTCTGATACTCATACCTGTGAAACTAAAGTTTGTTCCCTAACTGTCACTTTTTATGGAATTCCATTTGGATCTTCCTATCCTGATATATGACCTTTTTCCCTAGGTCACCTGTTTATGGGATGAAACAACATAGCGAACTTGTACGACATTCCACGTGTCACTGTTTCAACTTCAGCCTCTGATACTTGGACATGTGAAACTACAGTCTGTTCCCTAACTTTCAATTTTTATGGAATTCCATTTGGAGCTTCCTAGACTGAGATATGACCTTTTTTCCCAGGTCACCTGTTTAGGGCTGCATTCTGGAAGAGGTAGAAACCCTAACTTGTACGGATAATATCTCACAAAGTACAACGAATCTGAGACTGAAAATAGGAAAAAAGGTACAGGAACATGTCATATTTGTCTTGTCCAAGTTTCAGATCTTGAAAATTTTCCAAAAGTGATTTATAGCGAAAGTTCCACGATGACTAGGTTTTTCTATACAAATCCCTAGCTTTCAAATTGTCGCAAGTGAAACAAGTGTCGTAAATGACATACATTTCCTTCCTTCGGGCTAGCTCTGATACCATGTTAAGATTCAATATGCTAAGATATCTAACATCAATATTCAATTCAACTTCACAACAATAGCATATACAGTATCAATGAGAGAATAACAAGCACAACATAAACACAAGAGACACACATTTATCCTAGGAAACCCTCATGGGGTGGAAAACCCAACAAAACTTCTTCAATATAGATGACCAAAAAGTACAAAGAGAAAATCCCCAAACAAGTGCTCCTTCTCCTTCGCAGATATATCTCTCTCTCCCCTATGCGCAATACACAAGTGAGTGTGTGTGTGAATGAATGAATAAATGAGAGAGCCTAGATCTCTATTTATACATTCACTTCTACTTTAATTTTACAACTTGACATGTTGGCCTCAACTAACTTTACCACTCAACTAATGTTGACTGGACTGACTCCTCCAGGGGACTTAAAAACCCCATTACATTCGACTCTAGGGGATCTATTGCCCCAACTTACATGGGAGGATTTACTTCATGACTCTATGATGACCAAACATCCTGATGGAGGAATAAAACATATCTGAATAAATTACAATAATAAAATACAATAGAATATTCTTCGAAGTTACAATATTTCAACAACATGTGATGAAACAATGAAATATATGAGATGTGCAAAGGAGTACCTTTACTTATCCAACCAAATATACGATACATTAGCAGTGAAGTACAACATTAATGAATATATCATCATCATCTTACATGGTATAACAGTAAAGATGGCATAATGGTAGAATCATCTCATCACTAATATCATATGAAGGTCCCAACAATAGTAAAAAATATACCATAATAATCTGGAATATGTCGACAGAATGAAAAAAGAATAAGTACTAATATGCCAATACAATATGAGGCATAACATGGCCTAAAGAGAAAAGAGGATTTGTGTGGTGATATTGCCATCCCTCTTAGTTTCCTCAAGGTTGCACTTGTGTTTAGAGTCTTCGTCACTTTGATAAGATTTTTAGTAATAGAAAGTACATGTTGGATATCATGGTTCCAAGCATGCAATGGTGGAGTGGTTCAAGGTCCCGTGGCTGAAGAGTGATGCATCAAGACCAATGTTGGAGAAGTGAATTACCTCAGTAGTGTGACATGTGATAGCCATTCATAAGGTTTCTAGTTGGTTGTGTTTGATGCCTTGAGAGACCTTAGATACATTGGCTAAGCAAAATTGGCATTTTTTCTTTTACCCCAATTCACCTTCTTATATTAGTATACCATCCTTGCTAATGTTACCAACCTCAAAGTCTAGTTTGGACCACTTTGCACACTGTCAAATATGTTATTTATGGTTAATATTATTGCCACTAGTTTCCTTGTATCAACATTTGATATATTTGACAAACTTGTCAAGCAAAAAGACCCTATTTCGACTTGTTGCTAAAATTTCTCAAGCATAAAAGTATGTGAGATAATTGGGAACCCTAATTCACCTTGGTTTTTCCACTAACGAAAAGAAACGAGTTCGCTGGCCTATATTTCAATAATTTTTTCCAATTTCTGCAAGTAAAAGGCCTCATAAATGGAAATTCCTATGGTTAAACTTTCCCAAGCAGAAAAGGATTTTGAATGCTTATGTCTACTTAACAACTTTTCCCAGCATGCTAAATTGTGCAACCTAATCATGCTACCTCCTGTTCTGGCTGTTTAACTTGACTTCATCCATGGAGGGTTGATGCTTTTACTCATCATTAGAAGTAATAAAAGAATGAGGAGAAGTTGTTATGGCCAAAGTTAAGAATATGAAGACATAATTTGGCCTATTCCTCTCACTGGAATTGTCACTCTCCAAAGGTAAGACACGAGGTTACCAAGGTAGCACACGGGGTTGAAAGTTTAATATACAGAGAAGAAACTTCATTTCAAGAAGTTCTTGGATCAACATCTACAGAAAATAATCATGAGATCTCATATTTCTATATATATATTATTTACTGCAACTTGTGAAGAAACATCATATTTCTAAAGGTTTGTTGTGAAATGCAGGTTAGACACCGAAATGAATGGAATTGTCAATGTATGAAAGCTGAGTACTAGTTATTTAAACATTTATCCAAAATGAAACAGAGAAGAAACTCCAAAATATTTCTATATATATTTTATTTACTGCAGTTTGTGAAGAAAATTTATAGAGAAGATACATCATATTTTAAAATGAAGGTTAGACACCAAAATGAATGGAAATGTAATATATGAAAGCTGAGTACTTAGTTATTTAAATATTTTTCCAAAATGTTGTTGAAAAATTAAACTTAATAAAAGATTGAGATCGACTGGAGCACCCAGATTTCTAAATATTTTTTAGAAACACAATTCATAATTAAACTAAATAGACAAAAACCATTGGATTTTTATCTTTAGAATGAATCTCATAGATTTAATTCAAGGAAAATGTAAATTAGAGTGGAGAAGCATGCAGATTTGTGATTGTTGCTTTATGATGCAATTCATGAATTGACGTCAGTGAATGAGCAAGTCATTATTTTTCTAGCTATTCTTTAAAATGCAAAGCTCGTGAATAAATTTGATGAAATTTTAATTAAAAGAGAAAAAACATGAACAAAACAAGGGACTACATTATGATAAAACTCTTAGTAGGTGAAGCTAAATTCTCGCAATTCTGATCCATACGTCAACTCTGTCGTAGAAGCCATCTCAGTCTTCATTTGTCTGTTGGTAGTTAGGATCGTAATTTTTGTATCAAATGCTCAGTGGCTTCCAGATGAAGCCACCTATTTGTTGCTTGTAACCGAAGTTTCTAGATTCCTCATATTATGGTGCAAGCCCCTTTTAAAAACTCTATAATTTTTCCTTGTATTCTGCCAATTTTGTTTTGGTGATGTGAATACCAAAAACATAACATTTTACCGTGTTCTTTAAATTTTGATCAGCGTTGTCCACGAGGCTAATTCTATTAAACCTTGGGATTTAACAAGAGATGGCTATTCCCGATTGGTAGCTCAAGTATGGGGCACACGAAGCTAGGGAAATTGAACTTGTGACCTTCCATTTACAACTTATCATTTTATTTTCTCATTTACCAATTGTTCTATCCCCGTGGGATTATATCTATTTAATATAATTATGGATAAAAAATATTACTAGTATTTAAGTTAATCATAGTCAACCATAGTAACATATGATCAACCATGGTCAACCATACCCAATTGAATTCAACCATGGACAAACATAATCTAACATGATTAATCGACCAACCATGGTTAATTATGCTCAACCATGGTTCCATGGTCAACAATACTTCTAGAGTCAACCATATTCAACCAAAATCACCCATAGTTAAACATGAGAAGTAATCCATGGTCAAATATCCCAAACTTTAATCAACTATCTTTAATCACTATGAAACATAGTTAACCAAAGTCAACCATGGAGAACCAGGTCAAACATGCTCAACCATGGTGAAACATACTTAACCAAAATCAACCATAAAGAAATATGGGCAAACATGCTCAACCATAGTGAAACATAGTTAACCATATTTCTTTGTAGTTGACATTCACCTCTAAAAATTTGTGAGCATTTTATTTCTATACTCTGTTCTTTTTTTAATTATATTCATTTTATTGACATTTTGTTATTTGAATTATTTACATTTTATTCTTAAAAAAAATCATTTTCTTGCTATTCATTCAAATCAAAGAAAATGATTACATACATCCTCCTTGTCTAACAAAGTAGAAATATCAAAATGAGCTTCCCATATTGTCCTGACTTACAAAATTCATATCCATATATTGTCTATACCATATTGTCAACATAAATCTTCAAATATAAGTATCCAAAGAAACACTAACATCCTTCAGTCAACCAAAAACAATTACTAGCAAGACTGTACTATCACAAAAAACATAACAATCATCCAAAACATATACTAACATAACAACATCATCACAACAAAATATATCAAACCACCCCATGGTTGAATCAAATAGTCAAAATAGTAGATCCCGTAGATACCACTGAGCCTTTAATGGTTTCTTAAAAAAAAACGTACCAAAAGGAAGATCCACAACAATCTTTGATAGGAAATCAACATCACTATTGAAGGTTCTATAGATATGTGACGGAATAATACTAAGAAATTATGTCAACAAAATCTGAATCCTTTTGTACCATTGATCCCATTGATCCAGATGCAACACCTATCAGTTTTACAATCCATTAGCCCTTACCTGGGAATCACCATATACCTATAATTGTATCATACCATTAACCTTAGCAAACTATAACACATCCATATTCTTGTTTACTCTCAATAACCTATATTATTAAAAACTAATAAATTAAAATAAATTTTTCATTATATAATTAAAACAAATATATCAAATTATTTTTAACACATTGTTATTAATATATTAATACTTATGATACATTAAAATATTATTTTAAATGTGATATATATATATATATATATATATATATATATATATATATATATATTCAGAGAAAAAAAACCATAAACTTGATATTTTTAGTGAGAAAATCAAAGTTACAGCCAGTGATCAAAATCATAGAGTCAAACCTTACATCCCATGATATAAATCCATGGGGAAGAAGACCAAATCATCAAGTCACCTAAAACAAAAAGGTGCTATAAGACGTTAACGTATGACAATAAACTGTAGCATAAGACCTTTAAAACATGTTCTAGACTCGCAAAATACAAACATAACTGATCAAAAAAAAAAGCCAAGTACGTCAAGCCATCCTCATAGTGCCTAGATCGACAACAATGTTGTCTAAAGATTCAACAAAATGCATAATACTATCCATAGGACCCATAGCCTCGTTGGAAAGTCGATCAACCTCCATATTTGCTTCCTGATAAATGTGCTCACAAGAGAGATGATCAAAAGAGACCATTAGGTGTTCTACTTCCCTAAGCCAAGGCTCCAACATCAAAACCTCAATTTTGTTCTTCTGATTGATCCAGTTGATAATAACCTGAGAGTCTCTGAATATGGACAAAGAAGAATAACCCCTCACATATGCAAACTAGAGGAGGCATCTAGGTGCTAAAAGCTATGCTTTAATGTTATCTCCTTTTCCAATGCCCATTTTTAAACGAATGACGTGGTTTCTACGCAAGTAGATAATCGCACTAGCTCCACAAAGGCCTAGTTTTGATGCTCCATCAAAACAACCGCAGATGATTTCGCTGTCAATAACTAGGTATCTGATTGGTCTTTGTTTCTTACATCTTGACACATTCAGATAGCCACTGTACAACCACGAGATCCTTTTAAAATCCTCATAAGCAGAAGGAGGGTTGTTTTCAAATAGGAGCTCATTCCTACTTCTCCAGATTGCACTGATCATAAAAAAAGGAAGAGATGTGTTATGAGTCGAGTTACGGGTCCACCGACGTAAGAAACCAATGAGGGAGTCACCACTCCAATCATCTATGAAATAAATCCCATGTTGTAATCCATTCCAGACATCTTTGGTAAAACTACAAAGAACAAAAAGATGATGGATTTCTTGACCGGTCGCCCTGCACAAAGGGCATACACCCGGTCCCTAAAAACCTCTCTTTTGCAAATTTGGCTAGGTGAGAATTTTGTCTTGAAAACAAAGCCATAAGAAGCACTTTAACTTTAACGGGATTTTCCAGCTCCACAACTTTTTGTACCACCATAAATGTTCAGGAGGAGAAGAAAATTATGGTAATATCAACTTGTAAACCTGTGCCACAATCAACCTCCCATTAGAATCAGGCCCATCCTAGACGAGTCTATCAGGGGAGTCCACTAAGGATATTCCCACAAGATAAAATTTTTCAATATAATTGTCCCAAACAGTAGCCCAACGAGCAGGAAGATCCAAGTCCTAGGCATTAAGCTAGTGTGGTTTAGTAGAGACAGAGCCCATATGATAAACTTGTGCAAGAACAACACATTTCCTTTCATGAAAAGCTTTAATTAGACTCGATGGGAGCAAGTAACAACCATCACAACCTATAAAAGGATCGATGCCAATGAAAAAATATGTGCAACTTCTCACCTTCTAATTGAGCCAAGGTCCAATATAATGAAAGGTTCTAATGATATTGCACCAAACAACCGAAGGTTGATGAAACTTGAGGACCGGTTTTCGAATCCACTGAAGCACCAAGAAAGAATTTAGATATTTCAAACGAATCACACGAATCCAAAGGCCTCCATCACCCAAAGCCCACCATAAACTTTTAGTCCTCATAGCCAAGTTAAAGCATTCAAGATTCTTCAAGCCCCATCCTCCATTTTCCTTGGGCCACGGAAAACTCTGCCACGAAGATAGATGGAACTTTCGCAAATGAGGTTTACTGGACCAGATGAAATGAAACAACTTGCTATGAATCCTGTTAATGATAGAGGAAGGCAATTTTCGCAAACCAAACCAGTACACTGGTAAACTCTGGATGACTGATTGAGCCAGAATGAGCTTTTCGCCAATGGAGAGCCAACAGAAGGCCCAATTTTTAATCCTTTGGTCAATTTTCTGGATTAACCATCTCCAATCCTCCACCCTGTAACAATTGTCTTTAAGGAAATACCCCAAGTATTTAAAACCAACGTCAAGTGAGTCAAACTTGAAATGAAAAAGAGTCTTCACCTCTTCCAAAACACCATCATCAATACAGTTAAACAAAAAACAAGACTTGTCAACACTGATGGCCATTCCAGAAGCTAAACAGAAAACATCAAATTTTTTCTTGTAAGCCAACCACTCATTCAAAGATGCCGCCCCAAAAATCAAGACATCGTCAACAAACAACAAATGCGTGATAGCTAGAGCCCGAGAGATGTTAATACCTTTAAGATTACGCTCCAATTTTGCTTCATTATTAAGCCAGCTCAGGCCTTCTATGGATAATATAAACAGTAGTGAAGATAACAAACATCCTTGCATGATTCCCCTGCTACTCAAGAAAACATCTGAAGGAGACCCATTAATCAACACAAAGAAATTAGAAGAAGATAAACAAGCCATAATCCATTGCACCACATTGACCGGCAAACCAATCTGAATGAGAATAAATCTGAGATAAGTCCAATCCAGTCAATCATACGTCTTTAACAGATCCACTTTCAGAATGAAAGCTTGTAAATCCTTAACTTTGACCGAGTGCAAGCACTCTTGAGCCACCCTGACATCATCGAGAATTTGCCGATTGAACAGAAAACCAAACTGTTCCAAAGAAATATGGTTAGCCAAGAAGGGCTTAAGGTGTAGAGAAATAACTTTAGAGATCAACTTATAAATGATATTGCAGAGCGAAATGGGTTGGAAATCATGGAAATTCTCCGGACGATCCCTCTTAGGAAGGAAAGCAAGAAAGGTAGAGTTAAGGCTTTTGGGAATGGTAGTCTTTCTTCTAGATTCCTCCACATCCAGGAGAATCTCATGCCCCATCAAGTCGAAGAAGTGCAAGAAAAACTCCACCATCCATCCGTCTGGCACAAGGATTTTTTCTTTGACAAAATAAGTTAGTACCTCCTTCAGTTCCTCTATGGGCACTGCTTCCCCAATATTAATGCCCTCATCTTCTGTGAGAAATCTCAGAAATAATCTCACAATTTTCAATTGTGCTTCTAAGTTGTTTACCTGGTCCTGATGATAATTAACCCTGAAATGATGCTCCGCTGCAAGATGAATGGAGGCCTGATCCGAACAAAGAGTACCATCCGCTTTTTTAATTTCCCGGATCGAATTCACATTCCTCCTTTGATTAGCTATATTTTGGACGAAACTAGTATTACACTCACCTTTTGCAATCCATAAAGTGTGACTCTTTAGTCTCCATGAGTTTTCATTTTGACAGATTAAGGCTTCTTTCCTCTTGAAGAGTTCCATCATATCTGCCTTCCAGTTCGAGGAAAAATAATCCCCTTCCACTGAGTCCTCCATCATTTTGAGTTTATCCTCAATAGAGCCCAAATCCTCAACAATATATTTCCTCTTAATACAATCCCAAGAAATCACCTCCACTCTAAGAGCAGATAGTTTTTACAACAATGAATGTAAATAAGGGGAAATGTAACACCCCTGGCCCAGATTAGGGTTGTTATTGTAACTTGAACATTTTGGCTATGAGTATGTACATAGTATGATAATATTTTAATACAAATACCAGTTGGCTACATGAGGAGCAATACGCTGAAGAGGAGATCTAGATATTAATCGAGGGTTGTGAGGGCGTAAGGTTGAACTATGTACCTTGTTACCTAAACCCTTGTTCTATAAACCTTATGATAAACCCAAAAGAAAAATTACTAAGCCATAAACTTAAATGGGGAATATTTAATAATTAAATATTATTGAATATTAATTATTGTTGAGATTAAGTGATTAATCTTGCTTAAGGATGAAGAGGTAACGTGTTCCTTTGGGGACAATTACGTGGGGGCCCAAAGGGGACACGAGGTTACCTCGGTGAGCCATGCGGAAGTGGGGCATGCTGGTGGGAGATCGTTGGGGGGGGGTCAAGGAGACGAACGACCGAGGGGCGGTTGAACGTCATTCTGGAGGATGCACGCAGAGGACACAGATGTACCGGGGGAGAACCAGTACTATGTCTGGAGGAACGAATGAGATGTGTGGAAAACTTGGGGAGGAATACCTGTGACGAACCTGAACCCAAGTTGTTGAGTTAAATTGTCTTGTCCATGAATTCCTTGGTTGCTTACACTAGTCGATTGGAAATTATGCATGAGACCCAGAGTGAATCCCGATGCTTGTAATGAAGTGTATTGCTGTGCGTTTTGGGAAGGAACTTATGTGGGTCAATTGCAGACTTGACAAGGAATTGGTTACCAAACTACTAATTTTTGAACGTTGTATCCCTGTTACTTCTACCTTTGACTTTGTGAGCAAGTTGAGGGGGTTGGTGAGACACTTTGGGTTAATGTCTGGATCTCGGCTCGGGGGTGAACTTGGGAGATGAAATAGTATAGGCTAAACAAGTTCTAAGGTTGGGTGGAGCGTGGCTCACATGCAGTCAATTGCCACATTCTTGTGAATTTCATATAAGTGTATCCGTGTATGAATTATAATGTTCATGTATGCTTGATAGGTTCAATTTGTGGAATGAATGTGTAATTAAAAGAAATCCATGAATAAGCTATGTTTAAGCCCGTATGGAATGATGTGTTATGAATGAGGTATTTTCCTACATAAGCTATCTGCAACATGAATTTTATATGTGAATGATGAATGGCTAAACTTCATTTGTGTAAGACGTGTTTTCTTATGTTGTCACAACCTCATTGATGGATGGATGGCTCCTGTATGTTCTTAGAATGATAGGCATAAACCTAGTTATGAAGTTCGAATGCCTGATTGAGAGTCTTTTGTATGAATAAGGCAGAGTAGTGTTGTGTTGTTTAACTCTGCAAGCTATCATATGTCTATTATGGGCACATATGGCATGCTTCTAGCTGCCTGTGTATGAATTATGCTTATGGGAAAATAATGAGAATAATGAAGTTGTTAATTAGATGCTTAATGGAAATTTTTAATTGCATGGTTTTACACTGTAATTATGTGTATGTGTAACGAGGGTACGTTACAAATTGGTATCAAAGTGTTGGTTGCAGCTCTCGGGCCTCTGGAATTGAATTTATTTTCTTAAAAAGAGATATATACATGTATTTGAATATATTTTGTAATTAATTTTTGGATTAATAATCATTGGTAATTTCAGATTGCTAGCATTATACATGAATAATCAGTCATTTGAATTTTAGACTGTCAGTAAAGATAAGCGAACGAAATTAAAGAGATGGAAAAGGATGATCCAGGTGGATATCGGTGGCAGCCCACCTCTTCCAACTGGCTCAAAACAATCTTCTGGCAATTTCGGTGAATTACTATTTTTAGCAGTTTTTCGGGTCCTGAACTTCCGGAGCCATTTTGAGGCCCTAAACGACATTTTTTGGCGATTTGTGGGACCAAATGGTTGCCAATGGCATACATTTGGGCCCAGTCGAAAGTTGTAAATCTCGGTTAGACCTTTCCAATGGGCTACCGAGCGCCCTAAACAGAGATCGTATGCAAAAGTTATGAGCCCGGGAAGTTGACTGTTCAACTAACCACCTTGGGGCCGCAAACTTTATGACGGTTCATCTTCTAGGGTTAGGTTTTTGGATGTTTGGGATTCTTTCCCTCATGCTTATGATAAATAGGCCCTTTCGGCCTCTCTTTGTATTCATCTTGGCACGAATGAGCATAGCGGCCACATCTCTTCTCAGAGATAGCTACCACCATTCCAACTATTATATTTTACAGTCTGTTCTATTTCCGCTATTTAATAGAATATGTGTTTACTGTATCACTGTGTTATTTGCAATATATCTTTGTATATGATTCTGTATATGCTATCTTTTGTTTCGTTCCCACATAAATCCGGATCAAAGGATCCAGTATTTTCTAATTTTGTTGAAGAAGTTGGTGAAGAAGAACAAGGTAATGAATCCAATGGTCACCAAAGCAGGTCAGGGACCCTGGATGTTGTGCAAAATTTGAGGAATTTGCAATTTGGAAACAATGTAATTTTACGAAGTTTGGAACAACATAACCAAATCAATCAACAATTATTGCAAAATTTGGCCCAGCTGCAAAATCAAATGCGTCGAGTGACTCCTAACAAGGGAAAAGGTGAAGAGTCCATGAACAGAGACATCCCTGACATGCATCACTATTCTCCATAAATAGATGCCAACATAAGGAAATTATATTTCCACCGTAAGACAAATAAAAGCTCCCATGGAAATAAGAAGAATCAGCAAGATAACTACCCTAGAAAGCAGCGAAAGAAAAAGCATGATGCGATGTTAGAAGGCGAGCTTAGGAAATTAAAACCTCCAACATTTGATGGAGAGAATTCAGGTGACGCTATAGAACTATGGCTTATGGAAATGGACAAGTATTTTCATTTACATGACTACTCAGAAAACCAAGAAGCACGGATTGCAATATATAATTTGCAAGGAAGGGCTTATAAATGGTGGAAGCATCTCAAACAAGTGCAAGAATTGGATGAGAAGCAGATTTATTGGAGGAAATTCCAAAGACTCTTCAAGAAAGAATCTCTATCACAACAGTACTATGATAAAAAGATACAAGAATTATTTGAGCATAAATTGGGAAACATGTCCATGGAAGACTATGAAAATAAATTCTTGGAGCTGCTGGGATATGTGGATTTTATCAAGGGTGAAAAGGTGAAGGTACAACGTTTTGTCAGTGGCTTGCCTGCGTATTATAAGGATAGATTGAATTACGATGAACCTCGCACCTTGAAGGATTGCTTCCAAAAGGCTAGGTGCTTGTATGAGAAAGGCCAGAATAGGTAGGAAGTGAGAAAGGTTTGTAAAGGTAAGCTAGAAGAGAAGCAAGATCAGAGAAGAAAGGGGTTTAAGCCTCTAGATACAAAGAAGGACACCTACTCTTCTTTTAAACCACCGATACCTAAAGAAGAATCCAAGATGGTTAATTCTCCAGGACAAAAGAAAGCAACCCAAGGTAAATGTTGGGGATGTGGTGGTGACCATTTATTAAGCAAATGTCCTGAAAGAAGAAATAAGGGAACCAATGTATATAATATGCAAGAAACTTCTACTGTTGGCTATGTTGCTAGAAGTGTTCCTCGCATCTATGCAACATTGGATAATCGCCAAGTTGATCATCAATCTTCTATGATCGATATTGAAGGTAAATTAAGTGATGTGCCTATTTCAATTTTAATTGATTTCAGAGCTTCTTATAGCTATATTAATACTAACTTGGTTGAAAGGTGTAAATTGATGACTCATAAGTTGTCTAAGTCTAGAATGGTTCAATTGGCAACTGGTATGAAGAGGAAGGTCACAGCTATGGTCAAAAGTTGTTGTTTTGAAATGAATGGAAACCAAACCTGTATAGATTTAGACATCCTTCCTCTTGGATCATATGATTTGTTGATAGGTATGGACTGGCTTGAGAAACACTTTGTTGTGTTGGACTGCCATAGTAAAGTCATTACATGTTTGAATGATGAGTGAAACCTTAATGTACAAATAAGAGGTATTCAAAGACCTATATCCTTAAGACAGATTTTAGTCTTCAGAATGAAGAAGTGCATTAGGAAAAGTTGTTAGTTGTATGTTATTCAGGTAGAAGAGTTGGTTAATGAAAAAGAATTAGGCTTGGATGAATATCCAGTATTGAAATAATTTGTTGATGTATTTCAGGAAGTTCCCAGGTTACCACCCAAGAGGGATATCAATTTCACAATCGATTTGGTGCCTGGATCTCTGCCAGCTTCAAAAGCACCATACATACTGGGTACTCCACATTTAAAATAATTGCAAATGCAACTTGAGGAGTTACTGAAGAAAGGGTATATACGACCTAGTATATCACCTTGGGGTGCTCGTGTTATCTTTGTAAGAAAGAAGGATGGCACACTTAGATTATGTGTGGACTACATGCAGTGAAA
This sequence comes from Larix kaempferi, assembly GCA_027924585.1. NCBI lineage: Eukaryota > Viridiplantae > Streptophyta > Pinopsida > Pinales > Pinaceae > Larix > Larix kaempferi. The sequence continues at coordinate 1,925,602 of BSBM01000612.1, read as the reverse complement.
CAAAGCCACAATTAAGAACAAGTATCCCCTACCTAGAATTGATGATCTTTTTTATTAGTTAAGAGGTGCAAGAATATTTTCTAAGATAGATTTGAGATATGGATATCACCAGATACGTATTAAGGATGAAGACATCTGTAAAATAGAATTTGAAAATGGCACAAGATTGTCAAAAGAGCTATGCAGATAAAAGAAGGACGCATAGAAAATTCCAGGTTGGGGACATGGTGTTCCTGAAGGTCAGAGGCAAGAAAAGTTCCTTACAGTTGGGAAACTGCAAGAAATTGGCCGCTAGATTTTATGGACCATTCGAAATCTTGAGCAGAGTGGGATCAATAGCTTACGAGCTAGCACTACCTCCCACCATCAAATACATAATTTGTTTCATATTTCATTTCTGAAAAAGTATGTTTATGATATTAATCATGTGCTTGATTGGTTTGTTCTTCAAGTGGAACCTGAAGGAGAAATGCAGGTTCAACCAATCTGCATATTGGATCGCAGAAGCAAGATAATCAGGAACAAAGTCATAGGATAGGTAAAGGTACAATGGACCCATTATAGTCCTGAGGAATCTACTTGGGAACCAGAAGATATAATGCGGGAAGAGTATCCACATTTATTTTGAAAATGTGTATATAATAAAACACTACGCCAATGAAATTTTGTATATGTTTTGATACAATGTTAATCATTGAGGACGATGAAGACTCTAAGGGGAGGGGAAATGTAACACCCCTGGCCCAAATTAGAGTTGTTATTGTAACTTGAACATTTTGGCTATGGGTATGTACATAGCATGATAATATTTTAATACAAATACCAGCTAGTTGCATGAGGAGCAATATGCTGAAGAGGAGATCCAGATATTAACCGAGGGTTGTGAGGGGGTAAGGTTGACCTATGTACCTTGTTCCCTAAACCCTTGTTCTATAAACCTTGCGATAAACCTAAAAGACACATTCCTAAGCCATAAACTTAAATGGGGAATATCTACTAATTAAATATTATTGAATATTAATTATTGTTGAGATTAAGTGATTAATCTTGCTTAAGGATGAAGAGGTAACGTATTCCTTTGGGGACAACCACGTGAGGGCCCAAAGGGGACATGGGGTTACCTCAGTGAGCCATGCGGAAGTGGGGCATGCTGGTGGGAGGCCGTGGGGGGGGTTAGGGAGACGAACGGATGGGGGGCGATTGAACGTTAGTCCAGAGGATGCACGCAGAGGACACCGATGTACGGGGGGAGAACCGGTACAGTGTTTGGGGGAATGAATGAGATGTGTGGAAAACCTGGGGAGGAATCCCTGTGATGAACCTGAACCTGAGTTGCTAAGTTAAACTGTCTTGGCCATGAATTCCTTGGTTGCTTACACTAGTCGATTAGAAATTATGCATGAGATCCAGAGGGAATCCCAACGCTTGCAGTGAAGTGTATCGATGTGTTTTTTGGGAAGGAACTCAGGTGGGTCAATTGCGGACTTGACAAGGAATTGGTTACCAAAATGCTAATTGTTGAACCTTGTATCCTTGTTACTTCTACCTTTGACTCTGTGGTGATTTGAGGAGGTTAGTGAGACACTTTGGGTTAATGTCTAGATCTTGGCTCGGGGGTGAATTTGGAGATGAAATAGTACAGGCTGGACAAGTTCTAAGGTTGGGTGGAGCGTGGCTCACATGCAGTCAGTTGCCACATTGTTGTGAGTTTCAGATAAGTGTATCTGTGTATGAACTATAATGTTCATGTATGCTTGATAGGTTCAATCCGTGGAATGAATGTGTAATTAAATGAAATCCATGAATAAGCTATTTTTAAGGCCTGTATAGAAAGATGTGCTATGAATGAGGTATTTTCCATTACATAAGCTATCTGCAGCATGAATTTTATATGTGAATGATGAATGGCTAAACTTCATTTGTGTAAGACATGTTTGCTTATGTTGTCACAACCTCATTGATGGATGGATGGCTCCTGTATGTTCTTAGAATGATAGGCATAAACCTGGTTATGAAGTTTGAATGCCTGATTGAGAATCTTTTGTATGAATAAGGCAGAGTTGTGTTGTGTTGTTTAACTCTGCAAGCTATGATATGTCTATTCCGGGCACAGATGGCATGCTTCTAGCTGCTAGTGTATGAATTATGCTTATGGGGAAATAATGAGAATAATGAAGCTGTTAATTAGATGCTTAATGGAAATTTTTAATTGCATGGTTTTACACTGTAATCATGTGTATGTGTAATGAGGGTACTTTACAGTGATGATCAATATGTGCCAAAATCACCCATTTATTTATGACCAACTTCCAGAAGGATTCCTATTCCATCCAAGTACTATTGAACTTGAAAGGATAAGCCACATTTGGAGCCTGAACCTCCAATTAAAGAAAAACCACCTTATGATCCGAGATACCAATGGGTGCACTCCACGATCTGAACCTGCTCCCCATGAAAACAGAAGAATCATGAACAAGAAACCGATTCGGTCACTTAGCCACACCGAACCTGCCAGTCCGGTCGTTGTTCCATGTTGGAACCAAATGAGACGGTTGAATGTCAATCAGGCCCAAAGAGTCAAAGTGATCTTTGAAGTAATGTGCTAAATGATCCTCAAGACAATCCGATCCCCAAATTTCATCAGAAGATAAGGTAAGGTTTAAATCTCCACCAACAACAAGTTTTCGGTCTTCAAGGGTGCTTCTATCAAAGACATTGTCCCAAAAACCTTGTCGATTACGGTATGGACCATAAATATTCAGAATGTTGTAAGCTTGATCCATCCCCCGAAAACGACCTTCTAACATTAAGCCTGGACAGGTTTTGAAAACCGCAAAATCAGCCAGGGTGGGATTCCACGCAGCAAGAAGACCACCTGGCATGCCAGCAGAGTCAAGCGCACAAAATTTCCAATTCGTTTGGATCTTCAAGAAGAACTCACATGCTTCGGAACCTAAATGCATGGTTTCCTGTAATAAAACAACACAAGGCTTGACAGAGTCTATAAGCCTTTTAAGGGATGGCTTTTTGTGATGGCTTCCAATACCTCTGATATTAAACGAAGCAATTATCATTGGGGAACAAAGGAGGGGCCTTCACTCACTCTAAGTGACCCATAATACCGACAAGAATTCAAAGCCAAGGTAATGGAAGATACACTAGTAAGTTTGGGATTGAATTGATTCCCCTCTTCAACACCACTGTGACTAGCCTCTTTAATCTTTTTCTTGTTTTGCTTTTTACGAGTGGTAAAATTTTCCCACCTGATAGAGCCAAAAGAAACCCCTAACCTAGGATCTTCCACAGACTCGGTGTCATCAAAATTAGGTAAAGGAATCATGTCCGGTTTCGGGGTACTTTGCAACAAGGGGTTCGACTCATTAGTGACAGGCTTAGCCAAGCGAGAAGAGTCGTCCGACGAGCCAAGATGAGGAGAAAGAACAACTGGGATGTATAATACCCAAGAGGGATTAATAAGTGGGGCATATTTGACAAGGGAATAAGAAAGGATAATACCCGACCCATCCCGCCGAACAAGGTCTCCCGAGGATGAATAAACAAAAGAACCATTAACCCTAGCATGTGCCGATGCTTCCCCAGGTAAGGGGGGAAACAAGGAACGTGGAGCCATGGAGGGATAAGGTCCCCTTCCACCAAAAGAAGAAGCATTTCCATCAGCCAAATAATTCATGATATCCTCTAAAGATATGGACTTCAACAACAACGGGAGAATTTTTTTGAAATTACCCAAAAAAACCTGTGCATAATCGGCGTCAAAAGGAATGGGCATCGAAATAGTTTGCAAAGAGTCTTCAGAAACTGAAAGGTCTTCCAAACCCCTATCATCTCCCACACTTGTGTCCTTGCACTCCTGCCGCAAATGAACAGTTTTGTGACAATTAAAGCACCGAAAAGGAACTCTCCAGTAGTCTAGTTGTTGTACAAATACCCCATGCTCCCAAATAACCTTGACTTCCTCAGGTATCCCATTAGATACATCAACTTCAATCAAAACCCTAGGGAATCTGTGCTCATTCGAAAGCAGGGTTCTTTCCTCTATAAGGATGAAGCGACCAATGGCATTGGCAATGCCCATGAAGGCATGAAAACTCCAATAGAAAAGAGGGTAACCCAGGAAGATGACCCAAAGATGCTGCCTCTTTAACTTCTCCTTTCTGGGTTCGAATGCAGAGTGCCACCTCATGAGAATCAACGAGCCCGTTCCTAACACCTAGAACCTGAACAAAATGGTTTGGAGCAAATCCTCAGAGAGAAAATGGAAATACAACCAACCATTCTCCAACATAATTACCCTAGGGACGTAATGGATCAAGGGCTTCCAACACTTTGAAATCCAATCCACCACCTCCACCCGGTTAAGCCGAAGGTATTCCATTTTTCCAATCAACGCCCTGGTGGACAAGTTATGGACCATGTCCATAGTCACATCTCTGTCGAGAATGAAACCCAGACTTTCATGCCTTCTCCACCTTTAAATACCTTTTATCCTTCGATTTTCGCTTATCCAAACCCCCTGACGGTCTAACGGTTTCCTGAGAGGGCCGAGAAGAAAGAGGTAGGGGAGTCTCTGCTGAAAAGGCCCTAGGAGCAGAACCATGCTTCACCCTCTCACGTCTAGAAGAGGGAGTCACACAGTGAGGAGAGTGGTAAACCACCGCACAATTAGGGTTGACCCAGACAAAGACCATGGGAACCGGGGAGCTACCTCCAGCTGTCATCCCTTCTTCCAGAAAAAAAATTCCAGGCAACAGAACGGACAAATAGGAACCCCCAAACAAGTACAGGGTAGAAAAAAAATACTGTGTATGTAGAAGAAACCACAACTAACAGAATCCAGAAAAAACGAAGACAAGACAAAACCCAAGAGAAAATGCAGGTTTACAAAACTATTCCCACTTATTCTTGCTTGGTTGGTACTGACCATTCATGATGAATGGATGACTCCAAGCCTGCATTGAATGACACTACATAGCCAAAGGGAAAGGGAAAGGCCAAAAACCATGAATAAAACCCTCAAGCAACAGGCAGATCGACCTCGACGCTCCCATCTCCAACCCCAGGTCCACAATATCTTTAATGGATATATATATATATATATATATATATGAAGGAATTGTATATCTCTCCTAACATATTACATAATAAAGTGAAATCTTTTTACACTATTTTATTGTACAAATATCAATCTAAATATTATAATGTCTGATAAAGTGAGAGATTTTTACAATAAGATAGTAATAAAGTGAAAGCTTTTTACAATATTTTCTTTTAATATAATCCTGTAACATTGAAAGTTTTTTACAATAAGATATTTTTATATTAAAAATACTAATCAAAATTTTATAATGAGAAATAATGAAAATAATGTGTCACATGAATACATGTTTCATTATTTATTTTAATTAAATTATAGTATATATGTATTGTTTTTATAAATCTATCTTCCTGGTAGGTATAGGAGAAGCCTAAACTTAACTTGAACAATCTTCCTAAGCAGAGATATGGATAGCATTGTCCATGTGTGCCTAGCTTTAGCTTTAGGGTGTCATTAATAAGTGAAGGGAGATTCATTTAGATTAGTATATTTGGATATCACTAAGAGCATTGTAGCTTTATGTATGGAGCCAAATCTTGATGGATACTTATATCACATGGCCTCTATTTAGCCTTATGAATGATGAAGAACATCATGGATATTGGGTATTTGGTATACTAAAAGGGGTTGAAACTGTCCTTATAAGTTATGGAGTAAAGACCTAAAACTAATTATGAAACATTAATGGTCAAAAACCAAGAGACATCTTGCAAAAAAACAAGTTATTTCACCTAGAGTGGTGAATAAGGTAATGAGTCTAGTGAATAAGGTAATGAGTCTACTCATATTAGTAGATAGCAACCATTCATAGGTTCCCCCCTCCCCCCACACACATCATTTTCTATTGATAATATTGTGCTTAGATCCATCTTAATTTTGATGAAGGATCATATCTTTCAAAATATTTTTTAGAGTGCAAAATTTGACCTCAAAGATTTTCACCTACATGGATTTGATATCTCTAAACTTTTGATAGATTCAAAGTTAAAATGAATCTAAGTTGATTTTAATCATAAAGATCAAGATGAATAGTATTAAAGTAATGATGGCGACCAAGGTTAAGAAAGTAAAAAGATGCATATAATAAATCAAATAGATTAGGTGAATAGTATTAAAGTAATGATGTCCATGAAAGATAAGAAAATAAGAAAATATATATAATAAATCAAATAGATTAGGTAGTGACCAATTTCACTTTATTGTTTTGCATTATTACTAGCTCGCGCATTCTATATAAGCTTTGTATTATACTAGCGTTACTAGTTAACTAGCTAGATATGATTTCTACTCGACTGGCTAAATACTAGCAATAAGATAAGAATAGTGAGAAGATATAATACTAACAATAAAATAAGAATACTAGCTTAGTTGGAAATAAATACCAGTAGTGGTGAGTCTTCCTTGTTAATGTGTGTTGTTTTAGGTGTGCTTCAAGGCTAGAGGTAGCAGCTACTCAGGAAAAGTGACAAAGTTTGGGAAAGTGCCAATGGTGTTTTCTTATGCTGAGTCTGGTTCAAATCATGATGATAGTGACAATGGTCAAACCACTGGGTTGCAAAGACGAAGACCATACTCCTTACTTTGGAAAGAATAGTAGGTAAACTATTGATTTGCATTATTCACTTAATTTCCCCAATAAAAACATTGTAGACACAATTTTGTTAAAAAAAAAAAAACTATTATCTTTTAAAAAACTTTAAAATATAAATAATACAATGAAATCAATACACTAGTCATTTAAATAACAATGTGTCCCATTATAAATTTGATATCGTACATATCGCAATACATAGAATCTCACTGTACCAAGATAGCGAACAATCACCCAATTCAATAAACACAGAATCCAAGATGATAATCCTCAAGCTAAACAGTCAATAATCTGTCTTCCATTCACCGACCACTGCAAAAATGTACACTCGGAGATCGGGTTAAAAGAAAAACTCGTCCATCTGAAAAGTGTGATAACTGGAACGAGCCCAATTCAATTTCTGTGTTAAATCTGGTTAAATTCCGAATCTTGTGCTAAATCTATTCCTCATGATCACCCGTAATGATTTACCTCTATCGAATTTGAAATCGAACCCACTCTGTTTTACGAAGGATTTGCTATTTTAATCATTGTTTCGACTACTTTAGAAAACGTGACCGTCGGCCTTACCTTTAGTGGATTAATTTAACATTTGTATTGCTTCATGTATATGTAGCTAGGTTGGAAGTATCAATTGTTCTAGTTGTTGTTAAACTACTAACTGGAGTATAAACCTCAGTACGATTATCGTATGAATTTTCTTCTTTAATTAATTTGGGACCTACAATCGCCGATCACTAGCAATTTACCCATGCGGCTTACCCATGAACTGTGTGTTATCCTTTGGATGCGAACTGTATTTTCAGCTTGGTTGATTTCTGAAAATAATTCAATTGCACTCTGTATCCTCCTGCGAACCATGTCCTTCTATTTCGCGAAATCATAAACCCGGTAGTTGATATTTCAATGTTCCTTTAATCATGCAATTGGTTTATTGTAACAACAATATACAACTGCGTAGTTCCCAGTTGGTGCAGCAGTTAACAACCTGTTTAGAATTAATACTGTGGGTTAAAACCCCAATCGTTTAGACGGATACTGTCTACTACGTGTTTTATTTCTCAGGCAAGTATACGTAAATGGTGCACTGATGTGTCTTCCATCGTTCGGCGTTATGGCGCAATTGTAGCTTTTAAATTGCATAATCCGCAGACCCCTAAGAAGAGAAACCATCCATCTTAATCAATCGACAACTGGTGAGTAGTTTTTATATTAATTTTTATTGATGAATGTCAGAGGTTATACAAAATATCAAATATTTTGATATAGATTTAAGTTTAAGATTTATCTATTTGTTTTAATTTTTATGTAAAATTTAAAATTAATTATATATATATATATATATATATATATATATATATATATTCATATTCGTTTTCTTTATTTATTTTTATTTTATTCTTGACATAATCATTTGTATTAAACTATAAAACACTTAACATTTCTCAATGATCAATTGATATCTTATTAAAAATGAAGACTCTTTAGCCTCCATTCACTTTTATTCCAACCTAAGTAAATATGGTTTAAACTAGTAAGCAGTGGAACCCTCGTGAGCTATCCAAGCTTGAAACCAGACTCAATATACTTTACACTTCATCTGCAACAGCCAGAGCTACCGAAGCTACTGTTACAAAATTTAATTTCTAGGCATCGACTTTTATAACTATTAGATCCACTGCATTCATGTCCATCTGTTTGGTCTGAGAAAGTTCCACTGCATTCATGCCCACCTGTTTGGTTTGACATTACTACATGAGGGGTTGTTTTAAGACATATGTTTGAGACAATAATCACAAAATGTCTCTAACCTATTCACTTTTTTTATTTTCAAAAATATATCTTTTACTTTTGTCGCAAGGACGACAAGTTAAAGGCGGGAAGGAAAAGAGACTCTATGTTAAGCAAAAAATGGGGATTTGGCTCATTCATGCATCTTCCCTGCAAATATTGGGGGTTTTGTTCATTAACGGATCTGCCTAGCAAATATTGGGGGTTTTGCTCATTAACGCATTTGCCCATGGATTCGACAGCCCGAGGTTGTTCCCTTAAGCCCAATGCGTAGCGCAGGGTTTTCCCACTTGCACATTATCAAAGTCATGGATTCAATGGACTAGGGAATTTTTCACCTGCATCCTGCATCATCACGATCTCCATACCAAATCATCAAGCAACCACTTTCTCAATCATGGATGTCCAACAGGAGCTCATGAGTTCGAGAGTTCTGGTGGTGGACTCTGACAAATCATGGGATATCATCTTAGGCCAAGCCCGAGAGCAAGCCTGTCCGGTTAGTCACTATGTCTGTTGAATCCAACTTATGATTTCATCATTTTTATTGTTGCAGGTTTCTGTATATCTCTGCTCTGTATTATTGTTTTCGTTCCGGATACCTTGCTGAAGAACCCAGATTGTTCTTTCTGTTAAATGTTTAGATCTCTTTTATATAATAAAGATTTGGGGCCATTGCAGGTTGCAGTGCACTTTACTGCAGACTGGTGCACACCCTCGAAATACATGGCGGGGTTCTTCGAGAATCTGGTGTTGAAGTATCAAGACATCCTGTTTCTATTAGTCGATGTGGATGAAGTTAAAGGAATTAAAGATAAAATGGATGTGAAGGCGATGCCCACTTTCTTATTAATGAAAGACGATTTTCAGATCGACAAAATAGTGGGAGCCAATGCTGAAGAACTGCAAAAAAGGGTTGTCGTCTTTGCTCAGATGGTGCACCAATCCACCCAACAAGACCCAGCCGAAGCCGAAGCCTAATAAATTTGTTTTTCATGATGTTTGCAGAGAAAATTGCCAGCTTGGATCATCCTTATTAGCAAGCACGAGCTACGAGCAATCAGAGACCTAGGTAGGGATGAAATAATCATCCTATGCCTAGCAAGAAAATCAAGCGCTCGGCAAGTTAAGACACCGAACATTTTGTTCCATGACTCCTTCAATGGTACAGACGGAGATCGTGAAGGAGGTAAAGCTTCCGCTTCAATTCCACCTTTAGCGTGGATTCGATTCACCCGAAAATAGTTCCTACGCCCATGCCAAGGATGAGAACTTTATACAACCGACAGGAAAACAGATCAACAAACGGTCCCATATCTGCTGGTAGGGAAAAGGTGGAGTACTCGACTTGCAATTTATCACGGTGACCGAGCATACTTCTGTCGTCATTATTCCATTGATTGTAATTTTTTATTGTGTACGGAGTTGTTAATCTGTTTTTTTTTCCATGTCTCTTTTTTTTGCAAAGGGGAGGAAATGCCATTAGTTTTCTCAAGGACCTAGTAGCCCTGGATACCTAGACATTTCAGGTATATTGTAAACCTTTATACTCTTCCCTTATTTATTTCAGTTCCTTCATTTTGATAGCCATAAATTGACATTTGTTTCCTTGGCAATGTCTGCGAGTCGGTGGTCTTTGTATGGCGGATAGAATAGGGTAGTTCCGCGAGACTTGGTGAGTGTTTAAACTTTGGCTTCTTTCGTCTTCCACTTTAATTCTTGTCAATCCCTATCACATCTCTGTACTGAGCGATTTTTTGTTGCAGTTACACGGTCCCAAATCCAATAGCAAGAACCTGGCTACTCCAAATGTCTCGACCATGGAACATTTTCAGGTACGGTCTCCTGGTGTCAGCTATCCAGCTTGAAATAGGGAAATGGTATGGTGTGCCGTGGAAGAAGAAGTCTGCAATCACCATTAAAATATATAATATATAGGTATAATATAGTACAGTATAGCATATGCACATATTCTATGGGCATTTAAATGAAGAATCCATATGTATGTTTCCTAACTCGATGATGGCTCTTAACCCCATCTCCCACCCCAGCTATTGGCATTGAAATGGGGTAGTGAAGTGAGGAAATGCAAATGTAGCGACCTACCCCTCATTAAGTCATCAATTCCACGATTAATAGTTCCTAATCAGGTGGATATTTATTGATCAATAATATAAAGAGTTCCCAGTTTGACCAATCCACTATAGAGGATATGCCTGATCATCTTGATCGATATCAATAGTTTTCAGTATTATAAACCCCTACTACAGATTGCGGCCCCATCGGGAAAGATAACATTTATTTTAAATGATTGGTGATAATATATATGGTGGAATGATTCCTTATTTCAGAGTGATTTGATGATGTGTTTATGGGTGTTCGGGTGGGTGTAAAGTCCTTATATTATCTGGTGGATGGATGACTAGTGCTTAAATCTTAGTAAAAATGCCTAAAAAGGGTGTCCATGAGGAAATCCCCAGTGGGGTTCTTCCCTTTGGGGAGGGTTTCTACCCTTCTTTTATTTTTCTTTTGTTCTTTGAGTTAAATTTTGGGCTTGGACCTCTTTGTTAAATTTCCACATCATGGTAATATATTAAACCGAGAAGGGTTTTTCCCTTTCCAGGGTCCTCAACATCAATGTATTATGATCCTTTGCATTCGCTTTCAACTGGGTTGTATAACATTATAACAAATTTCTCATCCTACCTGCTTATTACATAAGTGGTTATATATGTACTCAGACTGTTATGCAATTCTTTCTAATGTCTTCTAGTGATTGTGGCTTAAAGTTTTAATTTTTCAATATTATTCATGTTACACAGGCCTCGACCTTCGACCTTAATTGCCTCCATACCTCCTATATTTCTTATTTAAAACTAGTATTGTATATTGGGTCATTTAACCAATAGCATTGTTGGAAAATGATGCAGTCATTTGCAGTATGAGGAGGCTTAGCCATGGCCTATCCTATGGCTTCGTAGTTATGTAGTACATGGTCCCCCATGTGAAAAGACTACCCACGACCTCTACCCATGACCTCGTGTGTCATGACGGTGTACAAATGAGGGATTGGATCCTTTCATAATGCCCTCATGTTTGGCCTGTGCACTTGTGATGCTATTCCCTCCACGACAGAGCGAGATTCCATGAAAGCCTACATGCATAAGTCCCCTTCTTGCATGTCTGCTATCTCTTTTATTTACATGATTGCATAGAAAATACAATTCGTCTACTTCCCCAAGCGTTGATAATCTTAGAAATTGTCATGGAACGAATCATCGCTGTCAACCCTTAGCAATTCATTTAATCCGATGAACATGTTTATGTTCTTCTTTTTACCTGTGGATCGGTCTTGATATTTCCTTCTACACGCAAATAGTTCTAACAGTTGGTAATGTTCTACACTAGATCCTAGATATATGCATTTTTACTTGTGTCAATTGTTCCCTATTTTTTTTAATGAGGTATCTACCTCTCCTCTTGAATTTCGGGTCAGGTCTGATGAGATCGATTCATTTTCCTGTAATTATAGACGACCGAGACTAACTCTAATTTCATTGCATGGGAACACGCCTCACTAGAGATTTGATCTATGACTAGAATCTCCTTGCTTGGGTATCGATCTACACCTTAGGAGCTCGAATCTCTTATATAGGTGCTTATGATATGCTAAGCATGGTATACATATTGATTATGCATGCGGTCTACTTGAATTTACTCAAGGTCAACTTGATATGAGCTTACCTTGACCTCTTTTAGATTCAAGAGGGAGGGTCATCCATACATGTAGTGTGTTTATATATAGATAAAGAGGGAAGGTCATTCATACATGTCGCGTGTATCTATATCCATCTTTCATTTGTACTCAATTAGAGAGGATGTTGTGCTTATCAATGTAATGATATTCATATACCCGTTTCAATGGTTAACACATTCATAGAATCAATATAAAGTCTTTCAACCAGATGCATAGGAACTTAGTTACCTCCGGCATAAATAAATAAAAATCACTAGTTCTCCAATGGTATTTGTGAGTTGTAGAGATATTGAAATATTATTTTTATGGTGTGTTTAAAACTTTATTATGCAGACATTGTCTTATTTTTATAATGTTTTGGTATTAATTCAGATCTGCATTTTATATGCAAGTGATCTCTGATTGGTAGTCCACTACACCTAGGTACTAGGTGTATTTTAATAACCAACATACTTTTTATTTTCTTTTATATATCTTTGTTTACAAAATTGATGATATTTATTATATAAACAAAGATTTTATATAAACAAAGATGTTCTATTATAAAAAAATAAGATACTTCATCTCAATATGCCTACAAAGATTTTTAAAAAGTTAGCAAATAATTTTGTAAAATTTTAAATTTAGAATCCAAAAATTATAAACTAAATATCATAATACAAAATAAAATCAGTTTTAAGAACATATATACCACTATTGTAATATATATATATATATATATATATATATATAATAATTAAATTATTAAATAATCTTGTCTTCTATGAGTGCAAGAAGTATGTGGAAGTACATTGCCACTGTATTCAACCAACCATTGGTGGAGTGGAGAGACCGACTTACAGTATTTTGGAACACAAGAGCAGACCGTAAATTTTCTCATCAAGCCTGTCGGTCCAGATGTTTTTATCAATTCAAAAATAAGCTTGTTGTGTATTCCAATATGACTTTTAAGGGAAGCTGTTCGAGTAAATATTTTATAATGTTAACATTTTACTTAGGATTTTGTTTAAGAGTACTTTGTTACAAGGTCACTTTATAATGTACTAATATAATGTCAAGTCATAATAATGACTTAAGTTAGGTCATATAATTAAATAATTGGAATTATGAATTGGAGGTTACATAATGTGTTATAGCATACATCTATCTTCTCATGATCCAATATGCATGTCTTATGAGGTTAGATCATGAGGAGATATATGTAGTTCAACAAAAATAAAAAGTAGTTTTATTTTTATTTTTTCAAATTTTAGTACAAGGACATAAGACAATACTTTTATCAATACAAATATGGTAAAGGTGTATTAGTTTATTATGGAATTATTTATCTAACATTATCATTAGGTAGAAATGATACTAAGTCTCTTACACGCATATTTGGCATATTCATGTCATTTACTAATGAAGATTATTACTAATTAGTAATAATAATTGCTACTCTTTAGGTTATTTGTTCCTTAGGGTCTTTCAAACTCTGGAACAACATATTCACCCCTTGAGGGCCTTGCAATGCCTTACTATCATGAAGTATTTACCCCTTGATTTGTCAATCCTTTAAAGGAGTGTCTTGATTAATCCTTATGTAATGAAGAAGATGTTTCTCTTTGATCCTATTCTACTAATTTCAAATCTATCATGTGTATCTCTATAATAAATTATAATTGTATACATCTGCACATACTGCTATTTTACTAATTTCAAATCTATCATTTGTATCTCTATAGTAAATTGTAATTGTATACATCTACACATGCTGCAAAACTCAAGCATCTCAATAGAGTCATAGAGCATGCATGTGCATTGCATGGTCAAAGATAGGAGTGAATATAAGCATCGAACTTGAAGTTTAGAGAACTCATTTTGTTATGTTATTTTATTCTTCAGGCATTTTCTCGAATAGAGAATCATTACTTCAAGCATAAGGGGTTCTTTCCTACAGATTCATTTTTTATTTTTTAATTACAATGTAGACAAGATGAGACATATTCCTGCCACAATTGCGTAGGTAAGGCTTTACTTTGAACAGTTTGTAGTCATGTAGAGCTGAGTTTTATTGATTTCTATGGAATTTCAAAATCCATTCTCATGTCTTTGAGATCATTGGGTGTTTTATCATGTATTGTACTTTCAATATGACAAACGATTCAATAAATATTTTCATGTGCAAATAATCAATTTGTTTTCCACAAGCACAAGCATTTAGATGGCAATATAAAGTTCAAGTTATTTTTTCAGATCAACTCAAACTTGTGGTTTGATAATCTATATGGTCATTTAATACACCAGAGTGAAGCTTTAGTGAATAAACTAAAAATCTAATTAAATACCATGTGTAATGATTTTCCAAGTAAAATCTCATTTCAAAATTTGTAAGTAACCAAGGAAAGTGAATATCCTACTACCGCAAATTGTTTTGTTTGCAACGTTTTACATAAACAAATGGTAGAACATGCAAAGCAGCTTTATGAAAACATACAAGGCTGAGAAGCAAAGGTTGAAATAGTCTAAAACTCTAAATGACCAGCAGTTTAGATTATGTTATATGGATTTATGAGAAATACCAAAGAGGAAAAAATATCTAGAAATCCAACTGGATGAAGATATTCTCTAGCTGAATGATATACAAAAGGGTTTTTGGGAAAGCAAAGGATGCAGATGACCTACAGATCGATATTTTAAAGTAGGGAGAGGAGAAGATACTATAAAACATAATACTACGTGTAACACTAGCAACACTCTCTTTTATTGCACGTGTGATTTTAGTTTATCAATGCACATACAAAACCGGAGATGTAAAGTGATCTCTCAAACCACGGAACAATAATGATAAAACTTTTTCATGGGAAAAGTATATTTATGAATAGTAAAATATAAAAAAAATATCAGAGGAAAGTCCAAGAAGTTGAACCATAGGGATGCTTTAGAGCAAAGATTTTTATCAATGGATCACTGTGTGTCTCTGAATGAAACACAACAAAAAAGGTACGGGAAATAAAAGGTAAAGTGCGGTGTTGTTGCTTTGTGGGTTTCAAAACATCATTAAGTCTTAAGATTCAACCTTTGAGAAAGGTTAGAGGAATTAGGAATTTCAAGGATTTATAGAGGAGGATATGCAAACCAGTTTTGCAAACATCAACTTCAATAAAAAATCGTCGAGGTTCTTGACCTTCGAACATTGGAAACATCTAGGGGAATTGGAAAACTGCGACAAGCATTAAATAATACAAAATTAATTCATTTTTTTAATATTTTTAAATATAAAGTAACAAGTGTTAAATTTTGGTTAGGGTTAGAGTTTGATGCATAGAATTCAAAAATTCATATATTTTAAAGCAAAAATTAAATTCAACAAACTAGTACTTAAAGATAAATAGTACATCAGTAAATAAACAGTACAACATAATTTTAATCTCATCATATTTAACACTACCAAGTGGATCTTTGTGTTAAAGCAATATTTAGTAACATGTAATCAAAAGTACTAATAACACATTTAATTCATAATACGAACAAGTTAAGGGCACTTACCTGGAGTATGGGACCCTTCCTATCTTATACTCAGAAGAATTAACTTTCAAAAAAGATTGAGCCTCGCAAAGGCTAGTCAAACACAAGGAACCAACTGACCCTAACTTAGAGGGTAAGTACAAACCAAAGAGAGAGATGAAAGGTTGAGCTACAGTCAAGTAGTGATGGTCAATGACAGTCAAAACACTATGGCAATACTACACAAGACTCAACAAAACAAATTTGATATAGATCTAAACACAGTTAAGTCTAAACAAATAGGTTTGACCACAAACTAGGTCTAAGAACAAAGTGTAAGTCTCAGCAATAGATCTGTCCCTTAAAGGATCTCAGCACTATGGATCAGAACTTAATATGATCTTAGCATAAATATCGGTAGATCTGATATATGACTGTCAACAATAGGGTGCAGCCAAACCAATAAACAACTTAGCAGGTGAGATCATGTTTATAGGGGCCACAACCTTCATACATATGCTCTCAGCAGATTGAAATAGATCCACATTAGGAAGATCGAGCATCATAATAGGTAGAACTAGCCCTTCATCGGTCAGATCGGACCCCTAGGCAAGTTACAATAAGCAGATTGGACCTCATCAACAGTTCAACAGGAAGATCAAGTTTGGATCTTTTGGTGCACAATGAGTAGTGTTTATGCTCACATAGAAGGCTTCAATATTGACTTATAAAGTACTTAGTCATGGCTGGGTGCTTGAAGTTGGAATTTTAATAAAAACATAGTCAATGTTCATTCAATTAGCTCTTGGTAGATTTAACTTTCACCTATATAATCAGATATGCTATGTTGAACACTGAAAGACTTGAAGTTCTTCATTAGGTTCTTCCACCTTTCCCTGTCTAGATCATTTACGTTAGTGGAAGATGTCTTGAAATTCCTCATAAAGTACTACTCATTGTAAATTTTTCTTTGTGGGTGCAGTTGTATATCAATTTTTCTTGTCAATAAATATTACAAGATGTTGTTGAGTCAATGCAACAATGCAATTATGTTGAGCGAGCTCTGACTTGACGTTTTCAAATAATAAATGATGTTGTTGTAAGGGAAGGAAGTAGATAGATCACAATCAAAACTTGTAGATGGTGTATCAAATATTTTCAAGCAGAGCCCCAAAAATGTGTTTTTAACATAATGAAAAAGCATAACGAAATGTGCATGTCATGCTCTTGGAACTTATTTTTGTCATTTATATGGTCGTGGTGAGGGGATAAGCTCATAAAAAATCAGAATAAAATGGAAATAGGTATTTATTAATGATTACTAATAATGAATCAGGTTTATGGCACTGTAATGAAAAACATATAATACCAATTGTCAGTGATATTGTTGAGCATCTCCTATGTAATGTGATAGAAAAGGATAAATAAGAAATATTACTATGCGAATATCCTTACTCTTCAGCTTGCCAAGTCATACTCAAGTCTGAGTTGTGTGACTTTGATTTCATTGCGATAAGGGTCCAACGCTCTCTACCTTGTGGTGGGACGATATGTAACTCATTATGGGTTAAAGGTTCCCCTCTTCTAAACGCTATTAATGAGTTGGCAGCCCCATTAGGGAGTTGTACAATAGAAAAAAATGCTGGTTGGGCCCAGATTGGGCAGTTTGGCTAAATAGGGTAAGTCAGGCAGGAGGGTAAGTCTTGAACCATATGTATCTCAAGCAATATATGAAATATGAATCATTATCCCTTGAATTATCATGGTTTCTAGGTAACAATATGGCTATTCGCAATGAGGACATTTATGCACTAAGCTGGTTGAAACATCCATAAGGTTTGAAAAATCATGGTTTGGGCACAACACTACTGTTTTCAAGTTTAAGAGTAGTTGTTAACTATGGAGAAAGTGGAATTGTTGGAGTGTTGAGTATAGCAATTGGCTATGATAATGGAATCTATCAACGATATTTATGGTGGGCGATATATATCATTCATTCATGATACTAATGGATTAACACTACTATAACACTAGTATAGGAGAGAGCGACCTCCTATAACTGTTTTGGTCATAAACAACCATGGAGGTGTAATTTTTAGTCTTCTTCCCATTGCGGATACAACACCTACAACCATTTTTAGAAATTTCTTTTCAACACTACATGATGTGTCAATAAGTAATATGTGCCTTGCATACAGGTTTAAGCATATGCTTTTACAAACAGAGCAAGAGATTCAGAGTGCATTGCTTATGTCTCAAGAAAGACCACTTGATTGGGTGATTGAAATAGAGAGTCATGTAGAAGATAATACGTCATATCATAGAGTTCTACAATAGTTTGCCATAATGCTATGAATCATGCTTTCAATATACTTTCAAACTATTCTCAAAGTACTAGTTTGGAAAGTGTTACTTCTCAATTTTCTAATATCAAATTAAAATATTAACGTTACAGAATTCCACTCAATGCTCTGTCCACAACAATTAGTGAGAAAAATCATACTCAACAAGATTATAGGGATGGCTTTATTTTGACCCTATTTCTTGATAATGGGAAAGGAGGATGTGGTGAAATGATCAAATAACCCCTGAAGGTGTGGCATCCCACATGATTTCTAGTAATTTTTTATAACCACTCCAACACTTCAACTGGTGCTCAATTATGCGAAAAATTTCAAACATTTTATTTAGTAGCATTGTAAACATTGTTAATGGTCAGCCATCATCATGTATGGTGAAGTTGGTATTTTTAAATTTTTTGTTGCAGAGGATGATTTTGAACATTCATATAGATTCATTTACCAATCCTCAACATCTCAACATTATGCCATACATTTTTGAGTCATGGTTGATAACGACCAGATGTAATTCCTTGCAATTTCATAATTCTTTCTTAAAGATTATGGTATGAGTGAGATAGATCTGTCAGGTATCTTCAAAAAAAGACCACCCCTTTTGAGATGCAGATCCACTCAAACAACCAGAGAAGTTGTTGATATCTTGAGAGGTTCGGGATTCTCAGAAGAGATGGTTAGGAAGATCATAACCATATCCCTAGGAGTCCTTACTCTCGAAGATGACAAGCAGTTGAAGTCCAAGATTGATATCTTTAAGACATTAGTCATTACTGGAAAAGACGTGGGAAACCTCTTATCCAAAGGACCTAGATTGCTTGGTAGTAGTCTGACCAAAAATACGAGTATCGACATCTAATATATTCAAATACTATGGGAATCAAAGGCCTCTATCTCCAGGGCTTGGAAAAATGCATTTCGTCTTTTGATATATAGGGATGGACCTCAAATGTGGGAAAGGAGAATGATGCATTTGTAAAGTTTTGACATCCTCAAAGATGAGATTAAGGATCTTGTTTGGAAAACCCAAGGGTACTAGATATTTCTATGGAAACAATCCAAAAGAACATGGACTTCTTGGTATACATTGCTAAGTTTTCAGTAAAATGTGCAATGCATCCTTTTGAGCGTCTTCCTAGTCTAGCTCCTACCTTTCAATTAGGTAATATAAAGTTCCTCGACAAGTATGTTAAATGCAGTCATGATGCCACAAAGTTATTTGAAATTTACAGTGGCAAGTCTGTCTATCTTGACATGAGATTCTTATCAAGTATGTCCTTTCAGGACCTTGAGCTATGTTGAGGTAAGGAATTTTAAGACCTCCTATGTCATTTGTAATGTAACCAAGAACAAATAACCTATTGGAATTCATTAGGTAACATTAATAACTAGTACATGCTATGGGAAAAGTTTTGGTCCACCTTTGTGGACTAGCCTTGTTTGGAGGGTTGTTGTTAAAAAATTTCAAGACCAGATTGCAGACAATGTGCTAATCAATTCATCATCATCAAATTATCCCCATGCTTTGCGTCAATTCATAAAGGAAGCATCTATGGTTAGTGTCAATCATTCTTAGTTTTGAACACTGTCCATCTCTATCTCTAGTTCATGTTTTCTTTTGAATATGTTTACAAAAACCTAGTTGTTCCATTATTTCGTAGTTTTCTTTAAATTTTGAAGCTTCTTAGAAAGGATGAACATTTTTGTTATTGTAATGTGAATGTCTTCATTCAACTAGTCCTAGATTATATTTTCTTGGTCCATGTTATCAAGCTACAACTGATGAATGGTACATTTTTAGGCCTTCCTTCTTTTGAGAGGTCTAGACTCCAAATAGATAGGTTAGTGATCTGATATAGCTCCTTAAAAAATAAAGGTTTCAATGTCTTTATCAACTAAATCTTTACTTAATATAAAGTTAGAAACATGTCTAGATGCTTCATCACAAGATCCTTCACTTTCCTTCTATTGTACCATTCGAAAATTCCAATATTTAGTTCCATGTCAGCCAACAAATTTGTGTTTACAAACTCTGCCAAAATTAGAGTTTGGTTTTCCAGTAATCTCCAATTTCTTCTCATGGGATGCCAAGATGTGATTAAGGTCACCCCATAAAATCTAAGGGACATCATGGTAGATATTTCTTTCAGTCAATAGCTGATTCCAACATATAGCCTTGAGGATAGCCAAATTGGGCTCATGGATATTGATGATGTTGAAGGGAAAGTTCCAAATCTCTATAAAAATATTCATACTAATCCAGTTTTACCTTGAATGGCATGTCTAATATTAATTAGATTTTTTGGGATAATCCTTATCAAAATGCCTCCTGCTTTCTCCATAGAATTTTTGTGGACACCTTCCATCTGCTGCAGATTTGTGATTTCACTTTGTCCATATACTCCGTAGATAATTTAGTTTCTTGAATGAATACCATATCATTTTTTTTCATTTCCATTTTCCACTTTTTTCGATGGAATACACATCACAGCAAAACCTCTAAGCGCTTTTACTAATTTCAAGGATGGTACTTGGGTAAATCGTTTGGTTGCAATTTTGGCAACCTAACCTAGAAGGGACATCAAGTGAGGCCCTCAAAATTCACATAGATAGCCAGCCCGGGGACTTGACCCTGTGACCTCTTACTTGTAGCTCACAACACTCCATCACTCAAGCTAGCCTTCCAGACTAGTTTCTATTTTCCACTTGACGATTCGTATTTTAGATTAAGGGACTATACCCTTAATTTTCTAAGATGGGATATTTATGAAGCTTTTCGAGGTTTCCTGAGCCTTGGACGAAACCCCAAACATATATAATCAAGGTTTAGTTGGGAGGGGGTCCTTTATGACCTTTTATAGTAGTCCTTGAGTTGTTCTTTAGATTAATTTGCTATGTTAGCTTGAATTTCTTCTTGTAACTTCTTTGGATTAGGTTTTGTACTATTGAACTTATGGTTGTCCATTATCAAGTTTGGCAGCTCTGGTTTTTGTCAGTGATAAGGGAAGATCAACATGTTTGGATTTTTTAGGAGGGTCTTTACAAGGTTTGGTGGGTTCCTTAGGAGATTGACCTTGAGTGTTAGGAGCACTGGGAGTAAGTGAAATCTCAGAGGAAAAACTAGTCACTTGGTCATCTCCCAAGTCCAGTAGAAGATCTTACAAAGGCATAATTACATATAGAAAACTCGAGCGGAGAAGGTTGGGTTCAATAAATGGGGGTCTTTAGGGATATACTCAATAAAACAAACCAAGTCGGAAGGAATATGGGTACCTAAAACCACAGATCCCTTCATATTGAGGGCCAATTTTTTTATTTTTTATTTTTTATTTTTTTGTTCTGGAGTTGAATTTGTTCCTGTTGGGTCTTCCAGACTATTCTTCTAACCTTGGGTGCATCTCCTTTGAGCGGACCGTTTGAGTTCACAAAATTTTGTTTCTTCCTCACACTGGATGGTTTCCCTCAAAATGATTGTATTCATGGCATGCTCTACAATTGAATGGGATATTCTTATAATCCAAATCATGGCAATAAAACCTAGATCCAGTTTTGATAGGATTTTTCTCCGTAATGGATCTGTTGAGATCTAGGGTAACACGTTTTGGCATAAAAAAATAATTTTCATTTTAGAAGTCAATTGGGATGGTTGGATGAAAGAGCCAACGCCATCACTTATCTGCTTGAAATTGTAATATTTCCAAAACTTGAAGGGTAGGAATGGAAACCAAATCCAAACCAGGGTTTTTGATAGGATATCAACCTTGGGATAAAAGGATGTTGCTCAATATGTCATATACAAACTGACTAGCTTAAGAAAACACAAACCTCTTTTAAAAATCCTTTCATGATCAGTATGGGAGAAGAATATTACTGGGAAGTACCCTCTAGTGATTAAGCCACGGAATTGAAGTTTGACAAGCTCTTCCACAATTCTCACAGGATTAATCTGAATCATAGCATCGGTTTCACTACTATCAAGGGTCAAGACATCCTCGCTTGGTTTGGGAAGGAACAACCTCCTCCATGTCTTTCTATTGCAAAAAGGTCATTTGGTATTCTTGAGGGCATCTTTGAAAGCATGATTTTTCAGTCTATTTGCTAGCATAACAACCCTTTTCTCTTCACTTAGCTCTTCCATAGAATATGTATTATTGATAACAGATTTTGCTAGTAATATTTTAGGTTAAATATATGTGAAATGTTAAGTGGTTCCAAAAAAAGTTCTTTTTGAATTTTTTTAGTTTTTTGAAAGTTGAAGTTTGAAAGTTTTGGTACTTGAAATATAAAAATGTTAGAACTTATACAAAAGTGGAGGAAATCTTTTAAGGATTATTTTATGACTATATAATGTTGTTTTTGCATTGGTATTAGGTTTTGCATGTTGTCTCCTTTGTTGTGTGTTTATTACTCTCAATTGGATGACTTTAGTCTAGAAGATTTGTGAGCAAGTTCATGCTTAGAATGGGCTAGTTTTCAGTATTTGATATGGATTTAATTATTTTGTGTCCAAACAGAAATAAATGAAGATTATAATGAGTGTGGTTTTGCATCTCCATGTTCATTTATGTTAGTTTTCTTTAAGTGG
The DNA here is from genome assembly GCA_027924585.1 of Larix kaempferi. Lineage (NCBI taxonomy): Eukaryota > Viridiplantae > Streptophyta > Pinopsida > Pinales > Pinaceae > Larix > Larix kaempferi. The sequence continues at coordinate 1,902,922 of BSBM01000612.1, read as the reverse complement.
TTTGTAATAATAAGATTTAATAAAGTTTTCTACAATTACAAAAGCATATGTCTTGCAACCACTCAACACTTGTTTCATCTAGATATTACTTTTGACTAGACTGTTTTCTCGTTCGATTATAAAAATTTTCTATTCTTAAAATTTTGAGTTACTAACTTTTTTGGCATTCCTTGGTTTGAATTGCATTGTGCCAGGGAACTATATTTTCGTAAGCATCGATATCATTTCACAACTGTAGGAGTAGGTCAACATAATTACGGGAATAACCTTTAACACAATTGTTACACTACAGATATCTGCCCCAATTGTATGACTATCTCCTAATTATCCAGAGCCACAATCTACCTCAATAGAAGATCCATCTATAGTGGAAGAATAACGCAAGGCAATGACCACTTCTCTTGTGCAGGCCACTAAACAGGTAAATCTTTGCTATATCATTAACTTTTCAATTTTTGGAAACCCATTGATTAATATCTAGATGTGAAGAAAATCAAAGCATTGAACTTTTTGTTTTTTCACCAATTCTTCTATAGTCTTCTACAGTGTCTATCCATCTGATCACCTTTTGTTGGGCTAGAAAAAAGGATCATGATGTTTTATGCTTGTTAACACTTTTTATTCTTTTCTTATATCTTCTTCCCCTAAAAACTAATTGTTTCTATGTTATCTATAAAACAATGGACATTTGTATTACAAAAAGTTTGCTTGACATGATCAAAAGTCTCCATGCATCTTGCCAACCATAGGAAGGATACTTCCTTGAGAACAAGCCAAAGGCTCCAGGAAACCTTATTAGATAACCATTAAACCATGGGTTCAAAAAGGGGAAAATCTATAATGCAAAGTATATAAAGATGTTGTGGAATATCCACTGAATCTCTTAACACAATTGCCTTGTAAATTTTTGAGCCACTAACCTCCTACCTCACATTGAGCTTTTCCACCACATTGAATCTGATGCATTATACATGCATAATATGTGTTTTGTGGTGAGTGATAGCCTTATTATTGAGCCACAAACACTCTGGAATTCATCCCTTCACTTCACTATTTTGCTTTGAATCTGTCTTTTGGCGCAATAAGATGGACTAAATTTAACCAAGTTGTTCTATGCTTCCTCTGAAGGACTAGTTTCCTAGAAAGAATGGCCAATTATATTTGTTTGCATCTCACATATCATGTCAATGATTCTAGCTCTTTCTACACAAATCCTTCCCTTCCAATCCAAATCATGTAACTCACCAACTTGGTGTTTTGAAGCACCAACTGTTGCTACTCCTTACATACCAACCGCTATGAAGATCCTATTCCACAATAAATGGTTTGAGCAACCTTGGTCTTACCTTCCAAATTTACTTTGTAACTAATGGGTCCATAATTTCAAATTATGGTACATTGCAAACAATATTTTCCACAATGACCAGACCCACGATCCTATTTTTATGCATAGCTATCTCAATTCTATATTTGTTCATAACCATCTAAGTTGGATTACCACTAAAGATTTCTCTTATCATTGACATGCTAGTGCCACTCCCTGAAAATGAATTTTAATCAATCCCAATTCACCTTGATTTTTTTCTAACGTGAAAAAGTCCCAAGATACCAAGGGGAGACCCTCTTAGCTCTTGGATTCTCACACGAATAACTTTTGGGAACCTTTTTCTAATTTAAGGTAATATGATCCATTGGGAAACCAATATGATGGGTAATAGACATGGATAGCTACCAAATTTGAGATACCAAAGTGAGATTTCTTTCCAAGCAAGTTATCCTTGTTACCATTTTTATGTCATTCCTTCCATTTTTGCAACTACCTAGTCCCATGTATACATAGTGGTAGCATTGACTCCAAAAGGGATTTCCAAATAGACTATAGATTCACCTGTGATTATTCTCCATCAAGCAATTGAACAAATGATAAGATGATGTCACATGGCCTCCAAAGAACCCTTCAAGGTAGATTCCCCAGCAAGATTGTGTTCACAAGCAACCAATCTATCTTTAAAATGCAAAAACGTCCAAGGGGATGACCCCATATATAAGGCTCCAAATGGATGCTAGTTCATGAAGTAATTTCCAAATAAAAAGGGTTTTTCACTACTTAACATCTAAGGAAGCTCTCTTCACAAGAAAATACCGACAACGCATGCATAGAAATTCCTAGATGCCACCCAAGTGCAAAAACGTCACTATAAAACAACCTTCAAATAAAAAAAAACATCCTTCATAAAATAGGCTATGAACTCTGTGAACATCCTTCCAATTGTTGATATAGGCCCAAGTGATTGTTGCTTTTGACTGTTGTTCTAAGAAACCCCCCTCCAAATGTGTTCAAAATCAGAGATGGAAGCTTCTTCCATGCCCATACTCGAGAAAAGTTCAATGTATGATGGTTTTAGGCTACAAAAGGTACTACTTCAGGATTGTTTTGGGGCTAAGGCAGGCTCGGGAGAGGCTACATCTTGTGTATGAGGTCAAAAAAAGATGCAACTGTTCACAACTTTCCCAATCTATGCCTAGATTTCATGGTTCAGGGCTGTCATTAAGCCCATATTTCAGCAAAGCATGTTTTCTGTTGTTGTTCATTACCTTTTTAGGGCTATAATATGCCAAGAATTGTCTTTTAATGCTCCAATTTAGGACAAATTCAGAGATAGGCCTATTTGGTGGTGGAAAGGTGCACAGGGATGACTGATTCACAGTGTTTGTTGTAGCAAATTCACTCCCAAACAACCCAGATTCGTTTTAGGGTCAATTTTCACTGTTGTTTGGGGTCAAAATTATTAAAAAACATTAAGGAAATTGTCAAAATTGGATTATGATGCCATATAATTGCTGACAGACCTGATAATTTGGATTCTTTATGCTGATTTCTTACCTAGAATTGTTGGTTCGCCATAGATCTTCCCCTTTCAAAGCCAGAGCTCACACATTGGGGTTTTTCACTATTGGTTAGATGCTCAGAAGTGCCCCTTTCATGGTCACTCCTACCCAGATTTGCAAAATGATCATTTTCACCACCGTTCAAGTGCCCAGAGGTGACCAAAATCAACTCATATTTCAAAGTTGAGGTTGTTTGAGGGTTGAGAACTACCCAAAACTGTTGTTTCTATTCACAAACAAGACCATAATTGCAAAGGATGATGTTTGTTTACATTTAGAGGTTAGAACCATGCATAGGAATTCCCAACTACCACTGAGAAACATTGTTGTATTTTTTTACTGCTGAAAAGGAGGTGTAAGAATTCCCACAAGGCTGTTTATCGGGCTGAAATATGCCTAGGTTCTTTCTAGCACTTCATTTCTTTGTTTCAATAGGGCTCAAACATGCTCAAAATTGTTGATCAAGCTTACCTAATGGCTCATTTGACTTTATTTCATCATATTCTGACCTCCAACAACAACTAAATATCCTTGGGCATCATGAAAATTCAGGTATGAACCTTCAAATCATCATCATGGAAAATCTCGACCGCTTTTCCAGATTGTGATCAAAATCACACGTGGGCACCCATACAAAATGGTGGGTAACATGGTGGAATTAAAGAACATGGATTAGGAGGATCTTTGAAGTCTTTAGAAGGTGGAGCTCGAAGTTGAAGACAACCAATAATCAAGGCTTTAAGGCATGAGTACTCCATGAGATGTGACACTTGTAGAGGGGGTGCTTCACATGTGAGATTACTTCTGTAGAGTTAGGTTACTTACAGTGGATTAGGTCCACTTTATATTGTTGACCTCCCTTACCTCTCCTTAAAATAAAGGAAGGATATATTCCTTAATTCATTCATTCACACACTTGTTAGAGATGTGAGGAGTGAAGAGAAGTTGCCTCTCTCTTTGTATCTTCATTGTATTATTTATTTATCTTGAAGCACCAAGGTTCTTGGAGAATTTCAAGGGAAATTATTGGGTTAGGATTTCACCGTAAGTAGGAAAAAAAGAAAGGGTTTGTGATGAATTGAGAGGGTAAAAGAAGCATTGTATCTTTTATCTCTTGTGGGAGAAGAAGACTAGAGTTTTGGTAACCCTAGTGCTACTTCTTATGCTTGTTGATGATGAGAATAGAAGAAGATGTTTTGCATGTGACAAGGAGAAATTTCCAATGATTAAGCTAGCTTGTTGAGAATCTTTGGTGGAGAAACTAACTTTGGCTAGGACTAGGAGTGATTCCTAGCAAGGAGGAGTTGGTGGCTTGGGTTTTCTATGGTTTCTGTAACTAGGGTTTGGAGAGCTTGAGATTGTACCATCTTGTGATAAGTTGTTAGTATGCACAAGTACTTCATCTCTTATATATTAATGAAGTGTTTCAGTTGTCCAATCATTGTGTACTTTCGTATTGATTTCCAGCTTGTGTTGTCTTCTTGATTGTGTAAATTCCAACACTTGTTGTTCATGTTGATTTGATATAACATTGGGATGAAATTGTTAAGAAATTTAACATACATCTTTAAGAAAAGAGGTCATATTTACTATTGTAAAATCTATTGTAATAAATTTATTTCTGCTTTTTATCTGTATGAAAGTGTGCCCTAAGGGCTGTAACTGGTTGACATTGAAGTACACTTGTTTGGCCTCTTTTCACTTGGTTATTTATCATTATTTCACTTTTAGTAGTGCGCTTCTGTAAGAACTTTTTTATTGTTATTTGATCTTGAGCTAGCGAGATGCAGGGCTTAAATGTAGTCTTATGATTTTGGATGAGCCAGATATTAGGTTGAGCACTGATATTTAAATTAGTATATGTGGTAAAATCATATAGAAATTTATATATTAACAAGAAACTCTAAATACTAGTATTGTTTGTTCAAGCAAACATAACATCCATGTTTCTTTTTTTTTCCAAGGAAAAGCTCGCAAAAAACCATGCTTCTTCCTTCAGCCATGTCTCCTACTAGACCCGTCTTATTTTTTTCTGGAATATTAGACTTGCTATTTTATGTTTTAAAGGCAACTTGTCAACCATTTTCACTTTGTCCATAACTTCTTTTTCTATTACACCATCGACAAAGGTGCATGAATTTTTTAAATTCTGTAATTCTACTTTATTTGGATTTAGTTAATTTCCATTTTTCTATCCATTCCAAGGGCCTTTTTAATCTGTGTATTTCTCACCATGTCAAGAGAGTCTGCTAATTTCTGTGTAGTTATTTTATAAGACTTTCTACCAGAATATGAGAATACAGTCTATATACTAAGTTAGGTCTCAAACCATGTTAAAAAATATGAAACATAAAAATAAGATGCACAATTTTCTACTGGCATTCTTCCATCAATATAGTATTGTTGAATTGATGATGTATTTAGTATACCTCACTTTAGAACTTTATTTAGGTTTTCGATGCGTGTATCATTTATGCGTCTTGAAACCAGACCCAAGGCGTGGTTTCAACATGCTCATGTTTAATAGCTTTAACAATGTTTACATTGTTCTATATTGCAACTTGCCATGGTCTATTTGTATTGCAAAGGCTACAACCATTTCCGAGATAAAGCTTATTAGACTAAGACAGTTGAGGTGTTGTAAAAAGTTGGCTATGATTGTACTTCTTCCCTTCTTTTGTGAATTCAACCTTCGGATATTTCTGAATATTATTGTACATTGGTTTCTTCTATTAGCATGCCCTTGCACCTCCTCGGGAAATGGCTAGTTCAGAATGATTAGATTCATGCTTGTGTGGAAATGGCTAGTTCAGAATTATTACTTCAGAATTATTAGATTCATGCTTGTGTTGGACAGGATATGCTCTGAAAGCATTCTCAAGTACTTTGACTTCTAATTGTCTTTGTTTTATGTGTAAGGTGGAAATGGACACATGGATAGAACCTTGATGGTTTGTTCCTCCACCTGCAACAATGAAACCTTGATGGTTTGTTCCTTCACCCGCAGCAATGAAAGAGACAAGGAAGCATCCATTAAGTAGGAGATCACTCTATGATCACATGTCTGCAATTTCTTATGTACTTAGTGTCTTGTTTAATGCACACCACACCACCTTAACACAGATGCCCAAATATCCTCAAATATTACATAGAAATTTGGTTGTGGTTATTAAGGGGCTATTACATGCACTATCTTGATTTTCATTGTGGATTTTATTGCCTTTGGAATTTTTCAGTTTCTTGGGATTTCTCTATCAAAATATTGCTTTGTAACATATTCTCAATTTAGAATGGAGTTGATCACATAATCCAATGAAAGGTTTTTTTTTTTCTAGTTGATACCTTTCTTGGGACTTCCATAACTACTGCCCCTCTTGCATAATTATTTAAAAGGTGCTAGCTCAATGGAAGAGCACCTGCTTTACAAGCATATCTTGATATGGTGGTTCTATTCCACCATATCTTGATATTGTATTTTATTTTAAAAAAATAATATTTATATTCATTTATATTTTGTCTCTAGAGAGATTTTTTTTTGTCTCAACTTAATACATTCACTTAAAGACAATAGTTGAGACAATACACAAGTTTCTTTTGTCTCAACTTGAGACCGATATTGTCTCTGGATAGACAAAAAGACTTGCACTCTATATTATCTCTAGAGAGACAATTTTTTTATTGTCTCAATTAAGACACTCGCTTAAAGACAATATTTGAGACAACATACAAGTTTTTTTGTGTCTCAACTTGAGACAATTTGATCATTTATTGTCTCAAATATTGTCTTACAACACCCCTCCATGTAATAGTGGCCAATCAAAAGTTATAGCCGGAAGAAATAACTTACATTTTGTGTAATATTGACGTTAGTCCAATTAAAATTAAATAAAAAATAGAAAAAAATAATAGATTTAATAAAAAATTCCATATTCGGAATCTGCACATATAGTTCTACAAGTGTGTGCAATTTCATTAGCAGTGGAAAAGTGTAGCATATGCAAAATCATGCTCGAAATAGAAGAAGTTATAGAATAATATGTATTTTGTTATAACACGATCCAAGCCACTTGGTTTGGCAACCCGAACCTAAAACCAAAGCGGCCAAGTCATCCACCACGTTGGTGGGAAAGGAATTTCCCACCAAAATTTAGAAATTTAAGTAGCGTGTCTGCGTTGTTTTAAATACACGTGTATGCACTAAAAGCGCGTACACGTTAATTAGTGCGTACATGCTAATAACGTGTGCACGCATTTTTTTACTAATCCAAAATGTAGTTTTGATGTCATCTTCATCTATCTCAACCCCCTTGCCACCCCTCTCCCTAACTCTAATCCTCCTCCTCTCCTTTATTTGTTCCTGTCCCTCCATAACCCTCCTCCCCTCTACCCCATTTCAACCCCTATCTCTCTCTCTTTCTCTCGCTCTCACTCTCTCCCCCTTTAATCCTCCTCTATCTCCCTCTCTACCTAAACTTCCTCTTCTTCTCCCTCTCCCTCCTCTTTACCTAAACTTCCTCTCCTTCTCACTCTCCCTCCTATATCCATCTCCCTAACCATAACCATCATCCTCTCTCTCACTCCTCCCCCCTCCTTCCCCTCCCCCCTCTCTCACTATCTCCTTAACCATGCTCCCCTCTCCCCCTAACCCTCATCCGCTCACTCTCTCTCTATAACCATTATATCTCTCTCTCTCTCTACTTAACCCTCCTCTCCTCTTTCTCCCCCCTATGTCCCTCTCTCTCTCTCACTACAAGGGAAAGACCTTGTAGCGGAGGTTTCCTGCAAATTGGCCTTTTATACTGCCCCCAAACCAATGCTCAAGGATTTACTGAGAAGCGTAGGGAGGAGGATGAATTGGACTTCAAGAAACCTTAGGGGATTATCGATAAAGAAGACAGATATAGGAAAATGAGGCTTAATAGAGCTAATTTCACTGACATAAATGACGCCTTTGCCATGGGTGACAAGACCCCCGATGATGCTATTTGGACTTATGTTGATATCATGTAGTAGAGGCCCTCAAGAGGGAAAAGGAAGAAACCCTAAGGCTAGTTGCGAAGAAGCACCAGGAAGAGAATGAACATAAGGTGAAGGATAAAGATGGGGTCACTCAGGCCCCGGTGGCGCAGATTTCCTGGAAGCGAAGGAATCGATGGGACCAAGCTTAGGATTAGGATAATGTTGCGAATAAGGCAGAGGCTTCGTTGGACTGGGATGCTCCCGATGCAACTCATTGGAATAGCAGGTGGGATGGTACACCTATTGTATGAAGGCTGAACAATGATGCGACTTTGGGCATTTATTGGCGTAACATATTAGCAGGTGGGATGCTACACCTACCCCAGGAAGGGTTAACATTGATATTACTCCTAAGTATCTACCAAGTGAATAATGGCTCAAATAGAAGATGAAACGATTCCTTGGTAAGAATGTGAAACTAAAACGCTGGAAGTTGAACAGTCTTTCTATCTGTTGGCATTCCTCTAGCCATGTGAAATATGTAAATTCTGTATGTGAGGAGGGATAGGAGGAAGCAACTATAGAAGGGAGTAAAGGAGAAACAACGTAAAGATGAGAAGGAGAGCCATAGCAACGACGTTTGGTTCTCGATTATGCCAATGTATAGGTTGGGATTGAAGTAGTAGCGCATGGCCCTATTGATGTAATTTGGAGTGGCACGAGTAATGAATAAAAACTTTCATACATTTCCTTATTTTCGTTAGTTGCACAATGTTTGTATTTATTGTTCGTCTCTATGCTTGAATAGATTGAATTGGTTGTTGGTTCAATGGTAGTTTGTTGTCCATCTCTGTAGTAGCTTATTTGCTACGTTACCCCCCCTCTCTCTCCATAACCGTCTCTCTCTCTCTCTCTCTCTCTCTCTCTCTCTCTCTCTCTCCCTCTCTCTCTCTCTCTCTCTCACACACACACACACACACAGAGAACATGTCACCCTACCTCGCCCATAACGTTCAAGAAACTTGTACCTCAACCGACCACGAAGAGGGTGAGCGAACCCATTGTATGCCTTTCAGTAAGGACATAAATTTTGGTCAGAATCTCTCTCTCTCTCTCTCTCTCTCTCTCTCTCTCTCTCTCTCTCCTTAACCTTCCCCCACCTCTCTCTCTAACTCTCCTTTGCCATCTCACTCTTTATCATTATTTGGTAAACCTTCTCTCTCTGTATTGCACAAAAACCTACTCACGACACCCATATCCCATTTAAAGGCCTACAAAGAACTCATACAAGGGGATCATGTGCTGGTTCAAGGACTTGTTGAAGGCTCTTACACATTAGAATATTCAACAATATCATGATGTATTTCATTACTTGGCCATGTTTCAAGCCCTATGGCCCATCTTTGGTGTTAAAAACACCTATATCCAAATTTTATGCTAAAGAATTCTTATAGAGTGCTTGGTTTACAAGAATTGCTCATGGTGATTGAGCCCAAGAAGTGGTGTTTATGGCATAAGGCCCAAATGATCTCTCTATGTCTCCCCCATCTATCTCTCTCCTTAACCCTCCTCTCTCTCTCTCTCTCACACACACACACACACACACACACAACGAACACCTAACCATACCTTGCCCATAACAATCGAGCAACTTGTACCTCAATCAACCATAGAGAGGGTGAGGGAATCCATTGTATTCTTTTCAGTAAGTATAGAAATTTCGGTCATTCTCTCTCTCTCTCTCTCTGACACACACACACACACATAGAGTATCTCTCTCTCTCTCTCTCTCTCTCTCCCTCCCTCCCCTTAAACTTCTTCCCCCTCTCGCTCTAACCCTATTCACCCATCTCACTCTATCATTATTTGGTAAACCTCCTCTATCTGTAGTGTAGAGAACCCCACTCATGACACCCATATCCCATTTAAAGGCCTACAAAGAACTCGTACAAGGGGAATACCATTTGATCTATCCATGGTCCCATGTGGTGGTCTAAGGATGTGCTCATGGTGCTTAAACTTGATAATCTATTCTTAGGGCCAAAGGTTGTTGTTTTCCTCCCCTAACCATGCTAAATGGATATAGGCTCTTGTTTCATTACCACAACCATGGTCAAGGCATGAAGACCCATCCACAGTGCACAAACCATCTTAATGGCACCCATATCTAAATCCCAGGGCAAATATGCCCTAATGAGGGCTCATGTGGTTTCTAGGTGGTTTTTATGCTTCACGAACTCAAAAAGGTTCAATTAAGGTTTAAACCCCATGTTTCACCCTTCACCATGTTTAGGTGTCAAAACCCATTTCTAGTGCACAATACTTGTGCATGGCCCTTAAATCCCACTTGGATGCCTACAAAGAACCCTTACAAAACACTCTTGTGTTGGTCCATGGACTTAAAGAAACTAAGTCCAAGAAGTTTCAACAATATCTCGATGCACTTAAAGTTTCCTTACTTGACCATGGTCAAGGGCCCACGACCCATCCTTTTTAAGAAAAACCTTCTAGTGGCATCCATATCAAAATTTGATTGCAAAGACCCCTTAGAGAGGGTCCATGTCATTATTTGCACATGTTGTTGATGGCTATTGAACCCAAGAGACTATGTTTAAGCCCTGAGGATGAAGTGTTTTCCTCCCCAAACCATGGCACTTGAGCTTCAAAAGGTTAATTTATGGTTCAATCCCTTTGTTCCCCCTAGGCATGTTTAGGCCTATAGACCCATTCCCAATTCACGAAATCTACTCATGTTGAATTGATCCCACTCACATACTAAACAGGACTATCCATGGCCTTGACAAACATTCCTGGCGTGGGTCGAAGACATAATCTTGTTTAAGGCATGCGATGTAGCCTAATCATGGTATATGTATCCCTCTACATTTGCTAGAGATACCCCATAAGGGTTATGTGTGGTGGTTTGAAGATGAATTCTGTAATAATATGCAAGGATTTGACAGCTGTAGCAACTCACAATCAAACTCACAAATATGTTGCAAAGAAGAAGAGAAGAAGACACTCAATGATCACTCATAAACACAGTAGAATAGAACATAATCTCAGTATTATACAATGAATAAGAATGTAAGTGAATAAATACAATAGAACAGTAAGATGCATAATATAGGATTCAAATAGGCCAAGTAGGGTATTCGAATTCCTAACTCAGAGTGTGGCTTGAATGATACTGGAGTCATCATCCAGTCAATGTATCGGTCATCAGATGTAATAGTTAGTCAACTGAGTCCAACTGAGTGAGGTAGGTATGAATTGAATGAAGGAGGCTTAGTGAAGGGCACATGAGGAGTCTAACTGAGTGAGGTAGGCATGAACTGAATGAAGGAGGCTCAGTGGAGGGCGCATGAGGAGCTAACTAGAGTCAGAATGGGTAGACTAGTCTCACTGGAGGTCCATCAGAGTGAAACAGTCAGTGGGGGAGTCAATCTAGCCTCAAATCAAGGAAGAATTGAGAGATAACTGACTGGTAGGTTAGAAATGCGCCTAACTGGCTGTGGTAGGTGAGAAAGGTGCACTAGCCATGCAAAAGACTGGAGAAGGGCGCCTTTGGTAGCTAGGAGGCCCCTTGGGGGCTGTAGACAGGCTATGGAGAGATAGAACCAAGCTCTAGGAGCTGGGAGGTCCACCATGATGATGACTGGATGCATGTAGTGGCATGCAAATGCATGTAGCATGCAGTTTTTCATGCAAGTAAAGAAGAGCCAGAAGCAAGCTCTAGGTGCTGGGGAGACCACCATGATGATGACTGGATGCATGCAAGTGCATGCAACATGCAGTTTTGCATGCAAGCATGTAAAATACAAAATGATGGGGAGAATATTCCAACACCCCCCCGCAAGCTATACTATGAGGAAATAACTGAAGAATAGGGCCCTGGTGACTAAGACCAATGGTCATCCTGTAAAACAACAAGATAGGGCCCTAGTTACTGAGACCAAAGGTCACCCCGTATAATCAATCTAAAATAAACTAAGTGAGAAAAGAGGGAAAACCCAGTGGGAAGAAAGCCCTCCCTCAAAATAGACTGAAAGTGCTAAACTAGCATATCATGACTTACCCCTGAAAGAGGCAAGTGACCTTCTATAGGAAGGGTTGATCGATCCAAGATGAACCAGAAATGTGAGAAGGATGAGTCCCTTTATCATGAAAATCTGAACTGGTTATCCATCGATCAGCTGGAACACCAAAAGATGTGAAAGCAGTGGCTTCCCTTCTTGGAAGAGTGTGAAGAACTTGCAACAATTAATTAATGAAAATACATGAGATAGCAAAAATATCAGAACTCGGAATCACTTTTATTGATCGCATGCCACTTCGAGGGGGAAACCTCCTTTGAGCAAGCTTAATACAAATAACTTCACAGTACCTTCATTGGTCTCAACACAAACTTATATACTAAGTCTAGGCGCCAATACCATGGGTTAATACCATGTGTCAATACAAACCATGGGCCAATACAAACTATGGATCAACAATTAATACAGGACGACTTACAAAGCATATGCGTCCAACAACAATAAGACAAATTATGGATCAACAAATACTACGAGACGACTTACGAAGCATATGCATCCAACAACGATATACTAACAAAGTAAATAGAAAGGTTTCCATGGGTTCCTAACATCCCCTCTCCCTTAGAAAAAGCTTTGTCCTCAAAGCTTTAGATGTAGAAATTGATGCAGAATCTGAAGGAGTGATTCCCCTGTAGCATCCTCGGGTTGCATTCTGTGCCATTGACGCCTTGTGATTTTCAGGGAGGGTTGCTTGGAAGGCTGTAGACGAAGAAGAACCATATCATATGCGTGAAAAGTGCGCTCAAAATGGTGTTGATCGACGTGTTGTTTCAGTCGAATTCTTTCCATGTGAAGATTGTCCTACAAAATGAGAAGAATCTGATCGCGGTTTCGAAGAACTGAGTCAATTGCCTGAACTGGGGAGCTACTGAGGGTGTATGGAAGAAGAATCGGTGGTGCCTGTCCATAGACTACTTCATATGATGTCATTTTAGATGTGGTATTGTACCACTGGAGTGCTTCTAGGAAATCCATAGAAAGAGTTGTCCAAATCTATGTAGGGATGGGAAAGGGTTTGAGCAGTCCTGAAAGGAGTGTCATTTCACCCTTGTTGACCTGGCAAGTATCACAGTCAGCCACCATCTGTTGAATTGTCATTTTCAGTCCCTGCCAAATGAAGTTACATTATTCCCGGTCATACATTGTGAGGAACCCAGAGTGCCCTGCTAATGAAGAAGCATGGAGTTCATAGAAGAGATAGCCCTGTTGAACAAATTGTAACCAATTTGGAACAAGCAGAGAAATAGTTGTAAGAGAAAATGGGTCATCAAATGTGCGAGAAGGAGCATCTGCCACCATATTGTCATTACCCTTCTTGTAAGTGATCGCATAGGCATAAACCATGAGTTGGATAACCCATTTCAGGTGTGCTGGGGAGGAGACCCATTGTTCCAGGAAATTTTCCAGACTCTGGAGATCAGTCTTGATGCAAAAATAATTCCCTAATAGGAATGGCTGCCACTTCTGTACTGCATGCAAAATAGCCATCATTTCTTGCTGAGATGTAGATGCGGCTAAATTCTTACTGGAAAGGTCTCTTGAAAGCGACAAGCCCACTGGTTCATCAAGGACACCTGCATATCTATCCAAGGAAGTAGGGGAGACCGTTGATGGGTGCATCTGAATGGAATGGAGTTGAGCGATGACACCATGTGAATTCTTCTTAAGGATCTTTTCCATGTGATGTGAACTGATGATGCAGAGAGACCCTTGTTGTAAGCCCTTAAATTTGTGTTGTTTCCCATTGACTGAAAACTGCATCCAAAGTTCAGCAAAATCCCATAATATGGGGTCGAGTGTGCGTAACCATTGAACGCCCAAAACCACACCACATCCGCCTAGGGACAAGGAAAACATGTCAGAGCGCAGGTTATAATCTTCCAGAGAGATACGCACATTGTGACACTTCCCCTTGCAAGGTAAGGTGCCCCCATTAGCAACCATGACTTCAAAGTTGGAGTAAGGATGGACAAAACAATCAACATGTTTGGCAATCTGAGGGTCAATGAAGTTATGAGTGCTACCAGAATCAATGAGTATTGTAAGAGGAAGCTTCTTGAAGTAACCCCTGACTCGCATTGTTTGGGAGGTGGTCACGCCAGATAAAGCATGGAGAGATATCTCTGGTTGTTCATCCTGAGATCTGGGGTCAATAGGCGGATCCTGAATGTCAACCTGATCATCCATTGTAGCTGGAGTTTCTTCACCAATTGTAGAGGCAAGCGAAGAATCCATATCCAAGAGATAGAGGTTTTGTTGAACACATCTATGTCCCCGAGTGAATTTCTCATCACAATTATAACAAAGCCCTTTTTCTCTGCGTGCTTGCATCTCTATTTTAAACAAATGCTTGATAGGAGTTGGTCGAGGAGTTGGCGGGATGGGAGGTCATTGAGAACCCATATTGCGAAAGGGAACAAAAATGGGTTTGGAGCGCTGTTGGGCTGCAAGCTTATCTTCTTCCAACTTAGCCAACCCTAGGACTTCCATCATTGTGTTGGGACAGAACATTTTAACCTCTGACCGAATTTCATCCTTAAGACCACTAATAAAACAACTCTTGTAGAATTCATCAGACAATCCTTCTGTGTGATTGGCTAGTTTCTCAAATTCTATCTGATACTCTCTCACAGTGCCACTTTGACAAAGTTTAGTGAGTGCTCCGGTGAAGTCATCAAAAGCACTAGGACCAAATCGTTGCAAAAGGAGTTGGCAAAAGTATGTCCATTTTGGCTCTTCATGAGCCTGGATGTACCAATGGTACCATTGAGGGGCTTCCTGTTCCAAATGAAAGGATGTAAGTGGAACTTTTTGGACATCAAAAGTATTATGCAGACCGAAATATTGTTCTGCACGATAGATCAATCCAGTCAGATTAGTACCAGTGAAGCAAGGAAATTCAATCTCCGAACCACAGAATTTGCTGGGAGAAGAGAACCCATTAGCTGCAGAAGATTCTTGTTGTTGGTTATTGTTCATGGCTAAATGCTGAAGATGGAGGCTGAGAAAATTTTCATCCAGATCTTGGAGTTTGGTTTGGATGGCTGCAAGTGCTTCCTCCATGGTTTTTGCTCCTGCGCGGGTGACAACCATAACCAAGAGTTTTTTTTTTTTGGTCGGAATGGATAGAAAAACACAAACAAAAGCTTATTTAGTAAAGGGAAATTTGGATTTGGGAAAAACTCGGAGGGGTAATTGGGGTTTGACTAGGTTTTGGACACTTTTTGATGGATAGGGAAGCAAAAAATGAGGATTTCAGAAGCGGGGTGAAAGAATGAGAAAATTTGTCAAATAAAGACAAATAAATAGAAATAAGAAATGAACATGGTGGCAAAATTTGGAGGCGAGTGGGTGAAAATTGAAGAAGTTATGGCAAACCCTAAAAATAGACAAATGTGGGATTTCTAGCTTTGGGAAGTGGAATTTGGGATAGGGTCCTCAGGAATGAAATATGCAAAATGGGATTACAGGGGTGTCAGGGAAGCTTCAAGGGAAACAGAGTGAAGACAAGGGAGATATGGCCAAAAACTGATTTTTTTTTCCAGGAATGGATATGCAACGGCACAGAAGGGATCTGAAACAGATAGATATGCAACAGCGCGGAAGGGATCTGAAACAAATAGATCTGCAACGGTGCGGAAGTGATCAGAAACAGAGGGATCTGAAACGACGCCGAATGGATCGAAAACGGTTGGATCTGAAATAGATATGAAACGGCTGGATCTGGAACGACTTTCAGAATGGATCTGAAATGATGGGAACTGCTCGGCAACAGTTCAGCTGAAAATAGATATGGACCCCAGGTATGTTCAACTTCCTATCGGTTCAGGGAATTCAATCGACCACTAATGCTGTCTAACGGCTTGCGTATTGGGGCAGTACCCTTCACTCCACGGCTCAGGTAAAACTGATAACCGCTTTGCCACAGACGACAGCTTTTGGTTTACCTCACAGGTGGAAACTAGTCAATCAGGTAGGGGTCGTTTCCCTTTTCGCTGGCAAGTCCTCTCAATGGGCCAGCTACTTTGGGGTTCCTGTGGTACTCCTCACAATGAGTTTTAGGGCTTATGCCCAAGTGATTCCCACAATTAAGCGGATAAGGATTATTCCCAGATCCGAAGCTACAACAGATGCGAAAATTTTTTTTGGCAGAAATTTCACCCAGCGAGCCCAAGAAAGTGCTCTGATACCAAATGTGAAGAACCTGCAACTGTTAATTAATGAAAATACACGAGATAACAGAAATATCAGAACTCAGAATCACTTTTATTGATCGCAGGTCACTTCGAGGGGCAACCTCCTTTGAGCAAACTCAATACAAATAACTTCATGGTACCTTCATTGGTCTCAACACAAACTTATATACTAAGTCTAGGCGCCAATACCATGGGTCAATACCATGTGTCAATACAAACCATGGGCCAATACAAACTATCGATTAACAATTACTACGGGACGACTTACAAAACATATGCGTCCAACAACAATAAGACAAACTATGGATCAACAAATACTATGGGATGACTTACAAAGCATATGTGTCCAACAACAATATACTAACAAAGTAAATAGAAGGGTTCACATGGGTTCCTAACAAAGAGGAGGAAATTCAGTTGAGAGATCATAAGGAACTGAACCTTCCATTTCTTCATTGTTAGCATTTGTTAGATCTTCAGGTTCTTGTGGGTCTGGATCCAACATTTGCTCTTCATCCGAATCTGATTTGCTATATGTTGAGGACTCGCTCTCTTGAAAATCACCAACACTTTCAAGCTCTGAATTAGAAACCTCATGAGGAGGAGCAAGCAAAACTGGCTCAACATCACATACAAACTCTGAGTTTGAATTTTCATGAAGAGAAACATGTGAAGCTGATGTCTCATACTCAGAATCTAAACTGCCACATGATGGAGATTTGTTCTCTCGAAACTCATCACCATTCTCAATCTCTGAATCCAAAGGCTCATATGAAGAAGCAGATGAAACTGACTCATCATCGCTCCCAACCTCTGAGTATGAAGAAGTGGAAACATAATCAGACATGTAACCATCATGAACCTGCTTTTGAAGAAGCATGTAAATCTCTGATATCTCTCTTGAGCTGTTACTGGTGAGATCTTTTCCAAAAGAACCAGAACCAGACAAAGATGGAAGATCATTAGTGAATGTAGTGTTGATGGCCCCTTTTTCCATGGGTTTTGAATCAATAGGTGCCAGATCTTCAGGTTCTTGTGGATCTGGATCTGGAATTCGTACTTCTTTAAGAGTCCTCTTTTTCTCAGTCTTCTTAGATATATTTTTTCCTTTCAAGAAACTTTTGCATGTGCCATGAGAAATCTTGCTAATCTTGCTATCTTCATGAGTGTGAGAGCGAAAAGCAGATTCCTTTGAGAGAGGTAAGAAGTGTGAGAATTCATAGAGCTTGGACTCATGATTTGCAATACCTTTTGAAATGATTTCCCATGAGACCATGTCCTATACTTCGACTTCATTTGGAGAGAAAATTACTCTCTTGGGCTTTCCAACATGAGTCATTTGATATACAGAGAGTAAATTTGTTGCAAGAGAAGGAACATAAAGCACATTAGGAAAATGACCAGAGTGAAGATCAATTCTTCTGATACCTTGAAAAGGAATTTCTGAATCATTGCCCAATCTGATGGAAGGGCCTTTTGAGCTCTCGACCTTGGAGAAGAGACCTTTGGAGGAAGACATGTGTCTTGTGGCTCCTGAATCTATAATAAAAGAAGAATCTGAGGATGCACTTGCCATGAGAGCATGACATCTTTTTTTACCTTCGGATCTAGAAGATTCAGGATCATGGTCTTTCTTCCTTGTACATGTAGGAATAGGAAGATTGTTCTTCTCGAGTATTTGAGCCATCAAATCTATGGCCTTCTTCATGCAAGCACTCTCAGGATGAATGCCTTTAAGATAATAGTTGCAATTTGGTTTTTTCTTGTGAGAATGCTTGCTCTTCCTAGGGTTTGAAACCCTATCTGACTGATCTGGACTGTTTGTAGGCCTTGTATCCTTAAATTTCTTGCCAGAAATCTTTTGCTTTCCTATATCATTCGCTCTCTCTGCAATTGTAAGGGCTGAATCCAATTTGGGTATGATCATTCCCATTGAAATCAACTTCTCTTCCTCTTGGGTAAGAGATTGTGTGAAATCATCAAATGAGGGAAACTTCCATTTTGGAATGGACAACTTAGCTAACTGGAAAGTAGAGACAAAAACTAAGAAATTTGCCCCCAACTTTGAGAGAATGGTAAGTACAAGCTGCTTATCTTCCTTCACTATCTCATATCTTTTCAACTGTGATATCAAGCTTTTGAACTTGGTGAGAAATGCATTGATAGAATTGAAGTTGCTAGGACTCAAACATATGAGCTCATTCTCCAATTTGTGTGCTACCATATCATCTTTTGGCCCAAGGAGAGATTCGAGCTTGTC
This sequence comes from Larix kaempferi, assembly GCA_027924585.1. NCBI lineage: Eukaryota > Viridiplantae > Streptophyta > Pinopsida > Pinales > Pinaceae > Larix > Larix kaempferi. The sequence goes on along the minus strand of BSBM01000612.1, from coordinate 1,884,521 downwards.
CCACACCTCTTTCGGAGATGTAAGATCGATGACATGAAAGTGTAGTTCATTAAAAATTGAGAGAAGGAGGAGACCAATTGCTTCATCAAGCCGATCCAAGCACTACAACAAATACTGGAATTAGCGTCTGTTTTAGCTCCCCTTTTAGCGTTCACTATCACTTCTAGTGTATTTTTCATCATTTTTTGTACAAACTGGACGCTTTTCCACAAGATGGCACTTTTAATGGCATTATTTATGTAATTAGCAACCCATTTAACGTCCATAATAACATCCCATTTAACGACCAGAATAGCCTCCAAAATAATGTCCAAAATAGCGCCATATATAGAGTAAGCGATTGCACCAGGAATTTTGAAAGGAATTATGCTAGGAATTCTGAAAGGAATTACACCATGAATTGCACCAGGAAAAACGTTTGATATAACGCCAGGTATAGAGCCAAGCATATCGCCAGGCATAGTGCTTAGAATTGCTCCAGGAAGTTTGAAAGGAATTACGCTAGAAAAAAGTGCGAGGAAAACTCCAATGTTGCACCAGGAATAATGCTAGGCATGTCGACAAAAGTAGCACCTAAATGGCCATTTTGGAAACTGAGAGACCCTAATTAATCGTAAATGGCCCTAAGGAATCCTATGGTCCATAATGACATTATAGTGTGCCTAACGACATGCTGATGCATATATCAACAATTATAAATATGGCAATGATGATTTATACAATATTTAATAGGATGTTGATGATGACGATGATGTCAATGTCAATAATGATGATGCAGATTATTATAGCACTATTTGATATTGGTTGGTCCTAATGGAAACATAATTCACCTTAATGGCATCAGAGTGACCATAATATCCCCTAAATGACCCTAATCGCATCTGACTATTCCTAACAACATTTGAGTGACCCTAATGAAACTTGACTCACCGTAAAAGCATGAGGATGATCATGTTGATGATGCATGATGGAAAGGATGTTGATGATGATGATTATGATGATAATAATGAGGTTGAGGTTGAGGTTTATACGACCATCTACTTATTCTTATACAACTAGATGGACCTTTAATGAACGTCGCCAAATCCACTTATCATGACAACTAGAAAAAGATCGTCGACATAAGTAGCTTTATCAATGGTAATCCCCAACCTATAAACATCCTCTTGAACCACCTACTCCACCTCCTCTTGTTCTTGACACCATAAGTAATCTTCCACATTCCATGCCCAAGTTTTTCGACAAACCTCCTCTAGTTTTCACACCTACTTTGTCACCCAACCACATGCACAGGTATGGAAATCATCAATAATTCATTGGGGACCTTATGAGTGTTTACACCAAGCCAAAAAGGATGTCCCATTCTACTCAAATATTTTTGCGAAGCCCATGAACACACATGTCTGCAATGTCGATTGGGTAGAACCAATTTCTATATTATATGGATTAGATCATACCACATATGCTCCACTCATCTCATGTGTGTGTTTTACCTACATTGGGAACCCTTAAGAAATTTGTGCATTTGATGCACTAACTAATTCCATCCTTCCAGTCTAGGATGACACCAATGTAGCAAGGAAGTTTTTTTTTTTTAATGTTATAAAAAAGGCTCAACTTCTTATGGCCATTTTCTCCCTTTCTGCTATGCACGATTTCATTTGAACCTTCTTTACATCAAGAAAAATTTTGCATTCAACCTTCCTTTAGTGCAATCCTTCATGAATGTTGACACCTTCCATCACTAGAGGTAATTTTTGGATGGGAGATATAACCCACATTTTGGCCTTCTATTCCACCTCATCCAACGCATCAATATGTGTGGGCCAAACTCTAACTATAAATGGGCGTTTTCTTGGAAAATTAGTGAAACCCTATTCTTTCTTGGTTGCCACTTTTTTATCGGTTGACCCCCTCAAGTTCTTGTGGAAGTATGCTTTCCCACTTTGGTTAGCTTCTCCATTGTTTCTGAATGATTCAATAGTATAATTCTAATGGTTGCAACCAACAATGCTCTAATACTCAATCAAGCCATTATTACAATATATGTGGTTGGAGGCACACAAATTTCTTCCATGTGCTGAAATAAAATATGCACTTGATTAACCCTTAGTGAGTTTGGGATTGACAATAATGACTATCTCATCACTTTGTGTAACATGTCCAATCCATAACTCATGTATGTTGTACACTAGGACACATGCATACAATAAAAAAGGGACCCTAGTAATCAAATCACCAAACTTATGTTTGGCATCTCTAAACTTATAGATGAATGTTCTATTCCAACCTATTTTGTGTTCAACATAGTGAGAATACACATGCTCCCATTTCTCAACATCAATATGTTTGGTAGCCCATGTTTTGCACTATTGGTTTTTGGCATGCATTCCTTCATTCCAATTTACACAACTTCACCTATCGTAATTTCTGTTGATATTTCTTCTACGATAGTAAACCTAAAGTCAAATTCAAAGATATGATGCCTCTCTTAAATTGAGAGGTTTGAGTTCTCCAATGAAGGACCAAGAGCCCACTTGCAAAGGAGCTTACCATCTTTTGGCTAGAGAACTGCTTTACCATCCATGAAGGCCACCATGTAGCCTTTATCTTCAAGTGAAGAGACTGACAATAGGTTCTTATTCATGCCAGGAACAAATACGACTTCATCAATATGAATGATAGATCCATACTTTAACTGAAGGGTTATGGAACCGACCCCTTTGATATCATAACATGTGTTGTCACCAAGCTGTACCTACACTAGGTAGTTTTTCTCCTTGTAATATGAAATGATATTTTTGTAACCAATCATATGCTTTGATGCTCCACTATCAACCAACCAAGCGTTCTGGTCAGTAGTTAGATGACTAGAAAGAGCAAACACTAAGTAGTATTCTTTCATTTTCTCATGTCTCTCAGGAGATTCATTTACCCTTTTACTCAATTTTTTTTCTTCGGCAGTAGATGCATAATACTACTTTTTATGAAAATTTCTCTTATTGGATTTACAATCTTTAGCAAAATGTCCCATTTTATCACAATTATAACATGTAATTTTAGACATATCAAAATTTTTACCTTTGAACTTATTTACCAATATATTTCATATCATAATGAATAAAGTTAAACTTTGAAAGGAAAAAGACGACCAACGCCACCTAAAGTTTCACTATTTCCATAAATTATTAAGTTTTGAGACCTTTAACATTTTTTTTTAATTTGGATGAAAACACACTCTTAATGAATTAAAGTAAATTTTAGATCTTATACCAAAATGAAATATATAATATAATTGATATAAATACATATTATATTTAAAAAATATATATTTTAACTTAAATGTAGTTTAACATGGAAGAAATTAAATCGAAATTAATAAGAAAATGTATTTATTTTAAGTGAGCTTTAAACTGTCCATTTATGTAAATAATATATAAAATGAAAAAGACTAATGTGATTTTTTGGACAGGGCTGTGTTGGTGGAAGGGTTTGAATGGGATTTTGACAATGAAGAATGATGACAACAATGCAGTTCTTGCATATATCATTGAAACTATTAACGCAAAACCTCTAGATATCCTTGAATTTTCGAAACTATTAACACGAAATGTGAGGGGGTTGAATCCAATATCAGAGAAGTATTAGTGCGACATGCGATCCTGATGTCTTGGATGAATTATCCCCTATAGATCATGCTTACTCATTTTTCATTTTGGCCAAGGCAATTGCAACACTATTCACTTGTATGTATTTTCTGAACCCTTCGCTATTTTAGCACTTATATTGCATATTCAGGCAACAAAATATTTTGCATAATTAAATGCATAAGCTTCCGCTAACCCTTAGAACTTGTTTTCAGGGTTTGGCACTGATTTCACTCCATCATGTTTTAGGGTTTGGCACTGATTTCACTCCATCATTTTCTGAGTATTGAATTTTGTGGCTTGTTTTCTCAGTGCAGTTAAGGTGCAGCGGGGAAACTCCAAAGGAGCATAATGTAAAGACCGAGCTGGTAAGATTTTACTCTGTTTAAATTATGGATATATTTTGGGCATCCTTTGGTGTATAAATTATAGTGGTTAGGCTCTTTAATTCTAGTTTAAAGTGCAAGGGGAAAGCGTATGGTGTTTGTGTGATAACAAATGTGTCGAGCAGTTATCACTTAATGAATTTGGAAGCCTAATAACATAAATACTGGTTCAGAGAACAATTTAGATAAATAACATTTGACCTTTGTAATTGTTCAATAGGCCCTCTATAACCTGAGTAGATGAAAAAATTATTTTTTAGTTTTCTTCTTTTTGGAATTGTTTCAATAAACATGCTCCAACTGGGTGCACTACAAAGAACAAACTTCCTTTGGTTTAGGTGCCATTTTTGAGTGATAGTTATTCAACCAAAATTGCCAAAATCTCCACCTAGCTTGATCCCATTGAACTCATCTCATACATGTGGGACAAACCACACCAAGAATGGAACTCTGGTGAAGGGCTTTAGGTGAAGGAACTCTGTTCATTTCCGGTTTGATGGGCCAGTTATACCAAGAAAATCCCCTAGAACTGGTTTGATGAGCCAGTTGACTAGGGATGAGCTTATCTAGCCTATACGTTCAGGATGAATAAGCCAGCTAGGCAGGTGGGTCCCTCCTTCCTCCGGCAACCCCGCCGTCCAGAATCCTCAAGTACGCGGCTCTGTTTCCGTTCCCGTCAAGCCCGAGACCCCAGGGAAATCTGCCCACCACCACTTGAATATATTTCTCTACACACCTATCATCTCGGTCATTAATTTCTCTGATGCCTATCTTGACAATCCAGTTGGAGTTTTACCGGAACATTTTCATGTCTATGTTCATCATGCATGAGCATGCCATGACATGGGAAAGGTCTCATTCGAACATCATGCCAAAGATATCGACGTATCAGAACACAACTATGCGCCCATGCCATGGCCTCTTAAAGGTCTGATCATCCGCTAGTTGTGTTCAAATTTGAAATTTAAAATGCCGCCCTGCCGCGCTCCATGACCTGATCGTCTCTTTCTTCACTCGACCGACATGCCCTCTTCATTTGGCTCCTCTTTTACTCGACCGACCGAAAAGTAAGATTCTTGAATATTTATGTATAGGCTTCAATGGTCTCTCATCACTGCAACTCGTGAGTTCTATTATTGGATTGCTACAAAATGTTGAAGAAGCTCCCTGAGTATTTCCAATTCTAGAGAGGTAAAATTAAGGTGAAAATATTAATTGGAATTTGAAAATTTATGCACATGGAAAGGACTAGCTGCTCTGCAACCCCAGTTGTTACCAAATGATAATTGAAAAGATTGCACTTATTCATGTTTTATACTTAAAAATTTTTATTATGATTTTACATCATTATTAAAATTATAAAAATTAACATAAAAATATATAAGGGTTTGAAATTAATCTTCAATGATTATAAGGATTATATGGATTATGTTTTATAAGTTTAAGGAGAATGTGGATATATTTACAAAGGGTTAATTGTTAAGTATTAAAATATATATCGGTTTTATGTTAGTAGTTATATGGGTTAAGTGGTTGTTGCTACAAATTACAGGGGTTAGAAATTAATTTTCATTGGGGCTAGCATTTAAGCACTAGTTATAAGGGTTAATGAATCTCATTGAAGGCTTGAGTTAATAAAAAAAATATGAATTATAAGGCACAATGTTATGGATTTTATAATGGTTAGGGTTATAAAGATTATAATAGTTAAATTTTATTGTGTTATATTAAGATTTGTACTTAAAGATTTAAAGGAATTATAATAATTATATGAACTTTAATGGTTAGGTATTAACATTAATCTTTCATCAAATATTATAAATAATTGTTTACTTTACAAGATTATAGTTAAAACTATTTTTGATGATATTTTAAATCAATTTAATGTGTAATAAATTTATCCATCTAATATTTATGAAACAATTTATTTTGATGAAATCAAAATTTTAATTAAATTTAAAATATTTTACTATATTAATTAAAAAAGATATTAGAATTAAATAATATTTAATTAATATCAATGAAAAGTATGAATAGGAATTTGAGTAATTTTAAAATTGACATATCATTCATTATTTTCAGGATAAAACAAACTTCATTAACATGAAATGACAAAATATACATAGACATTTATCTCAAAATTAATATATATATGTTAGATATACATGTCAAATAATATGTCATCTCAAATTTGAATGAGTGATGCATCTCAAATTCATTTAAATTGTTTGGGTGAAATGTTTGTCAAAATCTTTTAAAGAAAAAGGATTAAATACTATATTAAAAAATTGGTTTGATTTTTTAAAGTTTAAAAATCTAAATATATAATTATTAAAAAAGAATATAAAAAATAACCAGTAACTATGCATAATACAATTTGTTAGTAACACTTAATTTATAACCCATCGTCTATCTTAATTGGAATTTGAAAATTTATGCCAAGTAATCACATATGGTTAAAGTCAATCAATTCGGCCTTCAAGACAGATATATTAAAAATAGTAAAGCGTGTTGGTTATGTTGGTTTATAGATAATATTGCAAATTGCAACCATAATACAATCGAAATAAGTGTCATTACATTTGAAATGTAATTAAATGCGTTGAATTTGCAAATTGAAACCTTAAATAAGATGGCAGTAAAAAGCAAGATAAAATTCCAACAATATTATCCATTCAGTAACGATACCCTACTTCCATTTGCTCCAAACTACAGCCCAATTTCCCGCAACTCCAACTAAGACAGCATAAAGAATGAAGAAGAGTACCGAGTTTCCTCGTCAACCCACTTGGTAGAAGAGTACTTCAGCTTTACACGGCCATTTTTTTTGTTTCCGGTTTGGCTCGTCTGGGAACATATTCAGGTGAATACACACCGAGCCAAAAACCCATTTGACCCAAACCAGGAATTGCAGAGCACCATATATCCAGCTGCGAATACCCTTATTTAGACCTAAAACTCCTGCTACTACTGCAAACACTATGTCTAAAACTATCACTGCCCAAAGCAGTCATTCAGAATATCCTTCCGAGATTTCTTACTGTCCCTGTCCTCCTCTTTGGAAGGTTTGAAACAATTCACGACATACTTGGAAAATTTGAAACAGTCCATGCCAAATACCAATAGCTGCTATTATAACAGCAACTCTCTGTTTAGAATGTGAAATGGAGGGTATTCCATACCATTTTCCAGCGTCTCCAATAAACGAAATCAGCACAGCCCAAGTAATATAACAACTGAAGTTGAAATAACCAACTATAAATAATAAGGTGCTACCTAATATGGTACTACGTCTAAATTTCAACACTTGGCAAACGGCTTCGGACTTGGCGAGGACCAGAGCACTGGTTAGAAACACATTGGCAGGAAGTCTATTTCCTTTGTTGTCCATGACATAGCTTCTTACTGCCGTTCTGGCTGCCCGAGAACTAGAAAAGCCATCCACTTTGAAACACAGAGTCAGTAGAAGGTTGATTAATATTTCAACGAGCCTTGACAGTATTAAATGGATTGTTCTGTATAATAAATCTTCAGCTCTATCTTCTCTTCTCTCATCCAAATAGCTTTGAAGGGCATCTGAAGTCATGACTACGACTCCTTTGTCTTGCTGGTCTTTAGACTTACTGACCAGCATCTGTGTCCACTTATCATCGAAATTTACAACATTCACCCAAAAAGAGCCTATGAATTGCCTGATGGAGCTTACATCATGGGTGGGTCTCCTCCGACAACCTTCACCTTAATTTTACCTCTCTAGAATTGGAAATACTCAGGGAGCTTCTTCAACATTTTGTAGCAATCCAATAATAGAACTCGCGAGTCGCAGTGATGAGAGACCATTGAAGCCTATACATAAATATTCAAGAATCTTGCTTTTCGGTCGGTCGAGTAAAAGAGGAGCCAAATGAAGAGGGCATGTCGGTCAAGTGAAGAAAGGGACGATCAGGTCATGGAGCGTGGCATTTTAAATTTCAAATTTGAACACAACTGGCGGATGATCAGACCTTTAAGAGGCCATGGCATGGGCGCATAGTTGTGTTCTGATACGTCGATATCTTTGGCATGATGTTCGAATGAGACCTTTCCCATGTCATGGCATGCAGGCCTGGAATTTGACGGCCTGTAGGACGTATTTCCTTCCGTAGAACGTATTTGACACTCAGCCACAAACTAAACACGTCAACATCTACCGGTGTTTTAATTTTTAAAACGTCGATTTGACGTCTAACAACTTCCACAAACCGTCATGATTTCTAATAGCCATCCGGGCTGCAAGATATTGATGGCATAGCTTGTCTCATCATCAATTCCGAGTCAGCAAGTGTTGTACGCTCTCTCTACACTGCCATGTTGGAGGCAGCGGACTATGTACGCTCTCTCCACACTATCATCGTAAGCCTTACCGGCTATCTCTACCATAGACCTAGATCGGGGTTGCAATCAGTTATTAACAAGACGGAATTGCAGGATGGAAACCAAATTAGATTTCAAATAACTTAGGATATTAAAGTTGCCCACACGCTATGCGCTAATCGACCTGGTGCCTGCAAGACCTCGTTCTAATGTCGAAATCGAGGGCTACTATGCTTCCAATTTTTCAAGTCGAGTTGAAGATGACAAGGAAGAGCAAAAGGAGGATTGCATTGATCATAATGATCTGCCTTTTCTAATTCAAAATCTCAGGCCGTTGTTGTCTCCTCTATGTCCAACAATATCGAGCTCACCCGGTGACCATCAAGTCGACAGGCAGGCTGAGAAATTCATAGCTAAATCCTATTAACAATTGAGGCTGGAGAAGCAGAAGTCTTTCCTGGAAATGCTTGGAAATGCTTGAAAGGGGTGCAAAATAACAAGTCCAACATAAAAATCTTCAGTACCAGGTTAGCAAATGTTGTGTCCAGAAACGGCCCACTTTTAGTGCCACTAACAGAAGAATAGGCCATTGACAAGAATAATCCGTGCACATATAGGGAAGAAAAATTCTAACAACGCACTTTAGAAGCAAGTCTACAAAATCATTGCACGAGGAGAAAATGTGTTTCACGTTCTAATTCTAGACCAATTCACTGCAAGAGGATGCACCAATTTGCATAGGAGGCTTGAATGATAGAAAAATTTAGGTGAATAAAAACCAAATAGGGTTTTTTTTGGCAATGTACTTGTTATCACACCATAGTAGCAGGGCTACTATTCTTGTACAACAGATATTTGCACATTCCAGAGCTTACATTATTCTAGAGCATGGCTATATATTTTGGATCACTCATGATCAGAGCAGTATTTTATTCGGATTTATGTATGACCTTGTGTCAAGGCTGAGCCTTGAGAGTTCAGATTTGATGACTGATGTGACTACTTATCCCATACAGTTTCAGTTCAGTGCCTAGAGATGTATTACAGCAGTGTTTCAGATGATACTGGATGATTATTATTATGATGATGTTGTATGATCTATGGATATGTTCTCACTGACTGTGGATTATTATCTTGTTGATTTAGTCATGATCATAGCTTGTGCTTGGTATATTATTCCTGATGTGGCAAACTATTTAAAATGAACTGTAAATCATAAAATGGACAATTGCTTGCACATTTAGGTCATTTAACAAAACTCACTGGTTTTTCACCTTACATAGATATGGTCTTTCCCAACACCAGTTGTCTGCTAGTGTAGGCTCCATATTCACCTGTCTCCATCCATACATGACCTTCCTGTTTGACTTTAGACCCTAACTTGTCTCATTTGACTTTCTGATACCAAGGACTTCCCCATTTTTATACCTCTGTGTTTGGACCGCATCCCTGTTTATTCAGTGTCTCGGCTCTGAGTTGGTGACAAAACTTGCCTTTGGTGAGTTGGATTGTAGGCCTAAATCATTCTGGTCGGTTGTCCCGATGTTTGGCATTGGCTCGAACTCCCCCTAGTCACTTGAGATGTTGTTGGCTAAGACTGAAAGCTCATGTTCTACCTATGGAAACTTGAAAAATTCGCCCATGGAAACAAAAAAAAGGGCAAGAGCGATGAAAAGCTAAAAAATACTCCTCGAAGAGTATAAGAAAGGTCCAAAAAAGCAATGGTTCTTAAAAGTTATATCTAAACAATTGCTGACCTTATAAATATTTGAAAAACATGCCCTGGATGCAAGTTGCAACTAGTTGTGCTTCTCAGCACATCTGAAATCCGAAGGGTTATGTAGGCCAAAAAGGCCATGGAATAAAATTGAATGATCCTAATGAACCTGGATCAAATTGATGTAGACATGATGCCTAAGTTGAATAATCACTCTCTAAACAACTTATCCATTTGTGAGGCACAGCCATCCCCCGTGTTCTTTTGTCCAGCACAGAGTTTGTAGCTTCCCCCTTTTCCCAGTCCAAAGTATTTTTGAGTTAAGTTAGACAAGTCAACCCCTTGGCCCAACCTTGCTCCTAGCCTTCATCCTTCACTAGCAGTTTGACCATGTCCAATGGGTGAGTTTGTCATTTGAACTATTGTGCAAGTAATTTTATATAACAACAGAATATGCTAACTTAATTAATGCCACTGAATGGATGTTATACTTTGAGCTTAGCTTTGAGAATGATTAGAGAAGCAATGTCTTAGTCTACTGATGTGATTTATCCTTGGTTGTATATTCTCGGGATCCGTGATGATGTGGACCATGTATGGATGATTATTGATGATGATTGATGGGTCCACATGTTTGATGATGATATCATATGATGGACATATGATGCAGATGATGTTTGATCCAGTTCAGCAGGTTTATTACTACTTCAGATCAGCAGATTATACATTGTCCATATATGGTGGACCCTACAGCTGGCCCATTAGGGCAACCCAGGGGGTATGAGTACACATTCCTAGTGGATTTGGGTCTTTTGGATCCATTGAGACACTTATCTTTCAGTTTCGGGCACTTCTGATAGTGATTGATGCAGTTTTACACTTGTTGACCAGATTTGTGGCTGATTTCCCAGCCTGAGCAGCAGGGGCCCCGAGAGGCTAGTTCACCTAGGGCGCTGATGATGGAGGGGGTGGTCCAACCACTTGTTTTTACCATTTACCCCCCCTTCTGGAGAGCCTGGTGGGCTCAGATGGACAGCGCTAGCAACCTAGGAGGCAGTTTTGGCACTTTCACAGTTACCGAGGCAGTTAAAAAATGGGATAAAGTGGTCACTGAGGAAATCGATTTGGGCAATTGAGGCAAGGTTTTGGCATTTGGTCTTCACAGAGGTCTTCCAGGGTGGCATCACTACCTTCCTGTCAGTTTTCACGATGTGGGTATGCCCAGATTGATCACAGGAGGACATTTACTGCTTGACTGTCATGGATTCTGAGGACAGTTTTGGTCATTTATATTATATTGGACATATTTTATTATTTTATTGTGCCTTGGGGATGAGCTAGTAAGGATTAATACCTCCTAGCCCCACCATGAGCTTATATTGTCATGTCCTAGTCACCATGAGGTGGATTTTGGTGCTTATGTTTCTCTAGTGGATGACGTCACCCTCTTATTATACCACTTAGTGGGGGCGCTATCATGATATTGGGTGATCCATGTGATGTATTGTTATGATTTATTGTTAGCCATTGATTAGATCTTGAGATCTTTTAATCTTAGCCACTCATGTAAAAAGTGGTTAGGATTGTACTCTCTCCCCATCCTATTTAAGGAGGGAGCCTCTCATTGTAAAATTCATCTAGAGATTTTGGCTCTTGGCTCTTGGAATAAAATTTCTATCTTTTGGAGTACATGCTTGGATTGGAGTGGATGTTGGTTGTTTTGATTGTAAATGATTTTGTCCATTGCACTAGAGGATCTATTGTAGTTATCTTGCATATTTGCCATATTTCATTTACAGGTTAAGAGGGCGATTTTGGACAAGGGCGAATTGGTGGGGAGGCTTGCCCTTCAATCTTGGAAGAAGTCGCTTTGGTGTAACAGGGAGTAGTTTTGCCTTTGTGTCAACTATTCTATGTTTCTCTCTCTCTTGCTTGTATCTACCTTCAATTTGTTAAACTGATTGATGCTTTGCTCCTTGGCTTGACAGGTTAGAAGGAATTACATGTGGCTTGGAAAAATCGATTTGGCAAGAGGGCTTCAACAATTCTCCATTTGATCTTTGGCAAAGTAATCCTCGTCTCAACTAGCATTCATCTCTTCATCCAGGTATGTTCCAAGAGGTATGATCTTCTACTTCCTTGAATCTTCCATAATTTCTAGATCATAAAAACCCTAACTAATTAAAACCCTTGTTTTTGGTATTTCTTAGATCTACTTAGATCTAGCCTTGCTTTTGAAGAGATATTGAAAACCCACCTCTATAGCATCCACCCCTAGTTGGATCTATAGTTTGGTGGTGATTGGCTAAAAATTGACCCATTTTTCAAGGCAAAAAGCCCTCTTTGACCCAAATCGCACTTCCTAGTGAGAGGCTTGTTTGGTTAGATCTAGCACATGGGTAGGTGAGATCTCACTTGATTTGCAATCTAGACACTTGATAACCTACCCCCAGATTCTTACTTTGGTGAAATCTACTGTTATCACCTAAGCTGTAGTTACCCCTATGGATGGATCCAGTCATGGATGGCAATAGGGAAGGGCAACTCAAAAGGTGCAACCACGATCACCTCGACCTCCAATATGTATGGTTGTCACGCCAGTCGAGGCAACCTTCGCTTTATGTTATCTAGCCCAAACAACAAAGGGGGAGACCCGATCTACTCCCGACAGGAGAGATCAAAACCAAGACACCAAATCAGGGTATTTCTAAGTGAAGTTAGGTGTATGGTTTATCGTAGACCTAAAGGTGAAGTCACCAGCCAAGTGAGGGGTTTCAATAGGTATATCTTTGGTTCATAGTTGATGTGAAAGTGACTTACAATGTTTGTGGTGAGATCTAGGGCTAGTGTACTAGTTCAATGTTGGAAAGTCCACTGCCTTGGGAACCGTGTCCAATGCAGGGTAGTTAAGGGTTGTATTGGGGCTAACTAGTACAGATGACAAGCTTGACCATGATACATGATAGCTTCAAGGGTTTGGTTCACCATGCATAGGTCAATCCACAAGTCAATCCAACAATCTAGGAAAGTCGAATTAACTTGGAGAGAAACCAGTGCCTTGGGAATTGGGAAGTGGAGTCAAAGTAGGGTTGGCTTGTGGTTTAGGACTCCTAGTACTTGGGACAAGTGGGCAATAGAGGTCTTGATGGATGAATGGGTCTAGATCTAGGTTTGACCCAAGTGGACCACAATCCCTTAAAACAAGGAATGCAATCCCCAAGGCAAGATTTGACAAAGTGACAGTCTAGACCTAGGTTTTGAATTATTCCGGTTTCAGATCTCCAAAAATCTCAAGTACCCAGTTCCTCGAAGTGAGTGAACTCACTTCTCCAAGGTGGTGCGACTTTGCCCAAGGAGGCCTAAAAGTGGGGTTAGGTGGGTCAAAACAAGTCGGATGGCATCCAAACTTTAGATCCGGGTAGATCGGTCAGGTAGGAGTATGGATCTATAATTTCGTGGCAATCCACCGGTTAGATCTTAGTAGATCTGAGTTTAAGTGTTCCAAGTGGTCCAAAATGGGGATTAAATCCCTTAAAATGTGGAATAGGGTCCACAAGGTGAATTTCAGAAAAGCAACAACTTGGGTGTATGTTATTTGATGTGTAGATGACGAATCAAGTGGAATCTCAAACACCCATCGCTTAGATCTAGGTCAACCTGCTCAAACTAGGAAGTGCGCCTTGCTTGGGAGAGGCTAAGTTGGCCTGGGAAGGGGGTCAAATGGAAGCCAATCCTCACCAAACTATAGATCCGGGATGCCGTGGATGCTATAGAGGTGGGTTCTTAATATTACGCCCAACAACCCAATAGATCTAAGTAGATCTGAGAAAATGCAAAATTGGGGTTTTAATTGATTAGGGTTTTAAATATTTTTGACAATTGGATAGATCATGGAGATAGAACTTACCTTGAGATCATACCTGAATGATGTGGATGAGATGCCTTGATGTTGAGGAAGATTCCCGCAGAGATCAAATGAGAGATTGTTGATTTGCTTGCCAATTTGATGCCCTAGTCCACAAGTGCGCCTTCCTCTACCTGTCAAACCAAGGAATGAAGATTCAATCAGTAAGAGCAAGTATGGAAGAAATACAAGAGAAATGCAAATAGTAACATGAAATAGAAGGTCCTGGGACAGTAATACTCCCTGTTACCAACGAAGAGCTCCAAAGAAGAAGTAGGGAGAGTCTTCCCCTACCAATACCTCCTCCTCCAAGCAAATCGGCCTCCACCTGTAGATGCAAAATCGTGGTACAAAAGATATGGCAAACAAGATCTCCAATAACTCAGTGCAAAGGAAGAACCAACGAACGAACACCAAAAACATTCACCACAACATTGGAGATAGATGCAATAATAATTTTCTATTCCAATAATCCAGAGCCAAAAGTCCCTTTACAATGAGAGGCTCTCTCCTTTAAATAGGAAGGAGAGGCACCAAAACCCTAACCACTTTTTGAATGAGTGGCTAAGATTAAAAGATACAAATGTCTAATCAATGGTTGAGATGAGCTCAACAATGAAATACATGGATCACTAATAAAATATAATATAAGTGGACAAAATCGCCCTATAAGAGGGGAATCCCACCAAATCATGATGACAAAATATCATAAGAGGCTTATGGTGGGTCCAAGGGGTAATTTTATCCCTCCTTGGTCAATCCCCATAGCACAATAACCAATAAATAATCATGAAAGTACCAAATCGTGCCTCCATAGTGAAGTCGTGGTCCTCAAAAGACCTCAGAAATCCACAGAAAGTGCCATAAGTGATGGATGCGGGCCCCGATGAAGCTGAAACTGCTGGAGAAGGTGTGGAAGACCCCGATCTATCATCACTGATCATCCCATGCCATAACTTTGCCTCAGTAGCCCAAATCGATTTCCTCAATAGCCATTTCTACCAATCCTGAAATGCCTCGGGAAGCGTGAAACTGCCCCAAACAGCATCCTGGAGTGCTGGCGCTGTCAAGGTGAGGGCACCAATGTGTCCGGAAGGGGGGTAATATGGTAAAAAAAAGTGGCTGGACCACCCCCTCCATCATCAGCGCCCTAGGTCAACCGGATAAAAGTCATCTCTGCTCCGACAGGGCCTCCAACAGACCAAAACTGCACTGGGACAGCCTACTGAGGCTCAGTCATCACTGTAAGTGCCCGGAACTGAAAACAAACTGTCCCATTGGACTCAGAAAGTCCAAATCTATCCAAGATGTGTACTCATACACCATATGAGTCTCTGCATGATCAAAATAAATATCCAATATACCGGAACAGGGCCAATAATAATGTGCTGTACATATACAAATACTGCTGAAACCCCAGAATCATCATCATAACCCTGTAGCTGCTGCATAGAATCATCCTGTATGTGTACATAGACCATATATCATCTATCCATATCATCATAAGGTCTAACATCTCATGTCCCATGGTCCTCCATGGTCAAACTAGGTCCAACCAAGACCAAATATAACTCAGTCCATCATCCAAGGCTGCTGAAAAGTATCAAGGTTAATACATGCTTTATAATTTATTCAAATAGCAATTATAACACAGAGTGATCATGACTGGCGATCTAAATCCAAATATATAGTGTCGTTTGATTATTATTATTACTCAGACTAGACTTTCAGGATCATACTCACTTCATAGTTGTGATCAATTTGCTAGTGAAGGGTGAAGGCTTAAATTAACTGGCTAGGCTAAGGGATGACTTAGCTGTCTTGACTTTGTGACACTTTGGCAAGGGAAAGGGAATACACCATAGTATATACTGAATGAGCAATAACACAGGGAATGGCGGTGTCTCACAAATGGATGAGTTGTTTAAAGAGGGTTTATTCACCTTCACAGATGCGCACAATCCATAATACAAATAAGGCCAGCAATTGTTTAGATATAGCATTTAAGTTCCATTGCTTTTTGGGCCTGAAGTTTCCATAGCCTTGATCTATGTGTGTTTACAAACACATTGCATAGATTTACATTTTTTCTTTTAGGCTTTCTGCTGCAGGTGTGTTTTTAAGGCACTTGTTTACTTGAGCACTTCTAGGTGTGTCATGGACAGCTTGTTTACCTAGGTATTTATTTTCCACAAGATATAACATTTTATTTTATGGCCATTTTCATTTGGCACGCCTCTCATTCATGTGTGTTTAGAAACACATTGCATGAATGGGCTTTTCATACAAGATATAGCATTTCAATTTTCAAGATTTTGTATTCATGGCAGCACTAAAAGTTTCAGGTTTAGCCAACACAACTTTAGTGACTAGGGGGAATTCACAAGGAACTCCAACTCACCATAGGTAAGTTTTGTCACCAACTCAGAGCCGAGACACAATAAACAGGGAAGCTCATCCAATACAGAGGCTACAGTGGGGAAAAGTCCTCCATGCCACTAGTCAAGTAGTAAGTCAGGGTGATAATCTAAAAGGTAGGCCATGGAAGGATGAAGACAATGAAATGATGGAGCCAACACTAGCAAGCCAGAGTATGGTGTAATGATCACCTCTATTCTCCCTAAGGAGGGTAAATACCAATGAGTATGAATAGTGAACTTCTAAGTCTGAGTAGGGACAGTAATATATATATAATAGGTCAACCAGGTCCAAATATCTATATGATCGCCAGATCATGACACTAAGTGCTAAGACATGCTATAAGAATAAGTATAAAAGCAATCTAACCATAATACCATGATATACCTGCTGAGTCATATACCTGAAAGCTCATAAACCTGTACCATCATCTGTCCTCTGAGACTGCTGCTGTAACTCTGGGCACTACTGTCTGCTCTGTACCAATGGTATAATGGCTACATCGGTCATCTCTCTGAGTGTCCTGAAACTCAGTCATGGCATGGGGAATACAACTGCTGTTCACAATCTGATAGTGATCCAATATAGATGCTCATCTCAGCATCTCAGATGTAAGGGAACTGGCTGAATAGTGTACTGGAATGAGAAAAATAATGTATGGTAGCCCGGCTACTATATATGTGATAACATCTGGCTCCGGCTGGGACAAGTGCTCTGCTGAAATGAGCGCTTGAGAACCTCAGAATCTCGTGTCCTCGAACTCTGCTACTCGAATCCACAATCCAACACTCTACCATTTTATTTCCAGCTTTTATTCTTGCAACCTATTTTCTGCATTCACAAACATCGAACATACCTCATGCCGCATGTGTGGGAAAAATATAAAACCAACTGAAATAAAATCTATTCTATGTCAGAAATATAAATGCATGAAATATATAAGTGCAGAAAATAAATCAAACTACTAACATAATTTGCAAAATTTGAAATTTATTGTGCAGGAAAAGAAAAGTGACAGGTACTCAGTTAAACTAGAAGCTTACAAAGGAGCTTAGAGACTAAGAAGGTGCCAGACTCAATGGCTAAAAAGACTAACTACTGCCCAAGTAGGCTTATTCGGTTTCCTACCTACCCTACTCTAACCAGTCATCACAAATGTTAGGTAAAATCATAAATCCAGTGCAACCATTCATCAAATAGGTTAATGATTCTTATTTGATTTTTGATAATAGAACAAGTCAAGATTGGGCTAAAGATCAACAAATTTAAGGGCACAGTCTTCTTGATTTGTTCATAAATTGGAGAATGGTTTGAATGATGCAATATGAAATTATGCCAAGGAGAAGACTGACTGATGCAAACATCCTCCATCCACGAATTGATAGGATCATAAAATTCATGAATATGATTGTTTAAAGTTGATGGAGAAAAAATATAAGGCTTGTAACTCAATTCTTTTTCACAAAATATAGCTTCCTTATTTACTTCTCTTACATATTCAATCTGATTCTCCTTGGGACTGATGATCAAATAAAAACCAAGTGGGGATAAATTAAAGCTTAAAAGACATAATATCAAAGTCAGACCCACTTGATGCTCAAAAATGGAGAAAAGATGGAATTGATCTTTAAACACCTTTTCTAGCCACCAAGAATGATTGATATCTTGACGACAAGCATTATGGTTCCAAAGTGACTGAAAAGGGAAATGAAGTGTTTTTTCTCCAAACATGTAATCATGCTTATGCTTCCTATTAAAAATTTCCAAGGCCAAAGATTGATTAGAGCACCAACCCAAAGATGATTGAAAGAGTTGGGAAGGGAGGGTGGATTGAAAATATGAAAATTCTCCCAAATGGATAAACAAGTTCGACCTTAGATTTTGATAATAGAAAACATTCTTTATTCTAGGAATAATTTCAAGATTTTGATCAAATTTAATATTTACAACTTGAGGACAAGATTGACCATAACTATCTAACTCTAAGTTATCTTGATTAAAGATGAAAAAAGGAAAATTTAATGATTCATTGTAAGAAGTGGAACAAAGATTAGAACACCTAGTATGATTGATTAATTCTTCCTCATGTTGACATTTATCTTTTATTAATTTATCATTAAAATTATAAGAGGATAAGTGATCATTTTCATTTAATTGATTAGGGGTGAGATTAATAATTTCATTTAACATATCCTGATTATTTGCACAATGATCACCTGAAATCACCACTAGAGGATCTTGATCTGTGTCCCTACTTTCTTCTTCTTCAGTAAGTTGATAAGGAATTGAATGATCACTAAAAATAGAATGACTCATGAGTTTCTCTAAGAGAGGAATGTCAGTAGACTTGTTAACTAAAAGCTCATCCTCAGAAATTCCCTCAGGATCAGGACTAGGGCTACCTAAAAAGCAATTTGAAAATTTATGGTTTGTACAATGATTAAAGATTTGACATTCGATTGACTCAAAAGTAGAAGACTTATCATCTGAAGAAATTGGGCAGGAAAGGTCATCTCCGGATGTTGACAAATTACTTGATATTCGATTGTTAAATGATTCAACAATAGGATCGGAAAGGGGAGGGTTTTGATCTCGGATTTGATTTGAAAGATAAATATCATCGAATTCACTTCCCCATTCTTCTAGGAATTTATCTTCAAACATGTCATAACCAAAAATGCTATTGGGTTTCAAATTCGAAAGCCAAAGTCCAGCTCTTTCTTTGAAAGATGAAGCCAATAGTCTCATACACACATCCTCATGGGTTATGGATAACTCTTTAATAATTTCCCTAAAAAGTTCAAGGTGTCTTTTAGCAGAGATTTCATAACTTCCATCGAAAATAGGCAACCTTGCACATGCTTGATGAGGAATATGATGAGGATACCCAACAATTTTTGAAAAGTCAAAAACTTTTAAACGACCGAAAGTTCTAGGTCGCTCAGAAGCAGCCATGGATAATAATTTTTTATTTTTTATATTTTTATATTTATTTTTAAATTCAAGAACCTGAAAAGAAAATGATGCACCCCATGGGTTCTAGATAATGATAAGATCTGTCTTAGTGTTGTAAGGATGTAAATGAGCTCGCTCCTCAGCGGAGTCACGATTGGGAGTCGCCAGGTAGATTTAACTCTTCTACCAAGATATGTGTCGTTGTATATGCGGGAAGGACTAGTAGCTTTTCCAAGGTAAGCCTGTTGCGTCCCTGGCGCCAAAATGTTATGGCAAAGAGAACGGGAATGCTTGAAGAAAAGTATGTCGAACTAGGGCAAGCTATTGCCTCCCCGGCAGCGGCGCCAAAATGTTATCACCTAAGCTGTAGTTACCCCTATGGATGGATCCAGTCATGGATGGCAATAGGGAAGGGCAACTCAAAAGGTGCAACCACGATCACCTCGACCTCCAATATGTATGGTTGTCACGCCAGTCGAGGCAACCTTCGCTTTATGTTATCTAGCCCAGACAACAAAGGGGGAGACCCGATCTACTCCCGACAGGAGAGATCAAAACCAAGACACCAAATCAGGGTATTTCTAAGTGAAGTTAGGTGTATGGTTTATCCTAGACCTAAAGGTGAAGTCACCAGCCAAGTGAGGGGTTTCAATAGGTATAGCTTTGGTTCATAGTTGATGTGAAAGTGACTTACAATGTTTGTGGTGAGATCTAGGGCTAGTGTACTAGTTCAATGTTGGAAAGTCCACTGCCTTGGGAACCGTGTCTAATGCAGGGTAGTTAAGGGTTGTATTGGGGCTAACTAGTACAGATGACAAGCTTGACCATGATACATGATAGCTTCAAGGGTTTGGTTCACCATGCATAGGTCAATCCACAAGTCAATCCAACAATCTAGGAAAGTCGAATTAACTTGGAGAGAAACCAGTGCCTTGGGAATTGGGAAGTGGAGTCAAAGTAGGGTTGACTTGTGGTTTAGGACTCCTAGTACTTGGGACAAGTGGGAAATAGAGGTCTTGATGGATGAATGGGTCTAGATCTAGGTTTGACCCAAGTGGACCACAATCCCTTAAAACAAGGAATGCAATCCCCAAGGCAAGATTTGACAAAGTGACAGTCTAGACCTAGGTTTTGAATTATTCCGGTTTCAGATCTCCAAAAATCTCAAGTACCCAGTTCCTCAAAGTGAGTGAACTCACTTCTCCAAGGTGGTGCGACTTTGCCCAAGGAGGCCTAAAAGTGGGGTTAGGTGGGTCAAAACAAGTCGGATGGCATCCAAACTTTAGATCCGGGTAGATCGGTCAGGTAGGAGTATGGATCTATAATTTCGTGGCAATCCACCGGTTAGATCTTAGTAGATCTGAGTTTAAGTGTTCCAAGTGGTCCAAAATGGGGATTAAATCCCTTAAAATGTGGAATAGGGTCCACAAGGTGAATTTCAGAAAAGTAACAACCTGGGTGTATGTTATTTGATGTGTAGATGACGAATCAAGTGGAATCTCAAACACCCGTCGCTTAGATCTAGGTCAACCTGCTCAAACTAGGAAGTGCGCCTTGCTTGGGAGAGGCTAAGTTGGCCTGGGAAGGGGGTCAAATGGAAGCCAATCCTCACCAAACTATAGATCCGGGATGCCGTGGATGCTATAGAGGTGGGTTCTTAATATTACGCCCAACAACCCAATAGATCTAAGTAGATCTGAGAAAATGCAAAATTGGGGTTTTAATTGATTAGGGTTTTAAATATTTTTTACAATTGGATAGATCATGGAGATAGAACTTACCTTGAGATCATACCTGAATGATGTGGATGAGATGCCTTGATGTTGAGGAAGATTCCCGCAGAGATCAAATGAGAGATTGTTGATTTGCTTGCCAATTTGATGCCCTAGTCCACAAGTGCGCCTTCCTCTACCTGTCAAACCAAGGAATGAAGATTCAATCAGTAAGAGCAAGTATGGAAGAAATACAAGAGAAATGCAAATAGTAACATGAAATAGAAGGTCCTGGGACAGTAATACTCCCTGTTACCAACGAAGAGCTCCAAAGAAGAAGTAGGGAGAGTCTTCCCCTACCAATACCTCCTCCTCCAAGCAAATCGGCCTCCACCTGTAGATGCAAAATCGTGGTACAAAAGATATGGCAAACAAGATCTCCAATAACTCAGTGCAAAGGAAGAACCAACGAACGAACACCAAAAACATTCACCACAACATTGGAGATAGATGCAATAATAATTTTCTATTCCAATAATCCAGAGCCAAAAGTCACTTTACAATGAGAGGCTCTCTCCTTTAAATAGGAAGGAGAGGCACCAAAACCCTAACCACTTTTTGAATGAGTGGCTAAGATTAAAAGATACAAATGTCTAATCAATGGTTGAGATGAGCTCAACAATGAAATACATGGATCACTAATAAAATATAATATAAGTGGACAAAATCGCCCTATAAGAGGGGAATCCCACCAAATCATGATGACAAAATATCATAAGAGGATTATGGTGGGTCCAAGGGGTAATTTTATCCCTCCTTGGTCAATCCCCATAGCACAATAACCAATAAATAATCATGAAAGTACCAAATCGTGCCTCCATAGTGAAGTCGTGGTCCTCAAAAGACCTCAGAAATCCACAGAAAGTGCCATAAGTGATGGATGCGGGCCCCGATGAAGCTGAAACTGCTGGAGAAGGTGTGGAAGACCCCGATCTATCATCACTGATCATCCCATGCCATAACTTTGCCTCAGTAGCCCAAATCGATTTCCTCAATAGCCATTTCTACAAATCCTGAAATGCCTCG
Source organism: Larix kaempferi (assembly GCA_027924585.1). Lineage (NCBI taxonomy): Eukaryota > Viridiplantae > Streptophyta > Pinopsida > Pinales > Pinaceae > Larix > Larix kaempferi. The sequence goes on along the minus strand of BSBM01000612.1, from coordinate 1,862,343 downwards.
GGAAGCGTGAAACTGCCCCAAACAACCTCCTGGAGTGCTGGCGCTGTCAAGGTGAGGGCACCAATGTGTCCGGAAGGGGGGTAATATGGTAAAAACAAGTGGCTGGACCACCCCCTCCATCATCAGCGCCCTAGGGCAACCGGATAAAAGTCATCTCTGCTCCGACAGGGCCTCCAACAGACCAAAACTGCACTGGGACAGCCTACTGAGGCTCAGTCATCACTGTAAGTGCCCGGAACTGAAAACAAACTGTCCCATTGGACTCAGAAAGTCCAAATCTATCCAAGATGTGTACTCATACACCATATGAGTCTCTGCATGATCAAAATAAATATCCAATATACCGGAACAGGGCCAATAATAATGTGCTGTACATATACAAATACTGCTGAAACCCCAGAATCATCATCATAACCCTGTAGCTGCTGCATAGAATCATCCTGTATGTGTACATAGACCATATATCATCTATCCATATCATCATAAGGTCTAACATCTCATGTCCCATGGTCCTCCATGGTCAAACTAGGTCCAACCAAGACCAAATATAACTCAGTCCATCATCCAAGGCTGCTGAAAAGTATCAAGGTTAATACATGCTTTATAATTTATTCAAATAGCAATTATAACACAGAGTGATCATGACTGGCGATCTAAATCCAAATATATAGTGTCGTTTGATTATTATTATTACTCAGAGTAGACTTTCAGGATCATACTCACTTCATAGTTGTGATCAATTTGCTAGTGAAGGGTGAAGGCTTAAATTAACTGGCTAGGCTAAGGGATGACTTAGCTGTCTTGACTTTGTGACACTTTGGCAAGGGAAAGGGAATACACCATAGTATATACTGAATGAGCAATAACACAGGGAATGGCGGTGTCTCACAAATGGATGAGTTGTTTAAAGAGGGTTTATTCACCTTCACAGATGCGCACAATCCATAAACAAATAAGGCCAGCAATTGTTTAGATATAGCATTTAAGTTCCATTGCTTTTTGGGCCTGAAGTTTCCATAGCCTTGATCTATGTGTGTTTACAAACACATTGCATAGATTTACATTTTTTCTTTTAGGCTTTCTGCTGCAGGTGTGTTTTTAAGGCACTTGTTTACCTGAGCACTTCTAGGTGTGTCATGGACAGCTTGTTTACCTAGGTATTTATTTTCCACAAGATATAACATTTTATTTTATGGCCATTTTCATTTGGCATGCCTCTCATTCATGTGTGTTTAGAAACACATTGCATGAATGGGCTTTTCATACAAGATATAGCATTTCAATTTTCAAGATTTTGTATTCATGGCAGCACTAAAAGTTTCAGGTTTAGCCAACACAACTTTAGTGACTAGGGGGAATTCACAAGGAACTCCAACTCACCATAGGTAAGTTTTGTCACCAACTCAGAGCCGAGACACAATAAACAGGGAAGCTCATCCAATACAGAGGCTACAGTGGGGAAAAGTCCTCCATGCCACTAGTCAAGTAGTAAGTCAGGGTGATAATCTAAAAGGTAGGCCATGGATGGATGAAGACAATGAAATGATGGAGCCAACACTAGCAAGCCAGAGTATGGTGTAATGATCACCTCTATTCTCCCTAAGGAGGGTAAATACCAATGAGTATGAATAGTGAACTTCTAAGTCTGAGTAGGGACAGTAATATATATATAATAGGTCAACCAGGTCCAAATATCTATATGATCGCCAGATCATGACACTAAGTGCTAAGACATGCTATAAGAATAAGTATAAAAGCAATCTAACCATAATACCATGATATACCTGCTGAGTCATATACCTGAAAGCTCATAAACCTGTACCATCATCTGTCCTCTGAGACTGCTGCTGTAACTCTGGGCACTACTGTCTGCTCTGTACCAATGGTATAATGGCTACATCGGTCATCTCTCTGAGTGTCCTGAAACTCAGTCATGGCATGGGGAATACAACTGCTGTCCACAATCTGATAGTGATCCAATATAGATGCTCATCTCAGCATCTCAGATGTAAGGGAACTGGCTGAATAGTGTACTGGAATGAGAAAAATAATGTATGGTAACCCGGCTACTATATATGTGATAACATCTACCTTGTGGACATCTCTCCATGTTTTAAGGGGTTAAAACCCCCTTTTGAATTTCTTGGCACCTCAAAACTCAGATCTACTAAGATCTAGCCCTTGGATTGACTTGATTTTTTGGACATGCATAGATCGAGATACTAGCATCTTGGATCTATAGTTTGGTGGCCATTGGACTTGATTTGGTCCACCAAACCCACTTTTTGGCCTTCCTTGAGCAACTCGCACTCCCTTGAAAAATTGAGTTTGTCCACTTCCAGGAGGTGGGTGTTTGAGATTTTCATGGATTTGAAATGCCCATACCCTGAAACCTAGGTCTAGACTGTCTTTTTGCCACGATCCGCCTTGGGGGTAGCATTCCTTGTTTCAAGGGATTGTGGTCCACTTAGGGTCATTACTTGAAAAACCTAGATCTAGTAAGATCCAACCATTAGATCCCATTTAACCCACTTGACTTGGCTTCTAGGTGTCCCGATCTACACTTTGGCATACTTTTTGACCCCATTAGCCCATCTAACAAGGCACTAGTCCACCACTAAGCAAGTCGCACTCCTTGGAATTTGTGTCAAAACCCTAGATCTAGTATGTGGGTAGTCCTAGAATCAACCTAGATTCATAGATCTAGCCTTTATCCAACCTATAGTAACAACTTCACACCTAACTTCACCTTGTGGGCCCACCTAGAACCATTTCACACTTCCCAAGAAAACAAGACCCACTTGTGTAAACACATGGTACTATACCTAGTCATCATACCCCATCATGTGGCCTAAACCATACATAGGTTGAAACACTAACAATCCATTACACCACCTTCAACCATACCTCAACTCTTAGGTCCATTTAGCCTTGCATTGGTTTCCACAACTCCTCATTTACTTACCATTAGAAACCTTTGTTTGGATACAATCAACTGTGATTGGGTATAGGGTCTCCCCCTTGGTCTAGTTACACCTTGACCTAAAGCGAAGAGTGCCTCGGTTGACGTGACTCCCACATTGCATTGGGAACCGTGGCATCTCTTGGGTCACCTCTTTAGTTGCCTGTCTCCTCTACCGTCCCGGATGGGATACACCTAGGGGCAACTACGAGTTGTGTGATAACAGTACTCACCACTCCTGTACATGGAAATAGAACAATGCATGTGCACAAAGTGAAAATGGAACTTATAACTATTGTCACAAAGAAAATGGAATTTAGATTACATTTTACTATCTTTGTTGTTGTTTTTGTTTTTCTTCACAGTAGTTTTGCTTTATACAATTTTGGTAATTTAATTGTACGTTTAAATGAGAGTTGATTTCTGCAATGTTCAGATTACTGCTATATGTTATGCGGTTGTTTTCGGATTATATTTCTAAATGATAGTTTACCATTATATTTTCCTGCCGCAAATATGAGCGGCTTCCAGCTAGAGCCGCGTAATGGGTGAACAAACTGATTGGTATATATGAAGTTACAACTCGCTCTAGTGGTATGTAATCCGAGCAGAGGATCTGCAGATAAAAAAAATTTGACACTCATAAATATGAAGAAAACGTAAAATGACAGCTATGTAAAAAACGAAACCGTCATTAAAAAAAATTTGATGGGCAGAAAATATCTGAAATTCCAGGCCTGATGGCATGCTCATGCATGATAAACATAGACATGAAAATGTTCCGGTAAAACTCCAACTGGATTGTCAATATAGGCATCAGAGAAATTAATGACCGAGATGATAGGTGTGCAGAGAAATATATTCAGGTGGCGGTGGGCAGATTTCCCTGGGGTCTCGGGCTTGACGGGAACGGAAATGGAGCTGCGTACTTGAGGAGTCTGGACGGCGGGGTTGTCGGAAGAAGGAGGGACCCACCTGCCTAGCTGGCTTATCCAGCCTGAACGTACAGGCTAGATAAGCTCAGCCGTTGACTAGTTCTGGTTATTAGTTGGGATGGTTACATGCTTGGCAAGGAGTTGTGGGTGCTCTCAGAATTTGGGTTGAATTGGCCCACTTGGTTATTTCACAGATGGTTGTTTTTTCTCTGTCCAAATTTGTTGAGTAGTTTTAATTTGGCTTTTTTGTTTTCATTTGAAGAACTCTGATCTTATCGATGAAATTCTCAGATTATTCCTGGTGTTAGAAATTATTGCCATTATTTCATTTCCCTGCGTAGTAGATCCTTGATGGATGGTTTAAACACTTCCTTAACCTCATTAGAGAACCATTGAGGCATTGGCATCCACCTCATAACTTAGAAGCCTGTGGTAGGTTGTTATTTTTGGAAGATTCTTTGAGAAACACACCCCATGACCCATTTTCATCTGACCCACAATTAATTCAAAACGATTGGGTAGTTTGATTTTTTCTGAAGTTGCTTGGAGAAGAGTTATTTGTTCATCCTTGCATAACATGGACTTTCATCAAGTGCTAGGTCTAGGGGTATCTATTCCACCTTCCATCCAGACACCTCCCCTTTTAATATGTCATTTGGGTGGGTTAGACCTAAGTGATAATGGAATCCTAATGGAATTGGACAGGTTAACAATCCACAGACTTCACCACTCCAATGCCTTGCTGGCTACATATGAGAGGATGTGATGAGGATGTTATATGCTCACTTTCATAGCCACACCTAACATTTTACAGTTCTATATTCGTACTCTATGAACTTTGTGTTTCTCAGCATAGAAACCCAGATGACATCGCTGCAGGATAATTAAACATTTTACAGTTCTAGGTCCAGGGGTATCTATTCCACCTTCCATCCAGACACCTCCCCTTTTAATATGTCATTTGGGTGGGTTAGACCTAAGTGATAATGGAATCCTAATGGAATTGGACAGGTTAACAATCCACAGACTTCACCACTCCAATGCCTTGCTGGCTACATATGAGAGGATGTGATGAGGATGTTATATGCTCACTTTCATAGCCACACCTAACATTTTACAGTTCTATATTCGTACTCTATGAACTTTGTGTTTCTCAGCATAGAAACCCAGATGACATCGCTGCAGGATAATTAAACATTTTACAGTTCTAGATCTGTACTCTGATTTGTGTGTTCTTGATATGAAAGCCTAGGGAAAATGATTGCGATGACTGCATTTTGTCTGTATAAGTGGTGTGTAATTTCCTATCAGAGAATACATATCTGCAAAATGAATGAAGAATGTACAGTGGAAATGAAAGTTTGTAGTATAACTCTGCTATACTATATTCTGACAAAAAAATTGTTGAATTTAATAATAATGGATATTTTATATGATCTCTGGATAAATATTTATATGAAGAATTCTCTCAGTTGTGGATATTATTCTTAACCTTTGTTGAAAAAATGTCGATGATGCTTTCCTTGATGGGTATATTCTCTTCTCAATTCTGTATTTTAAAATTTTTGCTAGCCAAATATTATAATTCATTTGAAGTTAATATTTGATTATGGTGGTGCAATTATGGTAGTAGCCTGTAGCTTAGCACCACTAGTACCAAGACTAGCTGAAAGTAGGTGTCTAGTAGCTCAGCCTGGAGACTAGATTATGCCCCTGGGGCACAAGTTTCAAACAGTACACACCCAAGTTATCAACCTTGTTGTCCGCCAGATTGCACACCAGCAGCGGAAATATTTCGAAAGCTGTCTCTTCACTACAAGTGAGAGAGGTGTGGCCTTGGGGGCAAGCAATGAGCCAGGTACTGTCACCTGAATCCCAGCTCCTCCGTTTAGGCAAACTCCTAACGAAGCCAAGGGGGGTAGTCCCTAAAAAAGAGTTGTCTAAGGCTCTTGTGTGTTTAAAATTTTTTTTGGTGTTGTGATGCGGATGGGTGTTGTTTAGGAGTTTTTGAAGATGAGAGACACAATAATGCTTTAAATAAAACCAAGATAACGCAATCCACGTTGCAAGAGAAGATAAAAGATACACTGAATCAGATATGAATCACTCTTTATACGAAAATTAACACAAGTACTCCAAATTGATAATAAGCAAATAAAATATGTGATTAAGGACCAGTGCCTTATGGAGTCAAAAATGTATAAGTGATTGAATTGTTTGATACAAGTGTTTCGAAAGAAATGTTCGTGAGATCGTTTTGCAGCTTATCTTGGTAAAATTAAAGATTTTAGTGGTCTTGATTATTAAGGCTAAAACCAAGGATATTCAAGAAGTGGGACCTTAACCAAGAAAAACACTGGCAACCTTTAGATGATAGGTCGGGAGCACCCAGATTCAGAGAACAAGTGTTCTTACGGCTTGACCGCCCTCGAGTCTGACAGTGGATTCCCGGCACCTCTTGTTTCAGAAAGTACTCAGTGATTTTGTCTTGGTTGGGGTTTTGGGTAAAGTTTTAATTAATGTTATCACTTATGAATTTAACAAGTCTTACACCTTTCTGAGTACTAGCCCAACCGTTTCCAGTTGGCAGAGCATACGGGTGTAGGACAAAGACCAAGATAAATTAATTAAAAGGGAAGTATGGGTTGAAATTTTTTATTATTAGAGCACTTGTTCAACTCTCTGACAGAGAGCGCTCTTGACTTGATCTTATGACCACAGTTCAAGAGACTTGCTAATTAAAAAATGCCTAATGCAGGGAACGATGCAAGACTAATAATGCTCTCCGATAGAGAGTGCTCTTGACTTGGATTTGGCCAAGTTCAAGAGACTTTAGTTCGTTTTAAGAAGCAAAAAGTAGTTGTAATAGCAAGATACTTCAACTTTAAAATACTTAAATCATGTGATAGATCAGAAAGATATGAAATATTGCTAATATGCTACTTGCCAAATAAAATGAGAAAACTGAAAGATCTAGTGTTCTACCAAACAAATCCTAATCTAAAGGTGGGATCAACCTCCGAACAAGGTCAACCACTAGAAGCCACCAGTCTTGGAAACCTTCCAGCTAGCTGGATGTCCACAAGAAGCTGATGGGGGAACGAGAAGCTACCACAAAGTTATGTGGCCTTTGGGATACAATCCCAAAGTTAGCTTACTCTAGTCAAGGCTTGGAAGAGAAGCGACAAGATAAAAAAAAAAAAATACTGAACAAAAAATAAAGTCTAATCTACCCAAGAATCTCTTTCAGGTCCAAGACCGTACTCGGGAGAGCATGGGGGTAAGTAAATTGGAAATATAAAAAAGAAAGACAACTCTCCGATAGAGAGTACTCTTGATCCACTATCGGTGAGATTCAAAAGATTTCTACTTTAAACAGTTTATTGAAATGGAAACTAATCTAAGAGCATATCAGAGATCTAAGCTAGAAACTCAAACCAATCAAAGACACTACAAAACTTCCCCAAATGGGGAAGTTGGGGGTGGGGGATTAAAGACCCCACAAATCAGAGATTTTATTAAACAAGTACAATATTTAGGGATTTCAACCTTTCGACGAAGCTTGAAAAAATAAAATGAAACAAGCCTTAGAGGCTTTTTACAAAAAGGAGAATGATTGGCACTTTGGTTCAAAATCCCAACAAGTTTGAATCTTCTTGGTTCAAAACTCCTTCTTCTTTGGGTAATCTCCAAGTAATTTTGGTTGAAAATTTCTTCTTGCTTCTCTTTTCAATAACTTGTTCTCTTCTCAAAAAACAAGACAAAAATCCAAAAAACTCATGCACCCATTATCATTAGAAAATAAAAAAAACTTTGAAATTAAAACTAGATCTAATGCTTACAAAAATGAAACTAGATAATAAGGTCTAGCTATTTAGGATGAAATGCAACTATGTGAAGAGATCTAGATGCAAATACTAAATATGAGAAGTGCAATGCAAGATCTAACTATCAAATGAAATGCAAGCCACTAAACTAGAATAAAACTAGATCCTAGACAAAGTAAAAGCAAGGTATGAGATCTAATTACTAACTTTGAAATGATGCAACTAACTACTAACAACTCTTAACAAACCACTACTAACAATTTGTTTGTTTTGATGTGTTTTAGGGCCTAAATGGGGATGGACGAGAAGGGGAAGAGGAGCAAACCTAAGGGAAAAACAAAGACGTGAAGGAGCTAGTAAATGAGGTGGACGAAAGGAAGGGATGGCAAGGTAAGGGGAAAAAGACAAGAGGAAGAGGAGACTCAAATGGGGTAAGACGAGAGAAAGGAGGAGAAAAGGCGAATGGAATGAAGAGAGGAGACTAGAATGGGACGAGAGGAAGGAGATAGGGCTAAAAGAGATGGGACGAGAGCTAGAAGGAGATAGGGCTGGACTAGGGCAAGGGATGAATGGGCTAGCAAGTCAATGCAAAGGGATTCAAGGAGAAGACAAGAGAGGCTTGAGGAAGTTAGCCTTAGGAACAAAGTAACCAATTTAAGAGTCTTTTTGAATATTGGATGGATCCTTGAATCTAACACTTCTTGTCAAATTTTTGATGTTATGAGATCGACTTTGGGAGATCCTGCAATGCACAAATGTTAGGAAAAAGGGGCCCTTTGAAGAGATGGAGGAGACAACCGAGTTCCAACTCCTCTTCAAACCTATGAGATCTGCAAAATGTATCACTTACAAACAAGTTTTGATCAAATCTAGTATGCAAAATTGAAAGAGATTAGAAGAGTATTAGTATTTCCGACTACAATTAACTACTTCCAAATCACAAACAACCCAACATCAATGGACAAGTTGAACTCAAATGCCCATCCTATGGACTTAAAAAAAAGTCTTCTAAGCTTTAACAAACTTGATCAAAACAATGAAAATGTAAGCAAAAACATGGAACAAGATCACCTTGATTTAACTTGAAGCAATTTCCATGAACAAGATCAACACACAATATGGACCTCCAAAGTCACTTTATTTCAATTAGCAAAAGCTATAACACATCTACAATCTGGCAGAGTAAGTTTGCCCAAAATTCTCCATGAGATAATAACCCAAAATGGGCCTCTCTTTATAGTAAAACCAATAGCTAAAACCCTAGGTCGAACTTGGCTTGAGTGAGAGCCAAAAACCAATAGACATGAAGTTAAATTCCAATCTAAACCAAGCTTGGAGAGCTAACTCAATGGACAACTTGAACTTGTTGGTAGGCGTGAATGGATAGGTGGCAAACTCGCCTTTGATGATGCATGGGAAGTATCACCCATCAAATGGGCAAGTTACAACTAGGATCCACGTGAGGAAGAGGTAGGATGCGTGAGCTTGATGAGGGAGGCGAGTGGGTTGGTAGGTGACAAGTGGAGTGATAAGGTAGGTACTAACTCGAGTTTGCAAGAAGAGCCAAGATTGTGATTTGATGAGTCATGAGGGCGCCTACCATAGACTTGAATGCACATCAACCAACCCATTTAACAGTTGACAACTCACTAAATCGAGTTTTGAATGGAAGAGGGCGAATTAGCTTGAGGAGATCTCTTGCTGGTGACTGGATAGTTGACTGAAGTCACTTGGAGTTGATTGGAATCTTCATAAATGTCTATTGCCATGTCATTTAGCCTTTTATTTTATTCATTTCTGATTATTTTGGAGAGATTTGGATATCTCCAAAATATTCAAATTTATTAATTTAATTAATAATTTCTCTGTAAATGGCTTTTTAGAGAAAATATTAATTATGAGGCTGAATTGACATCCGAAAGTTGGGTTTAGCTGGTCGATGGGTCATGTGTGATTTTTGGCTTATGAAACGAGCCATCAATCACTAAATTCGGACCCCGGATGACTGACATATTACAGACTCAAATTTCTCTATTTAAACTATAGAGAAATTTAATTAAAATTTAAAAATAATTAAAATATTAAAAACCCCAAATCCAACGCGTCCGGTAAAATTTTTTCGAAATTTTTTCTGGGGGTCCTAGAGACTTAGGACATGACAGAACCTATTCTAATAGTGTCTAGTAGGTTTATACATATTAGTTGGACTCTAATAACCCCCCATGGCTCAGATTTTCAAAATCGGGCATTCCAGCTTTGGAGGAAGCGGGAGAAAACCTCATCGATTATATATCGCCTTAAGCAAAGTATAATTGACAAGGGAAAAAACTCCCTGGAATACCTTAGTTGCTTAATCAAGTCATGGGGAACCGATCCACTCAGACCCTACTAGCACACTTTGTTACAAACCCCCATGGGGCCATGGTCATGTCGACTCAAAAACAAAACTGGCTAGACCCAAATATCTGAAACCCATATACTTTGGAAGTGAACACTGGTGTGTTCCAACACTGGCGGCTCAATGAGGTTTCAACTATTGTACAGATACAGTTGATAACAAACCTCACAAGAGTGTCTCTGTCACTTCTGAGGATGGAACTTGAAACTTGCATCAGAGGGAGTTCTTTGCTTTGTTATTATACCTGGAACTTATGCCTGATAATGTTGTGTATAATATCACTATTGAATGTCTCTTGTAGATGCATGTTATTACTTATCAAGAGAGTATGCAATTGCGTTGAATTAATTTGGTATTGGATTCACATTAAGTATTTTGAACCAAGAAGACCCAATGGTGTTGCATTTGGATCTTTCAGATGCAATTGATTTTTCTATAATTTTCTAGCCAGAATATGAATTGATAATCAATGCTTGCAGAATGGCCTAATTTAGGTACACTATCTATGATCCATATCAATTTGTTCTTGGTTAGTTTTTGGAAGTGCTACAACAAACATGCACTAAGGGGTTTGCACTGCATAGAGTGGACTCCTTTTGGCATAGATGCTTGGTTTGATGGGCATCTATACTTTAAAAATCACTCAGAGCTTGCTCTCAGCCTTATCTATTTGAAATTCATGACTTGGAAATGGGGCAGACCATAGCAAGAGTATAACTGTAGTGGACAATATAACAATCCATTAATCTCATCAGTGAACCATCTCGATGTTGGATCAACTTGTGCCTTTTGCTTTTGATATTTATTGCATTCGATCACTTGCTATAACATTGGAATTCCTCTTGCCTGTTTCTTTTTAAGACAAAAATTATAATCTATAATCAATGATTGCATTAAATTATTTTAGAAGGCTAAACATTGTACTTTAGACTCTTTTTGGTTTGCTATCACCAGAATCCAACAAATCAATGTCTGTGAAAATTACTTGGGTTAATGAATTTGTTGTTATTAATTCAGAAAGGGGTTCAACACTCTTGAATACCCCCTATTGCAACCTGATTGTGCAATGTTAACATCTGGTATCTACAATTCCTTCAATCCAAAAAGATTCTTCGTAGATTTAAGGCCAACAATGCTGGTTTTCCTTCCTGTTATTTTAGGTGGTTGAAAAAGACATTTGGACTAAGGCATGTTAAGTTATTTTTATACTTGATCACTCTGTTATTGAAATTTTTTCTTGCTTTGTAATTTGATAATTTTCTTAGTACAAGATTTTGTCTCTTGTTTCTTCGCATAGTGCATTAAGGCCCATATCCTCCTCAAATTTGACATCATGTCTCACAGCTGTCTGCCTAAGAGCTGGAATGTATACTTTATAGGCCTCGGAGATCTCACTGTAGCCCACAAGTATGCCCTTTTTTGTTGTAGCATCCAACTTGGCACACTTATCAGTAGGCACGTGGCAGTAAAAAAGACGGCCAAATATCCTAGAGTGCCCAAGGTCAGGGACCTTGTGTGGACTTTTGTTTTGAAGGTAGATTGTTGTATTGCAAGCTTCAGCCCATAAGAGCATGGGCAACCCCTAATCATATAACATAGCTCTAGCAGCCCCAACAATGGCTCTAATCTTGCGCTCTGTTACTCCATTCTACTTAGGATTATATGGAGTCGTGTACTCCGTCTTTATCCCAACACTCACGCAGAAATTTTTGAAGGCCTTTGAGGTGCACTTGCCTCCATTATCAGACCTTAAATTCTGATTTTTCTTCTTGTCTGGTTCTCAATAACAACATTGAACTCCTGAAACAGACTAACAATCTTTTGTCTCCATGAAGAAAATCCAGGTCTTCCTGGAGTAGTCATCAATAAAAGTAACATAGTACTTGTATCCTTTGAGAGAAACAGAGGACATGGGTCCACACATATTCGAGTGTATCAAGTCCAACACTCTTGTTGCCCTGCTGTCACTGCTTGGGTATGTTGTCTTGTTGCAACAAGAGTAGTGAGGTGCTTACAACCCAGTATGGGGGAGATTTTGTCATGTTTGTCACGTTATGTTCTCATGTCTGATAAAATAAAAAATTAAAAGTCCATCTTAAACCTGTACCTATTAAGCAACAAGAAGGATCCAATTTCTTAGGGTGTAAGCATTTTCTTAGTGTGTAAAAAAATTAAGATAATTTTTTTTCTTAATATGTAACAAATTTAAGAGAATTTTTTTTCTTAATGTGTAAAAACTTAAGATAAAAACATTTACACCTCAAAAAAAAGATCCCTCTCGATGCTTAATAGATCCAGGTTTAAGATGGATCTATGTTGATTGTACTTGCCCAATGGACAACCTTTGCAGACATCATTCTGCTCAACCTTGAATTCTGGGATGCCAATAGCTATGTGTTTGAGAATGTTCAATGCCCCATGATGCAAATAGGCCACTCTCCTATGCCATAGCTTACTCAGCTCATCGTTGCTCACTGTTAGAGCACTAGCTGAGTCAAATTTCAGCTTGTACAACTTCCCTTGTCTCACTCCAATCATCCAGAAAGATTTGGAATTTTTAGGTCTTATGAGGACCTTCCCATCCCGGGAAAACACCTCATAGCCTGTCTTTCAAGGTTGAAACAGATATTAGATTTTTTCTTCATATGAGAACATACAGAATGTCCTTCACAATCAAGGGTCCTCCACGCTCCCTCTGAAAGGTGACTACACCTTGTCCCATGGCAGGACACTTGATGCATCAGTTATCTCCACATTAAGATTCAAATTACCCTCTTTCAGCTGGGAGAAGTATTCTTTCACACCAGTCGTGACTGGAAGCTCCACTATCTATATACCAGCACCCTTGATCTACGTAGCTGACTTGGAAAGTGAAGAATTTTCTACCCTTTAACCGCCTGCTGGTTTGTGTTAACAAATGTGATTTTCACCTACAGCCGGTTTTGCATTGGCTGTAGGTTACTTATGAATTTTTCTATAACAGTCAAACACGCAATTAAATGCTTCTTACAGGCTGCAAACAAATTTAACAACATTCACACATAATAATGACTCAGAGATTTTTGACCAAATCGAGCCCTGGAAAAACCCCCACGGGGAAAACCAGTTGAGAGAGAGAGATGTTTATTATTTCTTCAGCAAGGTAATGTAACAGCAGTACAAAAACAAATACAACTTATCTCCATTAAATGCACTCCAGATTGCCTCGATTTCTGTGCATAACAGGTGTCTAGAAATGTGTGCTGAAGCCTCTCGATTTCTGTGCAATTAATGGCATTGGTACTTGTTGTACCTTCCTCTATTTTTGTGCATATACCCTGAATATACTGCTGCTGCTGTTACCCGAATTTGTGCAGGAACCAATCCTCTAAACCGTGAAGGAGGTGACTGCTGTACATATCACAGTACCAGTCAACCTTTATAAGACCGTGCAGACTGTATCCTGGAGCTGCGTGACAGTTAACTCAGGATTTGCTGCTCGAACTGCGTGTTGATGGAATACTTCTGTACAGGATGAATCACGGGTTTAATGCTGAGGATGGCTGCTGCTAATAGGAAACCATTGTTGATAACAAATGGCAAGACACATGCCTCGAAATCTGAGCCAGAATTAAAGCTGAACTCCTGCCTGGAAACTCGTGCCTATGGAAACTCGTACCCTGTGGAAACTCGTGCCCTAGCAGCTCTCTTGACCTCTCTCTCTTCTTCATTCATTCACTCAATAATGAATTAGGTTTGGAGCCTCCCTCCCTTTTTGTTCAATCCCTAAAAGTGATTCTAATCCAATGGTGGTGAATCTCCCAATCCAATGGCTAGGATTAGATGTGAGCAAAAGTCACATTAATTAAATCACTTAAATAACTATTGCTCACCCACTTTAACTTTAGACAAAAAGTGACTTTAAAAACATAAAGTCTCATTAATGTGTAATTAATGTGAGGGTCACTTTTCCCCCTCCTTAGTGACTTAGGCTAGGAATCACTAGGGGAACACATACCAAGGTACAAAAACTAACACTCCCTCTTACCGAGGAAGGTGTTCCGCACCACTCCCAACTTATCTCTGAAGAAGACAAACTTCCCCCTCCCCAAAGATTTCGTCAGGACATCTGCAACCTGCTGATCAGTGGATATATACTGTAGCTCAACTGCTCCTCTCTGAATGTAGTCCCGAATGAAGTGGTACCTGATCTCAATGTGCTTCGACCTGTCATGAAAAACTGGATTCTCAGAGAGCTGAATGCAACTCTGATTGTCGCAGTAAATCACCGTAGGCCTCAGCTGCTGATCAAATAAATCTACCAATAACTTACGAAGCCACAGTGCTTCGCAAGTCGCTTGACTAGCTGCCATATACTCAGCCTCAGCAGAACTCAATGCAACGGACTTCTGTTTCCTGCTGAACCACGACACTGCTGCCGAGCCCAAGCTGAAACAGCAACCGGAAGTGCTCTTTCGGTCCCTCACACAACCTGCCCAGTTTGAATCTGTGAACCCAACCAAGCTGACTCCACCTGAACCCCTGTAGTCCAGACCATAATCCACCGTCCTTGCAAGGTATCTCAAGATGTGCTTTGCAGCACTCCAATGTACACTCCTAGGCTGCACCATGAACTGGCTAAGAGTGTTGACTGCAAAGCACAAGTCTGGCCTGGTGTTGACCAGATACATCAACGATCCGATGAGCTGACGATATAGTGTGGGATCCACCAACTTACCATCTGAAGCATGAAGTTGCTTCAAGTTGGTGATCATAGGTGTAGACATAGGCCTGCAGTCGTCCATCCGAAAACTCTTCAGAATCTCTGCTGCATACTTCCTCTGACCTAGGAAAATATGTCCTGGCTCCTGCCAAACCTCCATCCCCAAATAGTAATGCATCAGCCCAATATCTGTCATCTCATACTCAGTAGCAAGATCTCTCTTGCACTGAGCAATAAGACGCTCATCTCCAGTGATAAATAAATCATCAACATATAGCAGAAGAATGAGTGGATCTCCACCAACCACGATGTAGTATAGGTTGGGATCAGCCTCACTCTTCTGGAATCCCATCGAAGTCAAATAAGCATCTATCCTGGAGTACCAAGCTCTGGGAGCTTGCTTCAGACCGTACAAGGCTTTCCTAAGCCTGCAAACATGAGAATCTCTCCCATGTATCTCGAATCCCTGTGGCTGCTCCAAATACACCTCCTCCTGCAGAAGACCATTGAGAAATGCGGTCTTCACATCCATCTGGTGGATCTTCCAACCCATCTCTGCTGCAATTGATATCACTGCCCTGATAGAGGAATACCGAGCCACTGGAGCAAATGTCTCATCATAGTCAACTCCCTCAACCTGTGAGAACCCCCTAGCCACAAACCGAGCCTTGAATTTCTCTACACTGCCATCTGCAGCATGCTTGACCTTGTAGAGCCACTTGGAAGTCACAACTGACTTCCCCTCAGGTCTCGGCACAATCTCCCAAGCATCATTCTTCATGATGGAATGGTACTCTTCCATCATGGCATCTCTCCATACCTGATGCTGAGAAGCCTCCTCAAATGTAGAAGGCGCAGAGTCACGAAGACTCGCAACAAGGGCCATCCCATATCTGTCTGGCTCAACAATCGTCCTGATCTGCTCCTGAGGTCTGCCAAATGCCTCTGCTTCCTTCAAGGTGTCCTGAAGCCACTTAGGCTTCTTCTTCCTTGAAGGCTCCTCCCAAACTGGTGTGTCCTCATCTAAGGAAGTGCCAGAAGCATGAGGTCTAACACCCCTCGGACCTGTAGCTGATGAACTAGTCCCAGAAGACCCTGCAATCTGTGAGCCTGAAACCGGTGATCCTGAACCTGTGCCAATCCCTGAACCTGTCCCTGTACCTGTCCCTGAAGTACCTGTAATCTGAACCACTGACCCTGTAGAACCTGTGCCTGCACTCTGTGATCCAGTCCCCCCAGAAACCTATGGACCTGTAACCTGTATCGAAGAAGCCTGTACTAATTGAGGTGTGGGAGCTGGTGGCTCCCCCTGCTCCATCTCTCTCGACTTCTTGAAGGCCCTCTCCTCATCAAACTTTACTTCCCGCCTAACTACAACTCGCCTCTGGCCAGGAATGTAAAGCCGATATGCCTTCGAAGTCTCGTCGTAACCCACAAAGATACCTCTCTCTATGGTGGGCTCGAACTTCGTCCTCCTCTCAGAGGGGACGTGAGAGTAAGTCAGAGAGCCAAATATCCGAAAATGGCTCACCTCAGGCTTCTTTCCTGAATACATCTCCTCTGGAGTCATCCTCCCCAAGGCACAGGGGGGACTCCTGTTCTGCAGGTACACTGCAGTGTTGCAAGCCTCAGCCCACAGAAAGAACGGTAACCCCTGATCATGAAGCATGGCTCTCGCTGCTCCAACGATCGACCTGTTCTTTCTCTCTGCTACTCCATTCTGCTCAGGAGTGTAGGGAACTGTCAACTGTCGCTGTATACCCTCCTGTCTGCAGGAAGCGCTGAACTCCTTGGAGGTATACTCACCCCCATTGTCTGACCTCAACATCCTGATCTTCCTCCCCGTCTGCTTCTCCACAAAGGCTTTGAACCCTTGGAAGACACTCAATACAAGTGGGGACTTCTTGCTCCTCAAGAAGTAGATCCAGGTCTTCCTGGAGTAGTCATCAATGAAGCTGATATAGTACTCATGGCCAGTCAAAGATACTGAGGACATAGGACCACAAATGTCAGAATGAATCAGGTTGAGCACTCCTGCTGCTCTCGTGTCACTGCTAGGAAACACGGTCTTGGTGTACTTTCCCAAAGCACACCCTCTGCACACATCACTCTGCTCAGTGTCAAACTCAGGTAAACCTGTGACCATGCTCCTCAACACTCTCAGAGCGGGGTGATGTAAATGGGCCATCCTCCTGTGCCATAACTCACATAGGTCACTGCTGCTGCTGTGTGCTAGAGCATGCTATGGCTGAAACAATAACTTGTACAGTCGTCCACATCTAACCCCAATATCCATGGGGGTAGATACACCTGTGGTCTTGGGGAACACCTGCACTCTCCCATCTGAGAAGCACACCCCAAGACCCCTGTCCTCAATTGTGGAAACTGAAACAAGGTTCTTTTTCAGCCCAAGGACGTACAACACATCCCTCAAAGTCACGGGACTCATGGACTCCCTCTCAAATATAACTGTCCCCTGACCCACTGCTCTAACAATGGTGTTGTCACCAAGTACAACCTCCACCTCTCTCTCTGTCCGTGATAACTCGGAGAAGAACTCCCGAGTACCTGTCATGTGTCTCGAGGCTCCGCTGTCAATATACCACGTACCAGTGGTGGATGGACCTGTCTGATGCCCTGTCAATAATGAGTGCTCAATCTCCAAATCCATGTCAATGGAAAAGCTGGTGGCTAAGGAGACTCTCTCTCTCTCACTCTGTCCAGCATATAGGGAAAACTCCCTTTGAAACCTGTCACCAAACTCCTCAATCTCTGCTGAGGCTGCTGTCTGCTGTCCCTTCTTCCTCTTCTTGTTTGGACACTGAGATGCATAGTGCCCAAACGCCTGACAACAGTAGCACTTGATTTTACTCAAGTCCTTCTTCTGCCCACCCTGTGGATGCTGCTGCTGCTGCTGTCGCTGCTGCCCCTTGGCCCCATTCTTCTTGGGACCCTTCTTCTTCTTACCCTTTGCTGTCAGTGCCACGTTCTCCTCATCTGCTCTACCACCTGATGAACTACCCTGTACGAGACCCCTCCTGGTCTCCTCCTGCACAAAGTCATCCCACAACCTCTCCCAAGATGGTAGGTTCTCCCTGCCCACAATGGCCTGCACAAATGCACTCCAGGGCCTTGAAGCCCCATTCACTGCTGTGCGTACTAGCTCTGTAGGGGATACTACTTCACCAACCGCTGCCAGTTCATCCCAAACTGCAGAAATCCTAGTGAGGTAAGCTGTGACTCCCTCTCCTCCAGTCATCCTGATACTCTTGAGCTTCTCCTTGAGAACCATCTTCCTGTTCTCGTTGGAGCTCTCATACAAGCTGATCAAGGCACTCCACATCTCATGATCAAGGCACTCCACATCTCATGTGCCTTGGTCTTCCCGGAAATGTGAGGGATGATGTGGTCTTTTACTGCATCAAGTATGATTCTCCTAGCCTTACAGTCTTTCTTGTTGAAGGTTGAAAGAGCTGTAGCATCTGAGCCATCTGGAATGGTGATGGGGTTGGTGGTGGTGTTCCTCACCACCTCCACCCATAACTCATTCTCCTCCAAAAGCAACAAAATTATGGCCTTTCAAGCTCTTGGATTTCATGAAGAGAGCCATCTTGGCTTTCCACTCAACATAGTTGGAAGATGTAAGCTTTAGATCCATTTGAATAGAGAAAGTCGAATAGTTGAAGAAGATTCCGAACGGGTGAATAAACCTGCAAAACAATAAAGATGTGCTGATGGAGAATGCTTCACTTCGACTGAACACTACCTTAAGGACACTTGGCACATGGACTAAGTCCTTCACATCTGGCTAGACCTCACTGGATTTCTCCAATGAAATCAAGTGATAGCACCAAGATTTGCTATGGAAACTGAGAGGCTTCTCGTGCACAAGTGAAAGATAGCTGCTCAAAGAAATGCTACCGCTGTTGCTGCTGCAATTCGAATAGCTACTTCCTGCTCTGATACCATGTAATAATATGCAAGGATCTGACAGCTGTAGCAACTCACAATCAAACTCACAAATATGTTGCAAAGAAGAAGAGAAGGAGACACTCAATGATCACTCATAAACACAGTAGAATAGAACATAATCTCAGTATTATACAATGAATAAGAATGTAAGTGAATAAATACAATAGAACAGTAAGGTGCATAATATAGGATTCGAATAGGCCAAGTAGGGTATTCGAATTCCTAACTCAGAGTGTGGCTTGAATGATAGTGGAGTCATCATCCAGTCAATGTATCGGTCATCAGATGTAACGGTCAGTCAACTGAGTCTAACTGAGTGAGGTAGGTATGAACTGAATGAAGGAGGCTCAGTGAAGGGCGCATGAGGAGTCTAACTGAGTGAGGTAGGCATGAAATGAATGAAGGAGGCTCAATGGAGAGCGCATGAGGAGCTAATTGGAGTCAGAATGGGAAGATTAGTCTCACTGGAGGTCCATCGGAGTGAAACAGTCAATGGGGGAGTCAATCTAGCCTCAAATCAAGGAAGAACTGAGAGATAATTGACTGGTAGGTGAGAAAGGCGCCTAATTGGCTGTAGTAGGTGAGAAAGGCACACTAGCCATGTAGAAGACTAGAGAAGGGAGCCTTTGGTAGCTGGGAGGCCCCCTGGGGGCTGTAGACAGGATGTGGAGAGCTAGAACCAAGCTCTAGGAGGTAGAAATGGGGAAGTCCTTTCAAAACAAACATGGATGTGGTCCAACACAGAGGTAGAAATGGGGAAGTCCTCAATATCAAGAAGGCAAGTCAAGGGTGAAAGTCAAATAAGGAAGGTCATGGATGAATGGAATCGAGTGAAAATGGTGCCTAAGCTAGCAGACAAGGATGTCAGGAAAGGCCATATCTATGCTCATAGGAGGATAATGAAACCAATGAGTTTTGTCAGAAAACCTAAGTGTGCAAGTAATAGGTCCATTTTATAATTTATAACATCATCAAGATAGTTCATTTTGTTTTAAATAGTTTTGCCACATCATGAATCATATACCAAGTCAAAGCTATGAAAATGACTAAAACAACAAGATAATAATCCAAAGTCGGTAATCAGAAGTCCATAGGTCACATCACATCATCATCAATAATCATCTGAAACACTGCTGCAATATAATCATTGGGCACTGAACTGAAACTGTATGGAATAAAGGGTCACATCGGTCATCAAATCTAAGCTCCCAAGGCTCAGCCTTGGCACAAGGTCTAACAAAAAACTGATATAATATACTGCTCTGATCCAAGAGTGATCACAAATAATAAGCTCATCATAGCAAATCTCTGTAAAATCCAAGCTCCGAAAAGTGCAGATATCTGCTACGCAAGAATAGTAGCCCAGCTACTATGGTGTGATAACATCTGGCTCTAGCTAGGACAAGTGCTCTAAGGGAGAGAGCGTTTGAGAACCTCAGAATCTCTGGTCTTGAATTGCTCTGCATCAATCTTCAATCCAGCACCTCATCATCCTTGCTTTCAGCTTTTATTTTGCACCTGTATCTGCGCTCACAGACACTAGAATACCACATGAAGCATGTATGGGAGATATATAAAATAAAACTGAAAATGAAATCTACTCTAAGACAGATATTAAAATACGTAAAAGAAATTCTAATCTAACATGGTATATAACTTTTATTCATTTTACTGTGTAGGAGGAAAAGAAAGCTTTTTTAGGCATGCATACTCAACTCAACTTGCATAGAAAGTCAACAAGCACTCAAAAACTCTAACCACTCTTCATTGCATGCAAGAGGTGAGACGAGCTTAGGAAGGAGCAAGGCTCAACTCAATCAACAACTTAGCAGGAAGACAAACTCAAACAATCAAAAAGAAAAGAAAAAAAAAGGCAATACTCGGCACATAGAAAAAGAAAAAGCACACAAATTCTATTGCTCAAGCGAGCTTATTCAACGCTACCTACTCTAAACATGCAAGCAAGGAAATCACAGGAAGTGTTAGGGATGATAATCCCTTAACTCCCTTTGGTTGATAAGGAGCATGATATGCTGGCCAGTCCCAGTAGTGAGGAAGCACAAATCACCAATGCAACGCTCACAGTGAGCGGTCCAACCCAAAAGTCACCAAATCCCCTAGATCGTATGTAAAATAAATCATTAGGAATAACAACCCTATCACCGATTTCAAACTTTCGGTGATTTACAGACTGAGGGATGGCTTCAACATTATGAACAGGAATAGGTTGGAAATCAGAATTGCACTGAGGTTGAGGTGTGACTATCCTAGAATTCCTATCAGGAGGAATTGCATCAAACCTGGGAGGTCCACCATCTAGAGGAATGGCTACCCTACCAACAAGGACTTCTTGAATCACTCTTCTCCTAGGAGTTTCAACTCTTGGTTCTTCAACTTGTGGGTGAATAATATACTTTGGAGTCTCTCCCACAGTCCAAAAGTCTCTAACAACATCCTCTTCTTCTTCCATAACAGCCACCGGAGATGGTAAGACTTGGTTTTCAAAACTTCTACTACTACCTTCTCCAGATGGGACAGGAATTACCATACTATCTAAAACTGCCAGACGGTCAGCAGGAAAAGACGGATGACTTGGAACCATGCTAGAAGCATTCTGAGCTCCCGTATCTAAAGATGTTGGTGAACAGGTAGGAGTGTGAAATGAATCAGTAGAATTCATACTCTCTTCACCAATAGGTAACTCACAGGGAAGAAGAAAACTAGGGATATCTGGATAAGACGAAGACAAACTATCCTCATGGGACTCCTCCTGAAATATGGCTAGATTATTCAAAGAGAAATCTTCTCCAGGGGCATCATTTATCAAGGCATTGTTATCACCGAACTTGTAGTTTCCCCTAAAGGTGGATTCGTAAGGATGGTAGAGGGGATGGGCAACCAAAGAGGTGAAACCAAGATAGCCTTGACTCCCAATGGATGGTTGTCATGCCAATCGAGGCAATCTTCACTTGATGTTATCTTAGCCCAAGAAAACAATGGGGGAGACCCAAATCTACTCCCGACACGAGAGATCAGACCAAGACACCAGATCAACTCAAATAGGGATGAAGTACGTAAGGTGTATGGTGAAGAAAACCCTAGATCTATGGATGAAGTCACAAGGTGAGTAATGGATTGGATCAAGAGGCTTAAGCAAGGTAAATTTGATCCAACTTGGTTATGCAAGTGACTTATGAGATTAGACACTAGATCCAGAATCAAGGTACTAGTCAATGATGAGAAAATCCACTGCCTTGGGAACCATGTCCAATGCAGTGTAGTTAGGGATAGGATTGGGGCTAATCAGTACCAAAGATGGACTTTTTTGACAGGTATGACAGTATCAATGCACCCAAGTCTCAGAAAGAAGATCAAAACACTGAAAAATTGTCCAAGTCAGGAAAGCCATGAGGGTTGGGAGAAGCTCAGTGCCTAGGAAAATGGGCCAATGGAGTCCCCAAGGGTGACGCCCTTGATAACCCACTTTGGGATTTGCCCGATTTACAATACACAGAAATGTTTTGCCAATTGATCAAGGGATTTGATCTGTAGAATTTTTAGTAGATTTTAACTTAGGGTTTTAACAGTAAAATAGATATGCCAAAGGATTGGAACTAAGAAATAGGGAACAAACCTGTGGATCTTACTTGGATAACCTTGTAGATGCCTTGATAATGATGATTTATGCAAACTCGATCAATTTGAGAAGGTTTGGAGTATTTTTCTATGAAGTCGATTTGCCCAAGGAAGCCAATGCGCCCTCTCTCATGCACAACAAACGAAACAATATCATATTTGATGCATCAAGAGATAAAGACTAATGCTACAGAAGAAATAACAAGAAGATAGCATAGATCACAATGATACTAGTAGTAACCCCCTGATACAAGCGAATTCCAAGTGTGAGAGTTGAGGAAGCCCTGCAAAAATGCCCAAGTTGAAGTCGCCCTCCTATAGACAAGACAAAGTTTCCACAAAAGATAGATCTTACCACAAATATCCAAATGCTAGGATGCAATAGACTTTCCAATTACCATCTAATAACACCAGATGCAAAGAAGACCCAAGAATTTCCACAAGAAGTTTTTCTATTATCAAGATTCCAAGAGCCAAATACCCCTTACAATGAGAAGCTCTCTCCTTTAAATAGGATGGAGAGATACCAAAACCCTAACCACCTTTTGAATGGATGGCTAAGATTAAAAGATCAAAGTGATCTAATCAATGGTTGAGAATGAGCTCAACATAAAGTACATGGATCAATATAAAAATACAATACATCATTGGACCAAATCGCCCTAAATCACCATAGGAGAGGGGGGTCCCACCAAATGTCAATGATAAAACATAAGAAATAGCTCATGGTGGGTCTAGGGGGTCATGACTTGCCTCCCTAGTGTGTCCCCATGGCACAATAACATCAAAATACCAAACTAGACACCAAATTGTGCCTCTCTGGGAAAGTCGCGAGCCTTAGGAGGCTCCAAAAAATCATAAAAAGTGCCGGAGAGATGGGTGTGGGTCCCATTGGAAGCTGAAACTGCTGGAGAAGGTGTGGAAGACATCACATTCATCATCAAAACTCATCCCATGCCAATCCCTTGCCTCAGTAGCCCAAATCGAATCCTTGAGTAGCCATTTTCACGATTTTTAATTTGCCTCGGGAAGTGTGAACCTGCCCAAACTGCCTCCTGGAGTGTCTGCGCTGTCAAGGTGAGCCCACTAGGCTCTCTGGGAGGGGGTTAATATGGTAATAACAAGTGGCTGGAGCACCCCCTCCATGCATAGCGCCCTAGGCAAACCAGGCAAATCCAAACTCTGCTCTGACAGGCCATCTGACAAGCCAAAACTGCACTAGGATAACCACCTGAGGCTAATCATCACTGTAACTGCCCAGAACTGAAAAAAAACTGTCTCATTGGACTCAAAGATCCCAAATCCATCTAAGGTGTGTACTCATACACCCTATGGATCTCTGCATGATCCTATAAAATATCCAATATGCCAAGACAGATAAATAATAATAATTTGTAAACGTGCTGAAAAACACAAATCATTATCATAAACCTGTAACCATTGCATAGAACCATCTGGTGACCTGTAATAGATCATATAACATGTATCTGCATCATCCGAGGTCTATCCACCTCATGTCCTGTGGTTGACTTTAGTCAAACTAGGTTTGACCAAGTCAACATGACCAATAATATGACTCAGGCTATCATCAAACTATTGCAAGTGCCAAAGGTTAAAGCATGCTCTACAATTTATTCAAGTAACAATTATAACAAGAAGTAATCATTCCACTGATGATCTACCAACAAATATATAAGGCTTTTAATTATTATTATGACTCAGACCAGACTTTCAAGACCATACTCACTTCATAGTTGTGATCAATTTGCTAGTGAAGGGTGAAGGCTAAAAATTAAAAAGACTAGGCTAAGGGACGGCTACTAACTTGACATTGTGACACTTTGGATATGGAAAGGGGATACACACTCTAGCATATGTTGGACAAGCAATAACACGAGGGATGGCAGTGACTCACAAATGGGTAAGTTGTTTAAAGAGTGCTTATTCAACTTAGGCATCATGTCTACTTTTAAGCTTATCCAAGTTCATTAGGATCCATTGATTTCACTTTATGGCCCACATCATCACGGATCCCAAGAATGACCATGGTCAAACTATGTTTGACTAGGTCAAAATATAACCAAGGACAAGATTATGACAAAGACTAAGGCATGTTCTTTTAGATCATTCTCGCAGCTTAACTTAAAGCATAAACATCATTCCATGGCATTTAATACATTTATATATTTCATTGTTATTAATATTTACTTGCACAATAGCTTAAATGACAGACTCATCCATTGGACATGGCCTAACTGCTAGCTAAGGATGAAGGCTAAGAACAAGGCTAGGCAAAGGGGGTGACTTTGACCAAACTTAAAGAGAGTGTTTATTCAACTTAGGGATTATGTCTACATCAAGTTGATCCAAGTTCATTACGATCATTCATTTCATTTCATGGCCTTTTTGGCCTACATAACCTCTCATATTTTACATGTGCTAAAAGGCACAACTAATTGCAGCTTGCATCCGGGGCATGTTCATACATATAAGGTCAGCGATAATAGATATAACTTTTGAGTAATATTTGCTTTTTGGACCTTTTCTATACTCTTCGAGGAGTATTTTAGCATTTCATTGCTCTTGCCCTTTACTCACGTGTGTTGAGAAACACATTCTAGAGTTTACAGTTTCCATGGGCGTATTTACAAAGATTTCCAATATAGGTAGTACATGAGCTTTCAATTTTAGCCAACAACATCTCAAGCAACTAGGGGGAGTTCTGCACAGAGCCAAACATTAGGACAATCAACCAAAATGATTTAGGCATACAATCCAGCTTTACCAAAGGAAAGCTTTGTCACCAACTCAGAGTTGAGACACAAAACAAACATGGATGCGGTCCAACACAGAGGTAGAAATGGGGAAGTCCTCAGTATCAAGAAGGCAAGTCAAGGGTGAAAGTCAAATAAGGAAGGTCATGGATGAATGGAGTCGAGTGAAAATGGTGCCTAAGCTAGCAGACAAGGATGTCAGGAAAGGCCATATCTATGCTCATAGGAGGATAATGAAACCAATGAATTTTGTTAGAAAACCTAAGTGTGCAAGTAATAGGTCCATTTTATAATTTATAACATCATCAAGATAGTTGATTTCGTTTTAAATAGTTTTGCCACATCATGAATCATATACCAAGTCAAAGTTATGAAAATGACTAAAACAACAAGATAATAATCCAAAGTTGGTAATCAGAAGTCCATAGGTCACATCACATCATCATAATAATCATCAATAATCATCTGAAACACTGTTGCAATATAATCATTGGGCACTGAACTGAAACTGTATGGAATAAAGGGTCACATCGGTCATCAAATCTAAGCTCCCAAGGCTCAGCCTTGGCACAAGGTCTAACAAAAATCTGATTTAATATACTGCTCTGATCCATGAGTGATCACAAATAATAAGCTCATCATAGAGAATCTCTGTAAAATCCAAGCTCCGAAAAGTGCAGATATCTACTAGGCAAGAATAGTAGCCCAGCTACTATGGTGTGACAACATGTACTAAGCGTCGTAGCATGATGAACTTATGTAAAAGACTTGGATTTCATAGGACTTAGACATCAATCCAACTACTCTAGAGTGTTTTTTTCCTTGTTAATTATAGGTTGTTTTTAAACAACTTATAATTTTCAAGTTTTTCATTCAATCCTCCAAAGCATGAGTAGTTATCTTGGTGGTTAGGCCTTAGGAGGTTATTAAAGTCTAAGTGTCAATGTATATTACCATGCTAGGCCCTATTTTTGTGTCATATGAAATGTGCTAAGTCTCCCCTAGGTGTTTTTAATTTTCCGTAAAAAATAAAATTTCTCGCTAAAAATGGGATATTTTAACTGTAAAAATTGAAAAAGACATAAAAGTGGTACTAGGGGGGTCAAATTTGCCACGAGGGTGCTCGTTTTCTAACTCAGAGCACCCACTTCAACTCTAAACCCACTTTGAAAAAAAAAAATCATGACTATTTATCACTTAATGTAATTTTCTCTCGAAAATGGCCAAAAAGACATAATAAAGTCAAAATCGACATCCCACAATCAAAGGAGACATGCCAAAGACAGATTTGTAGTGATGGTGAGTTAATCGTCAGTTGATTACAAGTGAACTAAAGCCTTGATTTAGTCGGTGGATCTCCACATGAAGGAGGGTGCATTCATCTAAAGAGGGGCACACTTCTTCTTATGAGGTTTCATCATCTGGAGTGAGGACTCACATCTTGGGTGTTAGGTGGGGAAAATCAGCCCCAAGCTTCCTAGAATCACTCAAACCAGCCCCAAGCTCTAGGACATGGGTATATGAGATTTTGGTGGATTTGGAACAAGCATAATTCAAAACCTAGGTCTAGTATGTCACTTTGTCAAATCTTGCCTTGGGGATAGCATTCCTTGTTTTAAGGGATTGTGGTCCACTTAGGTCAAACCTTGAATCTTTAGATCTAGACTTACTCCTCCATCAAACCTTTAATTGCCCACTTGTCTCATGCAATAGGAGTCATCAACCACAAGTTAACTTCACTCTGACTCCATTATCCCAATTCCCAAGGCACTGATATCTCTCCAAGTCAATTCGACTTTCCTAGATTGTTGGATTAACTTGTGGTTTGATCCTTGTTTGGTGGACTAAACCCTTTGATTTCATCATATATCATGATCATGCTTGTCACTTGTACTAGTTAGCCCCAATTCAACCCCTTAACTACCCTACATTGGACACGGTTCCCAAGGCAGTGGATTCTCACATTGAACTAGTACTTCAATCCTGGATCCCATTTCAAATACTATAAGTCACTCTCACATCAATAATGAACCAAACCTATACTCATTGAACCCCTTACTTATATTCTGACTTCATCCTTAGGTCTAGGATAAACCATACACCTTACTTCACTTAGTATTAACTTGATTTGGTGTCTTAGTTTTGATTTCTCCTGTAGGGAGTAGATCGGGTCTCCCCCTTTGTTGTCTGGGCTAGATAACATAAAGCGAAGGTTGCCTCGACTGGCGTGACAACCATCTATTGGAGGTCGAGGCGATTGTGGTTGCACCTTTTGAGTTGCCTTTCCCTATTGCCATCCACTAATGGATACATCCACAGGGGTAACTACAGTTTAGGTGATAACATTTTGGCGCCGTTGCCGGGGAGGGCATAGGCTTACCCTGGTTTGACATATAATTTTTCAATCCCTACTCCCGTTCTTTTTGCCTAACATTTTGGCGCTGGAGAAGGCATAGGCTTACCTTGGATCAATATAGTAGTCATTACTCACTCTCTCTTGCATATACAACGACACATATCTTGGTAGAAGAGTTTAAAAAATCTACCTGGCGACTCCAAATCGTGACTCCGCTGAGGAGCGAGCTCATTTGCATCCTTACAATACTAGAATTAAGACAGATCCTATCATTATCTAGAACCCATGGGGTGCATCATTTTGTTTTCAAGTTCTTGAATTTAAAAATAAATATAAAAATATAAAAAATTATTATCCATGGTTGCTTCTGAGAGACCTAGAACTTTCGGTCGTTTAAAAGTTTTTGACTTTTCAAAAATTGTTGGGTATCCTCATCATATTCCTCATCAAGCATGTACAAGGTTGCCTATTTTCAATGGAAGTTATGAAATCTCTGCTAAAAGACACCTTGAACTTTTTAGGGAAATTATTAAAGAGTTATCCATAACCCATGAGGATGTGTGTATGAGACTATTGGCTTCATCTTTCAAAGAAAGAGCTGGACTCTGGCTTTCGAATTTGAAACCCAATAGCATTTCTGGTTATGACATGTTTGAAAATAAATTCCTAGAAGAATGGGGAAGTGAATTCGATGATATGTATCTTTCGAATCAAATCCAAGATCAAAACCTTCCCCTTTCCGATCCTATTGTGGAATCATTTAACAATCAAATATCAAGTGATTTGTCAACATCCGGAGATGAACTTTCCTGCCCAATTTCTTTTGATGATAAGTCTTCTACTTTTGAGTCAATCGAAAGTCAAATCGTTAATCATTGTACAAACCATAAGTTTTCAAATTGCTTTTTAGGTAGCCCTAGTCCTGATCCTGAGGGAATTTCTGAGGATGAGCTTTTAGTTAACAGGTCTACTAAAGTTCCTTCCTCAGAGAGACTCATTAGTCATTCTGTCTTTAGTGATCATTCAATTCCTTATCAACTTACTGAAGAAGAAGAAAGTGGAGACATTAACCAAGATCATTTAGTAGTGCTTTCACATGATCATTGTGCAAATAATCAGGATGTTTTAGATGAGCCTGTTAATTTTATCCCTAACAAATTGAATAAAAATGATCATTTATCCTCGTACGAATTTAATGATGCATCAATAAGTCAATCTCAAGGTGAGGATGAATTAGTGAATCATAGTAGATATTCTAATCTTTGCTCCACTTCTTATAATGAATCTTTAAATTTTCCTTTTTTCATCCTTAGTCAAGATAGCTTAGAGTTAGATAGCTATGGTCAATCTTGTCTTCAGATTGTAAATATTAAACTTGATCAAAAGCTTGAAATAATTCCTAGAGTAAAGAGTGTTTTCTTTTATCAAAATCTAAGGTCGAACTTGTCTATCTATTTGGGAGAATTTTCATATTTACAATCCACCCTCCCGTCCCAACTCTTTCAATCATCTTTGGGTTGGTGCTATAGTCAATCTTTTGCCTTTGGAATTTTCAGAAGGAAGTATATGCATGATTACATGTTTGGAGAAAAAACACTTCATTCCCCTTTTCGGTCACTTTGGAACCATAATGCTTGTTGTCAAGTTATCAATCACTCTTGGTGGCTAGGAAAGGTGTTTAAAGATCAATTCCATTTTTTCTCCATTTTTGAGCATCAAGTGGGTTTGACTTTGTTTTTCTGTCCTTTAAACTTTAAGTTATCCCCACTTGGTTTCTATTTGATCATTAATCCCAGGGAGAATCAAATTGAATATGTAAGAGAAGTAAATGAGGAAGTTATGTTCTGTGAAAAAGAATTGAGCTACAAGCCTTATATTTTTCCTCCATCAATCTTAAGCAATAACTTGCATGAATTTTATGATCCTATCAATTCTTGGATGGAGGATGTTTGCATCAGTCAATCTTTTCCTTGGCATGATTTCATTTTGCACCGTTCAAACCTTTATTCAATTTTTGAACAAACCTGGAAGATTGCATTATCAAATTCTCTGATCTTTATTCCAATCATGACTTGTTTCATTACCAGAAATCAAAGAAGAATCACTAATATGTTTGATGAATGGTTGCACTGGATTTATGATTTTTACCTAGCATTTGTGATGATTGGTTAGATTAGAGTAGGTA
The DNA here is from genome assembly GCA_027924585.1 of Larix kaempferi. Taxonomy (NCBI): domain Eukaryota; kingdom Viridiplantae; phylum Streptophyta; class Pinopsida; order Pinales; family Pinaceae; genus Larix; species Larix kaempferi. Next base: position 1,832,596 of record BSBM01000612.1, on the reverse strand, counting down.
GGAAACCAAATAAGCCTACTTGGGCAGTAGTTAGTCATTTCAGCCATTGAGTCTGGCACCTTTTTGTTTTTCTTTTCCTAAGCTCCTTTGTAAGCTCCTAGTTTAACTGAGTACATGTCATTTTCTTTTTCCTGCACAATAAATTTCAAACTTTGCAAGTTATGTTAGTAATTTAATTTACTTTCTGCGTTTATATTTCATGCATTTATATTTCTGATATAGAATAGATTTTATTTCAGTTGGATTTTATATTTTTCCCATACATGCTGCATGAGGTATTTTAATGTCTGTGAATGCAGAAATATGTGCAAATAAAATAAAAGATGGAAGCAAAATGGTAGAGTGCTCGATCGAGGATTCGAGTAACAGAGTTCGAGGACCAGAGATTCTGAGGTTTTCAAGCGCTCATTTCAGCAGAGCACTTGTCCCAGCCGGAGCCAGATGTTATCACATATATAATAGCCGGGCTACCATACATTTTTTTTTCTGATTCCAGTACACTATTCAGCCAGTTCACTTACATTGAGATGTTGAGATGAGCATCTATATTGGATCACTATCAGATTTTGGACAGCAATATATATATTCCCCATGCCATGACTGAGTCTCAAGACACTCAGAGAGATGACCGATGTAGCCATTATACCATTTGTACAGAACAGTCAGTAGTGCCCAGAGTTGCAGTAGCAGTTTCAGAGGACAGATGATGGTTCAGATGATGAGCATTCAGGTATATGACTCAGCAGGTATATTATAGTGTTTTGGTCATATTGCTTTTATATTTATTCTTCTAGCATGTCTTAGCACCTAGTGTCATGATCTGGTGATCATATAGATATGTGGACGTGGTTGATCTTATTATATATATTATATTGTCCCTACTCAGACTTAGAAGTTCACTATTCATACTCATTGGTTTTACCCTCCTTAGGGAGAATAGAGGTGATCATTCCACCATACCTTGGCTTGCTAGTGTTGGCTCCATTATTCATTGTCTTCATCCATCCATTGCCTACATTTTAGTTTATCACCCTGACTTACTACTTGACTAGTGACATGGAGGATCTTTTCCCCATTGTAGCCTCTGTATTGGATGAGCTTCCCTGTTTATTGTGTCTCGGCTCTGAGTTGGTGACAAAACTTACCTATGGTGAGTTGGAGTTCCTTGTGAATTCCCCCTAGTCACTAAAGTTGTGTTGGCTAAACCTGAAACTTTTAGTGCTGCCATGAATACAAAATCTGGAAAAATGAAATGCTATATCTTGTATGAAAAGCCCGTTCATGCAATGTGTTTTTCAACACACATGAATGAAAGGCATGCCAAATGAAAATGGCCATGAAAATAAAATGTTATATCTATTGGAAATGTAAATACCTAGGTAAACAAGCTGTCTATGACACACCTAGAAGGTCTCAGGTAAACAAGTGCCTTAAAAACACACCTGCAGCAGAAAGCCTAAAATAAATGTAAATCTATGCAATGTGTTTATAAACACACATAGATCAAAGGCTATGGAAACTTCATGCCCAATAAGAAATGGAACTTAAATGCTATATCTAAATTATTGCTGGCCTCATTTGTATTATGGATTGTGCGCATATGTTAAAGGTGAATAAACCCGCTTTGAACAAGTCATCCATTTGTGAGACACCGGCATTCCCTGTGTTGTTGCTCATTCAGTATATACTACGGTGTGTATTCCCTTTCCCTGTTCCAAAGTGTCACAAAGTTGAGTCAGTCAAGTCATCCTCTAGCCTAGCCAGTTTATTCTAGCCTTCACCCTTCACTAGCAAATTGATCACAGCTATGAAGTGAGTATGGTCTTGAACGTCTAGTCTGAGTAATAATAATAATTAATGACATTATATATTTGGATTTATATCGCCAGTAATGATTACTTTGTGTTATAATTGCTATTTGAATAAGTTGTAGAGCATGCATTAACCTTTGACACTTTGTAGCAGCTTCTGATGATAGTCTGAGTTATATTTGGTCATGTTGACTTGGTCAAACCTAGTTTGACCAAGGTCAACCACAGGACATGAGATAGTTGGACCTTGTTATAATATGGATAGATGATATATGGTCTATGTACATGTACATGATGATTCTATGCATCAGATACAGGTTTATAATGATGATTCATGGTTTACAGCATTATTTGATCATTTACAGATTATTATTATTTCACCTGTTCCGGTATATTGGATATATTTTATGATCATGCAGAGACTCATATGGTGTATAAGTACACATCTTGGATGGATTTGGACCTTTTGAGTCCAATGAGACAATCTGTTTTCAGTTCCGGGCACTTACAGTGATGATTGAGCCTCAGCAGGCTAACTCAGTGCAGTTTTGGTCTATCGGAGACCTTGTCAGAGCAGAGAGGATTTTTATTTGGTTCACCGAGGGCGCTGTACTTCTAGGGGGTCCAGCCACTTGTTTTTACCATATTACCCCCCCTCCCAGACACACTGGTTCCCTCACCTTGACAGCGCAGGCAATCCAGGAGGCAATTTGGGGCAGTTTCATGCTTCCCGAGGCATTTGAGGATTGGTAGAAATGGCTATTGAGGAATTCGATTTGGGCTACTGAGGCAATGTTTTGGCATGGGATGATCAGTGATGATGGAATGATGTCTTCCACACCTCCTCTAGCAGTTTCAGCTTCATCGGGACCCGCATCCATCACTTATGGCACTTTCTGATGCTTTCTGAGGCCTTTTGAGGCCCACGATTTGTCCATAGAGGCACGATTTGGTATATTGATGACTATTTTATTATTATTGTGCTATGGGGATTGACCAAGGGTGGCTAAAATTACCCCTTGGACTCACCATAAGCTTTTTATTATATTTTGTCATCATGATATGGTGGGATTCCCCTCTCCTAGGGCGATTTTGTCCAGTTATGTTATATTTTATTAGTGATCCATGTATTTTATTGTTGAGTTCATCTCAACCATTGATTAGACATTTGTATCTTTTAATCTTAGCCACTCATTCAAAAAGTGGTTAGGATTTTGATGCCTCTCCTTCCTATTTAAAGGAGAGAGCTTCTCATTGTAAGGGGTCTTTGGCTCTTGGATTATTGGTATAGAAAAACTTTCTTGTGGAAATTCTTGTGGTCTCCTTTGCATCTGGTGTTCTTAGATGGTGATTGGAAAATCTATTGCAACCTAGCATTTGGAATTTGTGGTAAGATCTATCTTTTTTGGAAAGCATTGTCTTGTCTACAGGAGGGCGACTTCAACAAGGGCGATTTTGCAAGGCTTCTTCAAATCGATCTTCTTGGCATTTGCTTGTATTAGGGGGTTATCATTAGTATCATTGTGATCTTTGCTATCTTTCTGTTACTTCTCTTGTGGCATTAGTCTTATCTTTTGATTGCATCAAATCTGATATTGTTGATGTTTGTTGTGCAGGAGAGAGGGCGCATTGGCTTCTTGGACTAAATCGATTTCATAGAAAACTACCTCAAAGCTTCTCAAATTGATCGGGTTTGCATAAATCATCATCATCAAGGCATCTACAAGGTTACCCAGGTAAGATCCACAGGTTTGTTTCTCTTATCTTGATCCAATCCATTGGCACAACACATAATTGAAAACCTAATTAATTCAAACCCTCATTGTTACATTTTCTCAGATCTACTAAGATCTAGTGGGTTGTTGAGTATAATATTAAAAACCCACCTCTATAGTATCCACGGCATCCCGGATCTATAGTTTGGTGAGGATTGGCCTCCATTTGACCCTCTTCCCAAGCCAACCTAGCTTCTCCAAGCAAGGGCGCACTTCTTGGTGAGGGTGAGTTGACCTAGATCTAGTTGATGGGTAGTTGAGATTTCAATTGATTCATGATCTACATGCCCTAAAACCTACCCCTAGACTCTTACTTTGGCAATTTCTACCTTGTGGGCCCTATTCCACATTTCAAGGGATTTAATCCCCATTTTGGACCACTTGGTATCTTCAAACTCAGATCTAGCAAGATCTAGCCATTGGATTGCCTTGAAATTGTAGATCCACACTCTCACTTGATCAACCTACTTGGATCTAAAGTTTGGATGCCATTGGACTTGTCTTGATTCATTTATCCCACATTTTACCCTCCTTGGGCAAAGTCGCACTTCCTTGTGAGAGTGAGTTGGTCCACTTCTAGGACATGGGTATATGAGATTTTGGTGGATTTGGAACGAGCATAATTCAAAACCTAGGTCTCGTATGTCACTTTGTCAAATCTTGCCTTGGGGATAGCATTCATTGTTTTAAGGGATTGTGGTCCACTTAGGTCAAACCTTGAATCTTTAGATCTAGACTTACTCCTCCATCAAACCTTTAATTGCCCACTTGTCTCATGCAATAGGAGTCATCAACCACAAGTTAACTTCACTCTGACTCCATTATCCCAATTCCCAAGGCACTGATCTCTCTAAAAGTCAATTCGACTTTCTTAGATTGTTGGATTAACTTGTGGTTTGATCCTTGTTTGGTGGAATAAACCCTTTGATGTCATCATATATCATGATCAAGCTTGTCACTTGTACTTGTTAGCCCCAATTCAACCCCTTAACTACCCTGCATTGGACACGGTTCCCAAGGCAATGGATTTTCTCACATTGAACTAGTACTTCAATCCTGGATCCCATTTCAAATACTATAAGTCACTCTCACATCAATAATGAACCAAACCTATACTCATTGAACCCCTTACTTCTATTGTGACTTCATCCTTAGGTCTAGGATAAACCATACACCTTACTTCACTTAGTATTAACTTGATTTGTTGTCTTGGTTTTGATCTCTCCTGTCGGGAGTAGATCGGGTCTCCCCCTTTATTGTCTGGGCTAGATAACATAAAGCGAAGGTTGCCTCGACTGGCGTGACAACCATCTATTGGAGGTCGAGGCGATCGTGGTTGCACCTTTTGAGTTGCCTTTCCCTATTGCCATCCACTAATGGATACATCCACAGGGGTAACTGCAGTTTAGGTGATAACAAAAACTATGCAAGAAATGATGAGACAACTAACTGTCCTGACTAAGAGTGTTGCAAGTTTAAATGATCCTGAGAGACATAGGAACCCTTATGGCCCTAAGCCCTACTGGAACAACAATAGAATGCTTGAGGGAGATAACAATAGAAGACGACCTGAATATCCAGAAAATTCAAAAAAGAAGAATGTAAATTGGTGTGATGAAACAAAAGGAGAGCCCTTTGACACCAATTATCCTGATGACCAACCGGATAACATTAATTTTATTAACGATTTATCTTTTGATGAAGATTTTGGTAGAATCCTTCTAGAAGGAGAGCCATGGGAGCAAGAAGAAGAAATGATTGAAGAACCTTGCTCCTCATGTTGTGCCACAAATCTTCCCGAACATAAAGAACAACCAAAGTTTCAAATCTATAAACGAGGAAGTAATTCGCAACCTTCTTTCTTTGACAAACGCAAAAGGATTAATGAAGATAAAGAGGAAGAAAAGGATTTTTCCATTGATGATTATGATTTAAAAATTGATATGAAGAAAGAGTTAGGCAAAATAATGTGTAATATCCCTATCACTGAGTTGATGAAAGTGCCTTTTTGTCAGATGCCAAGTAGAGGAGTTCTTTGATGGCATTGGCCAAGAGAAGACTCCTGAGGTTGTCCTAGAATCCTGTCACATTTAGAGCCTTAGTCGAACCCAACCTAGCAAAGTTGAAAAGGATCCACCAATAAATATCCATTCTACCATTTATGAAAGAAAGAACGGTGGTCACCCCTCCCTTTTACCTTACCTTGCGCATGCAAAATATGCTCCTCCACAACTGCATGTTGGATTCTGGAGCAACTATGAATGTCATGCCCTTACATGTCATGAAGGAAATGGGACTGGAAGTGACTAGACCTTATGGAAATGTCTGTGGTATAGTTTCCCGACGTGTGCAATCATATGGTTTGATTAAGAACCTTAAGGTTGATCTGTTTGCATGTTCAGACATTTTTACCATGATGGATGTTGTAGTGATTGATTTGACCCCAGCATATGGAGTGCTTTTTTCTAGGAAGTGGGCAGTTGGCTTAAGTGGATACCTTATGATGGATCTTTCATATATCTATGTTCCTAACTTTGATGGAGCTTTGATTAGGGTGAATAGAGAACCTTGTTATGACAAGCATTTGGAAACTTTTGATGAGGGGATCAAAAACACATATGGGGATGAATTGTTAAATAATGCAAAAACCAATTTTGTTGAAGATGAAAATGAATTTAGGATAATGAGCAAATAGAAAATATGTTTATGGTAATGGAAGATTCTGACTCTTCTTTTGAAGAAGAGCAGATAGCTGAACTTGCCAAAAGGATAAATTTGGACTTGCTTAGAAATGAATTTGCTGAAAGAGATAGAGGATTTGAGAAGAAATGAAACGCAACCTCAGGGTCAAGAACCAAATAATGAAATAATTCAAGGACAAGCTAGTGAAGTAATTCAGGAGCAAGTTATTGAGAACCCTGTGATTGAGGTTGATGAATTTGACGACATTAGGCGTGGTGAAAGAATTTATTTTACTGTTAGAGAGTGGTTTGCCCTAACTGACCATAATAGAGAAAGGGAAAGCCAAGGGCTTGCACCTATTTATCCATGGGAAAATCGCCTTGCAATAGATGCTGTGGTTGAAGCGAGTGAGGTATCCCACTATTCTGATGTGGATGATTCCTTATCTCATTTATCCTTAGAAGATGGTAATTTAAGTCGAATTCATGATAACTCTTTAAGTTGGGAAGAGGATGCCTTAATTAATGATGCACCTGAAGGAGATTTTAATTTAAACAATCTTGCTATTTTTCAAACTCCTTCAGATTCTCAAAACAATGTTTTATCTGCATATCCTCGCATCCCTGATTTTCTTCTACCACCTCAGTCATCTAGTCACCATATTCACGATCTTTCTCACATTCCTAGTTCTTTGGCATCTCATTCAAAGTTAGTTTCCACCAGATTGGAAAATATGCGCATTCCTATTCCGTCAAGGGAAGGCTCTAGTCGTAATACTGTCATATCCCATGAGCCACCTCCCTTGGAAGAACACAGATATTTCTGGACTATAGGAGAAGTTGTCAAAAATGTTGTGTCTCCTCATGAGGATGAGCCAAGTGAAAGAGTCCAAGAGACGAGAAGAGAAATTTGAGAAGTCCTTATTGGTAGGATAGTTATTTCTATTGATGGTGGTCTACCCAGAGTTAATGTAGTCCCTCCTAGGAGGAACTCAAACATTTACACCCCGCAACCGCGAAACCTTGCTGAAATCCACCCTATGCCTATACGGAACATTGGAGTTGTTCCTGAGTCTGTCAACAGGAATAGATTTCCTATGGGAAGTCAAGTTGTTATTCCGAACCACTTATTGCATATCAGATCTGGACAAGCAGATGATCTGTGGGTTGGACCATTCATGGTAGAGTAGTGGTTTGGTGATATGTGTTTCTTGACTACTGGTAGTGGACAACGTATATTGCTTCCTGTCAACTAAAGGGAGTTGAGGAATTATATCCCTGACCTCACTTAGTGGTCTTCTGTGCTTGTTGTGCCTTGCCTAGTAGATTAGAGTAGGTAGGAACAAAATAATTCTGCTTGGGCAGTGGTTAGTCTTTTCAGCCATTGAGTCTGGAACCTTTTTGTCTTTTCCCTAAGCTCACTTTTGAAGCTCGTAGTGTAGTCCTGAGTACTTAGCATTTTCTTTTCCTGCACAATAAAATAAAACTTTTCAAGTTATGTTAGTAGATTAGATTTATTTTCTGCATTTATATTTTCATGCATTTCAGTTTCAGTATTGTTGTTTATTTGAGATTTATGTATATACATGCATTGTTCTGACATCCAGTCTGTGAGTTTGGTATAGTTCTGGCCATTTTGCAGATAGCGGGTGATATGGTGGTAGCAGTTACAGAGATAGAGTGCTGGATCGAGGATACAAGTAGCAGAGTGCGAGGACCAGAGATTCTGAGGTTCTCAAGCGCTCTTTTCAGCAGAGCACTTGTCCCAGCTGGAGCCAGACGTTATCACATATATAGTAGCCGGGCTACCATACACTATTTTTCAGATTCCAGTTCATCTTTTCAGCCAGTTCCCTTACAGTGAGATGCTAAGATGAGCATCTACCAACATAGATCCATCTTAAACCCGTATCTATCAAGCACCGAGAGGGATCCAATTTCTTGAGGTGTATTTCTTTTTTTAAATTCAAACTCAAGAAATTTAATCTCTCTTGATTGATAGATCCGGGTTTAAGTTTTAATTTTTTATTTTATAAACGAACATCTATTTTTTAATTACTTTTCATAATATTTTCTTTTATGAGCCGACATCGATTTTTTTTAAATACTTTCCATAATTTTACTTTTTTTACATTTTAATTAATGGCGGACAATACATTTTACTTTTTCACTTTTCCTTACATTTTACTTTTTTACTTTTCATTGAATACTTTCCATTACATTTTATTTTTTTTTACATTTTAATTAATGGCCGACAATAATAGAGACAAACGTTTATAGCCTAGGATTTAATTCAAACGAAAATACACGTCCATGTATTATATAGCCTAGGATTTAATTCAAACAAAAATACATGTCCTTTATAATATTAATTTTTTTATTATTATTATGTTAAAGACAAACTTTATTTATTATGGCTGACTATAAGGACAAACATGGAAAAACGTTACAGGATCTCCCCCATATTGGGCTGTAGAGCACCTCGTTTCACTTGTTGCAATTATGGATCATGATTATTATATGGACAACAGTTTTGTTCCCCATGCCATGACTGAGTTTCAGGACACTCACAGAGATGACCGATGTATCCATTTAGCCATTTATACAGAGCAGTCAGTATTGCCCAGAGTTACAGCAGCAGTTTCAGAGGACAGATGTTGGTTCAAATTATGTGCATTCAGGTATATGACTCAGCAGGTATATTCTGGTGTTATGGTTATATTGCTTTTATATTCATTCTTGTAGCATGTCTTAGCATTTAGTATCATGATCTGGCGATCATATAGATATGTGGCCCTCGTTATATCTTTATATATATTGTATTGTCCCACTAAGGCTTAGAAGTTCACTACCCATACTCATTGGTTTTACCCTCCTTCGAGAGAATAGAGGTGATCATTCCCACCATACTTTGGCTTGCTAGTGTTGGTCTCTGTTATCACCTAACTTGTAGTTTCCCGTAGAGATGGATCCAAGATGGATGGCAGAGGGGATGGGCAACCAAAGAGGTGCAACCAAGATAGCCTCGACTCCCAATGGATGGCTGTCACGCCAATCGAGGCAATCTTCACTTTATGTTATCTAGCCCAAGACAACAAAGGGAGAGACCCAGATCTACTCTCGATAGGAGAGATCAGACCAAGACACCAGATCAAATCAAATAAAGATGAAATACATGAGGTGTATGGTAAATCCTAGATCTATGGATGAAGTCACAAGATGAGTAATAGGTTGGATCAAGGGGTTTAAACAGTGTAGCTTTGGTCAATATGTATATGTGAGTGACTTATGATGTTTGAATTAAGATCCAGGATTAGGGTACTAGTCAATCATGAGAAAATCCACTGCCTTGGGAACCGTGTCCAATGCAGGGTAGTTAAGGACAAAATTGGGGCTAACCAATACCAAAGATGAGCTTGATGGATGGATATGACAATGTCAAGATATTCAAGCAAACAAGACAAGGATAAAACCACAAGCTAACCCAACAATCCAGGAAAGTTGAATTGGCTTGGAGAAGATTAGTGCCTTGGGAAATGGGCCAAATGGAGTCGGATGTTCACCAAATTATAGATCAGGGACGTTGAGGTGTCAAGCTAGGTGGATCTTGAAAATTAGGGTCATCCAATGGCTAGATCTCAGTAGATCTGAGATTGAAATGTATCACAAAGTGACCCAAGTGGGGGTCAACCCTCAAAATGAGGAATTGGGCCCACAAGGTGAAAATCACTGAAGTGACACACTAGGGGTAGGTTATCAGATGTGTAGATGAAGGATCAAGTGGGATCTCACCCACCCAGGTGCTAGATCTTAGCAAACTCACCCCTCCTAGGAAGTGCGACCTCCCTTGGAGAAGCTTCTTTGCCTTGGAAAATGGGTCGGATGAAGGCCAATCCACACCAAACTATAGATCTGAATCGCTGTGAATACTATAGAGCTGGGTTTTAAATTTTATACCCAAAAGCCAAGTAGATCTTGTTAGATCTGAGAAAATGTAAAATGAGGGTTTTAACTTATGAGGGTTTGAAGCATTTAGACAAATGGATAGATCATGGAATGAGAAATTACCTTGAGATCATACTTGAGTGATGGAAGTAGATGCCTTGCTGTTGAGGAAGACTCCCGCAGAGATCAAATGAGAAATTGTTGATTTTGCTTGCCAAAATGATGCCCTAGCCCACAAGCGCGACCTCCTCTGCCTGTCAAACCAAGGAAATCGATTCAATCAGAAAGATCAAGTATGGAGGAAATACAAGCGAAATGCAATAGTAACATGAAATAGAAGGTCAAAGACATTAATACTCCCTGTTACCAACGAAGAAACCCAAGAAAGATGTAAGGAGGGCCCTCCCCTACCAATACGTCCTCCTTGAACCAATTCGGCCTCTACCTGTAGATGATAAAAACGTGGTACAAAAGATAGCAAAACAAGATCTCCAAAAAGCCAGTGCAAAGGAAGAATCAACGAACGAACTCCAAAAGCATTCACCACAACACAACAGATAGATGCAATAATAATTTCTATTCCAATAATGCAGAGCCAAAAGTCCCCTTTACAATGAGAAGATCTCTCCTTTAAATAGAATGGAGAGAGGCCACAATCCTAACCACTTTTTGAATGAGAGGCTAAGATTAAAAGATCAAAAGATCTAATCAATGGTTGAGATGAGCTCAACAATACAATACATGGATCAATAATAAAATATAACAATATGTGGACAAACTCGCCCTAGTAGAGGGGATCCCCCCAAATCATAATGATAAAATATAAGATCTAGCTCATGGTGGGTCCAAGGGGCAATTTCTAACACTCTTGGTCAATCCCCATAGCACAATAATAATAAAATAATCATCTAAGCACCAAATCGTGCCTCTCTGGAAAAATCGTGAGCCTTGGAAGGCTCTAGAAATCATAAAAAATGCCAAAAGTGATGGATGTGGGTCCCGATGAAGCTAAAACTGCTGGAGAAGGTGTGGAAGACATCCCACTCATCATCACAAATCATCCCATGCCATAACCTTGCCTTCGTAGCCCAAATTGAATTCCTCTATAGCCATTTTTACCATTTCTAGACTGCCTCGGGAAGTGTGAAACTGCCCAAACTGCCTTCTGGAGTGCATGGCTCCAAAAAGTAAGATCACCAGGCTGTCTGGGAGAAGGGTAATATGGTAATAACAAGTGGCTGGACCACCCCCTCCATCAATATCGCTCTAGGTGAACCAATCATATCTCCGCTCTGCCCTGACAAGGCCTCTGACAAGCCAAAATTGCACAAGGATAGCCAACTAAGGCTAAAAATCACCGTAACTGCACAAGGATAGCCAATTGAGGCTAAAAATCACCGTAACTGCACAAGGATAGCCAACTGAGGCTAAAAATCACCGTAACTGCCCGGAACTGAAAACAGACTGTCTCATTGGACTCAGAAGATCTAAATCCATCTAAAGTGTGTACTCATACACCATATAGACCTCTGCATGGTAAAAAATAAATGCTCATCATATCCGACAGACCAAATAATAATAATCTGTAAAAGTGCTGAAAAGCACAAATCATCATCATAAGCCTGAAACCACTGCATAAGCCCACCATGGTAACTTGTACCAGACCATGTATCATTCATCTGTATCATCTAAGGTCTGCCACCTGATGTCCTATGGTTGACTTTTGGTCAAACTGGGTTTGACCAAGTCAACATGACCAAAATATAACTCAAACTGTCATCAAGCTGCTGCAAGGTGTCAAAGGTTAAAACATGCTTTACAATCCATTCAAATAGCAATTATAACAAGAAGTAATCATTATTGGCGATCTAAATCCACATATAATAGGTCATAATTATTATTTATTACTTAGACAAGACTTTCAAAGTCATACTCACTTCATAGTTGTGATCAATTTGCTAGTGAAGGGTGAAGGCTAAGAATAACATGGCTAGGCTAGAGGGAATGACTTACTGACTTAACACTGTGACACTTTGGAAATGGAAAGGGGATAAACACCATAGCATATACTGAATGAGCAACAACACAGGGAATGGCGGTGTCTCACAAATGGGTAAGTTGTTCAAAGAGTGTTTATTCACCTTGACTGATGCGCACAATCCATAATACAAATGAGGCCAACAATCTTGTTGATATAAAGTTTAAGTTCCATTGCTTTTTGGGCCTAAAGTTTCCATAGCCTTTGATCTATGTGTGTTTACAAACACATTGCATAGATTTACATTTCATAAGGCTTCTTGCTGCAGGTGTGTTTTTAAGGCACTTATTTATCTGAGCACTTCTAGGTGTGTCATAGACACCTTGTTTACCTAGGTATTTACATTTCACAATAGATATAACATTTGATATTTCATAGCCATTTTCATTTGGCTTGCCTTTCATTCATGTGTGTTGAGGAACACATTGCATGAATGGGCTTTTCATACAAGATACAACATTTTATTTCCATACTTTGTATTCATGGCAGCACTAAAAGTTTCAAGTTTAGCCAACAACATCTTTAGTGACTAGGGGGACTTCACAAGGAAATCCAACTCACCAAAGGTACGTTTTGTCACCAACTCAGAGCCGAGACACAATAAACAAGGAAGCTCATCCAATACAAAGGCTACAGTGAGGAAAGGTCCTCCATGCCACTAGTCAAGTAGTCAGTCAAGGTAATGAACAAACTGGGTAAGTCATGGATGAATGAAGAAAGTGAATAATGAGACCAACACTAGCAAGCCAAAGTATGGTGGGAATGATCACCTCTATTCTCCCTAGGGAGAGTAAAACCAATGAGTATAGGCCAAGAACTTCTAATTATGAGTAGGGACAAATATGATATGTATATATAGTACAACCAGGTCCACATATCTATATGATCGCCAGATCATGACACTAAATGCTAAGACATGCTAAGAGAATGGATATAAAAGCAATATAACCACAACATCATAATATACCTGCTGAGTCATATACCTGAATGCTCATCATCTGAGCCAACATCTGTCCTTTGAAACTGCTGCTGTAACTCTGGGCACTACTGACTGCTCCGTACAAATGGCTAAATAGCTACATCGGTCATCTCTCTGAGTGTCCTGAGACTCAGTCATGGCATGGGGAATAAAACTGTTGTCCATAATCTGATAGTGACCCATAGTAGATGCTCATCTCAGCATCTCAATGCAAGGGAACTGGTTGAATAGTGTACTGGAATCAAAAAAATAATGTATGGTAGCTCAGCTACTATATATGTGATAATAGTCTCATTATTCACTGACTTCATCCATCCATTACCTCCCAGTTTGTTCATTACCCTGCTTTACTACTTGACTAGTGGCATGTAGGACCTTCCCCTGCTTTAGCCTCTGTCTTGGATAAGCTTCCATGTTTCTTGTGTCTCGGCTCTGAGTTGGTGACAGAACTTACCTTTGGTGAGTTGGATTGTAGTCCTAAATCATTCTGGTCGGTTGTCCCAATGTTTGGCACTGGTACGAAGTCCCCTTAGTCACTTAAGATGCGTTGGCTAAAACTGAAAGCTCATGTACTACTTATGCAAACTTATGTAAATTCGCCCAGGAAACTGTAAACTCTAGAATGTGTTTATCAACACACGTGAGTAAAGGGCAAGAGCAATGAAATGCTAATAAATACTCCTTGAAGAGTATAAGAAAGGTCTAAAAAGCAATGGTTCTTAAACTCTATATCTAAACGATTGCTGACCTTATGTATATGTATGAACATTCCCTAGATGCAAGCTGCAATTAGTTGTGCTTCTTAGCAAACCTGAGATCTGAAGGGTTATGTAGGCCAAAAAGGCCATGAAGTGAAATCAATGGATCCTAATGAACTTGGATCATCTTTTATAAAAGTAGACATAAAGCCTAAGTTGAATAAGCACTCTTTGAACAACTTACCCATCTGTGAGACACTACCATCCCCCGTGTTACTACTTGTCCAGCATATGTTAGAGTGTGTGTTCCCTTTCCATTTCCAAAGTGTCACAATGTCAAGTCAAGGGTCATCCCTCAGCCTAGCCTTTTAATTTTTAGCCCTCACCCTTCACTAGCAAATTGGTCACAACTATGAAGTGAGTATGGTCTTGAAAGTCTAGTCTGAGTCATGAGTAAATATTGAAAACCCTTTATATTTGGTTTTAAATCGCCAGTGAAATGATTACTTCTTGTTATAATTGTTACTAGAATGAATTGTAGAGCATGCATTAACCTTTGACACTTGTAGCAGTTTTGATGATAGCCTTAGTTATATTTTGGGACATGTTGACTTGATCAAACCTAGTTTGACCAAAAGTCAACCACAGGACATGAGGTGGCAGACTTCAGATGATGCAGAGATATGATATATAGTCTGGTACAAGTCACTAGATGGTTCTATGTAGTGGTTTCAGGCATATGATGATGATTAGTGCTTTTCAGCACTTTTACAAATTATTATTATTTGGTATGTCGGGTATATTGGAGATTTTATATGATCATGCAGAGATCGATAGGGTGTATGAGTACACACATTAGATGGATTTGGGCTCTCTAAGTCCCTGCATTAGGCATTTTAAGTTTAGCAAGTCTCTTGAACTGTGGTCATAAGACCGAGTCAAGAGCGCTCTCTGTCGGAGAGTTGAACAAGGTTTCCTAATAATAAAAATTTCCACTCACACACCCCTTAATTAATTTATCTTGGTTTCGTCCTACACCCGTATGCTCTGCGAACCTGAAAAGGTTGGGCTAGTACTCAGAAAGGTGGAAGACTTGATAATTTACGATCGATAACTTAATTAAAATTTTTACCCAAAACCTCAACCAAGGCAAATTACTGTTCTTCCCCACGAGAGGTGGTGCTGGGAATCCACTGTCAGACTCAAGGGCGGTTCAAACATTGGACACCTATCCTTTATGAATCTGGGTGCTTCCGACAGATGACTTAGGGTTGCCAGTACTTTCCTTGGGTAAGGTTCCACCATCTTTTGATACCTTTGGTCTTAACCTAATAATCAAGAACATCTAAAACACTTAAAATTTACCAAGAACAATTGCAAAACGTCCTCACAAACAGTTGCTTTCGACTTATTTTAGCACCACAAGTTTTTATTTGACTCCATTTGGCACTGGTCTTTAATATCTATACATCTTTGAAATCTGGACCATATGTCCTTGTCATTTGCTTAATACCTATCTTGTGGATGCTTTACTTCAATATTTTAAGTCAAAGTATATTATCATATTTTGAATTTGTATCTTGTGAATTTTGCAACGTGGATTGCGTGTTTAATTTTGTTCTAGTCATCATTCAAAAACTCCTAAACCACACCCATCCGCATCACAACACAAAAAACATTTAAACACACAAAGAGCCTTAGACAACTCTTTAATAGGGACTACCCCCCTTGGCTTCGTTAGGAGTTTTGCCTAAACGGAGGAGCTGGGATTCAGGTGACAGTACCTGGCTCATTGCTTGCCCCCAAGGCCACACCTCTCCCCACTTTCCAGTGAGGGAGACAGCTTTCAAAAGGTTTCTGTTGCTGGTGTGCAGTTTGGCGGACAACATCTTTGGCGCCGTTGCCGGGGACAAATCTTTTTGTTCCTGGACGACCTTAGTTTTTTCTAGTTTTTACCTTTTTGATAGATTCTCAATCTATCTGGCGACTCCACTGCCCTTTTTGATAGATTCTCAATCTATCTGACATCCATAGTCTTTTTCAAGAAAATAACTTAGAAAATTTTGAAAATTTTGAAAACAGTAATAATTGTTTTTACGATACAATGGGTGATTTTTTCGCTCCCTTCAACATTGCTCAGATAGCAGGTCAACCACATGATCTTCCAGATAAGGCCATTGACAAACTTCCCACCTTTACCGGCACTGATGCCGTTACTGCTGCACAGCACCTCACTGCTTTCTCAAGAATAAAAAGTGGATATGTTAGGGATGCTGCTCACAGACATGAGGATGTATACATGAAGTTATTTGCCTTATCCTTAGAAGGAGATGCTGGTGACTGGTTCATTAGCTTGCCAGCCAACTCCTTTGCCACCTTGGCTGAGTTTTCAACTGCTTTCACCAACAAGTATGGTGAGAGAAAAGAGCCCCGTCATCAACTTGCTGCTCTAACAAACATCAAAAGAAGTGAAATGGAAACCATGGAAGATTTCAACAAGAAGTTCACCGATTTATACAATGCAATCCCTACAGATTACAAGCCAACTCCACATACTATACTGGTTTACTACATTGAAGCTTTGAGTGGAGAAATGCAATATCAACTTAGGGATAAAGAACCTGCTACTTTGTTAGAAGCACAGACAATGGCATCTAAGATCGACAAGAACATGCAGTCCTCTGGAAAGTCAAACTTACCTGGTTACTCAAGAGCTCAAACTCCTTTAAAAACAGTTGAGCCTAAAGATAAAGATCCTCTAGCTGCATTAAAAGAATCCTATGAGAAAAAGATGATGGATATGTGTGAGAGGATGGAAAGAGCTGAACAAAAACATGTAGTCCAAATGAAAGAAGTTCAAAACAAGATAATAAACATGGAAAGGGCACATGTACAACGAGTCCAGCAAATTCAACAAACTCAACCAATTCAGAGAAATTACCCTCCCAAAAATAACTGGCAAAAGAAAGCTCCCGAAAATGAAAAGAGGCCTCCAACTCAGATAGAGGCTACTAGCACAAATGAGGTGTACATCCCATTTTGTAGAGCTTGCAAGGATTTCCATGAGGAATTCGCTTGTTACTTTGTAAACTATGTACAAGAGCATGGTTATCCTGAAGGGGAGGGTACCAGTAATCCAACATCAAGCGAGCCTGAATACATAAATGTTGTAGGAGATATCCGCAATGTTCCTAGAGAAAACTGGAAACCTGTTGACAATGAACCAGACAACATGACAAAAAACTTTGGAGGAAGACCATCCAATGAACAACTCCAAAATATGCAGAGATTTAAAGGGGTCGGATACCAAAGAAGATCAAATCCTGCACCTGCTATACAACCTCCCAAGGTAATTATTCCAAGTGATTCAGCTGATTCTAGTAAATTAAATTTTGATTGGAGTAACTGGTTCAATACTACTAAGGTGCCTATACCCATAAATGAACTTTACAAGATTCCTAGTCAAAAGGAGAAATTGTTGAAAACATTAGAAGCACCTAGTCCTGCATGTACTACCAAACCTACTCCTCCTACTCCTCTCACTCCTCAGATTCCTAAGAAGGTTACTTTTTCGGATAATGTGGAGGAACCTTCAACCAGCTGTGAATCAACTTATGAGGACCCTCCTATAATCCTGCATACTAGGGATACAAGAAAAGAAGCTCACCCTCCTTTCTACATATCATTGATGATAGGTGACCTTCTTCTACACAATTGTATGCTAGATTCAGGATCCGGTGCAAGCTTAATGACCAAAAGGGTTATGCAACAGCTCAACCTAAGAACCACCAGGCCCTACCAGAATGTGTGTGCCATGGATTCCAAACCCGTTAAGGTTGAAGGGATGATAGAGAAAGTTCCTGTTAGACTGGCCAAGTACCCGGACATCCACCTCACCATGGATATCCTTGTCATAGACGTACCAGATAGGTGGGTCATGCTACTCTCTAGAAAGTGGGGTGCAACTTTACGTGGTTCTATACAGTTGGATTGGTCTTATGCAACAGTTCCTGCTTCCGAAGACTCACTTGTAAAATTACACACTGAAAAGGAAAGGAGATACCATGTGGAAAATCCGGATAGGCCATCAAATGAGTTTGTCTGCCATGTCGGTGAGATCGGAGATATTCAAATCAACTCCACCTTTTTAGATCCAATCCAGGAAGAAGTTAAAAATGTAGAAACAAGTAAGTTATGGAAAATGAATTTTGATGGAGCATGTTCTAGAGCAGGAAAGGGTGCTGGGGTTATCATCACTTCTCCAGAGGGTAAGATTTTCAATTTCGCTTTTAGACTAGAGTTTGAAGCAACGAATAATGTGGCAGAGTATGAAGCACTTCTACTAGGCATAGAGATTGCCAAGGACATGGGAATCAAATTGCTAACTATAAAAGGGGACTCGGATCTAATTGTCCAACAAATTAAGGGTCAATTCGCATGTAAATGCCAAAGACTTAAGAAATACCGAAATGCAATATGGGACACAATGGAATTCTTTGATGCCCTTAATATAGAAGCAATCCCTCGAGACCAAAATAGTGCCACGGATAAACTTGCAGTTTCAGCCTCAACACTTCAACCTTTGGACGAAATGTTAGAAGGACATTGCCCCTTGGAAATCAACTTTAGACCTTCCATTCCTGATAATATAGAACATTGGCAAGTTTTCAGAGATGATGAAGAGATACTCAAGTTCATAAACAACATTGATGAGTTCTTGAATTATAAACCAAATGATCAGGAGGAAGGTAAAGTTTATCAGGATGAGGGTAACCGCTCAAACCCTGTTCCACGAGGTTTTGTGGCTTTGGAACATGTTTTTGACAGACAGGATAGGAAAAAGAGTAATGTGGACCAGATGAAACCGGGGTGAGTACATTGAAATTAACATTGGAACGGAAAAGGAACCAAAAATCCTTAAGATTGGAAAAGGTATCCCGGATAAAGAAAGAAATGCCCTTATTAACTTATTAAGAGAATTTAGGGACATATTTGCTTTCACATATGATGAGCTTAAGGCATATAGGGAGGATGTTTTCCAACACACCATTCCCTTAAAACCGGAATGTCAAAAGGGTAAACCTTTCCGGCAAAAGCTGAGACAGATAAATCCTAAACTAGCTCCTATTGTAAAACAGGAATTAGAAAAAATGTTAGCAGCAGGCATCATAGCACCCACTCGACATACTTCATGGTGTTCAAATTTGGTGGTGGTCAGAAAAAAGAATGGCAGCTTAAGAATATGTATAGACTTTAGAAATCTGAACATGTCATGTCAGAAAGACAACTACCCCCTTCCAAATATGGAGACCCTCCTCCAACGGGTCACTGGGTCTGGCATGATGTCAATGTTGGATGGATTTTCAGGTTACAATCAGGTAGTCATCAAGGAAGAAGATAGACACAAAACTGTTTTCACAACCCCTTGGTGAACCTTCGAATATCTAAGAATGCCTGTTTGCCTTACCAATGCTGGGGCCACTTTTCAAAGGGCCATGGACTATGCCTTCAAAGAATTAGTGGGGAAAATCATTGAAATTTACCAGGATGATTTGACGGTATTTTCGAAAGAAAGATCTAGTCATGTTGGCCACCTTAGGAAGGTATTTGAAAGATGTAGAGAGTATGGGATTTCTTTAAATCCGGTGAAATCAGTCTTTGGCATCGAAGAAGGCAAGCTTTTGGGTCACATTGTTAACAAAGACGGGGTCAAGGTTGATCCCGAAAGAGTAGAAGCTATCCAGAAAATTCCCCTTCCTAGAAATGTCAAAGGTCTCCAATCCTTTAATGGCCATATCAATTTCATAAGAAGATTCATACCAAATTTAGCTGAGATAATAAAACCCATGCAACGGTTGTTAAAAAAGGATGCTAAATTTGTCTGGGATGATGAAGGGAAGGAAGCCTTTGCAACTATCAAAAATGCTATTTCTAAATCACCTGTGTTAGTCAGCCCTGATTATACTAAAGAGTTCATGATATTCTCCTTTGCCTCAGAGGACACAATAGCTGGGGTATTGCTCCAGAAGAATTCCGAAGGGTTTGAACAACCTATTGCCTTCATGAGTAGAGCCCTCCAAAACTCTGAGTTAAAATATACTACCATGGAAAAGCAGGCCTGTGCCTTGGTGAAGTCTCTAAAACACTTTAGGACATACATTGGTTATTCAAGAGTCATAGGATATGTCCCCCATGCCGCTGTTAAAGACATCCTATCCCAACAGGATTGCTTAGGAACAAGAGGCACATGGGTGTCCAAAATCCAGGAGTATGATCTTGAAATTCGGCCCACTAAACTGATAAAGGGGCAAGGCCTAGCTAAGATGTTAACTCAGAAAAATGAAGAGGCCATTGACATGTGTTGTGCAAGCCTTTCATCTCATCCTCGTATGACACCAGCTTTACAGGACCTAGATAATCATTGGTACTCCGACATTATATACTTTCTGCTACACCTGGATGTCCCAGATCATCTCAAGGGACATAAAAGAAGAGCTCTTAGGTTAAAAACTGCCAGGTATTGCCTCACTCAATAGGGTTTGGGTTGGAGGAACCCTGATGGTGTGATACTTAGATGTGTGCACGAGCAGGATTCCAAAAAGATCTTGACTGAATTCCACTCAGGTTTTTGTGGGGGCCATTATGCAGCAAACACAACTGCTCATAAAATTCTGAGAGCAGGTTACTATTGGCCAACTATTTTTGCTGATACTTACAAGTATGTCAAGTATTGCCAGGAGTGTAAACTTTTCACTGGAAAGCCTAAATTGGCTGCCTTACCTCTCGCTCCAGTAGTTGTCATTGCCCCCTTTCAACAATGGGGTCTCGACTTTATTGGCAAGTTCCAAGATAACTCTAGCAATGGATTTTGCTGGATCCTCACTGCAACTGATTACTTCACTAAATGGGTGGAAGCTATTCCCACCAAAACAACCACTGAAAAGGTAATCATGGATTTCATCGAGGATAGGATCATCACTCGGTTTGGCACTCCCCTAAAGATAACAACAGACAATGCTAAGGCCTTCAGTTCGGCAGAGATGACTGATTTTTGCTTCAAGTATGGCATTGTTTTATCACACTCTTCTGATTATTACCCCCAGGGCAATGGACTTGCAGAGTCCTCAAACAAAAATTTGATGACTATCCTTAAGAAAACTGTGGGTGATAACAAGAGATCTTGGGATAGCAAAATCAAGTATGCATTATGGGCAGATAGGATCACTAAGAAGAATTCCACTGGAAAGACTCCTTTTGAACTTGTTTATGGCATCACAGCTGCTTTGCCTTTCAACATGCAAATACCCATTTACAAAATGTTGACTGATTATGGTACTGAGAAACTGGAGTTAGATGATAGGGCAAATCAAATCATTGAACTTGATGAAAGCAGAAGGACATCATTGGACAAAATGTTAAGACATCAGGAAAGCATGAAGACTACTTTTGATAAGTCAGCCAAGCCTAGAGATTTCCAAGTAGGTGACACTGTTCTTTTGTGGGACAAGAGAGGAGAAAAGCCAGGGAAGCATGGAAAATTTGACAGCCTTTGGAAAGGTCCTTTTATCATACGTTGCCAGGCCGGAACACATTCCTTCTTTCTGAACACCATGGATGGAGAGATGATACCATTGCCCAGAAACGGGCAACACCTGAAACCATTTTATCGGAACAACATTCAAGATGACCAGGGGGTCATCTCAGGAGATTCCTAAACCTTATCTTTTTCAAATTATGCAATTTTTTGTACCATATTGATGTATCATAGTTTCATATGTTAGTTTTTGTATCATATTTCATATATATGCTGAAAAAGAAAAAGATTTTATTTTCGTATGCTTTTGAAAAGAAAAAAAGAAAAAAAATGTTTAAGTTGGTATTTCATTTTGGCATTATTTATCATGGAGATGTGTTACTAAGACACTTCCGTTTCTGTGCAGGAAACTGATATTCTGGGGTTCTCGAATACTCTTTTTGAACCATAGATCAAACGAGCATCCGTCCCACAGTTGGAGCCAGATGTTACCAACTTTTTGTACCATAGTTGGATTTTCTGGAGAGCCGCCATTTGACAAACATGATGAATGTTTGATTCCAGTGTATCAGATGATCCAGCATTTTGTAGCTAGCCAGTTGTGGTTAGCTTGTTTTGTTTTTTGAGTCGACATGACCATGGCCCCATGGGGGTTTGTAATAAAGTGTGCTAGTAGGATCTGAGTGTCTCGGTTTCTCATGACTGGATTAAGCAACTAAGGTATTCCAAGGAGTTTTTTCCCTTGTCAATTATACTTTGCTTAAGGCGAGGTATAATCGTGTTGGGTATGTTATATCTCTTCACATGGTCGCTGCGTGTACAACACAATCCCTACTGTACTCTATTTTTGACCCATTGTACTCTATGTACTCTATCTAATCCCGGTAAAAGGGATTAGGGTTGTAACCTAATTTCGGGTAAACGAATTAGGGTTTTAGATGCTGCGGAATACCATTTATTGTATTGTACATGGTTAAATAAAACATATAATGAAAAAGGAGCTGTGCAGCTCTAAGTTTTGCTGGTTTTTTCCCGGTTAAGGGTTTCCAGGTGAAAATCTCTGTGTAATGTGTGTGCCATTGTGTATTTTCTGTTAATGCTTAAGAATCGTATAAGTTTGTACTTCACTGTTAAGGTTTAAAACTTACAAATCGATGAGGTTTTCTCCCGCTCCTCCAAAGCTGGAATGCCCGATTTTGAAAATTTGGCCATGGGGGGTTATTAGAGGCCAACTAATGTATATAAGCCTACTAGACACTGTTAGAATAGGTGTCGGTCATGTCCTAGGTCCATAAAACCCTCAGAAAAAATTTCGAAAAATTTTTACCGGGTCCGTCGAAATTTGGGTTTTAATTATTTTTTAAATTTAATAAATTTCTCTATAGTTTAAATAGAGAAATAATAATTTGTAATATGTCAGTCATCCGGGGTCCGAACTTAGTGTTTGATGGCTCGTTTCATAAGCCAAAAATCACACATGACCCTTGGAGCAGCTAAACCCAACTTTCGGATGTCAATTCAGCCCCGTAATTAATATTTTCTCTGAAAAGTCATTTACAGAGAAATTATTAATTAAAATAATAAAATTTGATTATTTTGGAGATAATCCAAATCTCTCCAAAATTAATCAATTGGATTAAAATAAAGGGCTAAATGACATGGCAATGAGCATTTAGGAAGATTCCAATCAACCCCAAGCCCATCCAGTCATCCATCTAGTCACCAAATCATTATCCTTTCAAACAAATTCGCCCTCCTTCATAAAAAATCGATTTTATGATGTGTCACTTGATGATTGGGTGGTAGTTTGCATTAAAGCCTAAGGTAGGCGCCCTCATGACTCACCAATCAATCCAAAGCTTGGCTCCTTGTTGAGACTCGAGTTACACCTACCATCACCACGTGTTCCTACCTCAACTAGCTCGCATATCCCCTAAATCCTCACGTCAATCTCCTTTGAGCTCATGTTAGATCCTTGTTGGAGTTTAGGGATTGGTTAAATGCAATAACAAGTGGGCTTGGCTCTCATCTAAACTCGAGTTAGTGCCTACCACTCCCTAGCTCGCCCTCCACATAAGCTCACGCCTTCCTACCTTAGCTCACGCCATTCCATTGTTTGAACTCGTTATTGGTTGGGCCCCCACTCAAAACTAGAGTTTTACCTACCTTTCCACTTGTCACCCAATAGACTAACACTCAACCTACCAACCTCAAACTCGACTTTATCTTGTGCCAAGCCTTGATTTGATTGGATTCGACCTCATGCTCATTGCTAAATTCGACCTAGGGTTTAGGCTTAGGTTTTTAGTGTGTTTTACTATAAAGAGAGGCCCATGTTGGGTTATTATCTCAAGGATTTTTGTGCAAAGAAACTCTGGTGAAAATTGTAAGCTCTTGTTTAATAAAATATTTTGAGACTTTGGAGGTCACTTGATTGGGCTCTTGGCATTGTGTCTTCATCTCATTGAAGTAATATCTCTTTCACCCTATTCTTATTATGCAAATTTGATTATGATGCTTATTGAGGACTAACAATCTAGTACTTAGGCTTCTAATCCATTGCTTTGAGTTTTTGTGTCTTTAGGGAATTCAATCATTGAGAGCTATTGGCATCTAATACCTTCACCGATCAAGTGTTCCATTTATCCTAATAATTTGTTTGCAGGGTTGTGAGCTTCTCCAAGTATCTTTTGCCTTCTCCAACAAAAACTTCATTCAACTATTGGTAACCGTGGTTCATAAGCTCCTATCTTCCAGCTCTCTTTTTCTCCTTGAAACTATTTTTCTTTGACTTGCTAGTCCACATTCTTCTAGCCATCTTCACCTATCTCCTTCTTTCGTTTTTCTTCCTTAGGATCCCCTTCTCCTAGTTTTCCCCACCTTCTCTTCTTCTTGCTTTTCATTCTCCTAAGTCTTCACTCCCTCTCAGCTCGTTTTCCTCCCTTCTTGTGCCCTCGTCTCCCCTCACCCCTAGTCTTCTTTGCTCTCGTCACCTTGCCCTAGCTCCTTCTCCTTTCCTTCCCTTCTTTCACCTTCCTCTCGTCCCACTCCATCTCTTCTCACCCTCCTACCTTCATCCCCTTAGTTTTTGCTTTCTCTCCTTTGTTTTCTTTCCCCCTTTCGTCCCCCTTCTATTAGCCCTAAAAATCCACAACAAACAATCAAACTTGTTAGGTGTTAGCCTTAGATTAGTAGTATTTCCTTTGAAGAAGTTAGTGTTTAGTCTTCATTTTCCATTTTGCATAGTTAGGATCTATTATTGTTTGCATCTTATTGTTAGTTTCAATTACATTGTAGATCTCATTTTGTTAGTATAGCTTGCATAGTTCACATTTCCAAGTTTCTTTGTTAAAGATAGAAAAAATTTCATAAAAATTTCTTAAATTTTTTATATCTTAGATCTCATTTCTAGCATATTTAGGGCACTTTTTGTTCGCTGGTCCGTTTTCCCATCTTAACTTTTTTGAACCATTTTTCATGTCATTTTATGTTTTTGGTTTCATTTTGCAAATCTAGACTTAGTTTCAAAGTTGATTTTACTTGTCAATGCTAAAGGGTATCCTGAGTTGAATGTTGTTATAGGTGCTTTTGAAGAGTGTTACCTCCCATTTTTGCATGGGTGTTCACACAGTAGCAATATCAGTATGTAGTCAACGCAGCCAGTGAAGGATATGTTAAAGAAGATTTCCTGTGACAGTCTTACCTTTCCTCGTGCTTGAGCAGACTTATAACAGTCATTGGACAGCAGTGTGAGTGATTCTGAGCATGTTCTAAGGTGACAGTTACCTACACCAGTGAATCTGAGCAGTCATCTCAGTATAGTTTCTAGAAGACTTTCTACAGCTATCAAGTGAAACCATCACCAGTGGGGGTCTTGCTATCAATGATATCAGAGAATAATCCAGAATCGGTGTCTGTTTCTCTTTCAGATCTTCAACATTTTTCAAAGTAGAGGAAAATTATGTTTGCATTCTTGATGCAAATACAGCGTCTCTTTTGTTTTGCCTCACGTTTTGATATCATTGAAAATTTACTTAAGAGGAGGAGCAGATGTGAACTGTAGAAATACTGTGGATCAGATAGATTCCTATCCCACAGTCAACATCAATAGGAAAACTTGTTTAAATGATGAGGTAATCAGGCCAGGGATGACTGTCATTATGGAAGCATCTCTGGTGAGAACACAAGAAAGAACCACGTTTTCTGAAGCTTATGCTGAAGCTAGAGTCAAGGGTACCAAACTACAGCCTTCACTCTCACATGAGAAACTATTGAGAAATAAGTGGTTGTGCCATACATATTTTCAGGGGCTGTGGCAACAGACCATGTTTACAGAAAGGTCTAAATTCTGGGGCAATGATTGATAAGCCAAAGTCTATTGGAGTAACTCAATACAGAATCTTTGATGGAAAGCGAATCCTTAATAAATTTGGGATGCTGCCAGCAGAGGATTTGAATGAGTCCATGTTATTTGATGCGCCTGTCGATGTACAAATGACTTACCAGGGAGAACTGACATGCAGCAGGTTCAGTAATTGTATCTGTAGCTGTAGCCGCATCTTTTGGAGCTGCTGGAGCTGGCCTTTTTGGGACAAGGATGGCAAGGACATGATGGAGATTTGGAGAGATACGCGCTTTGTTGGGAATCAAAATTTTTTTGATTACAGTTAGCACGGCAATACAAGACTCACTAACATCAAGTATTACAACAGAATTAATGAAGCAAGGGGCATCACGACATGGGCAGATAAAAGCTGGGCACATCTCTTTCACGTTTTCATCGGCGGCCTATAGAGAGATACAATCCACCATCACAGGCTAGAATTCAGCGTTTTTGACGGCAGATTGATGCAGAATTTAAAATTCAATGAACTCGATGAAGCCGGTGCGGTGGAGGTCACACCATCAACAACTAAATCGCCTTATCCTGACCCCGGCTCACAGTTCGCCGATTGCAAATCTGGAGGTTATCAGCGTTTGAATGACACAGCGTTTTCATTTTTCGACATAGAGTTTGGCCGCCGATTGGAATTTTGGCAGAAATGGAGATTTGTTTTTTGTGGGTTGCCTCCGTATTGGCATATAGCTATGCACGTTTTTCCCCCACGCCGATGCATTAATTCATTCAAAATCAGAGTTCGGGTTCTCAATAAGATAATCAAGCACGCAGCGAAGGCAGCTGCTCGGAGCTCGAGTTTTCACGCAGATAAAAAATAGCAACAGAAATTAAATCTCATCGGGGGTTCACGCTTTTGGCATCGAGTGATTTATGCAGAGTGTAAAATTTAATGAACTCGATGAAGCCTGCGCGGTGGAGGTCACGTCATCAACAGCTAAAATCGCATATGTTGGCCCGTTTTCCCTTATGGCGGTCGAATCGTCGAAGTATCGCTCGAGCTTTCTCGCGTAAGACAATTACAAGAAGCCCTCACACTCGGCAAAATTCCAAATTTCTGTGTATAAGCACCGAGGACCACATGCTTCGTTTGACCGCCGATAGGAGTTGGTGCAAATTTATGATCAACACGTCACTCCAGCAGCCGATTTTGCGGATTTCATTTCAGCTGATAAACCCTGGGTTGGCATGGGTTTGATGACCACCTGAAAGCCCAAGTCCTTGGCGGCCAAGGCACAGGCTTGGCTCGCATTTACTAACAGCCGACTTTTTAATCACAGTTGCCTATTCAACACCCGAAACTCGAGTTCGACAGGCTAATTAGCAAACAGTGGGAGATAAAGTTGAACAGGTTTCACGCCAAAGCTCCAACACGCGGCCGATTACAGCATCTGTCTTCTCGGGGTTTTCAGTTTCAAAAAAGGAAGGCAACTCTTACGGTGGGTGTGTCATCTCATGAATATGCAGCGAGCAACCTAGGTTTGAGTTCCATTTAATAAAGTGGAGCTTGGATACACATGGCCATTGACAGCCAAGTCTTTTCATGTTGACAGCAGGTCTAAGTTAGTGGAAGTTAGAAGCTTTTGGACTTTCGATGGAGAGAAGAAAGTGGATCTAGTTCACTTTTTCTTTTGTTTATTATTTTATTATTTTTATTGTTCTTTATTTTTTAGGAGAGCTTCTTTTCTGGGGCCTATAAAGAGACCAGATCTCTCTATTGTACGGATGGAAAATTTCTGGGTTTTTTATCCCTGTTGAGCGTTTAATGAAAAAATCAGATGGTTTTGTGGACAGATTGAGCAATCCTCATATGCTTGTGTGATGTATTTCAATTGTAGAATGAATCTAGCTTGTGAGGGCTTTATCAAGCACAATAGATTAGCCATTTAGGATTAAGTTGGTTAATTATGCTTGAACAATTATTTTCTCAATGGACATCAGTATTCGGTTGTACAAAATGTCGATTAAGATTTGATTGTTTATGCATTCTAGATTCGTCTCACTTTTTATGAAACATAAAGCCTCCATGAGCGTTCTTTTGACTCCATTTCCCCTTCTGGTACTGGCACTGGTCTTCCTGAGGATTGATCTTCCCTTCCTTTTCCATCACCCATTTTGAAAACTATCTTTTGTTACTTCCGTTTCCCTAAGGCAGCCTCTTCCATTCACCTTGCCCGTTACTGTACCTGCCTTAGCGATCCTAGTTTAGGGATAACCCCCTAGTGTTGGAGAAGAGCCAACCTGAAGCGAAGAGGAGAGGAGTGTGGTGACATTGGCCTCTCTCCTGAGAGAGTTGTCATTTCGGTTGGCGTGTTGCATTTTGGGCTTTTAAAACGACACGCATGCCATTTCGGAGGACAACATTTTGGCGCCGTTGCCGGGGACAAAGTCCAGTTCCCGAAATTTGAAGACTATGCTTCAATAACGACATTTGTGGGATTCTTCTTCTCACATGGCGACTCCACGAAGGGACAGAGCCCTTGTCCTTTTGCAGATTTGAAGATCCTATTGGGTGTAGAGGTGAGCACACCCGTTGGAAGGCTTTCAAGCTCACCTTGGCGACTCCACAGTTTGGTATGAGGTATGATTACATGCATGTTTCAGATTTAGTACCTCAAGATTTTTACTTATGGACGATAAAAAAGAACAACATCTTGCTCTTTTGCACGAAGCTTACGCCCCATTGGATTTCTCGAAAATCCATGGATTTCCTAATGAGTGCTATGATTATGAAAAAGTACATGATATTTTTCCAGAATTTCATGGAAACAATGATGTTTCAGCCATTTATCACATTGCTTCTTACTGCAAATTTATGGTCGATTTCAATGTTTATTGTGAGGATGACCTTATGATCATCTTTACTTTAACTTTAGAAGGAGATGCAGAAAATTGGTTCTTTGGTCTTTTGGATGAATCCATAGATTCATTGGCAGAGTTTTTTGATAGATTTCTCCTCCGCTGGCATGATGGACCTGTCGATGAGATTGAGAAGCTTGCTAAAAAATATGATGCTCTCATCCCTAGAATCCATTCTGGGTTTGAAGGACAGACCATTGAAGAAGAAACTCAAGGGTTGTTTGAAAACACAACTGAACAGCCTCCTGCTGCAACAGAAAGAAGTGAAAATATGGAGCTGCCCCATATTTCTGAACAGTTTTATGATGAAAATTCTGGCTGTCCTCAGATTTATGTCGCTGAAAATATTCCTGATCAGCTCCCTGATTTGCCTCAGGATTATCTTGTTGAAGATAACAGTTTTGCATATCAGCTTGAGCAGAGTCATGAGAGAGGCTCGTATCTAAGCCCTATCAGTCAATGGATAGAGGCTTTATGTGCACAGTCTGAGTTTTTATACCAAAACTTTGATAAATTTTTATATCCTAACAAACTGCCATTTCAGATTCGTGGGCAGATCCTAAGACAACTTTGTTTTATGATAATTCTGTCCACATTTTTGTCTAAAACTGAGCACGAAGAAATGAGAAATAGCAGAGATAAGAC
This sequence comes from Larix kaempferi, assembly GCA_027924585.1. Lineage (NCBI taxonomy): Eukaryota > Viridiplantae > Streptophyta > Pinopsida > Pinales > Pinaceae > Larix > Larix kaempferi. The sequence goes on along the minus strand of BSBM01000612.1, from coordinate 1,803,235 downwards.
GTTGGAATGGCTCCACTGGTTGTGGGCATATACTTAACAGGCTGCTGTCCCATGTTAGGTTAGTGTAGGTAGGATGAATAAAGCTCACACATGAGCATTTGCAGCTGTTGTTTTGTCTTTTTTGCAATTATTTTTGTAATAAGTGGTCATCATGGGATGTGAATCAAGCCACCCTTACCACACTGTGTTTTTTCCTTGTTTTTGGTCTGCGATAACCAAGAGGATCTGAGGTTCTCGTGCACTCACCAAGGCGAGCACACGTCCCGCAGTTGGAGCCAGATGTTACCTCCCATTTTTGCATGGGTGTTCACACAGTAGCAATATCAGTATGTAGTCAACGCAGCCAGTGAAGGATATGTTAAAGAAGATTTCCTGTGACAGTCTTACCTTTCCTCGTGCTTGAGCAGACTTATAACAGTCATTGGACAGCAGTGTGAGTGATTCTGAGCATGTTCTAAGGTGACAATTACCTACACCAGTGAATCTGAGCAGTCATCTCAGTATAGTTTCTAGAAGACTTTCTACAGCTATCAAGTGAAACCATCACCAGTGGGGGTCTTGCTATCAATGATATCAGAGAATAATCCAGAATCGGTGTCTGTTTCTCTTTCTGATCTTCAACATTTTTCAAAGTAGAGGAAAATTATGTTTGCATTCTTGATGCAAATACAGCGTCTCTTTTGTTTTGCCTCACGTTTTGATATCATTGAAAATTTACTTAAGAGGAGGAGCAGATGTGAACTGTAGAAATACTGTGGATCAGATAGATTCCTATCCCACAGTCAACATCAATAGGAAAACTTGTTTAAATGATGAGGTAATCAGGCTAGGGATGACTGTCATTATGGAAGCATCTCTGGTGAGAACACAAGAAAGAACCACGTTTTCTGAAGCTTATGCTGAAGCTAGAGTCAAGGGTACCAAACTACAGCCTTCACTCTCACATGAGAAACTATTGAGAAATAAGTGGTTGTGCCATACATATTTTCAGGGGCTGTGGCAACAGACCATGTTTACAGAAAGGTCTAAATTCTGGGGCAATGATTGATAAGCCAAAGTCTATTGGAGTAACTCAATACAGAATCTTTGATGGAAAGCGAATCCTTAATAAATTTGGGATGCTGCCAGCAGAGGATTTGAATGAGTCCATGTTATTTGATGCGCCTGTCGATGTACAAATGACTTACCAGGGAGAACTGACATGCAGCAGGTTCAGTAACTGTATCTGTAGCTGTAGCCGCATCTTTTGGAGCTGCTGGAGCTGGCCTTTTTGGGACAAGGATGGCAAGGACATGATGGAGATTTGGAGAGATACGCGCTTTGTTGGGAATCAAAAAAAATTTTATTACAGTTAGCACGGCAATACAAGACTCACTAACATCAAGTATTACAACAGAATTAATGAAGCAAGGGGCATCACGACATGGGCAGATAAGAGCTGGGCACATCTCTTTCACGTTTTCATCGGCGGCCTATAGAGAGATACAATCCACCATCACAGGCTAGAATTCAGCGTTTTTGATGGCAGATTGATGCAGAATTTAAAATTCAATGAACTCGATGAAGCCGGTGCGGTGGAGGTCACACCATCAACAACTAAATCGCCTTATGCTGACCCCGGCTCACAGTTCGCCGATTGCAAATCTGGAGGTTATCAGCGTTTGAATGACACAGCGTTTTCATTTTTCGACATAGAGTTTGGCCGCCGATTGGAATTTTGGCAGAAATGGAGTTTTTTTTTTGTGGGTTGCCTCCGTATTGGCATATAGCTATGCACGTTTTTCCCCCACGCCGATGCATTAATTCATTCAAAATCAGAGTTCGGGTTCTCAATAAGATAATCAAGCACACAGCGAAGGCAGCTGCTCGGAGCTCGAGTTTTCAGGCAGATAAAAAATAGCAACAGAAATTAAATCTCATCGGGGGTTCACGCTTTTGGCATCGAGTGATTTATGCAGAGTGTAAAATTTAATGAACTCGATGAAGCCTGCGCGGTGGAGGTCACGTCATCAACAGCTAAAATCGCATATGTTGGCCCGTTTTCCCTTATGGCGGTCGAATCGTCGAAGTATCGCTCGAGCTTTCTCGCGTAAGACAATTACAAGAAGCCCTCACACTCGGCAAAATTCCAAATTTCTGTGTATAAGCACCGAGGACCACATGCTTCGTTTGACCGCCGATAGGAGTTGGTGCAAATTTTATGATCAACACGTCACTCCAGCAGCCGATTTTGCGGATTTCATTTCAGCTGATAAACCCTGGGTTGGCATGGGTTTGATGACCACCTGAAAGCCCAAGTCCTTGGCGGCCAAGTCACAGGCTTGGCTCGCATTTACTAACAACCGACTTTTTAATCACAGTTGCCTATTAACCACCCGAAACTCGAGTTCGACAGGCTAATTAGCAAACAGTGGGAGATAAAGTTGAACAGGTTTCACGCCAAAGCTCCAACACGCGGCCGATTACAGCATCTGTCTTCTCGGGGTTTTCAGTTTCAAAAAAGGAAGGCAACTCTTACGGTGGGTGTGTCATCTCATGAATATGCAGCGAGCAACCTAGGTTTGAGTTCCATTTAATAAAGTGGAGCTTGGATACACATGGCCATTGACAGCCAAGTCTTTTCATGTTGACAGCAGGTCTAAGTTAGTGGAAGTTAGAAGCTTTTGGACTTTCGATGGAGAGAAGAAAGTGGATCTAGTTCACTTTTTCTTTTGTTTATTATTTTATTATTTTTATTGTTCTTTATTTTTTAGGAGAGCTTCTTTTCTGGGGCCTATAAAGAGACCAGATCTCTCTATTGTACGGATGGAAAATTTCTGGGTTTTTTATCCCTGTTGAGCGTTTAATGAAAAAATCAGATGGTTTTGTGGACAGATTGAGCAATCCTCATATGCTTGTGTGATGTATTTCAAATTGTAGAATGAATCTAGCTTGTGAGGGCTTTATCAAGCACAATAGATTAGCCATTTAGGATTAAGTTGGTTAATTATGCTTGAACAATTATTTTCTCAATGGACATCAGTATTCGGTTGTACAAAATGTCGATTAAGATTTGATTGTTTATGCATTCTAGATTCGTCTCACTTTTTATGAAACATAAAGCCTCCATGAGCGTTCTTTTGACTCCATTTCCCCTTCTGGTACTGGCACTGGTCTTCCCTGAGGATTGATCTTCCCTTCCTTTTCCATCACCCATTTTGAAAACTATCTTTTGTTACTTCCGTTTCCCTAAGGCAGCCTCTTCCATTCACCTTGCCCGTTACTGTACCTGCCTTAGCGATCCTAGTTTAGGGATACCCCCCTAGTGTTGGAGAAGAGCCAACCTGAAGCGAAGAGGAGAGGAGTGTGGTGACATTGGCCTCTCTCCTGAGAGAGTTGTCATTTCGGTTGGCGTGTTGCATTTTGGGCTTTTAAAACGACACGCATGCCATTTCGGAGGACAACAAAGAGAAAAGGTGCTTGAGAAAGTCTTGAAGAGAAGAGCTCCAAACTAAGCAAAACTGAAACGAATCATGAGGATGAGTTAAAACGTGATATCATCTTGTATTATCCTTTGTAATAGCTCATAGGAGTTAGCTTTGTTTTTCCAAGTCTTATCATCTCAAAAGACCTTGCAAGGTTATAAACCCAAGGCATTTGTAATTGTTTAATAAAAAATTTTAAGTGGAGGAGGCCTCCACTTTTTGGTCTTCTTCTTCATTTGGGGAAGGGTGTTGGGTCTTGTGGTTTGATTTAGCTTAGATTTACAGTTTCATGCTCTTAGTTTAAAATTTACTTCAATAAATCATTCTGCTTATATTCCATATTTACTTACCCCCATGCTCTCCCGAGTAGGGTCTTTGACCTGAAAAAGATTCTTGGGTAGTTTAGCTTTATTTCTTGCAATTATTTTATCTTGTTTCTCTTCCAATCCTTGACCAGAGAATAGCTAACTTTGGGATCGTATCCCAAAGGCCACATAGTCTTGTGGTAGCTTCTCGCTCCCCCATCAACTTCTTGTGGACATCCAGCTAGCTGGAAGGTTTCCAGGATTGGTGGCTTCTAGTGGTTGATCTTGTTCGGAGATCAATCCCACCTAGTAGTTTAAAACTTGTGTGGTAGAACACTAGATTTACTTAGTTTCATTTTCTCTTGCCAGCAATATTGTTAGTAGTAATTCATATCTTGTCGATCAACACTATGGTTTAAATCTGCTTCAAGTTAAATATACTGCTATTACAATTTCTGCTTCTTTAAAATAAACCAAAGTCTCTTGAACTTGGCCATAATCCAAGTCAAGAGCACCCTCTGTCGGAGGGCATTTTAGTTTTTTGCATCATCCCTGCATTAGGCATTTTAAGTTTAGCAAGTCTCTTGAACTGTGGTCATAAGACCGAGTCAAGAGCGCTCTCTGTCGGAGAGTTGAACAAGGTTTCCTAATAATAAAAATTTCCACTCACACACCCCTTAATTAATTTATCTTGGTTTCGTCCTACACCTGTATGCTCTGCCAACCTGAAAGGGTTGGGCTAGTACTCAGAAAGGTGGAAGACTTGATAATTTACGATCGATAACTTAATTAAAATTTTTACCCAAAACCTCAACCAAGGCAAATTACTGTTCTTCCCCACGAGAGGTGGTGTCGGGAATCCACTGTCAGACTCAAGGGCGGTTCAAACATTGGACACCTATCCTTTATGAATCTGGGTGCTTCCGACAGATGACTTAGGGTTGCAAGTACTTTCCTTGGGTAAGGTTCCACCATCTTTTGATACCTTTGGTCTTAACCTAATAATCAAGAACATCTAAAACACTTAAAATTTACCAAGAACAATTGCAAAACGTCCTCACAAACAGTTGCTTTCGACTTATTTTAGCACCACAAGTTTTTATTTGACTCCATTTGGCACTGGTCTTTAATATCTATACATCTTTGAAATCTGGACCATATGTCCTGTTATCACATATATAGTAGCCGGGATACCATACATTATTTTTCTCATTCCAGTACACTATTCAGCCAGTTCCCTTACATTTGAGATGCTGAGATGAGCATCTAGATTGGATCACTATCAGATTGTGGACAGTAGTTGTATTCCCCATGCCATGACCGAGTCTCAGGACACTCAGAGAGATGACCGATATAGCCATTATACCATTTGTACAGAGCAGTCAGTAGTGTTCAGAGTTGCAGCAGCAGTTCCAGAGGACAGGTGATGGTATAGGTTGATGAGCTTTCAGGTATATGACTCAGCAGGTATATCATGGTGTTATGGTTAGATTGCTTTTATACTTATTCTTATAGCATGTCTTAGCACTCAGTGTCATGATCTGGCGATCATATAGATATTTGGACCTGGTCGATCTATTATATATATTACATTGTCCCTACTCAGACTTAGAAGTTCACTATTCATACTCATTGGTTTTACCCTCAGGGAGAATAGAGGTGATCATTCCACCATACCTTGGCTTGCTAGTGTTGGCTCCATTATTCATTGTCTTCATCCATCCATGGCCTACCTTTTAGATTATCACCCTGACTTACTACTTGACTAGTGGCATGGAGGACTTTTCCCCACTGTAGCCTCTGTATTGGATGAGCTTCCCTGTTTATTGTGTCTCGGCTCTGAGTTGGTGACAAAACTTACCTATGGTGAGTTGGAGTTCCTTGGAATTCCCCCTAGTCACTAAAGTTGTGTTGGCTAAACCTGAAACTTTTAGTGCTGCCATTAATACAAAATCTGAAAAATGAAATGCTATATCTTGTATGAAAAGCCCATTCATGCAATGTGTTTCTAAACACACATGAATGAAAAGGCATGCCAAATGAAAATGGCCATGAAAATAAAATGTTATATCTTTTGGAAAAATAAATACCTAGGTAAACAAGCTGTCCATGACACACCTAGAAGTGCTCAGGTAAACAAGTGCCTTAAAAACACACCTGCAGCAGAAAGCCTAAAGAAAAAATGTAAATCTATGCAATGTGTTTGTAAACACACATAGATCAAGGCTATGGAAAATTGAGGCCCAAAAAGCAATGGAACTTAAATGCTATATTATGGATTGTGCGCATCTGTGAAGGTGAATAAACCCTCTTTAAACAACTCATCCATTTGTGAGACACCTCCATTCCCTGTGTTATTGCTCATTCAGTATATAATATGGTGTATTCCCTTTCCCTTGCCAAAGTGTCACAAAGTCAAGACAGTTGAGTCATCCCTTGGCCTAGCCAGTTAATTCAGCCTTCACCCTTCACTAGCAAATTGATCACATCTATGAAGTGAGTATGATCCTGAAAGTCTAGTCTGAGTAATAATAATAATTAACGACACTATATATTTGGATGTAGATCGCCAGTTATGATCATTATGTGTTATAATTGCTATTTGAATAAGTTGTAGAGCATGTATTAACCTTGATACTTTACAGCAGCCTTGGATGATGGTCTGAGTTATATTTGGTCTTGGTTGGACCTAGTTTGACCATGGAGGACCATGGGACATGAGATGTTAGACCTTATGATGATATGGATAGATAATATATGGTCTATGTACACATACATGATGATTCTATGCAGCAGCTACAGGGTTATGATGATGATTCTTGGGGTACAGCAGTGTTTGATCATTTACAGAGCATTATTATTGGCCTTGTTCCGGTATATTGGATATTTATTTTGATCATGCAGAGACTCATATGGTGTATGAGTACACATCTTGGATAGATTTGGACCTTCTGAGTCCAATGGGACAGTTTGTTTTCAGTTCCGGGCACTTACAGTGATGATTGAGCCTCAGTAGGCTGTCCCAGTGCAGTTTTGGTATGTTGGAGGCCCTGTCGGAGCAAATGTGATTTTTATCCGGATGACCTAGGGCGCTGATGATGGAGGGGGTGGTCCAGCCACTTGTTTTTACCATATTACCCCCCCTCCGGACACACTGGTGCCCTCACCTTGACAGCACCAGCACTCCAGGAGGCTGTTTGGGGCAGTTTCACGCTTCCTGAGGCATTTCAGGATTGGTAGAAATGGCTATTGAGGAAATCGATTTGGGCTACTGAGGCAAAGTTATGGCATGGGATGATCAGTGATGATAGATCGGGGTCTTCCACACCTTCTCCAGCAGTTTCAGCTTCATCGGGGCCCGCATCCATCACTTATGGCATCTTCTGTGGATTTCTGAGGTCTTTTGAGGACCACGACTTGACTATAGAGGCACGATTTGGTACATTCATGATTATTTATTGGTTATTGTGCTATGGGGATTGACCAAGGAGGGATAAAATTACCCCTTGGACCCACCATAAGCCTCTTATGATATTTTATCATCATGATTTGGTGGGATTCCCCTCTTATAGGGCGATTTTGTCCACTTACATTATATTTTATTAGTGATCCATGTATTTTATTGTTGAGCTCATCTCAACCATTGATTAGACATTTGTATCTTTTAATCTTAGCCACTCATTCAAAAAGTGGTTAGGGTTTTGGTGCCTCTCCTTCCTATTTAAAGGAGAGAGCCTCTCATTGTAAAGGGGACTTTTGGCTCTGGATTATTGGAATAGAAAATTATTATTGCATCTATCTCCAGTGTTGTGGTGAATGTTTTTGGTGTTCGTTCGTTGGTTCTTCCTTTGCACTGAGTTATTGGAGATCTTGTTTGCCATATCTTTGTAACACGATTTTGCATCTACAGGTGGAGGCCGATTTGCTTGGAGGAGGAGGTATTGGTAGGGGAAGACTCTCCCTACTTCTTCTTTGGAGCTCTTCGTTGGTAACAGGGAGTATTACTGTCCTAGGACCTTCTATTTCATATTACTATTGCATTTCTCTTGTATTTCCTCCATACTTGATCTTACTGATTGAATCGCTATTCCTTGGTTTGACAGGTAGAGGAGGTCGCACTTGTGGGCTAGGGCATCAATTCGGCAAGCAAATCAACAATCTCTCATTTGATCTCTGCGGGAATCTTCCTCAACATCAAGGCATCTCATTCACATCACTCAGGTATGATCTCAAGGTAAGTTCTATCTCCATGATCTATCCAATTGTCAAAAACATTTAAAGCCCTAATTAATCAAAACCCCATTTTTACATTTTCTCAGATCTACTTAGATCTAGTGTGTTGTTGGGCATAATATTGAAAACCCACCTCTATAGCATCCACGGCATCCCGGATCTATAGTTTGGTGATGATTGGCTCCCGTTTGACCCCCCTCCCATGCCAACTTAGCTCCTCCCAAGCAAAGCGCACTTCCTAGTTTGAGTAAGTTGACCTAGATCTAGTACATGGGTGTTTGAGATCCCGCTTGATCCATAATCTACACATCAAATAACATACACCCAGGTTGTTACTTTTCTGAAATTCACCTTGTGGGCCCTATTCCACATTTTAAGGGATTTAATCCCCATTTTGGACCACTTGGAACACTCAAACTCAGATCTACTAAGATCTAGCCGTTGGATTGCCACGAAATTATAGATCCATACTCCTACGTGACCGATCTACCCGGATCTAAAGTTTGGATGCCATCCGACTTGTCTTGACCCACCTAACCCCACTTTTTAGCCTCCTTGGGCAAAGTCGCACCACCTTGGAGAAGTGAGTTGACTCACTTCTAGGACGTGGGTACTTGAGATTTTTGGAGATTTGAAACCGGAATAATTCAAAACCTAGGTCTAGACTATCACTTTGTCAAATCTTGCCTTGGGGATAGCATTCCTTGTTTTAAGGGATTGTGGTCCACTTGGGTCAAACCTAGATCTAGACACATTCATCCATCAAGACCTCTATTGCCTACTTGTCCCATGTACTAGGAGTCCTAAACCACAAGTCAACCCTACTTTGACTCCACTTCCCAATTCCCAAGGCACTGGCTTCTCTCCAAGTTAATTCGACTTTCCTAGATTGTTGGATTGACTTGTGGATTGACCTATGCATGGTGAACTAAACCCTTGAAGCTATCATGTATCATGGTCAAGCTTGTCATCTGTACTAGTTAGCCCCAATACAACCCTTAAACTACCCTGCACTGGACACAGTTCCCAAGGCAGTGGGTCTTCTGACATTGAACTAGTACACTAGCCCTAGATTTCACTTCAAATATTATAAGTCACTCTTACATCAACCATGAACCAAAGCTATACCTATTGAACCCCTCACTTGGCTTGTGACTTCAACCTATAAGGTCTAGGATAAACCATACACCTAACTTCACCTAGAAATACCCTGATTTGGTGTCTTGGTTTTGATCTCTCCTGTCGGGAGTAGATCGGGTCTCCCCCTTTGTTGTCTGGGCTAGATAACATAAAGCGAAGGTTGCCTCGACTGGCGTGACAACCATATATTGGAGGTCGAGGTGATCGTGGTTGCACCTTTTGAGTTGCCCTTCCCTATTGCCATCCATGACTGGATACATCCATAGGGGTAACTACAGTTTAGGTGATAACATTTTGGCGCCGTTGCCGGGGATGCAATAGGCTTACCTTGGAAAAGCTACTAGTCCTTCCCGCATATACAACGACACATATCTTGGTAGAAGAGTTAAATCTACCTGGCGACTCCCAATCGTGACTCCGCTGAGGAGCGAGCTCATTTACATCCTTAAAACACTTAGAACTATGCCTTGTGTCACTAATTCAGAGAACGATATGATTTTGAAAATGATGACTGAAATGAGTGGTTTAATCCGAAACCTGAATGGGGTAGTTCTCAGAAAACAAAGAGAAAATATTGAAAGCTATAAACCTTTTTCCAGAACCTTTGAGGGTGTGTATACCAATGAATATCTTCAAACTAAGCCCACTTCTGATGGCCGAGTAGTAACTAGGTCCCAGGCAAAGAATAACACGAAAGATATAGATAAGAACAAAAATAGTCTGAAAGAAAATTCCCTGGACCAAAGGAATACCACTCGTAGAGTCCCCACTCAAAGCCCAAACACTCCTCCTAAAGGAATCTTAAAGAAAATGGATCAAACTAGAAGATTGTCTTCTCAAGTCACCAAGAAGGTAACAAGCCCAAACCCGGCTAAACCCCAGGCTAGGGATCCAGCGCAAAGAAAACAAGTGAAAATTCCAACTTCAAGTAAAGAAATATCTCCCATAACGCAAGAAAAGCTAAATTCAAATATATTGGGAAAACTCTCAGGATCTTCTGTCATGGTTTCTTTGAAAGATTTGGTAATCATCCCTTCTGTTAAAGTACAGGTAATGCGTTTGTTGGGTCTAGAAATGAATACCAAGGAGAAAGAAAAGGCTTGCAATTTAAAGATTGATTTGAGTAATTTCTTATCCAAACCCAATATCCCTGTGCCCTTGGAAGAACTCTTGAAAATCCCTTCATACTTCAATCAGGCAACTAAATTCTTAGGAATCAAGCCTAATGTCAAGAATCCTGTGAGATCAACAATTGAGGATGACCCCCCCATTATGATCCAAAGTGTAATTGATAAAGGTAGGGGTCACCCCCCTTTTTATATTGCTTTGGAGATCAATCAATTGATAATTGCACAATTGCATGTTAGATTCAGGAGCAGAAGTAAATATTATGCCTCTCAAGGTCATGGAACAATTGGAGCTAAAACCATCTAGAGAATATAGGAATGTGTGTGGGATGGATTCTAGGCCTATTAAGTCAGAAGGTATGATTGAGAATCTCAAAATGAAACTGGCCGCTTATCCTGCAATTGAAATTAGTATGGATGTTTTGGTTTTAGATAATCCTGACGCATGGGGGATGTTGTTATCAAGGGAATGGGCTGCCAAACTAGGAGGGAGTATCCAAATGGATTTGTCTTATGCAACTATTCCTATCGGAGGAAAGGCCTCTTATAAATTGATGAACGAAAAACCTATGAATGAGCATGTAGAAACCCCCGACTATTTGTTTGAAGAGGCCATGCGTCCTACTGAAGAGGTTGGAAATTATATGGTGATGGCCAACTTTTGGGAAGAACCCCGGCAACATCCTTTTCCTCCTAGTCAAGTTTGGAAAATGCATTTTGATGGGGCTAAATCTAGGCATGGTGTTGGAGCTGGCATTGTCCTTACGTCGCCTTCTGGGGAAAAAAAATTATTTTCATATCGTCTTGAATTTGAATGCAAAAACAATGTAGCTGAGTATGAGGCATTGCTGCTAGGGTTAGAGATTTGCCGCGAACAAAAGATTAAATGTTTAAATGTGACAGGAGACTCTGATTTGATTGTGTCCCAAGTAAAGAACCAGTTTGCAGCCAAAAATAATAGGCTTAGGGATTACCGAAATGCTGTTTGGGATACCATAGAAATGTTTGATGCCTTTGCAATAAAAGCAGTCCCAAGAGAAGAAAATACCCTGGCCGATGCATTATCAGTAATAGCGTGTACCTTTGAAACTCCAGATCATCTCAGGGATAAAGAGTATAAGGTTGAAGTAGTGTTTAGACCATCAGTTCCTGATAATCAAGATCATTGGCAAATCTTTGATAATGATGCAAAGATCATTGCATTCTTGCAAAACAACGAAAAATTCCAGAATTGCAATGTGAATTTGGAAGATAAGTTAAACGATTCTTCTATTCAAAATTTCGATGTTATGAAATTAGCAATACCTCTGGAGAAAAATTTCAACAGGCATGATGAGTACAAAGGTAAGAGAGCTGAACCGGTAGATGAGGTTATAGAGATAAATATTGGAACTTCAGTTTCTCCCAGAATGATTAGGATAGGAAAGAATGCCTCCCCAGAAGAAAGAAAGGCGATTGTAAATCTAATTAGGAAGTATCGGGACATTTTCGCCTGGGCATATGACGAACTCAAAACTTTTGACCCAGAAATTATTGAGCATACTATCCCTTTGCATGAAGGAGCTAAACCTTATAGGCAAAAGTTAAGAAATGTCAATCCTAAACTTGCTCCCTTGATTAAGAAAGAGCTTGAGAAAATGCTGGCTGCTGGAATTATCCAACCTGTTCGACACACCACTTGGGTTTCTAACCCGGTGATTGTGAGAAAGAAAAATGGTGAAATCAGGGTATGTATTGATTTCAGAAACCTTAATCAAGCATCCCTTAAGGACAATTACCCTTTGCCAAACATGGAAAACTTGCTACAGAGTGTTACTGGGGCAGGTATGTTGTCAATGTTGGACGGTTTTTCGGGGTATAATCAGGTACGTATTAGAAAGGAAGACAGAAATAAAACAACTTTTATTACTCCATGGGGAACTTTCCAATATATAAGAATGCCATTCGGGTTATTAAATACCGGTTCCACTTTTCAAAGAGCTATGGATCAAGCATTTAGTGATTTGATTGGAAAAATCATTGCCATTTATCAGGATGACCTAACGGTGTTTTCCAAGGAACGTGGAGACCATATAGAACATTTGAGAAGAGTTTTTGAGCGTTGCAGAAAGTTTGGCATATCATTAAATCCCAAGAAATCAACTTTTGGAGTAGATGAGGGTAAGCTATTAGGACACATTGTGTCAAAAGAGGGTATCAGAATTGACCCAGAACGTGTCCAGGCCATCAATGCTATTGCAGCACCCCATAACGTGGCCACCTTGCAATCTTTCTTTGGTAAAATAAACTTCGTCCGAAGATTCATTCCAAACTTAGCAGAATTAGCCAAACCATTAAATGCCCTTCTTAAAAAGGATGTGAAGTTTGTATGGGATAAAGAATGTGAATCATCTTTCACCAAGCTTAAAAAGGCCATCTCAACCTCCCCGGTGTTAGCCTGTCCTAATTACAATAAAGAGTTCATGATTTACTCATATGCTTCGGAAGATACTATTGCTGGTGTATTATTACAAAAGAACAACGAAAACCATGAACAACCTATAGCCTTTATGAGTAAAAATTTGAGAGATGCCAAGCTGAAATATACCACCACTGAAAAGCAAGCTTATGCCTTAGTTAAAGCCTTGAAGCATTTCAGAACCTATGTGGGATATTCCAAAATTAAGGCATATGTGCCTTATCAAGCAGTAAAGGACGTTCTATCACAAGCAGATGGCATAGGTGTAAGAGGAAATTGGATTTCACGTATACAAGAATATGATCTAGAGATTAAACCAATCAAGATTGTGAAAGGTCAAGGGTTAGCTCAACTTCTAACTGAAAAAGGAGGCAACATGGTAAATATGATAAGTGAAAAGGATCCTGCTATTTTAAACATTGATGAAGAGCATGAATGGTACAAAGACATTGTGTATTTTTTGAGAAACTTGTCATGTCCTGAATACCTGGTAGATCATCAAAGAAGGGCATTAAGGCTAAAAGCTTAAAAGTATGTTTTAACTCAGGATGGACTAGGATGGAGGAACCCTGATGGGATAATCCTGAAATGTGTTAACCTGGAGGAGTCCAAAACTATTATGAAGGAGATGCACTCAGGATTATGTGGTGGTCATTATGCTCCAAGAACAACTGCTGCAAAAATCATGAGAGCTGGGTATTACTGGCCAACACTCTTTAAGGATGTACATGCTTATATTAGGATATGCCAAGAATGTCAATTTTTCTCAGGAAAACCAAGATTGCCTGCCTTACCTTTAAATCCTGTAGTGGTTGAAGCTCCTTTTCAACAATGGGGTATGGATTTTGTAGGTCCTTTTAATGAAAACTCAAGCAATGGATATAAGTACATGTTGACCTGCACGGATTATTTCACTCATTGGGTAGAAGATATTCCAACCAAGAAGGCCACAGCTGAAGTTGTTGTGAAGTTTTTGGAAGAAAATATTGTGTCAAGATACGGTTGCCCTATAAAACTAACAACAGATAATGCCCCAGCTTTCAGTAAAATAGAAATGTCCACCTTTTGCATGAATCATGGAATCACCCTCTCTCATTCTTCAAACTATTACCCCCAGGGAAATGGTCTCGCTGAATCAAGTAACAAAAATCTAATTAGGCTGTTGAAAAGAATGGTGGGTGAAAATAAGAAAAGTTGGGATGTAAAATTAAAGTATGCTTTGTGGGCAGATCGAACAACAGTGAAAAGGATTACAGGAAAATCTCCTTTTGAGCTAGTATATGGACAAGACTGTAGACTACCAATAAATCTGCAAATACCTGTTTATGAACTATATCAGCAATGCACTTCGGATACAGAAGCAATGCAAGGAAGAATTGATAAATTAGTTGAACTGGATGAAAAGAGAAGAAGTGCACTCGATAAGATGCTTATAGAACAAGAAAGGGTAAAAGGCACATTTGATCAGAATACTAGAGGTACTACCTTTGGTATAGGAGATATAGTTTTATTGTGGGATAAGCATAAAGAGAAACCAGGAAATCACATGAAGTTGGAAAGTTTATGGAAAGGTCCGTATAAGATAAGTAGTCTGGATGGAAAGGGATCTTTTGTCCTTGAAACCTTGGATGGAGATGAAGTTGAGTTACCTGTAAATGGGAGGATGTTGAAACATTACTTTCCTTCTATCAACCTTGAATGACCTAGTCTTGCATTGCCTAGTAGAGTAGGATAGGTAGGAAAACAAATAAGCCTACTTAGGCAGTAGTTAGTCTTTTTAGCCATTGAGTCTGGCACCCTGTTTATCTCTAAGCTCCTTTGTAAGCTTCTAGTTTAACTGAGTACCTGTCACTTTTCTTTTCCTGCACAATAAATTTCAAATTTTACAAATTATGTTAGTAGTTTGATTTATTTTCTGCACTTATATATTTCATGCATTTATATTTCTGACATAGAATAGATTTTATTTCAGTTGGTTTTATATTTTTCCCACACATGCGGCATGAGGTATGGTTGATGTTTGTGAATGCAGAAAATAGGTTGCAAGAATAAAAGCTGGAAATAAAATGGTAAAGTGCTGGATCGTGGATTCGAGTAGCAGAGTTCGAGGACTAGAGATTCTGAGGTTCTCAAGCGCTCATTTCAGCAGAGCACTTGTCCCAGTCGGAGCCAGATGTTATCACATATATAGTAGCCGGGCTACCATACATTATTTTTCTCATTCCAGTACACTATTCAGCCAGTTCCCTTACATTTGAGATGCTGAGATGAGCATCTAGATTGGATCACTATCAGATTGTGGACAGCAGTTGTATTCCCCATGCCATGACCGAGTCTCAGGACACTCAAAGAGATGACCGATATAGCCATTATACCATTTGTACAGAGCAGTCAGTAGTGTTAAGAGTTGCAGCAGCAGTTCCAGAGGACAGGTGATGGTATAGGTTGATGAGCTTTCAGGTATATGACTCAGCAGGTATATCATGGTGTTATGGTTAGATTGCTTTTATACTTATTCTTATAGCATGTCTTAGCACTCAGTGTCATGATCTGGCGATCATATAGATATTTGGACCTGGTCGATCTATTATATATATTACATTGTCCCTACTCAGACTTAGAAGTTCACTATTTATACTCATTGGTTTTACCCTCATTAGGGAGAATAGAGGTGATCATTCCACCATACCTTGGCTTGCTAGTGTTGGCTCCATTATTCATTGTCTTCATCCATCCATGGCCTACCTTTTAGATTATCACCCTGACTTACTACTTGACTAGTGGCATGGAGGACTTTTCCCCACTGTAGCCTCTGTATTGGATGAGCTTCCCTGTTTATTGTGTCTCGGCTCTGAGTTGGTGACAAAACTTACCTATGGTGAGTTGGAGTTCCTTGGAATTCCCCCTAGTCACTAAAGTTGTGTTGGCTAAACCTGAAACTTTTAGTGCTGCCATGAATACAGAATCTGAAAAATGAAATGCTATATCTTGTATGAAAAGCCCATTCATGCAATGTGTTTCTAAACACACATGAATGAAAAGGCATGCCAAATGAAAATGGCCATGAAAATAAAATGTTATATCTTTTGGAAAAATAAATACCTAGGTAAACAAGCTGTCCATGACACACCTAGAAGTGCTCAGGTAAACAAGTGCCTTAAAAACACACCTGCAGCAGAAAGCCTAAAGAAAAAATGTAAATCTATGCAATGTGTTTGTAAACACACATAGATCAAGGCTATGGAAAATTGAGGCCCAAAAAGCAATGGAACTTAAATGCTATATCTAAACAATTGCTGGCCTTATTTGTATTATGGATTGTGCGCATCTGTGAAGGTGAATAAACCCTCTTTAAACAACTCATCCATTTGTGAGACACCTCCATTCCCTGTGTTATTGCTCATTCAGTATATACTATGGTGTATTCCCTTTCCCTTGCCAAAGTGTCACAAAGTCAAGACAGTTGAGTCATCCCTTGGCCTAGCCAGTTAATTCAGCCTTCACCCTTCACTAGCAAATTGATCACATCTATGAAGTGAGTATGATCCTGAAAGTCTAGTCTGAGTAATAATAATAATTAACGACACTATATATTTGGATGTAGATCGCCAGTTATGATCATTATGTGTTATAATTGCTATTTGAATAAGTTGTAGAGCATGTATTAACCTTGACACTTTACAGCAGCCTTAGATGATGGTCTGAGTTATATTTGGTCTTGGTTGGACCTAGTTTGACCATGGAGGACCATGGGACATGAGATGTTAGATTTTATGATGATATGGATAGATAATATATGGTCTATGTACACATACATGATGATTCTATGCAGCAGCTACAGGGTTATGATGATGATTCTTGGGGTACAGCAGTGTTTGATCATTTACAGAGCATTATTATTGGCCTTGTTCCGGTATATTGGATATTTATTTTGATCATGCAGAGACTCATATGGTGTATGAGTACACATCTTGGATAGATTTGGACCTTCTGAGTCCAATGGGACAGTTTGTTTTCAGTTCCGGGCACTTACAGTGATGATTGAGCCTCAGTAGGCTGTCCCAGTGCAATTTTGGTATGTTGGAGGCCCTGTCGGAGCAAATGTGATTTTTATCCGGATGACCTAGGGCGCTGATGATGGAGGGGGTGGTCCAGCCACTTGTTTATACCATATTACCCCCCCTCCGGACACACTGTTGCCCTCACCTTGACAGCGCCAGCACTCCAGGAGGCTGTTTGGGGCAGTTTCACGCTTCCCGAGGCATTTCAGGATTGGTAGAAATGGCTATTGAGGAAATCGATTTGGGCTACTGAGGCAAAGTTATGGCATGGGATGATCAGTGATGATAGATCGGGGTCTTCCACACCTTCTCCAGCAGTTTCAGCTTCATCGGGGCCCGCATCCATCACTTATGGCACCTTCTGTGGATTTCTGAGGTCTTTTGAGGACCACGACTTGACTATAGAGGCACGATTTGGTACATTCATGATTATGTATTGGTTATTGTGCTATGGGGATTGACCAAGGAGGGATAAAATTACCCCTTGGACCCACCATAAGCCTCTTATGATATTTTATCATCATGATTTGGTGGGATTCCCCTCTTATAGGGCGATTTTGTCCACTTACATTATATTTTATTAGTGATCCATGTATTTTATTGTTGAGCTCATCTCAACCATTGATTAGACATTTGTATCTTTTAATCTTAGCCACTCATTCAAAGAGTGGTTAGGGTTTTGGTGCCTCTCCTTCCTATTTAAAGGAGAGAGCCTCTCATTGTAAAGGGGACTTTTAGCTCTGGATTATTGGAATAGAAAATTATTATTGCATCTATCTCCAGTGTTGTGGTGAATGTTTTTGGTGTTCGTTCGTTGGTTCTTCCTTTGCACTGAGTTATTGGAGATCTTGTTTGCCATATCTTTGTACCACGATTTTGCATCTACAGGTGGAGGCCGATTTGCTTGGAGGAGGAGGTATTGGTAGGGGAAGACTCTCCCTACTTCTTCTTTGGAGCTCTTCGTTGGTAACAGGGAGTATTACTGTCCTAGGACCTTCTATTTCATGTTACTATTGCATTTCTCTTGTATTTCCTCCATGCTTGATCTTACTGATTGAATCGCTATTCCTTGGTTTGACAGGTAGAGGAGGTCGCACTTGTGGGCTAGGGCATCAATTCGGCAAGCAAATCAACAATCTCTCATTTGATCTCTACGGGAATCTTCCTCAACATCAAGGCATCTCATTCACATCACTCAGGTATGATCTCAAGGTAAGTTCTATCTCCATGATCTATCCAATTGTCAAAAACATTTAAAACCCTAATTAATCAAAACCCCATTTTTACATTTTCTCAGATCTACATAGATCTAGTGGGTTGTTGGGCATAATATTGAAAACCCACCTCTATAGCATCCACGACATCCCGGATCTATAGTTTGGTGATGATTGGCTCCCGTTTGACCCCCCTCCCATGCCAACTTAGCTCCTCCCAAGCAAAGCGCACTTCCTAGTTTGAGTAAGTTGACCTAGATCTAGTACATGGGTGTTTGAGATCCCGCTTGATCCATAATCTACACATCAAATAACATACACCCAGGTTGTTACTTTTCTGAAATTCACCTTGTGGGCCCTATTCCACATTTTAAGGGATTTAATCCCCATTTTGGACCACTTGGAACACTCAAACTCAGATCTACTAAGATCTAGCCGTTGGATTGCCACGAAATTATAGATCCATACTCCTACGTGACCGATCTACCCGGATCTAAAGTTTGGATTCCATCCGACTTGTCTTGACCCACCTAACCCCACTTTTTAGCCTCCTTGGGCAAATTCGCACCACCTTGGAGAAGTGAGTTGACTCACTTCTAGGACGTGGGTACTTGAGATTTTTGGAGATTTGAAACCAGAATAATTCAAAACCTAGGTCTAGACTATCACTTTGTCAAATCTTGCCTTGGGGATAGCATTCCTTGTTTTAAGGGATTGTGGTCCACTTGGGTCAAACCTAGATCTAGACACATTCATCCATCAAGACCTCTATTGCCTACTTGTCCCATGTACTAGGAGTCCTAAACCACAAGTCAACCCTACTTTGACTCCACTTCCCAATTCCCAAGGCACTGGCTTCTCTCCAAGTTAATTCGACTTTCCTAGATTGTTGGATTGACTTGTGGATTGACCTATGCATGGTGAACTAAACCCTTGAAGCTATCATGTATCATGGTCAAGCTTGTCATCTGTACTAGTTAGCCCCAATACAACCCTTAAACTACCCTGCACTGGACACAGTTCCCAAGGCAGTGGGTCTTCTGACATTGAACTAGTACACTAGCCCTAGATTTCACTTCAAATATTATTAATCACTCTTACATCAACCATGAACCAAAGCTATACCTATTGAACCCCTCACTTGGCTTGTGACTTCAACCTATAAGGTCTAGGATAAACCATACACCTAACTTCACCTAGAAATACCCTGATTTGGTGTCTTGGTTTTGATCTCTCCTGTCGGGAGTAGATCGGGTCTCCCCCTTTGTTGTCTGGGCTAGATAACATAAAGTGAAGGTTGCCTCGACTAGTGTGACAACCATATATTGGAGGTCGAGGTGATCGTGGTTGCACCTTTTGAGTTGCCCTTCCCTATTGCCATCCATGACTGGATACATCCATAGGGGTAACTACAGTTTAGGTGATAACATGTCCTTGTCATTTGCTTAATACCTATCTTGTGGATGCTTTACTTCAATATTTTAAGTCAAAGTATATTATCATATTTTGAATTTGTATCTTGTGAATTTTGCAATGTGGATTGCGTGTTTAATTTTGTTCTAGTCATCATTCAAAAACTCCTAAACCACACCCATCCGCATCACAACACAAAAAACATTTAAACACACAAAGAGCCTTAGACAACTCTTTAATAGGGACTACCCCCCTTGGCTTCGTTAGGAGTTTTGCCTAAACGGGGGAGCTGGGATTCAGGTGACAGTACCTGGCTCATTGCTTGCCCCCCCCAAGGCCACACCTCTCCCCACTTTCCAGTGAGGAAGACAGCTTTCAAAAGGTTTCTGCTGCTGGTGTGCAGTTTGGCGGACAACACACTGTATTGTCTAGCAAGCTGCTCAATCTCATCAATAGTTCCATCATGCCAGCAGAGGAGAAATCTCTCAAAAAACCCTGCCATTGAATCTATGGATTCATTCAAAAGACCAAAGAACCACTTTTCTGCATTCCCTTCTAAAGTTAAAGCAAAGATGATCATAAGGTCATCCTCACAATAAACATTGAAATCGACCATCAATTTGCAGTAAGAAGCAATGTGATAGATGGCTGAAACATTATTGTTTCCATGAAATTCTGAAAAAGCGTCATGCACTTTTTCATAGTCATAACACTCATTAGGAAATCCATGGATTTTTGAGAAATCCAATGGGGCGAAACCTTCGTGCCAAAGAGCAAGATTTTGTTCTTTTTTATCGTCCATAAGTCAAATAATGAAGTACTAAATCTGAAACACATATTCATACCTCATACCAAACTGTGGAGTCGCCAAGGTGAGATTGAAAGCATTCCAATGAGTGTGCTCACCTCTACACCCAATAGGATCTTCAAATCTGCAAAAGGACAAGGGCTCTGTCCCTTCGTGGAGTCGCCATGTGAGAAGAAGAATCCCACAAATGTCGTTTTAATGAAGCATAGTCTTCAAATTTCGGGAACTGACTTTGTCCCCGGCAACGGCGCCAAAAATGTTGTCCTCCGAAATGGCATGCGTGTCGTTTTAAAAGCCCAAAATGCAACACACCAGCCGAAATGACAACTCTCTCAGGAGAGAGGCCAATGTCACCACACTCCTCTCCTCTTCGCTTCAGGTTGGCTCTTCTCCAACACTAGGGGGGTATCCCTAAAGTAGGATCGCTAAGACAGGTACAGTAATGGGCAAGGTGAATGGAAGAGGCTGCCTTAGGGAAACGGAAGTAACAAAAGATAGTTTTCAAATGGATGATGGAAAAGAAGGGAAGATCAATCCTCAGGGAAAGACTAGTGCCAGTACCAGAAGGGGAAATGGAGTCAAAGAAAGCTCATGGAGGCTTTATGCTTCATAAAAGTGAGACGAATCTAGAATGCATAAACAATCAAATCTTAAACAACATTTCGTACAACCGAATACTAATGTCCATTGAGAAACTAATTGTTCAAGCATAATTAACCAACTTAATCCTAAATGGCTAATTTATTGTGCTTTAGAAAGCCCTCACAAGCTAGATTCATTCTACAACTTGAAATACATCACACAAGCACATGAAAAATGCTCAATCTGTCCACAAACCCAGCGGATATTTTCATTAACGCTTAACGCTCAACAGGGAGAGAAAACCCCAAAAAAATTTCCATCCTTTACAATGAACAGGTTCTGCTCTTTATAGGCCCAAAAACTCTCTTAAAACTAAAAGATAAAATAATAAGAAACGTGAAGAAAAAGTGGATGGAGATCCACTTTTCTCTCCACCTAATACTCCCAAGTGTCACCTTTATCTAAAAGCACTCCCACTCAGCAAATCATGAGCTGGTGTCATATTTTTAAAAGCCACAAAACCTAGTGAGACCACCGAATGTTTAACATGCTGCTCTGACCAGCAGTGGCACTTTTAATTGGCAAAACTGAAGTTAAAACAGGCTTCGAGCACTTAAGTTTCCGGGTGGACCGATTTCAGTTTTTTTCGAAAAACAATTAAATGCCACGTTAGATCATACCCAAACAGAGCCAAAGCACAACTGTCAAACAAAAAATGAAATGAGTTGATGGGCAATCTCCTTTCAGTCGGCCGCCGATGAGACCGTAGGTTCAATCCGTGAATATGACAAGCAACCTGAAACTGTATCCGGTTGCCAGGAGGACCAGCCCATGTGCCGTAATGTGGTGCGAAAAGGCTGTCAGGAAAGCCCACGGGTCGGCTGAGATAGCTACAAAGAGTGAGTCACTTCAAAACTCCAAGCTGCCACGCGGATACCGATGACCACCGGTCCTATTTTTTAGAGGGCAACGCTGTCAAATGTATGAATACGACCTTATGCTTAGCGGTGGTCCGGCTCCATCAAAAAACGCGATCTGTCTGCCGATGACGATTGCCACGGGCTCAAATTTTTGGATTGAGCAGTTGTCAACACGGAGATCCAACCTTGACTATCCGCTACGGCTGTCAAGCAACAACCAATCCACTTGGCGAAGACTTCTAGCCATTCATTGAAGACATACGAAATCACAAACATCTGCAAGAAGAACCGAAACTCTGAACCACAACTGCCAATAAATGATACCCTGATCAGTTTGAACATCCGCTGTGTAGATTAATCCATTGAACCCCAAGCAGCTACCTACAACAGGCTCGGCGTTTTCTTGTAAATAGCTGATACTTCGACTGGGTGACGGGCGAACCGATTCTTTTTTGTTGACCGTGAGTCATGGTTTTCACAGCAGTTGTAAAATATCACGATTTTTAACAGAGTGTGAGATAAGAAGCTGCCAATGGTGTGACCTTCGATCCAATCTGAAATTCTGTTGTTTGAAAATAACTCAACCCCCTTTTACTTCTGTCACGGCGCTAACCTCCGGATCATTTTAAACTCGGCTGCTTATCAATGACTCACGGCGTGAACTCAAGCTTGGGCTGTCTCGGCCAAGAGCTTTATTATTCTTTGGCTTTTGTCATTAGGAGAAGCTCTCAGAATAGTTAATGTTGGCATTCTCATTTCCATTAGCTTCCTGCGCTGTCGGTTTCTGCCCAGGAGAGGTGTTTGTTAATTGATGAAACCCCGAACTCTGTCGAGCCATCATTCCATCAGCTTTGTAATCTCGTTTTGAAATCCGCTCGGTCCATACTGGAAGATAGAAGTCTGCATCCTGCGGCCTGGACTGAGAAAAAGCTGCTTTTATTTCAAACCCTTCCATCTAGATAGTTTCTTGATTGTTGAATCTTATCGAACTCAGAATCTTCTGAATGTTGTATGGTAGATCATCAAGTATCCATATGTAGTTAAGCACACATTAAATTTCTGCTGATTGGTATTTTCTTCAAATCCTGGCTCAACAGCTCTGTTGAACTAGCGGATCCATCTGTCTTCATTCAAATGGGGCAGAGATGCAAGAGGAATATCAAATGTAGAACTAGCGATTCTGAAGTAATAGCAGCGCCATGCTGCCTTGATGAAACAAGCAACCCATATTCGCCACTGCTTTTATGAAAAGATGACTGCATTATGCACTTCGTAAAATTTTGGCAGACTTTAGACTCGACTGTAATTTTCAAGTTCTTTCACCATCTATATGAGTGACCTTCAACGGAACTGTACAACTTTTTGCCAGGAACAGATTGTCCATAAGTATACGCCTCAGCTTCAATAGACTGTAGTTTCATCTGCAATTCCGCTTTCATCATTAACCGCAATGGCCTGCTTGTAGGGCTGCAGCAATGCTTGTAAAAGTGATTTGAGGTTTTTGTTCAACATCTGTATTGTCAGAAACCTCGGCATCACCTTCCTCCTTATCATTAAAATCCACCTTTGACAGCTGCAAAATCAAAGTGCACAATGTTGTTCTGGCCTGCGGGGCAACCTTGTCAAAAAATGAGGTAACAACGTCATCCCACTAGAGGGGGCAAAAGTACATGGGCCCACCTCATATGATTAGGACATGACACATGGAGCTCATGGTGGGGCTAGGAGGCATCAATATAGGGGGTTCACCCTGGAAAACCTCTGTGAAAACCAAGTGCCAAAACCTTGCCTCAATTGCCCAAATCGAATTCCTCAGTGACCCTTTTATCCCATTTCTGGAGTGCCTCGGTAACTATGAAAGTGCTGAAATTGCTACCTAGGGCACCTGCACTGTCAAACTGAGCCCACTAGGCTCTCCAGAAGGGGAGGTAAACGGTAATATCAAGTGGTTGGACCACCCCCTCCTCATACAGTGCCCTAGGTGAACTGGCCTCTCATGGCCCTTGCTGCTGAGGCTGGGAAATCAGCCCCAAATCTGGTCAACAAGTGGAAAACTGCATCTATCACTGTCAGAAGTGCTCGAAACTAAATGATAAGTGTCTCATCGGATCCAGAAGATCCAAATCTACTAAGAATGTGTATTCATACACCATGGGTTGCCTTGAAGGGCTAGCAGTAGGCTCCACCATATATGGTCATCATATAGGGTCATCTAAATCATATGTCCATCATATAGCATCATCATCAAGAGTATGTGGGACCATCAATCATCATCAATCATCATCCATAACCATACATGGCCCACATCATCACGGATCCCAGGAAATGACCATAGTCAAACCGAGTTTGACTAGGTCAATATATAACCAAGGATAAATCATATCAATAAACTAAGACATGTTCCTCCAATCATACTCATAGCTTAACTTAAAGCATAACATCATTTAGTGGCATTAATCATATTTATTCATTCCGTTGTTATTTATATTTACTTGCACAATAGCTTAAATGACAAATTCACCCATTGGACATGGTCTAACTGCTAGCTAAGGATGAAGGCTAGGAACAAGGTTGGGCAAAGGGGTGACTTGTCTAAACTCAACTAAAAGACACTTTGGACTGGGAGAAAGGGGAAGCTACAAACTCTGTGTTGGACAAAATAAACACGGGGAATGGTTGTTCCTCACAAATGGGTAAGTTGTTTAGAGAGTGCTTATTCAACTTAGGCATCATGTCTACATCAAGTTGATCCAAGTTCATTAGGATCATTCAATTTCATTTCATGGCCTTTTTGGCCTACATAACCCTTCGGATCTCAGGTGTGTCGATAAGCACAACTAATAGCAGCTTGCATCCAAGGCATGTTTGTATACATATATACGGTCAGCAATTGTTTAGATATAGAATTTAAGTACCATTGCTTTTTGGACCTTTCTTATACTCTTCGAGGAGTATTTTTAGCAGTTCATCGCTCTTGCCCTTTCTCGTTTCCATGGGCGAATTTATATAAGTTTCCATAAGTAGTACATAAGCTTTCAGTTTTAGCCAACAACATCTCAAGTGACTAGGGGGAGTTCGAGCCAGTGCCAAACATCGGGACAACTGACCAGAATGATTTAGGCCTACAATCCAACTTACCAAAGGCAAGTTTTGTCACCAACTCAGAGTCGAAACACTAAACATATAGGGATGCGGTCGAAACATAGAGGTAGTAAAAAGGGAAGTCCTCAATATCAGAAAGCCAAGTAAGACAAGTCAAGGGTTAAGGCCAAATAAGGAAAGTCATGGATGGATGGAGTCAAGTGATGGTGGAGCCTAAGCTAGCAGACAAATGGTGTCACGGAAGACCATATCTATGCAAGGTAGTGAGCCAGTGAGTTTTGTCAAACAACCTAAATGTGCAAGTAAAATGGGCAATTTATAATTCATCATTAAGATAGTTCATTTCAAGTTTTACAACATTTGCCACATCATGAATGATATACCAAGCTGAAGCTATGAACATGACTGAACAAGATAATAATCCACTATCAAAGATCAAACATCCATAGGTCATATAACATCGTCATAAGAATAATCATCATAAACCATCTGAAACACTGCTGCAATACATCTCTGGGCACTTAACTAAAACTATATGGAATAAAGGGTCACATCGGTCATCAAATCTGAACTCTCAAGGCTTAGCCTTGACACAAGGTATAACATAAGTTTGAATAATATACTGCTCTGATCATGAGTGATCTCAGAATAATAAACTCATCATAGCCAAGCTCTAAATAATCAAAGCTCTGGAATGTGCAGATATCTGCTAAGCAAGAATAGTAGCCCTGCTACTATGGTCTGATAACAGGACCCACACCCATCATTCCATCATTTTATATGGATTTCTGGAGCCTCCTAAGGCTCACGACTTTTCCAGAGAGGCACGATTTGGTGCTTAGGTTTATATTTTGATGCTATTGTGCCATGGGGATTGACCAACGGTGTTAGAAATTACCCCTTGGACCCACCATGAGCTAGATCTTATATTTTATCATTGACATTTGGTGGGACCCCCTCTCCTAGGACGATTTGGTCCATTGATGTATTATAATATTATTGATCCATGTACTTTATTGTTGAGCTCATCTCAACCATTGATTAGATCACTTTGATCTTTTAATCTTAGCCATCCATTCAAAAGGTGGTTAGGCTTTTGGTATCTCTCCATCCTATTTAAAGGAGAGAGCTTCTCATTGTAAAGGGTCTTTGGCTCTTGGAATCTTGATAATAGAAAAACTTCTTGTGGAAATTCTTGGGTCTCCTTTGCATCTGGTGTTCTTAGATGGTGATTGGAAAGTCTATTACATCCTAACATTTGGGTATTTGTGGTAAGATCTATCTTTTGTGGAAACTTTGTCTTGTCTACAGGAGGGCGACTTCATCTTGGGCGTTTTTGTAGGGCTTCCTCAACTCGCTTGGCTTGGCATTCGCTGTATCAAGGGGTTATCATTAGTATCATTGTGATCTATGCTTTCTTTCTGTTATTTCTCTTGTGGCATTAGTCTTTATCTCTTGATGCATCAAACCTGATATTGTTGACGTTTGTTGTGCAGGAGAGAGGGCGCATTGGCTTCCTTGGGCAAAT
Source organism: Larix kaempferi (assembly GCA_027924585.1). Taxonomy (NCBI): domain Eukaryota; kingdom Viridiplantae; phylum Streptophyta; class Pinopsida; order Pinales; family Pinaceae; genus Larix; species Larix kaempferi. The sequence continues at coordinate 1,776,880 of BSBM01000612.1, read as the reverse complement.
CAATTTCATAGAAAACTACTTCAAATCATCTCAAATTGATCAGGCTTGTATAGATCATCATCATCAAGGCATCTACAAGGTTATCCAGGTAAGATCCACAGGTTTGTTCACTATTTCTTGGTTCCAATCCATTGGAATCTCCATTTTACTGTTAAAACCCTAAGCTAAAATCAACTAAAAATTCTAGAGATCAAATCCCTTGATCAAATGGCAAATCCTTTCTAGGTTTTATAGATCGGGCGAATCCCAAATTGAGTTCTCAAGGGCGTTACCCTTGGGGATTTCATTGGCCCAATTTCCTAGGCACTGAGCTTCAACCAACCCTCAAAACTTTCTTGATTGGCCAATTTTTCAGTGTTTTGATCTTCTTTCCGAGACTTGGGTGCATTAATACTATCATACCTGTCAAACAAGTCCACTTTTGGTACTGCTTAGCCCCAATCCTGTCCCTAACTACCCTGCATTGGACATGGTTCCCAAGGCAGTGGATTTTCTCATCTTCAACATGGCAATGAGTTTCTTCACTGTCTCAGCAACACTTCTTCCATGAAGAACAAAATTTGAAATAATCTTAGGACCAAGCAAATGTGCAAAAAACATGTTCAGAAGAACAAGACGAATCCCCTGTAGACAACTCCTTTTCCAAACTGCAGAAATCTTTTGTAAGACCAGGTATGTCTGAGAAGAGAGTTTCACTTGACACAAACCTTGATAACCGTAGTTGGTAAAGCCCTCTAAGTCTTACTGTCAATGGGTACTCATCCTTAGATACCCCTGCTTGCTTTATGGCAGATCTGAGCTCTCAAACAAGCTCCTCTTCCAAATTCCTCAACCTACTATGAGCAGAGACTTGCGAGTCTGACTGGCTTTCAGCAACGCAGAATGAGATGAAGATCATATGTGGACACCCATGACAATATGGGGGGTAACATCTGGCTCCAACTGCGGGATGTGTGCTCGCCATCGGTGAGTGCATGAGAACCTCAGACCTCTCGGTTATCGCAGACCACTTGAAAGAGAAAAGGAACAGCGTGGTTGGGATGGCTTGATTCACATCCCAACACCACACGTTTTATTACATAAAAAATTGAGAAATGACAAAATAAACTACTGCAGCAGATGCTCATTCAAGAGCTTTATTCGTCTACCTATCCTAACCTAACATGAGACAAGAAAGTGTTAAGTGTATGCATATATCCAGTGTAGCCATTCAAGTGTCATATCTCTGCTATTTCTCTTTTCCCTGTGCTTGGTCATAGACAGAAATGATGACAAAGTTACCACAAAGCAGAAATGTCTCAGAATTTGTTCATGAATTTGTAAAGGCAAGCTGTTAGGATAGAAAAAACCATCAAAATTTTGGTATAAAAACTCAGACTGTGCACATAAAGCCTCTATCCATTGACTGATAGGGCTTAGATACGAACCTCCCTCATAAATCTGTTCAAGCTGATCTGTCAGGAATGCACTGTTACCTTCATTAATGAAATGATTTTGAAGCAGATTTTCATTATCATCCAGCTGTTCATGCTGGTTTGTAAAACTGTTATCTTCAACAAAATGATCCTGAGGCAAATCAGGGAGCTGCTCAAGAAATATTTCAGTGACATAAATTTGAGGTGGATCTGAATCTTTCACGTTTTCTACCGCAGCAGGAGGCTGTTCATAATCCTGAGACAGATCTAAATCTCTAATGGCAATATCAGGAAGTTCTTCAACAACATCTTCACACAAAGACCCTTCCGATGCTTCTTCATGGATCTGCTCTTTAAACTCATGATGGACCCTAGGGATGAGGGCATCATATCCTTTAGCAAGCTGCTCAATTTCCTCTATAGTTCCATCATGCCAGCGAAGGAGAAATCTCTCAAAAAACTTTGCCATTGAATCTATGGATCCATCCAAAAGGCCATAGAACCAAAAAACTGCATCTCCTTCCAAAGATAATGCAAAAACAATCATAATATCATCCTCATGATGAACATTAAAATCAGACATTAATTTGCAGAGAGAGGTAATATGATGGGTGGCTGAAACCCCATCATTTCCACGGAATTCAGGAAGAATGTCATGCATCTCACAGTCGTAACATTCATTAGGAAATCCATGGATTTTTGAGAAATCCAATGGTGGGTAAGCTTCGTGTAAAGTGGCCTCGTACAAAAGATCACGCACTTTTTCCTTACTATCATCCATAGATCAAACAATGAGGTACAAAAACTGAAACATGCATAAAATCATACCTCATACCAAACTGTGGAGTCGCCAAGGTGAGCTTGAAAGCATTCCAATGAGTGTGCTCACCTCTACACCCAATAGGATCTTCAAATCTGCAAAAGGACAAGGGCTCTGTCCCTTCGTGGAGTCGCCATGTGAGAAGAAGAATCCCACAAATGTCGTTTTAATGAAGCATAGTCTTCAAATTTCGGGAACTGGACTTTGTCCCCGGCAACGGCGCCAAAAATGTTGTCCTCCGAAATGGCATGCGTGTCGTTTGAAAGCCCAAAATGTGCAACGCCAGCTGGATGACAACTCTCTCAGGAGAGAGGCCAATGTCACCACACTCCTCTCCTCTTCGCTTTAGGTTGGCTCTTCTCCAACACTAGGGGGGTATCCCTAAAATAGGATCACTAAGGCAGGTACGGTAACGGGCAAGGTGAAATGGAAGAGGCTGCCTTAGAGAAACGGATGTAACGAAATATAATTTTGGATAGGTGATGGAAAGGAAAGGAAGATCAATCCTCAGGGAAAGACCAGTGCCAGTATTAGAGAGGGGCGAATGGAGTCAAAGGAAAAAATCTAAAAGGACCTTGCTGCCAGATGAAAGTAGTAACCAACTAAGAGCTCTTGCACTAGAGCATACCTGAAAACCGCAAAGCTTAAGAGAAAAACATGGGTCAAATAAAGTTGCGCTAGATTGTTAGCCTTCTATTAAGATGATCCCAGCTTAAGAATCGAAAGCAAAGAGCTAAGAGAGGTATTGCCTCATACAAAATGAAAGATGGCATACAAATAAAAATGGCAAACAAAGGACGAAAGAATTTCCCATTTAGCCAAAGAATCCCATCATGATATTTTTCTATTAAAGTCTGGGGAAGAACTCCCAAAAATCTCCATCATTACAATGAGGAGGCAGGCTCCTTTTATAGGCCTCAAAAACTCTCCTAAAACAAAAAGGAAATAAATAAATAATAAAAGAAAAAGTGGGTGAGATCCACTTTTCTTAACCGAAGTCTAAACAGACTTAATGTCTAACTAAAGCCAACATTCTCCAGCCTGTCACTAAGTCAAATGCCATTTGTAATCTGTGAAACTGCTGTCAAAAAGCATGAAACCCCGGTTCATTTCAATCTCTGCTATGTTGATTAATTTGAACACCGAGCAACTACCTAACAACATGTGTTTCTTTTCCGAATGATCTCGAGTGTGTGAGAAACAACCCGAACTGCCAATATGACCTCGGATCAGCTTTGACTTCCGCTGATTGATCGCTGGAACCCCGGACTATCCACCAGATACGAGATATAAGGCAAATCGCGTCCGGAGGGGCCATTAATTAACGACGTGTCCTTGATTTATTTTCACGAATTGTTAACTAACCATTCGAATCTGACGACCTGGTACTGACTTCTTTGTATCAATCAGTCGGCCGCTAATTGAAAAACTCCAACCTAACAGTGCAAATCGGATCCCCTGAATCGTGCTTCCGGGTATGCGGGTTCCATAAGCCGTGGTTGTCTCAGAAAACTGCCAAACCCAAGACATGAAGTCGACCGCCGTTTAAACTTTGTTGTGTGCGGTTTATCTTATTTAAACCCGAACTTCATAAAACAAAAAAAAACAAAAAATCGGCTGTCAAGGGAAGGTGGGTTCAGAACCGCACGACTCGGCTGCGAATGAAAAGCGTGGTAAGTGCTGAGATTTATGAATTGGCTGCTAGTGTGCCCGTGCTCGGCTGCTGATCTGTAACCCGTGAACAGCCATCGGTATCAATCCCTTGCTGATGAACATGTGATCCGGGGGCCAGCAAATGCTCCGAAATTCCGCGTAAGAGAAACGCGAGGTCTGAAAGTAGATGCGTGGGTGGCTTCGGTTTGCTCAAAATCGTAAATACCTCGATTTATTGCTCTGATGGCGGACAGGATCTTGAGTTCCTCTTTGAAAATGGTTCATCACATACGGTTCGACTACTAGATGCTGGAGATAAATCCAAGCTTCATTACGCTCGAAAAAAAATTATAACTTCTCGAAGAACTTCTTCAGTGCTTAAACCATTTGCAGAGACCGAAGCATCACTTGCTTCATATTTTTATGTTTTTTTTCTAGAAACTGGACATGGACTCATATCTCTGAAATTATTTTCATAGGAATGTGCATGCTCTGGAATTGCAGCGTCAAACAACTTCCCTCTGTAGCTAAATGGGCCACGGGCTTCTGATAAAATTACAAGAATTTACACGACCCTGATTGGCCCTCGTATTGCAGCATCAAAGTTTTTATTTTTTACTTTTATAGCTCAGGTCAGTTCTCGGACAGTCAAAATGGAGAAGCGATGATGTTGTACTGCACAAAATTTCATGAAAATTTTCCTTTTAACCATGGTATTCGAGCAGTATTATGCCACCTGCGTATTCCCGATGCTTCACTTCTAGTAAGAAGACAAATCTTCTCACAATGCTACTCATTGTTACGTACAGGCCCATTACCACATACTTTCAGCAATTTGGTGACCTCGGTCACAAGAGGCCTCATGAAAAAATCTCCAATACTTAATCAATCAAACTCAAACTCCTTTCAACATATTCTTTCAAAAGCTCCTTCGACTGGACCAATTTCGAAAGAATATTTCTGCAGATACCAAGATTTCTGTCAACACTGGGCTTGCTTATATTTAAGACTGAACATAGATTCTCCAGAACAGTCGGGTCAGAATCTTCGGCATCTGGCACTGATTCACAAAGCATTCATAAGTAAATAAAATGGAATTTTCACGTGTCCCAATCTGGATCAAATTGGGTCTCTGATTTTTCAGCAATTCTCAACACCTACAGCAGTATATCTTATCTTTACTAGTATAAATCCAATCCAGGCTATATAAAAACTGTAGCTGTGCCCTTAGTATTTAATCCAGACTGTGAGTGCTTCTCAGACACTACAGGGGAAGATCATCCCTTTTATAATCCTTTCTTCAACATGGCAATGAGTTTCTTCACTGTCTCAACAACACTTCTTCCATGAAGAACAAAATTTGAAATAATCTTAGGACCAAGCAAATGTGCAAAAAACATGTTCAGAAGAACAAGACGAATCCCCTGTAGACAACTCCTTTTCCAAACTGCAGAAATCTTTTGTAAGACCAGGTATGTTTGAGAAGAGAGTTTCACTTGACACAAACCTTGATAACCGTAGTTGGTAAAGCCCTCTAAGTCTTACTGTCAATGGGTACTCATCCTTAGATACCCCTGCTTGCTTTATGGCAGATCTGAGCTCTCAAACAAGCACCTCTTCCAAATTCCTCAACCTACTATGAGCAGAGACTTGCGAGTCTGACTGGCTTTCAGCAACGCAGAATGAGATGAAGATCATATGTGGACACCCATGACAATATGGGGGGTAACAGGCGTGACAACCATCCATTGGGAGTTAAGGCTATCTTGGTTTCACCTCTTTGGTTGCCTATCCCCTCTACCATCCTCACGGATCCACCTTTAGGGGCAACTACAAGTTTGGTGATAACAAGATTGACGCGGAATCCGTCGATAGTTGGGTATTACAATTAGAATCCTATTACGTTGTAAATCAACTCTCCAAAACTGAAAAGATCACGATTGCATCCTTAAAGATGTCAACCTCCATGCATTGCTGGTGGGAGAACCTCTCGACAAAGATGGAGAAAAACGGAGACCCTATCGACACATGGGATAAATTCGTCGAACACATCGGAAAGGAATTTTACCCGCCGAAATACCTCAAGTAGGAGTATAAGAAGTGGCAACAGCTAAGGCAATGGAAAGACCAGTCAGTACAAAGCTACACCAACGAGTTCTATCGACTCATGGCTAGACTTGGTGTCCAAGAAGAAGAGAAATTGCTTGTTCTGAAGTACGTTAGCGAATTGTCCCAGTACATTCAGCAGGAGATGGAATTTCTGACTATCAATACGCTTGCGAATGCTTTCCACTACGCCAGCAAACTGGAAACCAAGCAGAAAGGAAAAGCACGTTTTGTGACAAAGCCGACATCAGGCAGACCACCCGACAAGAAGGCACCAGCCGACTTCGACAAGTCGAAATCTTTTCAGCTAACACAGCCAAAGCCATACCACGGTAGGAATCCTTTTCACAAGAGGGAACATAGCAAACAACCGTCGACCGGAAAATGGTGCGATTACCATCACTTATCTTGGCATGATACGTCTGAATGCAAAGCTCGGAAGACATTTTTGGCAAAAATGTCGCCCTCCGACGCATTCGACAATATGGTGGAAGAATCTGATCTAGACACAACGACCCTTTTGACCTCGACCACTACAGCAGCCTCGACTATCGTCAACAAGGAGGAACGAGAACGCCTGTTCTATACATGGATATGGGTCCAGAGAAACCCATTGCATCTGATTGTGGACAACGGGAGCCAGAAGAACTTCGTTTATGAAGATCTCGTGAAGAAACTAGGTCTTGTTACCACTCTACATCCTCAGCCTTACAACATCGATTGGATGAAGGATGGACAAGAACTTCAGATCACTTGACAATGCAAGCTTGCCTACTTCATAAAGCCTTTTGAAGATGAAGTACTCCATGACGTGGCACCACTCACCGTAGCCAACGCCCTGTTTGGGAAACCTTACCTATGGGATAGACATGAAAGTTATCAATCACGACCTCAGAAGGTGATTGTTAGAATCTGAAATCGATGGTTCAGCATACCAAAGCGTCAACCTACACCGATGGTTGCACTAATATCTACCAAACAGACAAAGAAGCTCATCAATCATGCTCAGAAGTTCGCATTAATCATGATCAATCCGCAACATTCTAAGAAGACTACAACAACGAGTCGAGTCACCGATCAATGCAATTCTAAACAGAAGCAGCAAGTCGATCATATTCTCGATGAGTACCAGAACCTCTTTCAAGTTCCAGACGAAGTACCTCAACATTGTCAGGTAAAACACTCCATTGAACTTGTTACTGGTTCTTCTTTGCCTAACGCCTCTGTTTACAGAAGATCTTGTTATCACACCATAGTAGCAGGGCTACTATTCTTGCTTAGCAGATATCTGCACATTCCAGAGCTTACATTATTCAGAGCTTGGCTATGATGACTTTGTACTTTGTGATCACTCATGATCAGAGTAGTGTGATTTTTAGACTTATGTTAGACCTTGTGTCAAGGCTGATTTGATGACCGATGTGACCCTTTATTCCATACAGTTTATGTTCAGTGCCTAGAGATGTATTGCAGCAGTGTTTCAGATGGTATATGATGATTACTCTTATGATGATGTCGTATGACCTTATGGACTTATGATCATTGACTGTGGATTATTATCTTATTACTTTAGTCATGTTCACAGCATTGGCTTGGTATATAATTCATGATGTGGCAAACTGTATAAAATGGACTACCTTGATAATAATTTAAAATGGACTTTTTACTTGCACATATTAAGGTTGTTTGACAAAACTCACTGGTTCACTACCTTGCATAGATATGGTCTTTCTTGACACCATTTGTCTGCTAGCTTAGGCTTCACCATCATTTGACTCCATCCATCCATGAATTTCCTTATTTGGCTTTAACCCGTGACTTGTCTTACTTGACTTTCTGATAGTGAGGAATTCCCCTTTTTCTACCTCTGTGTTTGGACCGCATCCCTGTATGTTTAGTGTCTCGGCTCTGAGTTTGTGACAAAACTTGCCTTTGGTAAGTTGAATTGTAGGCCTAAATCATTCTGGTTGGTTGTCCCAATGTTTGGCACTGGCTCGAACTCCCCCTAGTCACTTGAGATGTTGGCTAAAATTGAAAGCTCATGTACTACTTATGGAAACTTATATAGATTTGCCCATGGAAACTAAAAAGGGCAAGAGCGATGAACTGCTAAAAATACTCCTCGAAGAGTATAAGAAAGGTCCAAAAAGCAATGGCTCTTAAATGTTATATCTAAACAATTGTTGACCTTATATGTATATGTAAACATGCCCTAGATGCAAGCTGTAATTAGTTATGCTTATCAGCACACCTGAGATCCGAAGGGTTATGTAGGCCAAAAAGGCCATGAAATGAAATTGAATGATCCTAATGAACTTGGATCAACTTGATGTAGACATGATGCCTAAGTTGAATAAGCACTCTCTAAACAACTTACCCATTTGTGAGGCACAGCCATTCCCCGTGTTTATTTTGTCCAGCACAGAGTTTGTAGCTTCCCCTTTCTCCTAGTCCAAGGTGTCTTTTAGTTGAGTTAGACAAGTCACCTCCTTTGTCCAACCTCGTTCCTAGCCTTCATCCTTAGCTAGCAGTGAGACCATGTCCAATGGGTGAGTTTGTCATTTAAGCTATTGTGCAAGTAAATAAAAATAGCAACGGAATGAAAAAATATGATTAATGCCACTGAATGATGTTATACTTTAAGTTAAGCTATGAGTATGATTAGAGGAACATGTCTTAGTGTATTGATATGATTTATCCTAGGTTGTATATGGACCTAGTCAAACCTAGTTTGACCATGGTCATTTCTTGGGATCTGTGATGATGTGGGCCATGGTCAATAACCGAATACGCACTCAAGTTGTAAACCAAAGTCATTAAATTGCAAGTATAACAATGTTGTAATCAATATCATCCAGTGTAAGATTGTATTTAAATCTTGGCAATGAAATGTCGGCTTTATTCATCAATTGGACATTAATTAAGAGTGCAAAGATGTATCATTAGCTTGTTGTCATAAGTCTAGTGCTAGCATGTAAACAAGTATTGTCAACTAAATTAAAAGTCTACCTTTCAACAAGACAGGTACAATAATAATATATCAAAAGACTATTGCAAATTAACTACTATGAATAACCAAATATAAATTAAAATATAATTATAAAGTTCCCACAATAATATAAGTCGTTCAATATAATGTAAATTTAAGATTATGTGCCAAAATGCATCGAATTAGGAAAGGCGCACACTCCAGATCTATAAAAAAAGGCAAAGTTGTATTCATGTGCAAACCAGTATTACCTTAACGTTATTATTTAATTAAAAAAATCGTAAGTCTCAAGACCCTAACTATGTAGAAGGCAATACTAACTTTATTTTGGATTTTTTGTTGAGGTTTGTTTTTGTGTTGCAGGTATAGGATAGCAACGGCCGTAGGTGGTGTGACAGAGGGGCAGATTGGAGGCCGAGTAGCAAAGGGAAGGTTGCGAAGGTAATGGGCAGGGAGGTGAGGATAAGTGCAAGCAGAAAGAGCCCGCGCGAATGGAAAGCAAGGCTCGGCAAGGAGTGTGCAAGGAATGAGGCGGGGGAGCAGAGGAGGCCCGCGGATGAGGGAGGAGCCGCGAAGAAAGAAAGGGTAGCCGCAGGAGAGGGAGGCTGAGATGGAAGAGAAGGGTGTTGGGGCGAGCCGCGGGGAAGGCGAGACGTGGGAAGGAGAGAAGCTACGTAGATGAAGACCTTGGGCAAGCCGAGAGTGTAAAAGGTTGCGGGTGATGGAGATTACGGGTTAAGAGCAGCAGGGAGCTTGGAAATGGAGGCTGCGGCTAGGAAGTTGCAAAGGGGGTTAGGGCAGGACTTAATTTAGGCAAAATACAAAAAATAAAATTAACAACTAAGTTCAGAAATTAAATTAAAAATATCAGAAATAAAATAAACTAAGTAAACATAAAAATCAAGGTTAATAAATATACAAAACTCAGAAAAACGAATAAATTAACATAATCCAATTAATATTTTACAGTATTAACAACTTTAGATTTTCTTAAGAAAACATAGATTGAACAAATCAGGGTTTTAAAAAAATAGATTTTCTTCACCTAGGGCTTCACAGAAAACCCTTACTTGAGATGGTACTTGCCCACTTTGGCAAGCCAAAGAAATCTCCAACAACCTCTAGGATTAGTTGTGAGAATCCTGGCCAAAGCCAACCTAAGAGACCTAAAGCTCAAGCCTTCTTAGCTAGGGCAACAAAATACTGAAATTTGACTAGCCTAGGGCAAAAATGCAGCATTACAACCACCATTCAACCTTAAACAAGCATAGCTTCAGCATTTAACAAAAAGACATCAAGAGAGAAAAACTTAGATACCTTTTGTGCATGTGTCAAGCAAACAACTCTTAGCAATCACCCAAGTAATATGCAAGAACAAAAGAATCTTCAAAGATAAGTCCCAAAATCAGCTTATACATTCATCCTCAAGAAAGTGCTTCTCCTCCAAAAACCCAAGGAGGTCAAAAATCAGAAAAATAGATATGATCCCTTCAATTGTTAATTTTTGAAGTGAGGAGAAGATGAATTTATATCTTTCTCACACTCACTTTTACACAAAATAAGGAGAATTTAATATTTAAAATGTCAACTTAAAATTAGAATTAAAATAATATAAAAGTAATCAAAGTAGTGGGTAAATTGGGTGTTTTCCCATATTTGACCCATACTTGAGTAAAAAAATGGCTAGACAAGGCCAAATTCGACGAAACTGAAGGCTAAGACGTGGAGCGGGGGGTCATCATACCCCTACTAACACCATGAAATAGTGAAAAGCCCTCAACGCCCCCCCTCAAAACATACATCTAGCAGCCAATGGAAGATGATGTCATCCTCTGTAGAGACCAGGGAGGCATGGCGTCGGAGTTCTGAAACAGTGGGAGGATGCATGAGGAAGCCCAGGTCAGTGACAAAGGCCCCAGTACTGAAAGAAACATGCCATCAATGTAGAAAATGCTTGGGGAATCCGTGTGGTTCAATAACCCATCCCTGGGGGCCCCGAACACCAACCTCAGGGTTTCAAACCCTTTTATGAGGCAGTCAGCAGTGCCATTAAGCCATAGTACCCCCAGAGGGGAGCTAAAGAACCTGGCCATGATCCCATCCATGAAATATGGTTGTATCGCATCCTCCAAGTCAAATATAGGCTGCCACCTCCCTGGGGTGTATCTGGAACATGTGTTGGTACCGGTACTACGTAACACCGGCTCCAACTGCGGGACGAGCGCTCCTCCCGGGGGTGCTCGAGAATCCTGGAATCATCTGGGTACCTGTAGACCTACACACATATCAAATAACCAAGTACATCAAACTACCAAGAGGCAGACACTTCCATCCTACCTTGTGCAAGTAAATAATAACGTGGGTACTCAATGACAACTAAATTAAAGAAACGACTAATAACATAATCAAATAAGCAACTAATGAAATGACAAATAATCAATTGACTAACATAAATATGCAAAAGGTCAGATACCACCTGCAAAGTAACTCTTCAACAACTATCCATTGACAGTAAGAGGAACTGCTTCACCATCCATGTGACTTAACCGGAAAGTAGTTGGACCTGCAATGTTAGTGATCTGATACGGACCCAACCACAAACTTTCAAATTTTCCATCTTTACCTAGTTCTTCGCCACACTTGTTCCACAAGAGTACTAGATCACCAAGCTGAAAGTCTCATTGTCGAGCCTTTTTATCAAATTTACCCTTAACCTTTTCTTGATGTTCTGTTAAATGATCAAAAGCCTGCCTTATGTTCTCGTCCACTTCTATCAGGTTGTTTATTCTTCTTTGGTATTTGTCTAGATCGTCCATACTTTGTTGGAGAATCTTATATACGGGAAACTTCAAGTTAATCGGTAATGTAGCGTTCAATCCATATACCAGCTCGAATGGGCTCTTTTTGGTAGATTCCTTCACAAAAATTCTGTCTACCCAAACTGCAAATCTGAGTTTACTGTCCCAAGATCTCTTGTTGTCCCCAACAATCTTCTTTATGATATTCATCAAGTTCTTATTACTTGATTCTGCAATCCCATTTCCCTGGGGGTAATAGTTGGAAGAATGTAACAATATGATGCCATAGTCGAAACAAAAGGTGGACAACTCCCCTCCTGAGAAAGCAGGTGCATTATATGTCACGATCTTGGCTGGCGTACCGGAAGGAGTGATAATTTGTCTTCCAAGAAGTCTATGATCACCTGGGTTGTGGATCTTTTTGTAGGAATGGCCTCGACCCATTTAGTAAAGTAGTCTGTAGCAGTCAAGATCCATTTATGGCCATTACTTGAATTTTCTTTGAATTTGCCGATGAAATCTAGGCCCCATTGCTGAAAAGGTGCTTTAATTATGACTAGTTGAAGTGGCAAGGATGCAAGCTTCTGTTTTCCTGTAAATAACTGGCATGGATGACAACTTCGCACGTATTTGTATACATCCTTGAAAATACTGGGCCAGTAATACCCTGATCTCAGAATCTTATGTGTGGTAGTAGAAGCTGCATGATGTCCACCGCAGCGCCCTTCATGAAATTCCTTCATTAATTCTTCGGCTTTAGGAGGTTCTACGCTTGAGTATGACACCATCTGGGTTCTTCCATCCAAGCCCTTGAATCCATCCATCATCTACAGCAATGTCCACGAAGCAATACTTGGATGCTTTTAACTTCAAAGCTCTCTTCCTGTGATCTAGAAGATGACCAAGGTATGATAGATTCTATAGGTAGTAAACAATGTCCCTGTACCAGTCGCACTGCGCTATGGCCTCTTTAACCACTGAAACCATAGGAGACCCTTCTTCTGTGATGTCCAATTCCTTTTCATTTCCTTCTGCAAGCAATTAAGCAAGACCTCTGCCTTTAACTAACTTAGTAGGTTGGATCTCTAAATCATATTCTTGTATTTTCGTGATCCATTTAGCTCGAGCATCTAAACCATCTTGTTGTTTCAATATTTCTTTTACTACTGGGTGAGGAACATAAGCCACGATTTTTTAGTAACCAACATACACTCTGAAGTGCTTTAGTGACATTACCAAGGCATATGCTTGCTTCTCCATACTGTGATACTTTGCTTCTGCCTTGCTCAAGGCCTTACTCATAAAGGCAATAGGTTGTTCTTCATTCTTTTCATTCTTCTGAAGGAGAACTCCTGCAATAGTGTCAGCAAATGCAAAAGAAAATATTTGAAAAGGTTTGGAGTAATCAGGACTTACCAAAACCGGAGCTCGAGTAATTGCGTCTTTTATGCCTTCGAAAGATTTCTTTGATTCATCAGTCCACCTGAATTCTACATCTTTCTTAAGCAACTTATTTAGAGGTTTAGTAAGTTCAGCAAACTTACGTATAAATCTATGAATAAAGTTAATTTTCCCAAAGAAAGATCTCAAAGCTTTAAGATGTTTAGGCAATGGTATCTCTTTGATAGCTTTTACTCTTTCAAGATCAATTTTGACACCTTCCTAAGTAACGATATGGCCTAATAATTTACCTTTAGTAACCCCCAAAATGGAATTTTTAGGGTTCAAAGAAATGCCATACCTGCGATAACGTTCAAATACCTATCTCAGATGTTTGATGTGGTTTTTTCTTTCTTTGGAGTAAACCGTCAGATCGTCTTCATATATTTCCAGTATTTTCTGCATAATATCTCTGAAGGCATAATCCATGGCTCTCTGGAAAGTAGCTTCGGCGTTCATCAATCCAAATGGCATTCTCAGATACCGATAAGTGCCCCAAGGAGTAGTGAAAGCTGTCTTGGCTCGATCTTCTTTCTTGACTGCCACTTGGTTGAAGCCCGAAAATCCATCAAGGAAAGACATCAGTTGGGAACCAGTAATTCTTTGTAACAAGAGTTCCATATTTGTGAGTGGGTAATTGTCCTTCTTCGAAACCACATTTAAATTTCTGAAATCAACACATACTCGGACGTCTCCCGTCTTCTTACTAGTGGGAACCGGATTAGATAACCATTCTGAATACCTGATCGGAGCTATAATTTTGGCTTCGACCATTTTCTGCAATTCCTGTTTTACCAACGGAGCTAGCTTTGGATTTATGTTTCGTAATTTCTGACAATGCGGCTTCGCATTTTCTTCCATAGGTATAGCATGCTGAATTATGTTCTTATCATATGTTTTGAGCTCATCATACGACCAAGCAAACACATCTATGAATTCATGAACCAAGTCAATCATTTCCTTTCTTTCCTGAGAACTCAGTGCTTTGCCCACCTTTATTGGGAGAGGGTCCTGTTGTGAACCAATGTTTACTTCCTCATATCCAGGATCCAGAGTTGTTTCCATTTTCTGTTTATACCTATCATCCCTGTCAAATATTCTCTCCAAAGAAACCTTTTCCATCGGGATAGGATTGTAACCTGGTTGCTCTATGGATCCTTCCTCTCTCCAATCTATGTAATTGTTGGACTATTCTTCTATGTTGGCCAGGAACCTGCGGATTTGTTTGTCATCATCAAATATCTCCCATTCATTGAAGTTATCAGGTATTGCCGCGCGGAAGATCATCTGAACTTTTCCTGTATCATGCATTGTATTGGTGTAATCAAATGTAGATGCAAGAATAGCAAGTGCCTCAGCTGCCTGATTTTGTAGTCTCAGAATGGCCTTTAATGACAAGGCATTGAACTCTTCAGTAGCTAACCTCACTGCATCCCTGTATCTTTTTAGTTGCTCCTTTTTACAAGCAAATATTCCTTTGACTTGGCAAACAATTAGGTAAGAATCACCAAATATATGTAATAATTTTATACCATAATCTTTAGCCATATTAAGTCCTAATAACAAAGCCTCATATCCAGCAATATTGTTAGTACCGTCGAATTCCAATCGAAATGAAAAACAATGCTCTTCATACCTGGGAGATGTCAACACAATACCTACACCCATACCTGCTTGGGACTTTGCCCCGTCAAAGTGCAGAGTCCAGAACTTGTCAATGTCTGTTTGAGGAGCTACTTCTGTAGTGAACACTGAGTAAGACCCAATGTCATTTTGGCATATATACTCATTCTCTGGCTCTTCGGGATCTTCTACATGGTGTTTCCCCATTGTTTCCCTTTGTAGAATAATGTATCCACCTTCTGGAGTGGGTATTGTGGCATATGATAAATCTAACTGTAAGCTTCCTCCCAAATCTGAGCCAAATTTCCTGGATAGCAGCATACCCCATGATTTTGGCAGATTGATGACCACAATATCCATCTTTATCATTATAGTGAGGTGCAATGTTAATCACACAGGAACATCTACCACCACTCCAGACACTTTCACTTCTCGAGAATCCATAGCGCAAATATTCCTATATGGCCTGGATATCTTTAGGCCTAACCTTTTCATCACAGCTAAAGGCATTACATTAGTGGAAGCACCAGAATCGAACATGCAATTATGTAAAATTAAATCACCAATGCTTAAAGAAATGAAAAAAGGTTTGTGTCCAGGATTCTTATTCTTGGTTGGAAGCATATTAGATAATATGATCGGTGTATCTTCTTCTTCAGCTTGATTAACCACTGGTTGCTTGTCTCGAATTCGTTCTTGGAAGTTGAAATGCTCTGCGATTTGCTCTCTGACTGATGGGATCTTTGCCAACTCAGAAATTGACATCGGTATCTTTAGCGAGCTAAGGGCACCTGTGACATCAATCTTCAGAGGTTCATCAGTAACTAAATCAATTGGAGGCCTACTTACCTATTGTGGAGAAGCAACCTTTGTTCTTTTTGCATTTGCTGAAGGGAATCTTCTTCTTTGATAAGTATTACCTGAAGTGTGATTTTCATACCATTTTCTAATTTGCTCTCGGGGAGGCATTTCCTCTAAAAGCTTATTTACCATTTCTGCATCAATAGAACCCTTTCTGACCTGTTGCATCTGCTCGTTAGATAAATTAAATTGCTTTTTCTCAAATAGATTGCATACCTCGGAGTCATCTTCTTCGAAAGGAACGTTGTTTTTGATATACTCCATGTAGTATGCGCAAGTCTTTTCATCATGAAAGCTACGACAAGCCCTGCAATAATATGGGAAATCACTTACTCCATTGGTAGGTTCAAGAGATGAGCGAGGCCTTTGCTGTTGTGCAGGAGCTTTGTTGAAAATTTTCGGTGGAAAACAAGGCTAACTTGGTGTTGATTTCTTTCCAGTTGGACAATTTGGTTTTGCATGGAAGTAGCCTGCTGATTCATATCAACCCTTAACTGCCTCATTTCTTCGATTAGTACGTTCATCAGATCAGGGCCTTCATTGGAAGATGAGACCTTGCTCTTTGCTTCTACTTTAGCTCTTGAATAGTTAGAAGTACCAGGTTTTCCAGCAGCTGTCCAACTATTGTCCAGAATCCTTACCTTCTGTTTTGCTGTCGCCAAATCGGTCGGCCGATCCAAACTGAGAAGAAACATGAAGTTACCTAAAAATGCTTTTAAGTAATATGATAAGATCATTGGATCTTGAGGTTTGCAATCTGCGGGAAATTCCTTTATAATCCTGTCAAATCTGCGATCAAACTCATCAATAGATTCATTCTCACTTCTTTTTATAGTCATTAAAGCATTACTTAACATTACAGGATCTTTCTTTTCTTGCCATCTATCAAAAAATTTGGACTTTAAATCAGCATAGGTAGCAACACTATTAGTGGGCAAAGATTTAATCCAATCTGCAGCATCATCAACTAGGCAAAAAGCAAAAGTTTTAAATTTGACATCCAGATTAGTAGTATCAGTAAGCATAAAACATCTTTCAATGGCATCCCAGTGTTGTGTAGCAGTAATAGCATTTGTCCCAGAAAACACGAGGAACTCTTTTAGATCCCTATATTTTAGGGTTTGGTTAGGATACCCTTGGATGGCGGTGAAATCAAAAGCGGCAAAAGCCATATCAACTTGAATTAAAGGAACAAAAAGCTTATGTATATCAAGTATAGAGTCAAAAGCTTGTTGATCACTTACCAACTTATCCTGCAGACGATCTTTCCTTTTTAGCTCAGAAACAGGATTCGTCCTTGACCCTTGCCGTGTCCCGAATCGGTCGAATCGGACACGATTCGATTGGAATTCGTGTCCGATTCGACCTTGCATCGAATCCTGAATCGGGACACGACTTTCCCAGCGAATCGGACACGCAGATGAAGCGAATCGCGACTGTCAGACACGTTTTTGAAAAACAGGACACGTTTTTGGCGGAAAAGTGCGTCCGGGTTCACTTAAAAATCAAAATTTGCCTTTCTTTTTGTCATTTGCAAGGAAGCATTTGATTGAGAGTGAGTTGTATGTGCAGGTGAAGGAGATTTGAAGGAGATTTGAAGGCTATCCATCGTTTCCAAGCGATTCCAAGTGCATTCCGGTGGATTTGTGGAGAGGATTGCAAGCTCAACCATCACAAAAGAAAAGGAATGTCTCAATCAGCTAGGGCAGGAGGTAGGGGGCAAAGGAGAGGGAGAAATGCACCATCTAGTGCCTCCCCTCCTATTCCACCAAGCACAAGCGGTTCTCCTCCTCCTTCAAGTGCTCCATCGGCTGCTAGTGGAGCTCATTCTATGGCTCCACTTAACCCTGTTTTAGCAAGACAACAAGCCCAAGAAAAAAAATACCCTTTGTGGAAGTATGTGACAAGAAAAGATGGGCCCGGGGCAAAGCTTGGTGGGGGAGGCAATGTGTCTTGGAGATGCAATTTTTGCAAGCATGAGTTCATGAGCACATATTTCCGGGTTAAGGGCCATTTGTTGGCCCTTCCTTCTTGTGGGATTTCTTCATGCAAAGCGGTGACTGTTCACCAAAGGAGGGATATGGAAAGAGGGGATCATGTTGGCTTAGGGAAGGTGGCAGCAGCAAGCAAGAAAAAAGAGGATGATCCTCTTCCATTCTTGAGGAAGTCCTCTAGCACCAAGCCTCCATTTCCACCTAGCATTCATGGGCGTGGGCATGGGCGTGGGGATACTTATCAAACAAGAAAGAGGCAATCTACAGGTGGTCCAATGGATAGGATTTTCCAAAAAGAGGCGCGAGAAGAGGTAGACCTTACTATTGCATTTTTCTTCTACCTCAACTTCATTTCATTCAATGTTGCACGATCACCATTGTATTTTGAGACGGTTAAAACTATCATGGAACGTGCTCCAAATGGTTATGTGCCTCCTAGTTCAGAGAAGCTTAGAACCACATTGTTGGTTAAAGCAAAGAAGGAGGTAGATAAAATTCTTGAGCCAATTAGATCAACATGGCCCTCATCCGGTGTGAGTATTGTTTCTGATGGATGGACGGATCCCGCACGCCATCCACTCATCAATTTCATGGTATCTTCCCAAAATGGACCGGTGTTCTTGAAAGCGGTTGATGCTCTTGGCGAATACAAGGATGCACAATTTATGGGTGATTTATTCATCAAAACCATTGAAGAAGTGGGTGTTGAGTCGTGTGTACAAATCATCACGGACAATGCACCTGTTTGCAAGGCTGCTGGCATGATTGTGGAAGCTAAATATCCACAGGTATGTTCATTTTGGACACCTTTCATTTCTAATTTGCTCATTGTTTGAATTTGGTCATTGCAATGTTAGTGTTGTAGAGTCATTGATACATGCTTTTATTGCTCTTACAGGTTTTTTGGACACCTTGCATTGTCCATTCCTTGAATTTAGCACTGAAAGCCATTGCTTCGGATGTGGCATGGATTGACAACCTTATTGAGGATGCACGCCATATCCGTAACTTTGTACAAAACCACACAAATGCCCTCACCATCTACAAACAGTACACACAGCTTTCATTGCTGAAGGTTGCAGATACTCGGTTTGCTTCCTCATTCATCATGCTCAAGAGGTTGAGGGAGGTCAAAACCGCTCTTGGGTCCATGCTGATTTCAGAGTTTTGGGCCTTTTGGAGAAAGACGGATCAGGCTGCTTCACAAAAGGTGAAGGACTTGGTGTTAAATGATGGTTGGTGGGACACGGTGGATCTTACTATTAAGATCATAGAGCCAATCATTTCTTTGTTGCGGTATGCAGACACGGACCAGCCCATCCTAGCAGAGGTTTATGAGGGGTGGGATTCCATGATTGAGTCCATGAGGTCCATTGTCATGGAGAATGAGTGTCCCGAGTATGGGACATCGGCAGAGAACTTATGGACCATTATTCGGGATATTCTTATCTCCAGGTGGGATAAGAATTGCACACCTTTGCATTGCTTGGCCCACTCCTTGAACCCCAAGTTCTACACTCAGGAGTGGCTCACTGGTGGATCGGGGGCCTCACACAGAGTCCCTCCTCACATGGATGCAGAGATTGCAAATGGGAGGAAGATAGCACTTAGACGGCTATTTCAGGATAGAGACATGCTTGAGGAGGTGGAGGATGGCTTTGTAGATTTTTCCACTGGCACTGGGAGATTTGGAGGCTATGATGTGCTTAGAGATAGGGAGGGTAAGACACCCTATCGTTGGTGGGCAACTCATGGGGCAACATCCCCTATTCTACAGAAGTTAGCCTTCAGGGTCATCTCTCAAGTTACATCATCCTCTTGTTGTGAGAGGAATTGGAGCACATATGGGAACTTGTACAGTGTGAAGAAGAGCAGGCTTGAGCAGTCCAGGGCAGAGTCCATGGTGTATGTGCACTCCAACCTTCGTCTTATTTACAGGAAGAGGGAGGAGTGGGTGAAGGGAAAGACAAAGATGTGGGATGTCTTTCCTGATGATATGGGTTTGGACAGCAGTACTGAGTTGGCATTAGCCAACATGGATCTTAATGATCTAGTGCTAGAGCCGGTCACTTTTGATGAGAGTGATCGTACAGAGGGGTCATCCTCCACAGCAGCAGATGCAGATCGTCAGATGGGCTTGGGCAGAGAGGAGGAGGAGGGGGAGGAGGATGAGGATCAGGGCAGTGGCAATGGCAGTGGCAGTGATGAGTATGTTGATTCAGGCATGGAGGAGGACTACTGACATATGGGATTCTCCCATCTTGATCCACCCCTTTTTGTATTTACTATTAGTCTATTTGGCATTTGCCAGTGGCCCAGTGCCCAGTGGCATTCCGACATATATGTATACATTTTGATTTTGATGACTTAATGAGAAATATGGTTCCGACATGCATATGTGTCTCATTGTGATTTGTGAATGACAAATGTGTTGTGAATCGTGATTTGTGAATGACAAATGTGTAATCATTAATGTGTTTTTATTCTAATTTCTATTGAATATTTGTAAATGTTCTAGTTTCTAAATATTTTTGGATCTATATGTCTATATTTTTAAATTTTAATATATTTTTAAAAAAATATATATATGTATATAAAACGTATCCTACGTGTCCTGATTTCGGGGGTCACCGTGTCCGTGTCGGACTCTCGTATTTTCGTGTCCTACGTGTCCCGTGTCCCCGTGTCAGGTGACTTTGCTTTTTAGCAATATATGACTAAGATCGGGAAGGAGAGTACCTTTAAATTTAGCCCTTGTCAAATATCTCTTTGAATTTTGTCTAGGTGAAGTCGCCAGGAGAGACCTGCGAATGTTAGGACTATGCAAATCTCACCAAGATATAAGTGAAGGGTTTACTTGAGTTCGTATGTGGAGTCGCTAGATAAACCTGCCAAGTTAGTCCAAATAAAATATAAAGTTTCAAATATAGGGACGTACCTTGAGTTCATCAAGTGTCATTATGCCAAAGATGCGTATATGACTCGGGACGAGCCACTTCAATGTTTGAAACGGTCCCCGGCAACGGCACCAAAAATGTTATCGGGCAAATTAGCAGGGCTAATTCCCAGTAAGCAAAACTAAGAATAGTGACCCAATGTCACCTCGGTCACTGTTCTAACTTCTTCGGAAGTCGAAACCTCCAAGGAGAAGTATCCTTATGCAATCCTGTAGAACACTGAGACAACCAAAAACTATATTTCTATGCAAGTGTGTGTTAGACCAGTGCCTAAATAATAGTGAGTGCAAAGATGCGATCGGAATCAATAATCCACCTTAGATCATTTAATGAAATATATAAGCATGTAAGACAATAATGAACAGGGAGATAATAACCATTTACTAAAGGTAGATCATTTATCAATAAAAAAAGGGTAAGAAACATGTACACATGCACTATGATAATCAATATTGGATCAAAAGACTATACTGCCCATAAACTAATCAATAACCGAATACGCACTCAAGTTGTAAACCAAAGTCATTAAATTGCAAGTATAACAATGTTGTAATCAATATCATCCAGTGTAAGATTGTATTTAAATCGGCCTATAAAAATCGCGATTTTTTAAAACCTCGGTGAGTCACAAATTTTTCCAAAAGTCGACGAGTTTTTCGAAAAAAGCGCGAGTCGATAGAAAAAATTGCTGAGGCTTTTTCACAGTTTTAAGAACTCGGGTTTTTTTTATAAATTTGATGAGTTTTGTACATGTGACATTGATGTCAACAATACTAAATGGTAATGTTAAATTCTTAAAGTAAAAGTGACATTCTCTTTATCATTCATTTTCTGACATTCTCATTCTCTTTATCATTCATTTTCTGACATTCTCTTTATCATTCATTTTCCATCCTTTTACTTAAATTTTTAACATTACCATTAATTGTTTCAGGATGTTTGAGAGTGGTTCGAACTTCATCAGACTTCATATGCAAAAAGTAGGATTTTAGATCTTATTTAGAATTCAACAGACTTAATGGTTTTCAAGATTTCAGGATTCCAACGTTTCCAGTGGATTCTATCATGTTGTGGGTAAGGGATTGGAATTTAATGAAGCACATCAAACTCTCTATGTACCTTGATGTTGGTGGTGTTGATGCCTGATTGTTAAAGTTGTTTGAATTCCACTGTCATGACCTTAATAAAAAATGTACCCTTCAGTCAAGCAAAATCACTTATTAAGTATGGGAAGCTCTTTCTAACTTATTTTAATGCTTGGATTAAGAAGTTTGAACAAAATTGTGGGGTGTTAATTGATGTCCTTGAGGATCAACTTCAAGATTAGAGGCAGAGGCAAGGTCTAGAGCCTAGAGGTGAGGGAACATGGTGCTATTGATGAATATGATCTCAACATAGACAATGATTTTGATGATTATCTTTTTTCAATTTTGATTTAGATATGTATTGCGCTTGGTGCCATTTTGATAATATTTTGTCTCTAATGGTTTGGAATCATAGCTTGGAATCTTTAATATATATTTTTTTCATTAAAATTGTAAAATTTTATGTATTTTTTAACAATCCGAGTCATTGAAATCAAACCACTCCGAGTTATTTGCATCCACTACATCTATATATTACCGATTTCTTCATATTTATGTTTCAATGTGTTTATCTGATGTTATTGTTGCATTATATGTTTAAAATTCTGAAAAAAAAATGAATGTATTTTGTATTTTTTAATGTTTGTCGACTTTGCCGATTTTTCCCGATTTTTTCGCCGATGTTGCCGGGAAGTTGTATTCGGGACCCTTGCCGACTTTTTGCCGATGCCGACTTTTTCAGCATTGCTCTAACTTTGTCCTCTTCTCAGAAGGGACATGAGAGTATGTAAGGCATCCAAATATCCAAAAGTGACCTATTTCAGGTCTCTTCCCGGTGAACATCTCCTCAGTTGTTTTACACCCCAATGCTCAGTGTGGACTCCTGTTCTGAACATACACAACAGTACTACAGGCCTCAGCCCATAGAAAGAAATGAAGACTCTGATCATGCAGCATGGCTCTAGCTGCTCCCACTATCGCTAGGTTCTCTTTTCAGCAACCCCATTCTACTGTGGAGTGTAAGGAACCGTCAACTACCTCCTGATGCCCTCTTGTCTACAAAAGTCATCAAACTCCTTGGAGGTATACTCACCCGCATTGTCTGACCTGAGTGCCTGGATCTTCCTCCCTGTTTGGTTCTCCACAAGAGCTTTGAACTCTTGGAACCTCTGCAAGACTTCCTGAGATTTTTTACTTCTCAGAAAGTAGATCCAGGTCTTCATGGAATGGTCATCAATGAAACTGATATAGCACTCAAATCCTATCAACGATGCAGAAGACATAGGTCCACTTATATCTGAATGAATCAAGTCTAGTATGCCACCTGATCTCGTGTCACTTCTCAGAAAAGTAGTCTTGGTGTAGATTCCCAAAGCACACCCTCTCCACACACCACCCTGCTCTGTGTTGAACTGAGGTAAACCTATAGACATCTCCCTTAGCAATCTCAAAGCTTAATGATGAAGGTGGCCCATCCTCCTGTGCCACAACTCACACATCTTTGTACTACTGCTCGCATGGACTAATGCATGATGAGGATGGAAAAGACGCTTGTACAATTTCCCGCATCTAACTCCAATGGCACATAAAGTAGATGGTCCTACTGCTCTGGGAAACACATACACTTTCCAACCTAGGACATATACTCCAAATCACCTGTCCTCAATCGCGGAAACTGAAACAAGGTTCTTCTTTAGCCCAGGGACATACAAGACATCCCTCAACGACATAGGCTGCATGGACTCCCTCTCAAACATGACAGTCCCATGCCCAATTGCTCTCACAACAGTATCATCACCCAATACTACCTCGAGACTCAAGCCAGTCTCGGTCATCTAGGAAAACATATCACGAGTACCTGTCATGTGGCTCGAAGCCCACTATCAATATACCATGTAGAGGTAGTAGTAAAACAACTCAAAGAGTGGCCAACCAACAAGGAACACTGATCTTGATCATCCATGTCACCCTCCATATCACTACAGGTGAAAGATATCCTCTCTGTACAACCAGCATAGAGAGAAAACTCTACCTCGAAATGAGAAGCAATGTCATCAACATCTGTAGCTGCTCTTGTCTGCTGTCCTTTCTTCCTCTTGTTTGGGCACTGTCCAGCATAGTGTCTAAACTTCTAACATGCGAAACACTTGATTTCACTCAAGTCTTTCTTCTGCTCACCTGTATATTGTTTGGCCCCACCCTTGGGACCCTTCTTGAACTTCTTCTTCTTCTTTCCTTTCACTGCCAATGCTACATCCTCCTCATCATTCCAATGATGTGATGAACTGCCCTGTAGGTAACCTCTACGTGTCTCCTCCTGTATGATATCCTCCCAAAGACAATCCCATGATGGCATATTCTCACGAGCAACCACTGTCTGCACAAACACACTCCATGGTGTAGTCACGCCATTTAAGGCTGTGCGTACCAACTCTTTGCCCGATATGATCTCACTAACCGCTGCAAGCTCATCCCTAACCTGTGTTATCCTAATAAGATAGGATGCCATGCCCTCATTCTTCCCCATGTGCACATCCTTCTACTTCTCCCGCAACACCATCTTCCTATTCTCATTAGAGCTTTGGTGTAAGCTCGTCAAAGCTGCCCACATCTGAAATGCATAGTCCTTCGCAGAAATATGTGGGATCCTTCTTGCCTTCACATCTCTCTTCATGAAAGATGCCTTATCAGTAGCATCGGTAGGAACTGTTACATGATTTGTTGTTGTACTATTCACTATATCCCATAGCTCATTCTCCTCAAGTATCAACATTATTCTAGCCTTCCATGGGCTAAACTTTGCAGCCCCATCTAATCTGTCCTCAACTCTAAGTCCAGACACCATGGCTACAACCTGTATTGCTAAAGCAACCTGTTCAAGAACTTTTTCACAATTCTGGAATTTTTCTGAATGTTTGAATTCTGAACTTTAACTCCGCTCTGATACCATGAAAGTTTTTGTAACCCCAGCCAAGTTTTAAGCTTAGAAGCTTCTCTGCATGGTTTAATAACCAAACCCCAGTGTGCCCATTTTATTCACAAAAATGACTTCAACTTGAAACACATGAGATTCGTTTTCAAATTTTTACAACTCAGAAATTCAATTTTCAGTCAATAAATTTAAACTCAAAAATTTATGACAGCCATTCACACATAAAATAACAAAGAGATTTTTGACCAATAGGTCTAGGATAAAACCCCTAACGGAAAACCTGACTGAGAGAGAGATTTTATTTAAAAGAGAAATTCCAAATTTACAACAACAGTACTTATCTCCCTGCTGCCTTGAATTTCGTGCCAATGTCTCACTGACATAACTGTACGGTTGCCTCGAAAATAGTGCCAAAACTCAGACTGTACGGACTTGCACGTAAGGGCTATATGGACTATTTTCTCGAGTTTTGTGTAGTTGTTTTCATTGTTTTCTGTGCCAAAATTAACAGCAATAAATTATGTACAACTTCCTTGAAAAACGTGCCTATACGCATCTCATTAATTACTGTATGGACCTCGAAAAACGTGATGATGTCTCTCCTCGAAATTTGTGTTGTTGTACGGATTCCTGCAGTATGAAACTGTATGGCCTTCTTCAACAATCTGTACTTTCTTTTTGGAATTCATGCCCTCCTCCTTCTCCTTGAAATTTGAGCCAAAGTTCAGTCTATTTCTCTCTAGGAAGAAATCTCTTCAAAACCCTAGGTTCTTCTCTTTTCTTCTCTCTTGCTCTTTCTCTCCAAAACTTCTCTCTTGGATGTCAATAAATGAATTGGGTTTTCCTTGCCCAAGTCGTTTTTGTTCATGGTAACTTCCTCTTTCAATCTAATGGTCCAGATTAGATTAGATGAGGGATTCTCATTAAATGCTCGATTAAATAATTAATAAATAACATCAAGTGTACTTTATGTCATTTAATAAAGTGTGAACTTTCTGTTAATTAAACACTCACTTGACTTTTATTAAATATGAACTTAGGATAAACCATGACTTTACCTTTTAATGAAGTCACTTTAAAATTATATAGTGCATCTCACTTCATTAATTCAAATTGACTAGGGGTCACCAATTAAACTGTCCTTGTCCACCCCAAGGCAATACTAGGTGAACAAAACACTTCCTAGGTAACTTTTCAACACTCCCTCTTACCGAGGAAGGTATTCTTCACCACTCCCAACTTGTCTCTGAAATAGACATGCTTCCCTCTACCCAAAGACTTCATGAGAATGTCAGCGACCTTCTCATCAGTAGAAATGTACTGCAACTGTACTGCTCCTCTCTGAACATAATCCATGATGAAGTGATACCTGATCTCAATGTATTTTGACCTGTCATGAAATACCAGATTCTACGAGAGTCTAATGCAACTCTGAATTATCGCAATGTATCGCTGTAGGTCCCATCACCTAACCAAATAAAGCAACCATCAACTTGCGAAGCCACAAGGCTTCACAACTGGCCTGACTGGCTGCCATGTACTCAGCCTCTACAGAACTCAATGCTATGGACTTTTATTTCCGACTGAACCAAGACACAACTGCTGAGCCCAAACTAAATCAACAACCGGAAGTGCTCTTCTGGTCTGAAACACTACCTGCCCAATCTGAATCTGTAAAGCCAATCAATCCCACTCCATAGGATCTCTTGTAGTCCAAACCAAAATCTACCATAACTGCAAGGTATCTCAACACATGTTTTGCACCTATCCAGTGCACTCCCCTGGGCACCACCATGAACTGACTACAAGTGTTAATTGCAAAACTCATATCTGGCATGGTGTTGACCAAATACATCAACGAACCAATCAACTGACGATATAAAGTAGGATCCACCAACTCTCCCTTAGAAGCATGAAGCTTCGTCCAGTTCGTGGTCATGGGTGTGGATATGGGTATGCAGTCCTCCATCCGAAATCTCCTCATAATATCTACAGCATATTTTCCCTGACTCAGGAAAACATGTCCATCCTCCTGCCATATCTCCATCCCCAAATAGTAATGCATCAGTCCAAGGTCAGTCATCTCAAACTCTGAAGCAAGATCTTTCTTACATGATTCAATTAGCTGTTCTCCTCCTGTAATGAACCAGTCATCAACATATAGCAAAAGAATGAGCGGAACACCACCAACCACAATGTAGTATAGGTTGGGATCCGCCTCACTCTTCTGAAACCCAATAGATAGTAGATAAGTATGAATCCCAGAACACCAAGCCCAAGGGGCTTGCTTCAAGCCATACAAGACCTTTTTCAGCATGCAAACATGTGAATCTCTCTCGTGAATCTCAAAGCCCTAAGGCTGCTCTAGATATACCTCCTCCTGTAGAAAACCGTTCAGAAAAGCGGTTTTCACATGGATCTGATGAATCCTCCAACCCATCTCTGCCGCAATGGAGATCACTGCTCTGATCGAA
The DNA here is from genome assembly GCA_027924585.1 of Larix kaempferi. Taxonomy (NCBI): domain Eukaryota; kingdom Viridiplantae; phylum Streptophyta; class Pinopsida; order Pinales; family Pinaceae; genus Larix; species Larix kaempferi. Next base: position 1,749,733 of record BSBM01000612.1, on the reverse strand, counting down.
GAAAATCTAGCAACCGGTGCAAAGGTCTCATAGTAGTCAACTCCCTCTACCTGTGAAAACCCTCGTGCAAAAAAATGAGCTTTGTACTTGTCGATGTTGCCATCCGCAGCACGCTAGATTTTATAGAGCCACTTGGAAGTCACCACTGACTTCCTCTCTGATTTCGGAACAACCTCCCACACTCCATTCTTCATGATGGATTTGTACTCTTCCATCATGGCATTTCTCCAAACCTGGTATGGGGTAGCCTCCTCAAATGTAGTAGGCTCAGAATCACTCAAACTAGTCACGATCGCCATATAACTGGAAAATCTCTCTAATGCCCCACTCTCTCTGAACTCCCTCATGGGTGGCCCCACAGACTCCTTAGCTTCCTTCACAAGATCCTTAATCCAACTTGGCTCACGTTTCCTGGAAGTAGCTTTCTCTGGTGGGCCCTCCTCCTTAACCTCCTCATCGGACAACTGTCTCCTTGAAGAAGTACCTGTCGCCTGAGATCCTGTACCTGATGATCCTGAACCTGTACCACCCGAATCACATGAAGGTGAAACCTGTGACCCGTGAGCTTGTCCCTGTAGACTGAGAACCTGTAACCTGTGACCCAATCACACCAAAAACCTTTTATCCTGTACTCTGACTACCTGAACTATGTGAAGGTACCTGTTGTGTATCAACCTGGTGCTCCACCACCTCTGAAGCATAAGACTTCCTGAAGGCTTTCTCCTCCTCAAATCCGACCTCCCTCCTCACCACAACTTTCCTCTGTGTAGCAAGGTATAAGCGAAAAGCCTTCGAAGTCTCGTCATAAACAACAAAAATGGCTCTCTCCGCCGTGGGATCTAACTTTGTCCTCTTCTCATAAGGGACATGAGAGTATGTAAGGCATCCAAATATGCAGAAGTGACCTATCTCAGGTCTCTTCCCGGTGAATATCTCCTCAATTGTCTTAGACCCCAATGCTCGGTGTGGACTCCTGTTCTGAACATACACAACAGTACTACAGGTCTCATCCCATGGAAATAAATGAAGACTCTGATCATGCATCATGGCTCTAGGTGCTCCCACTATCGCTCTGTTCTTCCTTTCAGCAACCCCATTCTGCTGTGGAGTGTAAGGAACCGTCAACTGCCTCCTAATGCCCTCCTGTCTGCAAAACTCACCAAAATCCTTGGAGGTATACTCACCCCCATTGTCTGACCTGAGTGCCTGGATCTTCCTCCCTGTTTGGTTCTCCACAAGAGCTTTGAACACTTGGAACTGTTATCACATTTTATGTCGGGAGTAGCTTCCAAACTGCAGGCTGTGCGGCCGAGCACCGCACAGTACCTTTTTTCCAGATCGGAGATCAGCTGCCTTCAGAGAAGGCATTTTTGTTCAGATTCCCCCTAGCAGATACATCAGAGGGGACAGGCAGTTGGACTTACCATCTACCACAGGGTTACCTTTCCTTGCCAGGCTTTGACACAAGCCCATTTTAGATAGTGCCTAGTCATATTCTAATAGAGATTGTCACAGTACAGTGCTGGTTTATTGTATGCCCAGATTCAGCAGAGATCTAGCTCAGATACAGGTTCAGTAGCAGCAGGTATATGGTGCAGCAGGTATTGGATGTATTGATTATTGCTCATGTTGTAGATTAGACTCTTTTACACTTGCTAGTACACTAACTTTGCATGCGATGATATATTTGGTGATCTGCTTATGATATGATATGTTTGGGCCTATTGGTGATGTCAGTCCACCCCTCTAGTTAGACTTATGTATATGCACGCTGAGTCATGTCCTGTATACTTGGCTTAGACTTGATCACTTAGCCCCTCGGTAGCTGACTTTAGCACCATCTTCACTTCCTCCACTCATCCGACTCATCCATGACACTTCTTCCTCGACTTGGATTCTGATTTGTGGTCACGAGGACCCCCTTACCCCACTGATCTCTGAGTTTGCCATGACTCTCTGTTTATTGTGTCTCGGCTCTATAGTGTGTGAGATACACGGTTAGACCTGGGATTTGCTCCTGTCGGTTGCCCCCGATGTTGCCATGCAGTTAGGATTGTGTAGCCTCACCGGGTGCTCCCCACTTATCGTCGAAGCTTGTATTACCCACCCTCATTACCTTTGCAATATGAGCGCCATGTTTATATCTTTTGAGATACGTATGTAGCCCAAGAGGGCCATGAAGAAATGATGAAATGAAATGTAAATCAAGCTAAAAAGGCCATTGTATTGTAAATTGTAAAATCTAGCCAAAAAAGGGCTAAGTATGAAACTCATTGTAAAATCCATGCAATGTGTTTATCAACACACATAGATTCTGGTCAGCTATACATGTCAGCATTTGTAGTGGTTATTCCTCACCTAGTCTTGCGGGACAAGGAGGTGAGAAGGAGTAAGGGACAAGCTCAAGATTGCCCCTAGAGTCTCAAGTTACGGTTTGTCGGACACCCAGTTTGGCGACTATAGAAAAGAACCTCACGGAGTCTTCGGATATGGATGTGAGTTGTGGGATACATGTTAGATGACTAGTGGTGGTTTCCCTGCACTATACCCATTTGTGAGGCACCGCCCTTCCCCGTGTTTTGTCATGGCATACTTACCTTAGTGGACCCTACTTTCCTGAGTTGTCTTAGTGGTCACATGATCCTTATCCTCGTCTTCCCATATCTTTTACCACGTTGTCCACATCACCTAGAGTCAGCAAGGTGGTCAATTCTATGGAGGTGTATAGCATCCTAGTCTTTTGGAGGTGGTGGGCCCACTTCACCAGGGCCTTGTACTATTTCGGGATTTAATGTATTTTTTATCACCATGATATCATTTATTGCTTAGTAATGTACTAACTTGTTAGATTGAGCCTTATCACTTCATACTTGCATACAGGTTTTAGCTAGCACTATAGTTGACCAGATTTGACTTAGACAAACTAGGTTGACTAGGCCAAAAATGGGCCGAAAAAAATGTTGCGATCGGAATTTCAATTTCGATCATTTATTACCTACAGGGGCTCCATATAAGCATGCAACTGACGGAATTGCAAAACATTGAGCCATTTGAGAGATTTTTAATTATTATTGGTCAACTTTGACCTGTTTTAATTAAAAATCATGGATTTGGGGCAAATATTGCCAAAGTGATGGATCGGGATCGTTCGAGTGGTCATCCCTACTACTTTTGGGGTCGACAATCACATTGCAGCAGTCGGTTCGACAATCCGGGCAATAAAAGTGGGTCAAAAGCCCAATTTTCATCTTCAGCCATATAAACCAGCATAAAATACATGGAAATCAGAATTTTGACTAAGGCAACTATAGTGAAATGGCAAAATCAATGGCTGGCATGGGTAAAGGTAAATCATAAGGTAATTTTGGTATGTTTTGACATTATTTTGGCCATTGTGGGCCCCTCCATATGACAGCTCACCACATGAGTTCGATTTCGCCCATAGGGGAATTTTTCTCCTTAGTGAGGAATTCGATTTTCTCCTTGTTGATGGTGGGACCTGTTATCACATATATAGTAGCCGGGCTACCATACATTATTTTTCAGATTCCAGAGCACATTTCAGCCAGTTCCTTTACTTTGAGACGATGAGATGAGCAGCTATCTTTGGATCACTATCAGATTGTGGATAGCAGTTGTATTCCCCATGCCATGACTGAGTCTCAGGACACTCAGAGAGATGACCGATGTAGCCATTATACCATTGGTACAGAGCAGTCAGTAGTGCCCAGAGTTATAGCAGCAGTTTCGGAGGACAGATGATGGTACAGGTTGATGAGCATTCAGGTATATGACTCAGCAGGTATATCATGGTGTTATGGTTAGATTGCTTTTATACTTATTCTTATAGCATGTCTTAGCACTCAGTGTCATGATCTGGCGATCATATAGATATTTGGACCTGGTTGATCTATTATATATATTATATTGTCCCTACTCAGACTTAGAAGTTCACTATTCATACTCATTGGTATGTACCCTCCTTAGGGAGAATAGAGGTGATCATTCCACCATATCTTGGCTTGCTAGTGTTGGCTCCATTATTCATTGTCTTCATCCATCCATGGCCTACCTTCTAGTCTATCACCTTGACTTACTACTTGACTAGTGACATGGAGGACTTTTCCCCACTGTAGCCTTTGTATTGGATGAGCTTCCCTGTTTATTGTGTCTCGGCTCTGAGTTGGTGACAAAACTTACCTATGGTGAGTTGGAGTTCCTTGGAATTCCCCCTAGTCACTTAAGTTGTGTTGGCTAAACCTGAAACTTTTAGTGCTGCCATGAATACAAAATCTGGAAAAATGAAATGCTATATCTTGTATGAAAAGCCCATTCATGCAATGTGTTTTTAAACACACATGAATGAAAGGCGTGCCAAATGAAAATGGCCATAAAAATAAAATGTTATATCTTGTGGAAAATAAATACCTAGGTAAACAAGCTGTCCATGACACACCTAGAAGTGCTCAGGTAAACAAGTGCCTTAAAAACACACCTGCAGCAGAAAACCTAAAAGAAAAATGTAAATCTATGCAATGTGTTTGTAAACACACATAGATCAAGGCTATGGAAACTTCAGGCCCAAAAAGCAATGGAACTTAAAAGCTACATCTAAACAATTGCTGGCCTTATTTGTATTATGGATTGTGCGCATCTGTGAAGGTGAATAAACCCTCTTTAAACAACTCATCCATTTGTGAGACACCGCCATTCCCTGTGTTATTGCTCATTCAGTATATACTATGGTGTATTCCCTTTCCCTTGCCAAAGTGTCACAAAGTCAAGACAATTAAGTCATCCCTTAGCCTAGCCAGTTAATTTAAGCCTTCATCCTTCACTAGCAAATTGATCACAACTATGAAGTGAGTATGATCCTGAAAGTCTAGTCTGAGTAATAATAATAATCAACGACACTATATATTTGGATTTAGATCGCCAGTCATGATTACTCTGTGTTATAATTGTTATTTGAATAAGTTGTAGAGCATATATTAACCTTGACACTTTGCAGCAGCTATTAATGATGATCTGAGTTATATTTGGTCTTGGTTAGACCTAGTTTGACCATGGAGGACCATGGGACATGAGATGTTGGACCTTATGATGATATGGATACATGATATATGGTCTATGTATACATACATGATGACTCTATGCAGCAGCTACAGGGTTATGATGATGATTCTGGGGTCGCAGCAGTGTTTGTATATGTACAACGCATTATTATTGGCCTTGATCCGGTATATTGGATATTTATTTTGATCATGCAGAGATTCATATGGTGTATGAGTACACATCTTGGATGGATTTGGACCTTCTGAGTCCAATGGGACAGTTTGTTTTCAGTTCCGGGCACTTACAGTGATGATTTAGCCTCAGTAGGCTGTCCTAGTGCAGTTTTGGTCTGTCGGAGGCCCTGTCGGAGCAGATGTGATTTTTATCCGGTTGACCTAGGGCGCTGATGATGGAGGGCGTGGTCCAGCCACTTGTTTTTACCATATTACCCCCCTCCCGGACACACTGGTGCCCTCACCTTGACAGCGCAGGCACTCCAGGAGGCTGTTTGGGGCAGTTTCACGCTTCCCGAGGCATTTCAGGATTGGTAGAAATGGCTATTGAGGAAATCGATTTGGGCTACTGAGGCAAAGTTATGGCATGGGATGATCAGTGATGATAGATCGGGACCTTCCACACCTTCTCCAGCAGTTTCAGCTTCATCGGGGCCCGCATCCATCACTTATGGCATTTTCTGTGGATTTTTGAGGTCTTTTGAGGACCACGACTTCACTATGGAGGCACGATTTGGTACATTCATGATTATTTTTTGGTTATTGTGCTATGGGGATTGACCAAGGAGGGATAAAATTACCCCTTGGACCCACCATAAGCCTCTTATGATATTTTGTCATCATGATTTGGTGGGATTCCCCTCTTGTAGGGCGATTTTGTCCACTTACATTATATTTTATTAGTGATCCATGTATTTTATTGTTGAGCTCATCTCAACCATTGATTAGATCATGAGATCTTTTAATCTTAGCCGCTCATGTAAAAAGTGGTTAGGATTGTACTCTCTCCCCATCCTATTTAAGGAGGGAGCCTCTCATTGTAAAATCATCTAGAGATTTTTGGCTCTTGGCTCTTGGAATAAAATTTCTATCTTTTGGAGTACATGCTTGGATTGGAGTGGATGTTGGTTGTTTCGATTGTAAATGCTATTGTCCATTGCACTGGAGGATCTATTGTAGCTATCTTGCATATTTGCCATACTTTATTTGCAGGTTAAGAGGGCGATTTTGACAAGTGCGAATTGGTGGGGAGGCTTGCCCTTCAAGCTTGGAAGAAGTCGTTTTGGGTTTGACAGGGAGTAGTTTTTCCTTTGTGTCAACTATTCTATGTTTTTCTCTCTCTTGCTTGCATCTACCTTCAATTTGTTAAACTAATTGATGCTTTGCTCCTTGGCTTGACAGGTTAGAAGGAATTACATGTGGCTTGGAAAAATCGATTTGGCAAGAGGGCTTCAACAATTCTCCATTTGATCTTTGGCAAAGTAATCCTCGTCTCAACTAGCATTCATCTCTTCATCCAGGTATGCTCCAAGAGGTATGATCTTCTATTCCTTGAATCTTCCATAATTTCTAGATCACAAAAACCCTAATCAAATTAAAACCCTTGTTTTTTGGTATTTTTTTAGATCTACTTAGATCTAGCCTTGCAATTGAAAAGACATTAAAAACCCACCTCTATAGGATCCACCCCTAGTTGGATCTATAGTTTGGTGGTGATTGGCTAAAATTTGACACACTTTTCAATGCAAAAAGCCTTCTTGAACCTAAATCGATTTTCCTAAGAGAAGCTTGTTGGGTTAGATCTAGCACATGGGTAGGTGAGATCCCACTTGATTTGACATCTAGACATTTGATAACCTATACCCATATCTTTACTTTGGTGAAAACTACCTTGTGGACATCTTTCCATGTTTTAAGGGGTTGAAACCCCCTTTTGACCTTCTTGGCATCTTAAAACTTAGATCTACTAAGATCTAGCGATTGGATTCACTTGAAACTTTGAAGAAACATAGATCGGGGTACTAACATCCCGGATCTACATTTTGGTAGCCATTGGACTTGGTTTGGTCCACCAAAACCCATTTTTGGACCCTCCTTGAGCAAATCGCACCCCCTTGATTTTTTGAGTTGGTCCACTTCTAGGAAGTGGGTGTTGGAGATTTTCGTGGATTTGGAATGCCCATGCCTTGAAACCTAGGTCTATACTGTCCTTTCATCAAGATCCGCCTTGGGGATTGCATTCCTTGTTTTAAGGGATTGTGGTCCACTTTTGGTCATCTTTTAAAAACCTAGATCTAGTAAGATCCAACCATTGGATCTCATCCAATCCACTTGACTTGGCTTCTAGGTGTCCCGATCTACACTTTGACATACATTTTGACCCCATTAGCCCATCCAACAAGGCACTAGTCCTTCTCCAAGCAAGGCGCACTCCTTGGGATTAGTGTCAAACCCTAGATCTAGTACATGGGTAATCCTAGAACCAATTCCAACTTATAGATCTAGCCTAGATCTAACCTATAATACCATTCTCACACCTAACTTCACCTTGTGGGTCCATCTAGAACCATTTCACGCTTCCCAAGAAACTAAACCCACTTGTGCAAACATATGGTACTATACCTAGTAATCATACCCCATCATGTGGCCTAAACCATACATGGGTTGAAACACTAACTATCCATTACACCACCATCAAGCGTTCCTTAACTCTTAGGTCCACTTAACCTTGCATTGGTTTCCGTAACTCATCATTTACCTATCCTTAGAAACCTTTGTTTGGGTCCAATCAACTGTGATTGGGGTATAGGGTCTCCCCCTTGGTCTAGTTACACCTTGACCTAAAGCGAAGAGTGCCTCGGTTGATGTGACTCCCAATTGCATTGGGAACCGTGGCATCTCTTAGGTCACCTCTTTAGTTGCCTAACTCCTCTACCGTCCCGGATGGGATACCTATAGGGGCAACTACAAGTTGTGTGATAACAGGACCCTTCTTGTATCTATGATTGGGGAGATAAAACCCCATATAGACACCCCCCAACCCATTGGCATTTGTTGTATGGCCCACAATGGGGCCCCTCTCCTCCATAGTGCGCTCTCCTTGGGGCAATTCGCACCCCCCTCCTTGAGTCATCTCCACCATTCGATTTTGTGGATGGGGAGATGATCTCAACCCTCCATTTTGGGGGGAAACCTAGCTAGAGAGTGAGCCATCTCTATAAGAGAATGGACTCACCTCCATTGTAGTTCTTCTTGGCATTGTAGAGACTTGACTTTGAGCTAATAGAGAGACATTCTTCTTGAGTCACTTATGGTTTTGGAGTTGGATTCTTCTTGTGTTGATTGAGATCACATCTTTGATGCATTGCTGAGCTATTTGTGGTGTTCCCATATATCCTTGAGCATTTTCGATTTGCAGGTGAAGCTAGTCACTAGGTGAAAACGCAGCTCGAGACAGGGTCTCCTTGCTGGTGTTTTTCTTTGGGTTCTCCAACAGGGAAGTGAATTTACTATCATTGTCATTCATTTTCCTCATTATTTGTCATCTCATTTGTTGTTTATTATTGTCATATTGCCATAGAAACTGATTTTGTCTTCTCCTTGGCAGGTACAAGAAAAACGCCCCTGCTCACTGGCTGCTCCAAAAAACGCTGAAGGTAAAGCACATTTTAGCTCTGCATTTGATCTTTGGGGAGTGTCTTCAGCACAGGAATACCTTCTCCATTATCCGGGTACTAATATTTCTCCTCTCTTATAATCTTTCTTTCACTGTTTGAATGCTAAGCTGCAACCATTTAAGAAAAACCCTGAAAACTGATAACTTAGGATTTCATCGTAGGAATTTGTTTTAATTAAAAACCCAGTAATGATATATGCTTAAACGCCCACATCTCAAATTTCATTGCAATCCGACTCCATATGCCCATAGAACCAAGCACTAGTCTACCACTGATTTCGCCCTACCTGGGCAAACTATCCAATCTGGTTTTTGGGTCAATTTTGGGGTGATGGGTACTCTTTAATCTGCTCCGAAACGTCATTTTACTATGGAGAACCAAGTACCAGCAGCTGGAAATCCTTATAAACGTCTTTTTCTTACTGCCCTAGGTCCATTTTTCCACCATTTAATCCATTCCCCCAGAGCTGTTAATTTTATTGGTTTGCTGGTCTATTTTTTGTCTCTTAAATCAGCTATTTAATCAAGTTGTGATTGCTAGAATATGTGTTTGAATCACTCATCTATCTCTGCCATGTATTGATAAATCATATTGAGCTTCATTCCCCATAGGCAAGGTCCCCGAGCACTATTCTAGTAATTTTCTGTTCGCTGATTTAATTTCCAGCCTTCTAATTCTTCTTTTATTTATCATTTACATGTGTAATCAGATCTGAATGTGTCTCATCTAGTACATCTTTCCATCCATAGTCTTGATTCCACTAAGGCTGGAAGACAACTCACACTTAGTCATCCATTCTGTCTCTCACTTTGTTTATCTTTTGGGTTTGGGTGTCTGATTGTTGAGTCTCAACCATCACTGGTTAAGCAAGGTCTCCCCCTTGACTTGGCCAAGTGCCTCGTCTAAAGTGACAGTAGCCTTGTCCGGCGTGACTTCCGTTCATTCGAGCGGAGGACCTGGCTATTGCCGGTTACACCCTCCTAGTTGTATCCTCTACCGTCCCTATTGGGATATCTACCACAAACAACTAGAGATTGTGTGATAACATTTTGGCGCCGTTGCCCGGGAGGTAGAGGCCTACCCCATGGTCTTGATCGAGTTTGAGTCTTTTTGCTTTTTTTTTATCATTGCACTCATACTTAAACTCTGTTGACTGAATTTTATTTGCATAATTTATTGCAGCCAACATTATTTTTGTTCCACTCTCCACTTCCCCTACGACATCATTTCCACCTTCGGTGAGCAAGGTATCCCACTCACCTAGCGACTCCACCTCGCGGCTCCGCTGGAGGCCGAACCCATCCATATAACCTTCGCAGCCTTGAGCGTTCTAACGCATCACATAGCACACCCATCACATACGTTAGACGAAACCTTGGTGAGCACTCACCCAGCTCATTTTGGCAGGCAGTCAATTCTGCAGCCTCACCCTCTGTAGCAGTGCCACCCCATTCCATACCTTCCAACCCTTCCCAAAACCCCAACCAGATGGCCAACGTCAACCCAGGCCCACGTGCTTTCGGCCATATGGCTAGAGCCTCTCCTTTTGACTTTGCCCAGATTCAGGGTGCTCCCCACGATATGCCTGATAAATACTTTGAGAAGATTCCTAAATTCAGTGGGAGCACTGCTATCACCATAGAAGATCACGTCGAATCCGTGTGGCAACACATGGAGGCCTACGGGGCCACTGACGAAGATGTATTCATGAGAGGCCTCTTTATGTCACTTGAGGGCGATGCCCGCAGGTGGTTTGACCGACTAGCCGCCGGATCAGTCACTAGTTACGATGATTTCGTAACTAAACTCAACGGTCAGTGGTCAGTCAAACTAGATGGCAAGTATCTACTCAGCCAACTAGCAAGGATAAAGAAGAAAGAAAATGAAACCACTCATGAATTTAATATCAGATTTGATAAGGTGGTAGCTCAGATACCTGAAATTATCTGCCCGTCGGATCCTGCCATCCTAATACATTACTTGGATTCATTCGAAGGATGGCTAGGATACCATCTTAAAGACAAAGAGCCTACGACCCTCAAGATTGCCCAAGACAATGCTCGCAAGGCTCAGGCCAATGCAGCATCTATGGGCAAACAAAACTTCTTCGACACCCACGCTCCTTCATCATCTCGTACTAATTCCCGAACCCGCAAGGGCAAGGAGCCTCTAAAAGAAAACATAGAATTAGCAAACACGGATGACATGAAGGAGATGATCAAAACCGTCACCCTGCTAACAAGGGACCTAGCCAAAAGTAGGGACTCAGATAGGTACAAAGCTTCGTATGGCCCCAAGCCATATTGGAACCAGAATAGGAGACCCATAACTGAGGAAAACAAGACACCTCCTGCACCTCCTGAGACCCCTGACACTTCGGCCATTCACTGGTGTGACAAATGCCAAGACGAACACCCAGAGGCCGAGTGCACCTATGTCGAGCCTGAAGAACTAGCAGAAAATATCATCTTCATTGATGATGTGGCTTTTGACTTAGATTTTGGTAGGATCCTCATTGAGGAGGATGTTGAAGAAGAAGAGAGCATTCAAATTGTAGGCCCCTCTTGTCTACCCGTTCACCCTTGTGTCAATGAGATTCAGATCTATAAGAGACATAGGGATGAACCTAGGCCCGCGCCCTTCACAGAGAGGCACGAGGTCCCTCATCCGAACCTCAATATCAGCCCTCACCCATCTTGCGAGCCCTTCGAGCAGACCATAGAGCTTGAAAAGGAGTTGGCCAAGATAACACACACCATCCCCTTGATTGAGCTAGCCAAACTTCCCTCAGTCCGGAGTCAAATCACTGATTTCCTGGACAGTATTCCTGTAGAGAAGAGCCCATCGGATACCCCTGTAGACACCTCCTGTTCTTTGGTTGTTACTCACGAGGAGGAGGCTGACACAGAGGACCCCCCAGTCTCCATTCACACTGCCATTTACGAGAGGAAGAATGGAGGGCACCAGCCTTTCTATCTGACTCTCCGTATACAGGGCACGTTGTTGCATAACTGTATGTTAGACTCGGGGGCCTCCATGAATGTCATGCCTTTGCAGGTTATGAAAGCCATGGGCCTGGAGGTCACTCGTCCCTATGGAAACGTGTGTGGAATAGACTCTAAACAAGTCCCAACCCATGGGTTGATCAAGAACTTGAGAGCAGATCTTTTCTCATGCTTAGATATCTCCACCCTCATAGACGTAGTAGTGATCGACCTTCCGCCTGTCTACGGCATGCTCCTGTCCAGGAAGTGGGCTACCGGATTAGGAGGGCACCTCCAAATGGACTTATCTTATGCCTCGATCCCTGACCCTAACGGGGGTCCTAATGAGAGTGTACAGGAGCCCTTCTATGAGGGGCACCTTGAGGGCATAGAGGATGCCTTACAAAGAACTTACGAGGGTTGTGAGCCAAGCCAGGAGGGGATGTTCATGGCTTTCGGTGATGACAGGGAAGACATAGATGATGAGGCAGACTTGGGACATGCACTTGACATATGGATCCCTACCCCCACGTCTCCCTCACCACAGGAGGATTCTGATGGAGAGGACATGCAAGGACTCACCTACGACCATCCCGAGGATGAGCTAGCACCTGCCCCTGACGAGCCTGACCCTATGGGGATAGAGGAGGAGTTCCCTACGGATCACTCTTATCCTCCAAGCCTCCGACAGCAGCTAGCTCTGCTATATCTAGACGATTACACCATCACTGAGGAGGACGAGTCGGAGTTCTCGCTGCCAGATGAGTTGAGGGCATTCACCCGCCATTTCCCTGCTTATAACAAGGAAGATCATGAAATGGAAGAAAGTGGTGAAGACACTCCCCCTCCCTTGGAGGATTGGGAAGTGAGGGGTATCCCTTCGGTAGAGGAAAGAAGCTTTAGGTCTATTCCCGAGATGTTGGCCCTGATCAACGATGACATTGCTAGACAGGCCAAAGCATCTCCCCCCGACTACCTGGTTGAGGGGCCTCCTCCCCAGGGTCTCCCTGAGGAAGAGAGTGACGAGTCCAACTGGAGTTTCATCCCCTTCCCTTTGTTCCCAGGAGTGAGGTTGGAAGTGCTGCGTCTGAGCAGGTGTTCCTGGAGGAGTTCTCTCTTCCCGAGGACATCACGAGAGAGTTTGAGTCGGGTCCCATGGATACCCCACCTCCCTCCCCGCGCCCTTTCCAGTTCCCGAGCTTCCTTCTGCTTGCAGAGATCCCGGTCCCATCTGGAGAGGGATCAAGCACTCATCCCACCTTGACACCTTCCACCCTGCCTTCCACGCATTCGTCCGCCCACAGCCTGTCGGCCCATCCCCCTGATTTTTGGACCATCAGTCAAACGGAGATACATACAACACATCCCACACCCCTTGGTCCCCGAGCCGGCCCTTCCCCCGAAAGGGAAGCACCTCGGGAGATTTTGATCAGAGAGGTAGCGATTCCCCTCGACGGGGAGTCCCACCGTTTTGTCTCAGATGTTAGTCGTATAGACCTCCATCCCAGCTAGGACGGAAATGCAGAAGTTTCAGTATTCCGGGACATAGGCGTTGACCCGACATAGGTCAACAGGAGGACCTTCGCTGTAGGTGACCAAGTTGTCATGCCTCACCACGCCTTTTTCCACATGGTTGGAAACCATACACATCTTCTTGTGGGCCCCTTCCGGATTGATGTCCGTCACGATGACTCGTACTTCCTATCTACCGAAGACGAGCACTACTTCACAGTCCCTGTGTGTGGTCACTTGCTCCAGGAGTATGTCCCCGGGTTCACCCGGGGAGGTATTCCTTGATCCAACCTTAGGCCTCCCCTACCCTTTTTGCGGCTAATAAGCTCTCGAGAGCAGCAACCGGTTATCCCTCGCCTTGGATTGACCTTATCTTTGATTGACTACCGGTTGACCATTTTGTTTTATTTTCACCTTGAGTTTGCTTCACGCTTTCTTCTTTTCTTTTCACATGTTGGCGCCTTTTCCTTTTTGTACCATAGTTTCCATTCAGTCTCTTTTTCTTTACACCTCTTGTGTCGGCCTAATAAAACTAAATGCTGTAGAGTTAATTTATTTGATATATCATTTATTTTCAGCATTGTCATTTTGTTTATTTATCTGGATTATTATACATGTATATTGTGCGGCCTGACGTGTGGTCTGCAGAGATTGGTATAGCGTCTGCATTTTACAGGACTAGGTACATATTGATGATGATGCAGAGAGCATGCTGGTGCATGTACGTTGACGATGATGAGGGGGGTGCTACGGACCAGAGATTCTGTGGTTCTCAAGCACTCTCTCCCTTAGAGCACTTGTCCCAGACGGAGCCAGATGTTATCACATTTTATGTCGGGAGCAGCTTCCACACTGCAGACTTTGCGGTCGAGGACTGCACAGTACCTTTTTTCCAGATTGGAGATCAGCTACCTTCAGAGGAGGCATTTTTGTTCAGATTCCCCCTAGCAGATACATCAGAAGGGAAAGGCAGTTGGACTTACCATCTACCACAGGGTTACCTTTCCTTGCCAAGCTTTGACACAAGCCCATTTCAGATAGTGCCTAGTCATATTCTAATAGAGATTGTCACAGTACAGTGCTGGTTTATTGTATGCCCGGATTCAACAGAGATCCAGCTCAGATACAGGTTCAGTAGCAGCAGGTATATGGTGCAGCAAGTATTGGATGTATTGATTATTGCTCATGTTGTACATTAGACTCTTTTACACTTGCTAGTACACTAAGTTTGCATGAGATGATATATTTGGTGATCTGCTTATGATATGATGTGTTTGGGCCTATTGGTGATGTTAGTCCACCCCTCTAGTTGGACTTATGTATATGCACGATGAGTCATGTCCTGTATACTTGGCTTAGACTTGATCACTTAGCCCCTCGGTAGCTGACTTTAGCACCATCTTCACTTCCTCCACTCATCCGACTCATCCATGACACTTCTTCCCCGACTTGGATTCTGGTTTGTGATCACGAGGACCCCCTTACCCCACTGATCTCTGAGTTTTCCATGACTCCCTCTTTATTGTGCCTCGGCTCTTTAGTGTGAGATACACGGTTAGACCTGGGATTTGCTCCTGTCGGTTGCCCCCGATGTTGCAATGCAGTTAGGATTGTGTAGCCTCACCGGGTGCTCCCCACTTGTCGTCGAAGCTTGTATTACCCACCCCCATTACCTTTGCAGTATGAGCGCCATGTTTATATCTTTTGAGATATGTATGTAGCCCAAGAGGGCAATGAAGAAATGAAGAAATGAAATGTAAATCAGGCTAAAAAGGCCATTGTATTGTAAATTGTAAAATCTAGCCAAAAAAGGGCTAAGTATGAAACTCATTGTAAAATCCATGCAACGTGTTTATCAACACACATGGATTCTAGTCAGCTATACATGTCAGCATTTGTAGTGGTTATTCCTCACCTACACCTGCGGGACAAGGAGGTGAGAAGGAGCAAGGGACAAGCTCAAGATTGCCCCCTAGAGCCTCAAGTTACGGTTCGTCGGACACCCAGTTTGGCGGCTCTAGAAAAGAACCTCACATTGTCTTCGGATATGGATGTGAGTTGTGGGATACTTGTTAGATGACTAGTGGTGGTTTCCCTGCACTATACCCATTTGTGAGGCACCGCCCTTCCCCGTGTTTTGTCATGGCATACTTACCTCAGTGGACCCCGCTTTCCCGAGTTGTCTTAGTGGTCACATGATCCTTATCCTCGTCTTCCCATATCTTTTACCATGTTGTCCACATCACCTAGAGTCAGCAAGGTGTTCAATTCTACGGAGGTGTATAGCATCCTAGTCTTTTGGAGGTGGTGGGCCCACTTCACCAGGGCCTTGTACTATTTCAGGATTTAATGTATTTTTGATCACCATGATATCATTTATTGCTTAGTAATGTACTAACTTGTTTAATTGAGCCTTATCACTTCATGCTTGCATACAGGTTTCAGCTAGCACTATAGTTGACCAGATTTGACTTAGTCAAACTGGGTTGACTAGGCCAAAAATGGGCCCGAAAAAATGTTGCGATTAGAATTTCGATTTTGATCATTTATTATCTACAGGGGTTCCATATAAGCTTGCAACTGACAGAATTGCAAAACATTGAGCCATTTGAGAGATTTTTAATTATTATTGGTCAACTTTGACCTGTTTTAATTAAAAATCATGGATTTGGGGCAAATATTGCCAAAGTGATGGATTGAGATCGTTTGAGTGGTCATCCCTACTACTTTTGGGGTCCACGATCACATTACAGCAATCGGTTCGACAATCCGGGCAATAAAAGTGGGTCAAAAGCCCAATTTTCATCTTCAGCCATATAAACCAGCATAAAATACATGGAAATCAGAATTTTGACTAAGGCAACTATAGTGAAATGGAAAAATCAATGGCTGGCATGGGTAAAGGTAAATCATAAGGTAATTTTGGTATGTTTTGACATTATTTTGGCCATTGTGGGCCCCTCTATATGACAGCTCACCACATGAGTTCGATTTCGCCCATAGGGGCGTTTTTCTCCTTAGTGGGGAATTCGATTTTCTCCTTGTTGATGGTGGGACCCTTCTTGTATGTGGTTGGGGGGATAAAACCCCATATAGACACTCCCCAACCCATTGGCATTTGTTGTTTGGCCCATAATGGGCCCCCTCTCCTCCATAATGCGCTTTCCTTGGGGCAATTCGCACCCCCCTCCTTGAGTCATCTCCACCATTCAATTTTGTGGATGGGGAGATTATCTCAACCCTCCATTTTGGGGGGAAACCTAGCTAGAGAGTGAGCCATCTCTATAAGAGAATGGACTCACCTCCATTGTAATTCTTTTTGGCATTGTAGAGACTTGACTTTGAGCTTATAGAGAGACATTCTTCTTGAGTCACTTATGGTTTTGGAGTTGGATTCTTCTTGTGTTGATTGAGATCACATCTTTGATGCATTGCTGAGCTATTTGTGGTGTTCCCATATCTCCTTGAGCATTTTCGATTTGCAGGTGAAGCTGGCCACAAGGGGAAAATGCAGCTCTTGAGACAGGGTCTCCTTGCTGGTGTTTTTCTTTGGGTTCTCCAACAGGGAAGTGAATTTACTATCATTGTCATTCATTTTCCTCATTATTTGTCATTTCATTTGTTGTTTATTATTGTCATATTGCCATAGAAACTGATTTTGTCTTCTCCTTGGCAGGTACAAGAAAAACGCCCCTGCTCACTGGCTGCTCCAAAAAACGCTGAAGGGAAAGCACATTTTAGCTCTGCATTTGATCTTTGGGGAGTGTCTTCAGCACGGGAATACCTTCTCCATTATCCGGGGTACTAATCTTTCTCCTCTCTTATAATCTTTCTTTCACTGTTTGAATGCTAAGCTGCAACCATTTAAGAAAAACTAAAAAACTGATAACTTAGGATTTCAGTGTAGGAATTTGTTTTAATTAAAAACCCAGTAATGATATATGCTTAAACGCCCACATCTCAAATTTCATTGCAATCCGACTCCATATGCCCATAGAACCAAGCACTAGTCTACCACTGATTTCGCCCTACCTGGGCAAACTGTCCGATCTGGTTATTGGGTCGATTTTGGGGTGATGGGTACTCTTTAATCTGCTCCGAAACGTCATTTTACCTCTAAGTACCAAGCACCAGCAGCTGGAAATGCTTATAAACGTCTTTTTTTTACTGCCCTAGGTCCATTTTTCCACCATTTAATCCATTCCCCCAGGGCTATTAATTTTATTGGTTTGCTGGTCTGTTTTTTGTCTCTTAAATCAGCTATTTAATCAAGTTGTGATTGTTGGAATATGTGTTTGAATCACTCATCTATCTCTGCCATGTATTGATAAATCATATTGAGCTTCATTCCCCATAGGCAGGGTCCCCGAGCACTATTCTAGTAATTTTTTGTTCGCTGGTTTAATTTCCAGCCTTCTAATTCTTCTTTTATTTATCATTTACATGTGTAATCAGATCTGAATGTGTCTCATCTAGTACATCTTTCCATCCAGAGTCTCGATTCCACTAAGGCTGGAAGACAACTCACACTTAGTCATCCATTCTGTCTCTCACTTTGTTTATCTTTTGGGTTTGGGTGTCTGATTGTTGAGTCTCAACCATCACTGGTTGAGTAGGTCTCCCCCTTGACTTGGCCAAGTGCCTCGTCTAAAGTGACAGTAACCTTGTCCAGCGTGACTTCCGTTCATTCGAGCGGAGGACCTGCCTATTGCCGGTTACACCCTCCTAGTTGTATCCTCTACCGTCCCTATTGGGATATCTACCACAAACAACTAGAGGATTGTGTGATAACATGAACCTCTAGAAGACTTCCTGAGGTTTTTTACTTCTCAGAAAGCAGATCCAGGTCTTCCTGGAATGGTCATCAATGAAACCGATATAGTACTCAAATCCTGTCAATGATGCAGAAGACATAGGTCCACATAGGTCTGAATGAATCAAGTCTAGTATGTCACCTGATCTCGTGTCAATGCTCGGAAAAGCAGTCTTGGTGTACTTTCCCAAAGCACACCCTCTGCACACACCACCTTGCTCTATGTTGAACTGAGCTAAACCTTTAGACATCGCCCTGAGCAATCTCAAAGTTGAATGAGGAAGGTGGCTCATCCTCCTGTGCCACAACTCACACATCTTTGTACTACTTCTCGTATGGGCTAATGCATGATGAGGCTGGAAGAGAAGCTTGTACATTTTCCCGCATCTAACTCCAATGGCACATGAAGTAGATGGTCCTGTTGCTCTGGGAAACACATACACATTGCCACCTAGGACAAATACTCCAAATCCCTTGTCCTCAATAGTGGAAACTGAAACAAGGTTCTTCTTCAGGCCAGGGACATACAAGACATCCCTCAACGACATAGGCTGCATGGACTCCCTCTCAAACATGACAGCCCCACGCCCAACTGCTCTCACAAAAGTATCATCACCCAATACTACCTCGAGACTCAAAGCCAGTCTCGATCATCTCGGAATACATATCACGAGTACCTGTCATGTGGTTCGAAGCCCACTATCAATATACCATGTAGAGGTAGTAGGAGAAGCACTCAAAGAGTGGCCAACCAACAAGGAACATTGATCCTGATCATCCATGTCACCCTCCATATCACTACTGGTCAAAGATATCCTCTGTGTACAACCAGCATAGAGAGAAAACTCTCCCTCAAAAGGAGAAGCAAAGTCATCAACATCTGTAGCTGTTGTTGTCTATTGTCCTTTCTTCTTCTTGTTTTGGCACTGTCCAGCATAGTGTCTAAACTTCTGACATGAAAAACACTTGATTTTACTTAAGTCTTTCTTCTGCTCACCTGTATATTGTTTGGCCCCACCCTTGCAACCCTTCTTGAACTTCTTCTTCTTGCCTTTCGCTGCCAATGCTACATCCTCCTCATCATTCCTATGATATGATGCGTTGCCCTGTAGGTAACTGTTATCACATATATAGTAGCCGGGCTACCATACATTATTTTTCTGATTCCAATGCACTATTCAGCCAGTTCCCTTACATTTGAGATGCTGAGATGAGCATCTATATTGGATCACTATCAGATTTTGGACAGCAGTATATATTCCCCATGCCATGACTGAGTCTCAGGACACTCAGAGAGATGACCGATGTAGCCATTATACCATTTGTACAGAGCAGTCAGTAGTGCCCAGAGTTGCAGTAGCAGTTTCAGAGGACAGATGATGAGCATTCAGGTATATGACTCAGCAGGTATATCATTGTGTTATGGTTATATTGCTTTTATACTTATTCTTATAGCATGTCTTAGCACTTAGAGTCATGATCTGGCGATCATATAGATATGTGGACCTGGTTGATCTTATTATATATATTATATTGTCCCTGCTCAGACTTAGAAGTTCACTATTCATACTCATTGGTCTTACCCTCCTTAGGGAGAATAGAGGTGATCATTCCACCATACCCTGGCTTGCTAGTGTCGGCTCCATTATTCACTGTCTTCATCCATCCATTGCCTACCTTTTAGTTTATCACCCTGACTTACTACTTGACTAGTGACATGGAGGATCTTTTCCCCACTGTAGCCTCTGTATTGGATGAGCTTCCCTGTTTATTGTGTCTCGGCTCTGAGTTGGTGACAAAACTTACCTATGGTGAGTTGGAGTTCCTTGTGAATTCCCCCTAGTCACTAAAGTTGTGTTGGCTAAACCTGAAACTTTTAGTGCTGCCATGAATACAAAGTCTGGAAAAAATGAAATGTTATATCTTGTATGAAAAGCCCATTCATGCAATGTGTTTCTAAACACACATGAATGAAAGGCATGCCATATGAAAATGGCCATGAAAATAAAATGTTATATCTTTTCGAAATGTAAATACCTAGGTAAACAAGCTGTCCATGACACACCTAGAAGTGCTCAGGTAAACAAGTGCCTTAAAAACACACCTGCAGCAGAAAGCCTAAATAAATGAAAATCTATGCAATGTGTTTATAAACACACATAGACCAAGGCTATGGAAACTTCAGGCCCAAAAAGAAATGGAACTTAAATGATATATCAAAACAATTGCTGGCCTTATTTGTATTATGGATTGTGCGCATCTGTTAAAGGTGAATAAACCCTCTTTAAACAACTCATCCATTTGTGAGACACCGCCATTCCCTGTGTTGTTGCTCATTCAGTATATACTATGGTGTGTATTCCCTTTCCCTTTGCCAAAGTGTCACAAAGTTAAGTCAGTCAAGTCATCCCTTAGCCTAGCCAGTTATTTTAGCCTTCACCCTTCACTAGCAAATTGATCACAGCTATGAAGTGAGTATGATCTTGAAAGTCTAGTCTGAGTAATAATAATAATTAATGACATTATATATTTGGATTTAGATCGCCAGTAATGATTACTTCGTGTTATAATTGTTATTTGAATAAGTTGTAGAGCATGCATTAACCTTTGACACTTTGCAGCAGCTTCTGATGATGGTCTGAGGTATATTTGGTCGTGTTGACCTGGTTAGACCCAGTTTGACCAAGGTCAACCATAGGACATGAGATGGTTGGACCTTAAGATGATATGGATAGATGATATATGGTCTATGTACACATACATGATGATTCTATGCAGCAGCTACAGGGTTATGATGATGATTCATGGTTTACAGCAGTATTTGATCATTTACAAATTATTATTATTTGACCTGTTCCGGTATATTGGATATATATATTGATCATGCAGAGACTCATATGGTGTATGAGTACACATCTTGGATGGATTTGGACCTTCTGAGTCCAATGGGACAGTTTGTTTTCAGTTTCGGGCACTTACAGTGATGATTGAGCCTCAGTAGGCTATCCTAGTGCAGTTTTGGTCTGTCGGAGGCCCTGTCAGAGCAGATGTGATTTTTATCCGGTTGACCTAGGGCGCTGTGCTTGGAGGGGGTGGTCCAGCCACTTGTTTTTACCATATTACCCCTCTCCCGGACACACTGGTGCCCTCACCTTGACAGCGCAGGCACTCCAGGAAGCAATTTGGGGCAGTTTCACGCTTCCCGAGGCATTTCAGGATTGGTAGAAATGGCTATTGAGGAAATCGATTTGGGCTACTGAGGCAATGTTATGGCATGGGATGATCAGTGATGATAGATCGGGGTCCTCCACACCTCCTCCAGCAGTTTCAGCTTCATCGGGGCCCGCATCCATCACTTATGGCACTTTCTGAGGATTTCTGAGGTCTTTTTGAGGCCTACAATTTGACCATGGAGGCACGATTTGGTACATTTAGGATTATTTTATGATTATTGTGCTATGGGAATTGACCAAGGAGGGATAAAATTACCCCTTGGACCCACCATAAGCCTCCTATTATATTTTGTCATCATGATTTGGTGGGATTCCCCTCTTCTAGGGCGATTTTGTCCACTCACATAATATTTTATTAGTGATCCATGTATTTTATTGTTGAGCTCATCTCAACCATTGATTAGACATTTGTATCTTTTAATCTTAGCCACTCATTCAAAAAGTGGCTAGGGTTTTGGTGCCTCTCCTTCCTATTTAAATGAGAGAGCCTCTCATTGTAAAGGGGACTTGTGGCTCTGGATTATTCGAATAGAAAATTATTATTGCATATATCTCCAGTGTTGTGGTGAATGTTTTTGGTGTTCGTTCGTTGGTTCTTCCTTTGCACTGAGTTATTGGAGATCTTGTTTGCCATATCTTTTGTACCACGTTTTTGCATCTACAGGTGGAGGCCGATTTGCTTTGAGGAGGAAGTATTGGTAGGGGAAGACTCTCCCTACTTCTTCTTTGGATCTCTTCGTTGGTAACAGGGAGTATTAGTGTCCCAGGACCTTCTATTCTATGTTATCATTGCATTTACTTGTATTTCCTCCATACTTGACCTCTCTGATTGAAATCGATTTTCCTTGGATTGACAGGTAGAGGAGGGCGCACTTGTGGGCTAGGGCATCAATTCGGCAAGCAAAATCAACAATTTCTCATTTGATCTCTGCGGGAATCTTCCTCAACATCAAGGCATCTCATTCACATCACTCAGGTATGATCTCAAGGTAATTTCTTTCCATGATCTATCCACTTGTCTAAAACATTTAAAACCCTAATTAATCAAAACCCCCATTTTTACATTTTTTTAGATCTACTAAGATCTAGTGGCTTCTTGGGTAAGACATTGAAAACCCACCTCTATAGTATCCACGGCATCCCGGATCTATAGTTTGGTAAGGATTGGCCTCCATTTGACCCTCTTCCCAAGGCACTTAGCCTCTCCAAGCAAGGGCGCACTTCCTAGTTTGGGTGGGTTGACCTAGATCTAGTACATGGGTAGTTGAGATCCCACTTGATTCGTAATCTACACATCCAATAACATACCCCCAGATCATCACTTTTCTGATTTCTACCTTGTGGGCCCTATTCCACATTTTAAGGGATTTAATCCCCATTTTGGACCACTTGGTATCTTCAAACTCAGATCTAGTAAGATCTAGCCATCGGATTGCCTTGAAATTATAGATCCACACTCCTACTTGATTAACCTACCCAGATCTAAAGTTTGGATGCCATCGGACATGTCTTGACCCACCTAACCCACATTTTAGCCTCCTTGGGTAAAGTCGCACTACCTTGGAGAAGGGAGTTTGTCCACTTCTAGGACATGGGTACTTGAGATTGTTGTGGATTTGGAACGGGAATAATTCAAAACCTAGGTCTAGTAGGTCATCTTGTCAAATCTTGCCTTGGGGATAGCATTCCTTGTTTTAAGGGATTGTGGTCCACTTTGGTAAAACCTAGATCTAGACTTTTTCATCCATCAAGACTTTAATTATCCACTTGTCTCATGCAATAGGAGTCCTTAACCACAAGTTAACCTTACTTTGACTCCATTATCCCAATTCCCAAGGCACTGGTTTCTCTCCAAGTCAATTCGACTTTCCTAGATTGTTGGATTAACTTGTGGTTTGACCTTAGTGTGGTGAACTAAACCCTTGATGCCATCATGTATCATGATCAAGCTTGTCAATTGTACTAGTTAGCCCCAATTCAACCCCTAAACTACCCTGCATTGGACACGGTTCCCAAGGCAGTGGATTTTCTCACATTGACTAGTACTCTAATCCCGGATCTTATCTTTAATTATTATAAGTCACTCTTACATCAACAATGAACTAAAGCTATACTCATTGAACCCCTCACTTGTCTTGTGACTTCATCCTAAGGTCTAGGATAAACCATACACCTTACTTCACTTAGAATCAACTTGATTTGGTGCCTTGGTTTTGATCTCTCCTGTCGGGAGTAGATCGGGTCTCCCCCTTTGTTGTCTGGGCTAGATAACATAAAGCGAAGGTTGCCTCGACTGGCGTGACAACCATCTATTGGAGGTCGAGGTGATCATGGTTGCACCTTTTGAGTTGCCCTTCCCTATTGCCATCCATGAGTGGATACATCCATAGGGGTAACTGTAGTTTAGGTGATAACAGTAACCTCTACGTGTCTCCTCCTGTATGAAATCATCCCAAAGTCGTGCGTAAAATCTCTCTGGTGCCCTGCTCTCTTTGACCTCCCCCCATAGACTCCTCAACTTCCTTTACAAGATGCTTAAGCCAACTTGGCTTACGTTTCCTGGAAGTAGCTTCCTGTGGTGGGCCCTCCTCCTAAACCTCCTCATCTGACAGTTGTCTCCTTGAAGAAGTACCTGTGGCCTGAGATCCTGTACCTGATGATCCTGAACCTGTACGACCCGAATCACATGAAGGTGAAACCTGTGAACTTGTGACCCGTGAGCCTGTCCCTTTGCCAGAAGTCCCTGTAGACTGAGTACCTGTAACCTGTGTACCTATAACCTGTGACCGAGTCACACCAGAAACCTGTGATCCTGTACTCTGAATCGCTAAATCTTTGAAGGTACCTGTAGAGTATCAACCTAGTGCTCCACCACCTCTAAATCATAAGACTTCCTGAAGGTTTTCTCCTGCTCAAATATGACCTCCCTCCTCACCACAACTTTCCTCTGTGTAGGAAGGTATAAGCAAAAAGCCTTCGAAGTCTCGTCATAACCAACAAAAATGCCTCTCTCCGCCATGGGCTCTAACTTTGTCCTCTTCTCAGAAGGGACATGAGAGTATGTAAGGCATCCAAATATGCGGAAGTGACCTATCTCAAGTCTCTTCCCGATGAACATCTCCTCAGTTGTTTTACACCCCAATGCTCGGTGTGGACTCCTGTTCTGAACATACACAGCAGTACTACAAGCCTCAACCCATAGAAATAAATGAAGACTAGTCGACATCGCCATATACCTGTAAAATCTCTCTGGTGCCCTGCTCTCTCTGACCTCCCTCCTGGGTGGCCCCACAGACTCCTCAACTTCCTTCACAAGATCCTTGAGCCAGCTTGGATTACGTTTCCTGGAAGTAGCTTTCTATGGTGGGCCCTCCTCCTGAACCTCCTCATCTGACAACTGTCTCCCTGAAGTACCTTTGGCCTGAGATGCTTTACCTGATGATCCTGAACCTATACCACCTGAATCACATGAAGGTAAAACCTGTGAACCTGTGACCCGTGAGCCTGTCCCTGTGCCAGAAGTCCGTGTAGACTGAGTACCTGTAACATGTGTACCTGTAACCTGTGACCCAGTCACACCAGACACCTGTGATCCTGTACTGTGACTCACTGAACTCTGTGAAGATACCTGTGGAGTATCAACCTGGTGCTCCACCACCTCTGAATCATAAGACTTCCTGAAGGCTTCCTCCTCAAATCTGACCTCCTTCCTCACCACAACTTTCCTCTGTGTAGGAAGGTATAAGTGAAAAGCCTTCGAAGTGTCATCATAACCAACAAAAATGCCTCTCTCCGCCGTGGGCTCTAACTTTGTCCTCTTCTCAGAAGGGGCATGAGAGTCTGTAATACATCCAAATATGCGGAAGTGACCTATCTCAGGTCTCTTCCCGGTGAACATCTCCTCAGTTGTTTTACACCCCAATGCTCGGTGTGGACTCCTGTTCTGAACATACACAACACTACTACAGGCCTCAGCCCATAGAAAGAAATGAAGACTCTGATCATGCAGCATGCCTCTAGCTGCTCCCACTATCGCTAGGTTCTTCCTTTCAGCAACCCCATTCTACTGTGGAGTGTAAGCAACCATCAACTGCCTCCCAGTGTTTTGAAAACCGGTCCGGTTCGAACCGGAACTGGTTGGTTTGACCGGCCAAGGGAAATGAAACACCAAACCGGTGGTCAACTCAGACCGGGGTCCAGTTTGGTAATGAACCGGTCGGTTCATTACCAAACCGGCCCTAACTGGACCTAACCAGTCAGTTCCATAATAACCCGGCCGGCCAGCTAAAAAACAAAGATTGTAAATCAGCAACAGACTTTGACCACCCCCATATTATGTCAAGTCACTTCCTTTCAGAATTTGAAACAGTGCAAGGTAATCAGCACTTAACACAAGAAACGTGTAGCATGTATCATTTAAAACCTCACCCAATTACGACAGTATTTTACATAGGTTAGCAGACAGTTTACAGCAATAATAATCAGATAATATCAGCCTTCAAATAGTGCTTCCAATTTTGAATGATGAATGCAACCGTACAACAATGAGTAGCACAAAAATCCAACACTTTTACTAGCAAATAAAGAATACGAACAGCAGACCACAATCAACATAAAATAGTATTATGTTCAATCAGAAAGTATTGCCAGTTTGTATTCCAATTATGCCAGTCATATATCACTATTAAAGTGTGGGCTTATTTTCACTATATATCATTTATGTGCCACTGTAAAAAACCAGCATTTCACAACAGTCTTGACCATTAGTCAAACACGCTAACAGAGTAAACAGCTTGTAGAATGCACTGCTATGATTGAAATATAGCTTGGAATGTTAAATATATTTTTTATGATTAAAATTGTAATTTTTTTGTATTTTTTAATAGTCTGGTTCATTGAAATCAAACCGCTCCGGTTCATTACCGGTTCTGGTTCCGATCCGAGTTGACCCCTGACCGGTTTGATTCCCGGTTCCGGTTTTTAAAACATTGTTGCCTCCTAATGCCCTCCTGTCTGCAAAATTCATCAAACTCCTTTGAGGTATAGTCACCCCCATTGTCTGACTTGAGTCCCTGGATCTTCCTCCCTGTTTGGTTCTCCACAAGAGCTTTGAACTCTTGGAACCTCTGCAAGACTTCCTGATATTTTTTACTTCTCAAAAAGTAGATACAGGTCTTCCTGGAATGGTCATCAATGAAACTGATATAGTACTCAAATCCTATCAACGATGTAGAAGACATAGGTCCACATATGTATGAATGAATCAAGTCTAGTATGCCACCTGATCTCGTGTCACTTCTCGGAAAAGCAGTCTTGGTGTAGATTCCCAAAGCACACCCTCTACACACACCACCCTGCTCTGTGTTGAACTGAGGTAAACCTATAGACATCTCCCTCAACAATCTCAAAGTTGAATGGTGAAGGTGGCCCATCCTCCTGTGCCACAACTCACACATCTTTGTACTACTGCTCGCATGGGCTAATGCATGATGAGGCTAGAAGAGAAGCTTGTACAGTTTCCCGCATCTAACTCCAATGGCACATTTAGTAGATGGTCCTGCTGCTCTAGGAAACACATACATTTTCCCACCTAGGACATATACTCCAAATCCCCTGTCCTCAATAGCGGAAATGGAAACAAGGTTCTTCTTCAGCCCAAGGACAGACAAGACATCCCTTAACGACATAGGCTTCATGGACTCCCTCTCAAACATGACAGTCCGACGCCCAACTGCTCTCACAATAGTATCATCACCCAATACTACCTCGAGACTCAAGCCAGTCTCGGTAATCTAGGAAAACATATCACGAGTACCTGTCATGTGGCTCAAAGCCCACTATCAATATACCATGTAGAGGTAGTAGCAAAACAACTCAAAGAATGGCCAACCAACAAGGAACACTTATCTTGATCATCCATGTCACCCTCCATATCACTACAGGTGAAAGATATCCTCTCTGTACAACCAGCATAGAGAGAAAACTCTCCCTCAAAACAAGAAGCAAAGTCATCAACATCTGTAGATGATGTTGTCTGCTGTCCTTTCTTCTTCTTCTTTGGGCATTGTCCAGCATAGTGTCTAAACTTCTCACATGCGAAACACTTGATTTTACTGAAGTCTTTCTTCTGCTCACTTGTATATTGTTTGGCCCCACCCTTGGGACCCTTCTTGCACTTCTTCTTTTTCTTGCCTTTTGCTGCTAATGCTACATCCTCCTCATCATTCCTATGATGTGATGAACTGCCCTGTAAGTAACCTCTACGTGTCTCCTCCTGTATGAAATCATCCCAAAGACGATCCCATGATGGCATATGCTCACAAGCAACCACTGTCTGCACAAAAACACTCCATGCTGTGGTCAAGCCATTTAAGGCTGTGCGTACCAACTCACTGCCCGATATGATCTCACCAACCACTGCAAGCTCATCCCTAACCTGTGTTATGCTAGTAAGATAGGATGCCATGCCCTCATTCTTCCCCATTTGCACATCCTTCAACTTCTCCCGCAACACCATCTTCCTGTTCTCATTGGAGCTTTGGTGTAAGCTCATCAAAGCTACCCACATCTGAAATGCATGGTCCTTCGCTGAAATATGTGGGATCACATGATCCTTCACGACATCAAGTATGATCCTTCTTTCCTTCACATCTCTCTTCATGAAAGTTGCCTTATCAGTAGCATCGGTAGGCACTGTTATAGGATTTGTTGTTGTAGTATTCACTATATCCCATAGCTCATTCTCCTCAAGTATCAACATAATTCTAGCCTTCCATGGGCGAAACTTTGCAACCCCATCTAATTTGTCCTCAACCCTAAGTCCAGACACCATGGCTACAACCTGTACTGCTAAAGCAACATGCTCAAGAACTTTTTCACAATTCTGGAATTTTTCTCAAAACCCTAGTTTTTCTTCAAATCTGAATTTTTTCTCAAAACCCCTGTTTTCTTCAAATCTGAATTTTTTTCACAAACCCCTGTTTTTTTTAATGTTTAAATTCTGAACTTTAACTCCGCTCTAATACCATGAAAGTTTTTGTAACCCCAACCTAGTTTCAATCTTAGAAGCTTCTCTGCATGGTTTAATGCCCAAACCCCAGTGTGCACATTTTATTCACAAAAATGACTTCAACTTGAAACACATGAGATTCTTTTTCAAATTTTTACAACTCAGAAATTCAATTTTCAGTCAATAAATTTAAACTCAGAAATTTATGACAACCATTCAGACATAAAATAACACAGAGATTTTTGACCAATAGTACTAGGATAAAACCCCTAAGGGAAAACCTGACTGAGAGAGATTTTATTTAAAAGAGAAATTCCAAATTTACAACAGTACATATCTCCCTGCTGCCTGAATTTCATGCCAATGTCTCACTGACAAAACTTTATGGCCGAAAACAGTGCCAAAAATCAGACTGTACGGACTCGCACGTGCGGGCTGTATGGACTGCTTTCTCGATTTTTGTGCTGTTGTTTTCCTCGTTTTTTGTGCCAAAATTAACAGCAATAAACATGTACAGCTGCCTTGAAAAACGTGCCTATACAGATCTCATTAATTATTGTACGGACCTCGAAAAACGTGATGTTGTTTCTCCTCGAAACTCGTGTTGTTGTACGGATTCCTGCAGTACGGAACTGTACGGCCTTCTTCAACAATCTGTACTTTCTTTTTGGAATTCGTGCCCTCCTCCTTCTCCTTGAAATTTGAGCCAAAGTTCAGTCTCTTTCTCTCTAGGAAGAAATCTCTTCAAAACCCTAGGTTCTTCTCTTCTCTTCTCTCTTGCTCTTCCTCTCCAAAACTTCTATCTTGGATTTCAATAAATTAATTGAGTTTTCCTTGCCCAAATCCTTTTTGTTCATGGTAACTTCCTCTTTCAATCTAATGGTCCAGAATAGATTAGATGAGGGATTCTCATTAAATGCTCAATTAAATATTTAATAAATGACATTAAGTGTACTTCATGTCATTTAATAAAGTGTGAGCACTTTCTTTTAATTAAACACTCACTTTACTTTTATTAAATATGAACTTAGGATAATTCATGACTTTACCTTTTAATGAAGTCACTTTAAAATTATATAGTGCATCTCACTTCATTAATTAAATTTGACTAGGGGTCACCAATTAAACTATCCTTGTTCACCCCAAGGCAATACTAGGTGAACAAACACTTCCTACGTAACTTTTCAACACTCCCTCTTACCGAGGAAGGTGTTCTTCGCCACTCCCAACTTGTCTCTGAAATAAACATGCTTCCCTCTACCCAAAGACTTCGTGAGAATGCCAGCTACCTTGTCATCAGTAGAAATGTACCACAACTGTACTGCTCCTCTCTGAACATAATCCATGATGAAGTGATACCTGATCTCAATGTGTTTTGACCTGTCATGAAATACCAGATTCTCAAAGAGTCTAATGCAACTCTGAATTATCGCAATGTCTCACTGTATGTCCCATCACCTGACCAACTAAAGCAACCATCAACTTGCAAAGCCACAAGGCTTCACAACTGACTTGACTGGCTACCATGTACGCAGCCTCTACAGAAGTCAGTGCTACGGACTTTTATTTCGGACTGAACCAAGACACAACTGCTGAGCCCAAACTCAAACAACAACCGAAAGTGTTCTTCCAGTTCGAAACACTACCTGCCCAATCTGAATCTGTAAAGCCAATTAATCCCACTCCATCAGATCTCCTGTAGTCCAAACCAAAATCTACCGTAAGTGCAAGGTATCTCAACACATGTTTTGCAACTATCTAGTGCACTCTCCTGGGCACCACCATGAACTGACTACGAGTTTTAATTGCAAAACTCATATCAAGTCTAGTGTTGACCAAATACATCAATGAACCAATTAACTGACGATATAAAGTAGGATCCACCAACTCTCCCTTAGAAGCATGAAGCTTCGCCCAGTTCGTGGTCATGGGTGTGGATATGGGTCTGCAATCCTCCATCCGAAATCTCCTCATAATATCTGCAGCATATTTTCCCTGACTCAGGAAAACATGTCCATCCTCCTGCCATATCTCCATTCCAAAATAGTAATGCATCAATCCAAGGTCAGTCATCTCAAACTCTGAAGCAAGATCTTTCTTGCATGCTTCAATTAGTTGTTCTCCTCCTGTAATGAACAAGTCATCAACATATAGCAAAAGAATGAGCGGAACACCACCAACCACAATGTAGTATATGTTGGGATCCGCTTCACTCTTCTGAAACCCAATAGATAGTAGATAAGTATCAATCCTGGAATACCAAGCCCGAGGGGCTTGCTTCAAGCCATACAAGACCCTTTTCAGCATGCAAACATGTGAATCTCTCCCGAGAATCTCAAAGCCTTGAGGCTGCTCTAGATATACCTCCTCCTGTAGAAAACCGTTCAGAAAAGCGGTTTTCACATGCATCTGATGAATCCTCCAACCCATCTCTGCCACAATGGAGATCAATGCTCTAAGACTTATTTCGTCTACTGCTGAGACTTATTTAAAGGTTGTCATCCACTATGAGGTATGTTTGAGGGTATCGTTCTTTGTTGGAGTCCTTTGTGGCTTCCCTTGAGGTATTTTATGAAGCTATAGTCAACTAGTTAAGGTCTGATTTGAGGCAGCATTGAGTCTACCTGTCTAGCATTGGCTAGAAAAGAAGTTGCTTGGACTTGGAGCATTTATTGGTTGCCTTAGTTAATGGTGTAGGACAATTTTTACCAGGTGTACCCTCCTTATGTCACTGTATCTTCTACTGCAACTGTCTAACCCTATCCTACAGCACTTTATATCTATCTCTCTCCCAGGTATGTGCATACCGTCAAGTAAGGGTTAGTTTTGTTCCATTTGTTGACTTGGCTCTGAGAGGCAAAGTCTGATCTGGAAGTTAAATTCTGAGTATAAGGAAGGTTCCCTTCATCAGATAAGTTATCATATCTATTCTATTTTGTTAATTAAGTTTTATTTACTTTTGTTATCATATTGTTTATGATTATACTAATTCATGTGTCTGTATTATTTAATTTTTATGTTTAAACGCTAACATAACCCTAATTTTAACATGGTATCAGAGATTAAGGTTTGTAGCTAGCTTTGTTTTGCAGTCTAACCGAGCCTACATAAATCCTAGTGAACATTATTTAATTTGGCCACAAGAGGAACAACGTACTTGTTATCACACAACTTGTAGTTTCCCCTAAATGTGATCCTATCCAGGATGGCAGAGGTGTTAGGCAACTAAAGAGGTGACCTAAGAGGGCTTCGATTCCCAAGGATGATTAGTTGTCACGCTAATTGAGGCACTCTTCACTTTAGATCAAGCTAACACAAGACCAACGAGAGACCCTAGCCAACTAATGAAGGCTAGCGAATCTACTCTAAACACTCTAGGATGATGTGAAATGAAGGATAGAGAGATCAAGAGTAAGTAGATCTAGATCTAGGGTAAATGAGTGGCAAATGGAGTTAGGGCTTGGTTGAGGAGGCTTATGCAAGAGGTAAATGCTCAACTGAAGAATAAATATGCCACTACTGAAGTTAAACAAGTAGATCTAGATAGTTCTAGTGCCGATCTAAAAGACCCAAATGAGATCCACCTAAGATCTGGTCAAATTAGAGTGAGGTGGGGCCCACTTAGTGAATTTAGGATAGGATAGGCACTAAAAAGGTTGCAGATGATAGATCTAATGTTTAGAGGACAAATTAGTAATACCCAATTGACAGATCTGGAAAGATGGCTAAAAACCCACAAGTGCATCCTCCCCTAGAGATGGCCAGTGCTTGGTCTAAGGGAAAATGGAGTCGGATTTCCACCAAACTTGGTCTCTAAAGTTTATTAATTATTTTAAAAGTGGGTTTTAGTTATTAAATCCAAATTATCAACAGATCTATAAGATCTATAAAACGAGGGTTTTAACAATGAGGGTTTTGTATGACAATTGGGTAGAATAGATGAAAACCAATACGTACCTTGTAGATCTTACCTCAAATGCTTGCAGTCGCCAAGTACATTGATGATCCTTTCAATTAGTTACAATAAAAAGTGAGATCCAACCGATTTCAAGCTAAAACATGTAGATCCAAGGAGGAAATATGTCTTTTTCACTTGCAAATTCAAACAACCCAAGTTAGATTTGATCCACAATTGAAAGAAGAACTATGCATAACATATCAAAGAGAATGCATCAACCGACAAAATCACAATTGAACACTCCCTGAGAGATGAAAACGATTTTCCCAAGAAGAGATGGAGAGACCCCACAATCGCCACTCCAAGTAATTCGCACCCTACAAAGATCAATTCGGCCTCCAGAGAAATGGTGTTGAAATCACATGAAAATCACTGAGATGTCTAAGAGAGAGGCATTCCAATCATGTACAAGAGCATTCATCAAAACATGAGAAGTAGATCTGCAAAATAATATTTTATTCCAAGAATTCCAAAGCCCAAAGGTGCCTTTACAATGAGGGGGGTCTCTTCCTTAAATAGGAATGAAAGAGACCAAAACCCTAACCAGTTTTTGAATGAGTGGTGGAGATCAAAAGATATAACAATAATAATCAACGACTAGGATGAGCCGACAATACAATACATGGATCAACTCACAAATAGAGGGGGGCGCACTCACTAAGATGCCCTAGGGGGACGTACCACATGACAAGTGACTAAGACACATGATAAAAGAACATTGTGGGGCTAGGAGGTAATCATATCCTTCACTAGCATGGCACCATGGCACAATAATAAATAATATGATCATATAACATCATAAAGTGACCATAAGACCAAATCGTGCCCCCCTCAAAAACACAATAAAATATCCAAATAATAGCCCAAAGTGTATGTGGACCCCACTAAATGCTGCAAGCTGTGCCGGAAGGTGTGGGATGCATCACAAAAATCCTCTGAACAAACCTCATGCCAATTCCTTGCCTCAATTTCCCAAATTGATTTCCTCAGTGACCATTTCTTCCATTTTTTATCCTCAGAAAATCACCTGTAAAATAATAAAATTCTTGTACCTCTCTTCCTGGTGACCCGAGCACAAATCTGACTGCATCAAAATGTTTGGGAGTATGGTAATATGGTAATCACAAGTGGTTGGACCCCACACTCCCTCTGTAGCACCCTAGGAGAACCAAATAGATCTCAAAATGTGCTGACAGGCCATTTTATAATGGCAATTATGTAATAAACTGGTAATCTGACTGTAATCTCATCTGAAAGTGCCTGAAACTGATATCTGAGTGTGCCAATGGACTCAGAAGGCCCAAATGTAGTAGATATGAGTACTCATACACCATGTGACCACCTGGACAATCATTTGTAAGCTCAACCATGCCCAGACAAATAAAAATAATGGTCTGTAAATAATAATAATAATAATAATCCATCAAACCATCATATGAAACCTGTGTCTAATGCATGGAACCATCAAGTGGGAAACATAGGACCACAAATAATCAATCTTGGACATAATTGGTCCAACTCATCCCGGATCTTGTGGTTGACTTGGTCAAGCTGGGTTGACCTAGTCAAAATTGATCAAAATAATGACCCAAGCTCAAACTGACTGATGCTGCAAGTGCAAATGGATAGGATATGCTCCTTTAATTATTTCAATAGCAAGACTAAAGTATAAAGTAGCATTTCACTGGCAATTAAGCAATCAATACATCAAATAAAAGTCCAGAATCAAAACAATCAATTACTAAGAGAAAGACCCTCAAGTGTATACTCATTTCATGGACATGACCATTTTGCTAGGAATGGGTGAAGGTGAAAAATGCCAAGCTAGGATAGGGGCGTGACTTTACAATCTTGAACACTGTGACACTTTGGATAAGGGGAACAAGAGAGAATCACCTAAGCATATGTTGGACAGAAAACACACAAGGAATGGCGGTGTCTCACAAATGGAATGAGTTGATTTAAGGAGTGTCTATTCAACTTTCAGCAAATGTCTACAACTCACATCCAAGCTTGAACTAGCTCTATGAGGATATTTTCTAGAACCACCGTGACTGGGTGCACAGCTAACCGTAACTTGAGGTTCTAGGGGACACTTAGAATTAGTTGTCCCTTACTCCATCTCACATCCCAACCCATAGACTCTATGAGGAATTAATCATTACATTTTAATTATGGCCAGCAGTCTTTAGATTTAGCATACATTTAACCAGTGTTACAAATATCGGTCGATTTATCGCCGACTCGCAATAAATCGCGATTTTTAAAAGCTCCCGTTTTTTTAAGGAAAAAAATGGCCCAAAAATCGGGCCGATTTTTCGGTGATTTTTGCCCGATTTTTTGGCGATATATCCCGAGCCGATCGTTTTTTTGACAGGGTCGGAAAATTGGGGTTTTAAAGGCCGCGGCCTCTATTTTTTCTCTTTCATTTGGACGCTACAGCCTAGGAGAGAAGAGCCAAGGAGACTAGGATAGGTTTTAGTTTGCCCAAGGAGGATTTTAGTCATCATTTCGCTCGCCATCAACCATCAGATTTGAAGATTGGAGCTTTGCATTTGGAGTTGTTTCCAAGTATATCACAGCTGAAGGTATGTAAAAAAAATTGCCCATCATTTCTCATTTTTCCAAGAGGGTTCATGATGGTTTGCATTGGCAATGATTTCTCCATCCTCATTATTGTTTTCTAAAGGCTCTTAAACAATTTTTTTCCATCTTAATGTAATTTGCAGCAGTTATGTCACACTATGTTAGCCAAAAAAAATGTTTTTAAATTTTTTCTTGCCCTAGGTCTTTGGAAAACCTCACAAAAATTGGAAATTTTCTATTAGTATTTATTTTCCCTCATCAAATCAAAGATTGAATGTATCTCGATTCTCTGATTTCTTGTTTTTTAATTTTTTTTTATATTTCCATCAATCACATATGCTAATTTTTTTTTTTGCCCTAGGTTTACTTGAAACTTCATTTTTTCCATATATAAGATGTCGAAAGGTTTGGATCCATTTTGGGAATATGGCACAGTTGTTGATCCAGAAAATCGACAATCTCTCACTTGCAATCTATGTGGGAAAAGAATGACGGGTGGGATAAGCAGGCTGAAATATCACATTGCACAAATACCAAGGCATGATGTGATTCCTTGCACCGTAGCAAGCGAGGATCACATTGACAAGGCCAAAAAAGCAATTGAGGGAACTAAGCTAAAGAAACAATACAAGGACACCGTGAGAAATCAAATTGCCTCAATATCCGGGTCCAGATTAGGAGTGGGGGCTAGTGGGACGAGTCTGGAAACCTTCTCCACACAGCAGTCCGCAATGCTTTCACCTTTGACTACATCTCCATCACCTTTCTTTGTGTCGAGATGCACACCTGGTACACAACCTTCTCTAAGGTCCATGTTGAAAGTAAAGGAGAAAAAAGAAGCAGATATACTTGTGGGTCGATGCTTGCTATGGAGTGATATTCCATTTAACTTTGCCAAGAACCCATTTTATGTGTCCATGTTTGAGGCAGCTGCTATTGTTGGACCGAGGTATAAGCCCCCCACTTATGAGGAGTTGAAAGGGCCCATCCTCCAAGATGAAAAGGCCGATTGCACTCACAGGTTGGAGGATCATCGAAAATCATGGGAGTTAATAGGAAGCACAGTGATGTCAGACGGTTAGACTGATATGAAGGGTAGGACCCTTCTCAACTTCTTGGTTCATTGTCCCAGGGGCATTATGTTTATGAAATCCGTGGATGCATCTGCACATGTCAAATATGCGGCTATACTATGTAGCTTGTTGGATGAGTTCATCCAAGAGATTGGCCCGCAGCATGTTGTCCAAGTCATAACGGACAATGCTGCGAACTATGTGTCTACTGGTAGGATGCTTATGGCCATGTATCCTTCACTATTCTGGACTCCTTGTGCGGCCCATTGCCTTGATTTGATGTTAGAGGATTTAGCCAAGATTGATTGGATCATGGATACCATTAAATCAGCACGGAGCATCACAAAATTCATATACAATCACGCAGTGGTTCCTAGCTTGATGAGAACTTTCACAGGTGACAAAGAGTTGGTGTGTCCTACCATCACACGCTTTGCCACTAGCTTTATTTCTCTCCAGTCCCTCTTGGGTTCTATGTGGGACTTGCAGTAGATGTTCCTTTCACCTGAGTGGAGTGCTTTATCATTTAGCACTAGACCAGAGGGGCAAGCCATATTCAGGCTAGTTACATACCATCATAGATTTTGGGATGCGGTGAGGGAGGTTTGTGCCGTCACTGAACCTTTGGTAAAGGTTCTCCACTTGGTTGATGGAGATAAGCCTGCAATGGGCTACCTATATGACACCATGGATAGGGCCAAAGAGTCCATCTATGCCTATTACAAGGACAAGGGAGATCAGGGGCAGGAGAGACAACTGATTATATGGGGGTTGATTGATGCGCGATGGAACCACACACGCCATCGCCCCATTCATGCTGCAGGGTTATACCTCAACCCTACGTTTTCTTACTCCTGTGGCTTTAGATTTGATGGAGAGGTTATGTTTGGATTCTACGAGTGTGTCCATAGGATGGTGTCGTCTTCAGCTGATCGTGCAGAGCTTTCCCAAGAGTTGGAAGTGTATAAGATAGCCACAAGATTACTTGGGTTTGATATGGAAGTATATGACAGGACCAACCTGATGCCAAGTAAGCTTCACCTTGTTTCAAATTTCGTTTTCTTTTTCTAATTCTTTTTTTTTAAATTTCATTATCTTTTCTTATGTTTCTTTAATTCGTTGTAGATACCTGGTGGGAAAACTATGGTGGTTGCATACCTATTCTATAGAGGCTTGCCACTCAAGTGCTCAGCCAGACATGTAGCTCTTCCGGTTGCGAGCACAACTGGAGTGTATTTGAAAAGTACACGCCAAAAAGCGCAACAGGTTAGAAAATTTTCAAATTCATTATAAATTATTGAATTCTAGTTTATAATTTTATCATTTATCATTATGCCCCTTTGCCTTCTAATTTATGCATTACAAATTATTAAATTTATAATTTAATATCTAATTTTATGATCCTTGTACAGGTTGGATACTCTGCGCCTTAATGATTTGGTCTATGTCCACTACAATCTCAGGTTGTGGATGAAGCAATTTGAGAAAACAGTTGATGCGAAGGCCATTTCATTAGATGAGATCGACACCACTGCAACTTGGAGGGCGGAGTGTGAGGAGCCTGCTATGGAGGTAGCCCCTGATTGGCTAGCGGATGATCATGATAGTGATCATGATGATGTTACAGAGGCTCCATATGAGGGTGATCCAGTTCCAGAGGAATTTCACACTGAGTCTAGGAGTGTGCCACAGTTAGAGCCAAAGCCACAGTCAAGGTTAGAAGGAGATAGACCCGATAGTAGCATTGGTACTGGTAAAGGAGTAGTTGTAGGACTACCTCCTCGAGCTCCTTCTTCTTCTTCAGGATACCAGTTTCAGCAACCTTCAATTTCTAGAGGACATCATTTTGCAAGGTCTTCTTCTAAAGGACGTTAGATACCAGTACAAGGCCCACAAGCCTCGAGGGCACCTAGTCCTAGAGGAAGGGCAAGGGTCATTTCCACAGTGATTACCTTTTCCTGTAAAAGGGGTAGAGGGAATTGATAGTTTATTTACTTTATTTCACTGTAGATGACTCATGAGTCATGACGATGATCACGAGATACATTTGTTATAACTTATATTTTTGATGAT
Source organism: Larix kaempferi (assembly GCA_027924585.1). Taxonomy (NCBI): domain Eukaryota; kingdom Viridiplantae; phylum Streptophyta; class Pinopsida; order Pinales; family Pinaceae; genus Larix; species Larix kaempferi. Next base: position 1,711,746 of record BSBM01000612.1, on the reverse strand, counting down.
TCAGTATTCACTATTCAGGAGTAGGACTGGGACACGATCCATTTTGATGTGTGATGTATCTCCAGACATCTTATATATCTTATATATCGGTTTTCTTTCCATATTCATGTGGCAATGTGTTTATTTGATGTTATTGTTGTTTTAGATGTTTAAAAAATTGAAAAAAAATGAATATTTTGTGTTTTTTAAGTTTGTCGATTTTTGTCGATGTGCTGTCGAGATATCCCGAAACGATGTTTCCCGAACCCTGTCAATTTTGTCGCCGCGCCGATATTTGTAACATTGTATTTAACTACTGCTTTTTAGGCCTTATGTCCCTTTGGATTTTGCATGTGCTTAGAAGCACAACTAATTGCATCTTTTATCCAGGGTGCTTTTCATTTCAATTCATAGCCCTCTTTCATTGTGCTAAAAGGCACAGTTTTAATTTATAACCATGGGCATGCATATAAGATTTAATAATGAGTCACATATGCATGTAATGATGGTAGTACATTTTGCTTTAAGTCTAGCTGACGCAACTCAGGAAACTAGGGGTATCATCCACAATCAGGACCAAACATCAGGGGCAACTAACCAGAGAGGTCAAGGCTTCAAATCCAACTCACCTAAGCTCAGGAAATAACACCAGTGGGTTATCCTGGCCTAGAAGGATCAAGGATTTGGTAAGTTTTGTTGCACAACTTAGAGCCAAGACACAAAACAACAGGGAATCTATCCAACATAGAGGCAAAAGTGGGGAGGTCCTCCATATCACAAGCTGAGGTGTAAGTCAAGGTAACACCAAATACATAAGAGAATGGATGGATGGGGAAAGTGATAGGTGGTGCCATAAATGGTGGGAATGATCACGTCCATACTACTTAAGAGGGTAAAACCAACAAGTATAAACAAGAAATTATTATTCCGAGTAATTAGATCACTTTAATTCCAGACAGTCAATCAATAACCATATCCATATATATATATCGCCGGATTATGACCACTAAATACCTAGTCAAGCTACTAAGATAAGCAAAAGAGCAAGGTAAACATCTCCAATGCACAACCATATACCTGCTGGGTCATACACCTGTATCCATCATCTGGACCATCATTGGTCACTGGAACACTGCTGCGGTACAACTCTGGGGACTATCACATTGCTTTGTATGGAAGAAAATGGTCACTTCAGTCATCAAATCTGAGGTCATGAGGCTCAGTCATGGCACAAGGCTTGTCATGTCTGCTCTGGGGCTGCTGAAAGCATGAGTGATCATCAAAAGTACTGCTCATCATAAGTTGATCCCATCAAAAATGTGTAAAGGACTGGCTCAAAAATATACAGGAAACTGCTCTGCAATCATGGTAGCCCAGCTACTATGGATGTGATAACAGTACTAATCAGAGTTGGATGGCCACATACAAATATTAATTGGTTGGAAATAAAGGATGTGTTTATTACAGCTCCAATGGTTCTGTCAGTTTATGTCCTAAGTGTAACATCAGAAAGCGATGATGGAATTAGCAGGATGTGGACTTGATGATCCCTTGAAGATGTCAAATATAACTAGCAATCTCAAAAGGCTTGACTCAGGTATGCTTTATTCTGAGGTAAGTAAGAAGCCTAATTAACTCTTTATGTGTTTAGATCTTGACTTATGTATCTTCTCATCATGATCATTAGTAATCAAGGGTTTACATGATCATGATACCTTCTAGCTTGATGACTTTACTTTGTAAAGAGTTGAGACTCATTGAACAATGTGATCAAAGTATGCAAGTGTAAGAAGGTAGTAGAGTTCATCTATGTATTAAATAATCATGACCATATGTATTAAAATTTTCATATCTAGGGTTATGATCTCATCAAAATATACTAACAAATGTGTGATGGTACATGAGATCTTGAGAATGATATTATGCACACTTAAAAGGTGCATGTTCAGATCTAAAGGACACTGGTTTAGAATGCAGAAAGCTCAAAGACACTTGATTATGTGACTTCTGCTTAGAGGCAGAAATTAAGAGGGAGGACTCTTTATCCCACCTATGTTTCCGTGTTCTATGGTGAAACACACTTTTATGACATATTGCATACTGATATTATGCTCTTGATGGCATCTAGTTAGTTTCCTATTATATGGATGGATGATAAGACTATGTCATTATGTGAAATTGATATTGCATAAGTTTGGTTATTGCTGACAATCGAACTGAATTTAACTTGTAGGAAAGGTCCACAACAGGAGGATGATATGATTTGCTCGGAAAGACAAGTGATGAAGTCTGTAGATCTTGTTCATGTTCAGAATGAGATGCACAGTTCTAGAGGGAGCTGAGTGCTCAAATACAGAAGGAGTAAGAGGCCCCACAGGATGCAGGATCAATTATTTTTAGATGTTCATCCTCCTAAGTGTCAGCATAGAGTCATCCAAGACATATGCTTACAAAAGAGAATCTGCCAGGTATTTGATATTGATGAATTGTTCCTTACTAGAGTGGAACATCTAGTAAGTTTAGAGATCAAGAGGGAGCCAACTGTTCCCTACAATCCTCAATAGAATGGGATTGCAGAAAAGAAAAGTAGAGATGTGATCTTCCATGAGAAATTTGTTTCTCGTCACTTCAAAGAGCCTCCCAGTGATATAGACATGGAAGTGAGCCTAGTCCATGAGTCATCTCTTTCAAATGAGCAAAGGGAGGAGGTCAGGGAGTCCTCGGTTGATCTCATTAAGAAGCCTATTGAGAGGCTTCAAGGGTGCTCTGGTTGGATATCTCGAATGAGCCACGACACTGATTCAGAATCCTCCACCTATGAGGAGGCAGCCAAACATCAAGTTTGGAAAGGTACTATGAGAGAAGATCTCCAGTTAATAATGGAGAATGACGTGTGTAAAGTGGTTCTCAGACAACAAGGGAAGTCAATTATAACTTCCAAGTGGATCTATAAGATCAAGCTTCTTGCTGACATCCAGAGTTATTTGAAGCTCTCTGAAAATCATGTATTCTATGATAGGTCAAAACACATCGAGAGGAAGTATCACTATGTCAGGGACATGGTGCAGAGACTTCAGTATGTTCTACCGATGTGTTAACTAGGCCTATGTCCACAACGAAGTCTGGGTAGTTCCAAGACAAGCTTGGTGGTTGTTGAGAATGCCTCTTGTTATTGGATGAACTAGCAAGGCTAGTTTCCGATGAACAAATGTATGGAGAGTGTGACCACTGTCACCTCGGTCGCACTTCCAACTGCTTTGGAGTGTCGTAACCTCCAAGGGGAGAACCATTTGATTGCTCTACAAGACACTAGGAACAAAGAGACTATACCTTCTAGAAGACCAAGTTAGAGACCAGTGCCTTTAATCAATTTGATTATATGAATGAAGAAGACATACTACTTAAACAAAGTGCTTGTAGAGACTACTACAAATGTATACAAGTTAATGTGTGCAACCCAAGATATACAAGTAGCAAATCATTCAATGGCAATTTGGCATAAGAGATCTTTCATCAACATTAAACATGTAATCATATACCATTTAACATGAGTGCAAATAGCATCCTTATATTATCAACCTATGACTTCTCCAACAACAAATAAGAGGACTGATGTGATTATATCAGCAATAGTATGACAGTATGATGTGATGACAGTCCTAACAGTATGACAGTCCTAAACAATTGTGAACAACAGTTAAGATGGAAGAGATATATCTTTGCATTCAACCAACTTCACCATGCATGCATTGTTAGACCACCTCAATCCTTTGTCATTTATGACAGTCAAAGATGAATATGTTTTAGATTGTATGCAATATATTTTCCGACCTTACAAGTTGACCAAACAGGACAACCAATCAAATAGTGAAAAGTATAATCAATTATTAACTCCTTTTATGGTCTGTGTGTTGATTTCGGAGGTGGAGGATGGCAAGAAGGAAGGGCTGTCAAGTGTGTTGACAGTCTGCAATTATTTGCAGACTAATTTGCAGCAGAGAATTAGGGCCATTATAAGGTTGTCTCAACCCTATTTTTGGACAGCCAATGAAGGTCGAGGGTTTGTAGGAGGAAAGGGAAGAAAAGGAAGGGAGAAGGAGAAAGGAAGAAGGGAAAAGGAGGGAGGAGAGAAGGAATAGAGAGGAGGGAAGGATAAGAGAAGAGGAGGGCGAAGGCAATGGAGGAAGGGTTTATGACTGTTTTAGGTCTGATTTTTAGTAGTTTTTAGGGTTTTTTAGGAATTTTTAATATTTTTAAGTTTTTAAGGCTTCCTAAAATTTCGCCCTAGGGTTTTTAGGGCTAAAGAAGGCGTGTAAAATTTGTAGAAGGGAGGGCCGAAATTTTAGGGAGGCCCAAAATTTGAAAAAAATAAATTTTTTTTATTTTCTAGGGTTTCAGTCATAAAATTGAAGACCTAATTCTACCATGAAAATGCAAATTTACACATGCATATGCAAGAAAATTTGGTAAAATAGTGACAACTTAGGGTTTTTTGTGGATATTACCCTTAAACCCTACCCTTCCTCTTGGAGTTCTTTCTCCTTGTCTACTAAACTAGGGCCTTCTTGTAACAACCTTTAGGGTTCGTTACAAGAACCTAATCTAGGGCAAAGTTGGAGATCCAAGGCTAAACTACGTAAAAACTTCCTCTAGGTAGTGTTTAAACTATGCAAAGAGGATAGATGGTAGATAAAACGCCCTATTCAGAAAAAATACAACCCTAAAGCCACCATTCAATCATTCAAGAAGCAAAAATTCACCTACCATTCATCAAGCATGGCTAAAAATGGACTAGACTTACTTGAGCATGAGTTCTTCCAACCATTCTAGCATCCACCAAGCATTAGAAAAACAAAAGAAGACCAACTTTCATCCAAAGAGCAAGAAGACTTTCCCTCCAAGAGGTGCGCATCACTTCATAAGGCTATCATGCGTAAAAAAGTAACATTATAAATTTTGTCCCATGAGTTGTGATTTGAAAATGGAGAGTTTATTTATAGCCTCTCACACTCACTTTTACAAAATAACCAGGCCGACATGCCTTTAAAATGTCAATTTAAAAATATAACATGTCAACTTAAAAATACAACATCTAAGTTGCAGGAAACTTGTTACTAGGCCCTGTACCACTACCGTACCAGGCAAGAAACTCGAAAACGCGTTTGGTACTCCTTGGAAACGCGTTTCTGACCATGCCACCACGTTTCACCTGGAGGAAACATGGGTGGTACGACTGGAAACGCGTTTCCGTGCCGTATCCCTGCCCGTATGGCGTGTTTCCTCCTCGAATTCTCACTTTCCCATCCAAAAAGAGAACCCATTAGCTTAATCAATGGGTTAAGTTGTTTCTTAATGGGTTAATGATGGTTTAGGAAACCTCTAGAAGCCTCTAAAAGTCATTTTTTTTATAAAAGGAGGATTTTACTTCCCTCATCTCACATAGTGATTTGAGCAAGCGAGGGTTACTTGAGAAAGCCGATTTGAAGATAGTCAGCTACAGCACTGTGCAAATCGAATTATCTTATGTTTTAGTTCTATGTTGACTATTCACATTTTGATATGTGTAGCATTGTAGCCTCATACATAAAGACTGATTTTGAAATTTTGAATATATTGTATCACCAAGGTTGTTTTTGGATATTACTACTTGGTAACTTGCATCATGTAATCATCTATGACAATTTTAATTATGTAGAGATGGACTTATGAGTAAAATGTGATGTTAGATGTTTGAAATTATGATTTATCACTTGTCATTTATGTTTCACATTTAATTATGTCCTTGCTAATTTGCATATATATATATATATATATATATATATATATATATATATATATCGCGTTTCCCCGTTTCCTAAATTTTTGGGGGTCACGTTTTTAGTACGTTTCCGTATCGGATACATGTTTCCGTTTCCCCGTACCATGCAACTTAGTATAAAATGAAAAATAATATAAAATAATCATATATGTGGGTAACTTGGGGCATTTTCCCCATCGTTTACAAAAAATGACTAAAATAGCTAAAAATGAGCAAACTACTCTGAACCGAAAGATGGAGTAAGCAGGGGGGGTCGCCATGCCCCATCTAACCCCAACAATGCAAATAATCCCTCAACGCCCCCCCAAAACAAGCAGTACGGCCTAGATGGAGAGATGACGTTATCAGTGGAACTGGCCCAAGGAGAGAGAGCGTTCAGCTGAGAAGCACTAGGATAGGCGCCTGAGGTGACCTGGAGCAAAGGCAAAAGCCTCACAGCTAGAAGAGATGTCACCAGAGTAAGGAAACAAGTGGGTGGTCATGTGACCCAGTGACCCACCCCTAGGAGCCTCGGACACCCACCTCAGGGCTACAAGCCCTATAATAAGGTAGTCAACAATGCCACTAAGCCATAGTACTCCTAAGAGAAGGACCTGTTATCACACCATAGTAGCAGAGCTACTATTCTTGTTTAGCAGATATTTGCACATTCCAGAGCTTCCATTATTCAGAGCTTGGCTATGATGATTGTATATCTTGAGATCACTCATGATCAGAGCAGTATATTATTCAGACTTATGTTAGACCTTGTGTCAAGGCTGAGCCTTGAGAGTTCAGATTTGATGACCGATGTGACCCTTTATCCCATACAGTTTCAGTTCAGTGCTTAGAGATGTATTGCAGTAGTGTTTCAGATGATATATGATGATTATTATTCTGATGATGTTATATGACCTATGGATGTTTTATCATTGACTGTGGATTATTATCTTGTTGATTTAGCCATGTTCACAGCATCTGCTTGGTATATTATTCCTGATGTGGCAAACTGTTTAAAATGAACTATAAATTATAAAATGGACATTTACTTGCACATTTAGGTTATTTGACAAAACCCACTGGCTTACCACCTTACATAGATATGGTCTTTCCTGACACCAGTTGTCTGCTAGTTTAGGCTCCATATTCACTTGACTCCATCCATACATGACTTTCCTTATTTGACTGTAAACCCTGACCTGTCTCATTTGACTTTCTGATACTGAGGACCTCCCCATTTTTCTACCTCTGTGTTTGGACCGCATCCCTATATGTTTAGTGTCTCAGCAATAAGTTGGTGACAAAACTTACCTTTGGTGAGTTGGATTGTAGACCTAAATCATTCTGGTCGGTTGTCCCGATGTTTGGCATTGGCTCGAACTCTCCCTAGTCACTTGAGATGTTGTTAGCTAAAACTGAAAGCTCATGTACTACTTATGGAAACTTATAAATTCATCCATGGAAACTAAAAAGGGCAAGAGCGATGAACTGCTAAAAATACTCCTCGAAGAGTATAAGAAAGGTCCAAAAAGCAATGATTCTTAAAAGCTATATCTAAACAATTGTTGACCTTATATGTATATGAAAACATGCCCTGGATGCAAGCTGCAACTAGTTGTGCTTATCAGCACACCTAAGATCCGAAGGGTTATGTAGGCCAAAAAGGCCATGAAATGAATTTGAATGATCCTAATGAACCTGGATCAACTTGATGTAGACATGATGCCTAAGTTGAATAAGCACTCTCTAAACAACTTATCCATTTGTGAGGCACAGCCATCCCCCGTGTTATTTTGTCGAGCACAAAGTTTGTAGTTTTCCCCTTCTCCCAGTCCTATTTTTGAGTTGAGTAAGACAAGTCAACCCCTTGGACCAACCTTGTTCCTAGCCTTCATCCTTCACTAGCAGTTTGACCATATCCAATGGGTGAGTTTGTCATTTAAACTATTGTGCAAGCGATTTCAAATAACAAAGGAAATATGCTTAACTTAATCAATGCCACTGAATGGATGTTATACTTTGAGTTTGGCTGTGAGAATGATTAGAGAAACATGTCTTAGTCTACTGATGTGATTTATCCTTGGTTGTATATTATTGGGATCTGTGATGATGTGAGCCATATATATACCTATTGATGATGATTGATGGTCCCACATACTTGATGATGATACCATATGATAGACATATGGTTCAGATAATGATTGATGCAGTTCAGCAGGTTTTATTATTACTTTAGATCATCAGATTATGCGCTGTCCATATATGGTGGACCCTACAGCTGGCCCATTAGGGCAACCCATGGTGTATGAGTACACATTCCTAGTGGATTTGGGTCTTCTAGATCCAATGAGACACTTATCTTTCAATTCCGGGCACTTCTGACAGTGATTGATGCAGTTTTACACTTGTTGACCAGATTTGGGGCTGATTTCCCAGCCTGAGCAGCAGGGGCCAGGAGAGCCCAGTTCACCTAGGGCGCTGTATGAGGAGGGGGTGGTCCAACCACTTGTTTTTACCATTTACCCCCCCTTCTGGGGAGCCTGGTGGGCTCAGTTGGACAGCGCAGATGCCCTTGGAGGCAATTTTGGCACTTTCACAGTTACCGAGGCAGTTAAAAAATGGGATAAAGTGGTCACTGAGGAATTTGATTTGGGCAATTGAGGCAAGGTTTTGGCACTTGGTTTTCACAGAGGTCTTCCAGGGTGACCCCACTATCTTCCAGCCAGTTTTCACCAGGTGGGTAGGCCCACAGCGACCACAGGAGGTCTTTTACTGCTTATCTGTCACAAATTTTGAGGACAGATTTGGTTATTTATATCTATCTTGGACATATTTTATTATTTTATTGTGCCTTGGGGATGAGCTAGTAAGGATTGATGCCTCCTAGCCCCACCATGTGCTCCATATATCATGTCCTAGTCATTATGAGGTGGGCTTTGGTACTTTTACCCCCTCTAGTGGATGACGTCACCCTCCATGATTATTTTTAAACTATGACGTCATCACTTTATGAGTGATCCATGTGTTATGTTATTATGGTTCATCTTAGCCATTGATGTTATGTTGAGATCTTTTAATCTCAACCACTCATTTGATGTAGTATTGTAAAGTGGTATAGGGTTTTGGTCTTTATTATCCTATATAAGGAGGAGACCCCCTATTGTATAGCTCACCTTTAGAGCTCTAGAATATTGGAATAGAACACTTCTTTGTGGAGCATATCTCTCTTGTCTTGTGGATTCTCTTGCATCTTGAGTATACAGTATCTCTTCTATGTATCATTGTGGGTTTTGGTGCTACTTCTAGTTTTCTTGAAGGGAAGTCGAATTGGTGGAGAGGAGGGCGATTTCTTGAGGGTTATTGTTGGAGGGATCCACATATTCTCTCTTGGGTTGATCTTGTGACAGGGAGTATCATTATAGTATCTTCGTGACATAGTTGATGCTTTCTATCACATCTTTCTATCATTTTCATAATCATCTTGCTTGACTTGTTTCTCTTGATCTTGTCTTGTAGGAGGAGGACGATTTGGCTTCTTTGAGGAGGACGTTTTGGTTTGGAGCAACAAAATTGCACTCTTGAATATACACATAGAAGAATGCTATCAATTTGCAAGGTGGCCATAAGCAATTGAGGTAAGATATACAAGGTATGTGCCTCTTTCCATCCATTCTTTCTTCATTGGTCACAAACCCTAATTAATTGAAACCCTCATTTTGGTTTTTCTTAGATCTACTTAGATCTAGCCTTGCCTTTGAAAAGATATTAAAAACCCACCTCTATAGCATCCACCCCTAGTTGGATCTATAGTTTGGTGGTGATTGGGTGAAAATTGACACACTTTTCAAGGCAATAAAGCCCTCTTGAGCCAAATCGCACTTCCTTGGAGAGGCTTGTTTGGTTAGATCTAGCATATGGATAGGTGAGATCCCACTTGATTCATAATCTACACACTTGATAACCTACCCTTAGACTTTTATTTTGGTGATTTGTACCTTGTGGGCATCATTCCACATTTTAAGGGATTAAATTCCCATTTTGGACTACTTGGCATCTTAAAACTCAGATCTAGTAAGATCTAACCCTTGGATTGCCTTGATTTTCAAAATCCACATAGATCATTGCCTAAACTACTTGGATCTATAATTTGGTGGCCATTGGACTTGTTTTGACTCACCTTTCCCACCTTTTAGCCCTCCTTGAGCAAAGTCGCACTTCCTTGGGTGACTAAGTTTGCCCACTTTAAGGACATGGGTAGTTGCGATTTTTGTGGATTTGGAAAGAGCATAATTTGAAACCTACATCTAGTGCGTCATTTTGTGACGATCTGCCTTGGGGGTAGCATTCCTTGTTTCAAGGGATTGTGGTCCACTTAGGGTCATATCATGAAACATTAGATCTAGAAAGATCCAACCATTATATCTCAATTAACCCACTTGATTTGCCTACTTGGTGTCCCGATCTACACTTTGACATATCTTTTGACTCCATTAGCCCATCCAACAAGGCACTAGTCCTCCTTAGGGCAGTCGCACTCCTTGGGAATTGTGTCAAACCTTAGATCCCATATGTGGGTATTCCTAATTTTAACTTAGATCCATAGATCTACTCATTATATACCCCTCAGTACCAATTTCATCCCTTAAAGTCCACCTTGTGGGTCCCCTTTGAGTCATTCACATATCCCAAGGAAGTGGGTCCCACTTGTGCAATACATGGTACTAGATCTTGTCTTTTTAGCTCATCATGTGGCCTAAATCATACATTGGTTGAAACACTAATCATCTCTCAAACCACCTTCAACCATACTTTAATTTCTAGGTCCACTTTACCTTACATTGGTTTCCATAACTTACCATTAACTCATCCTTAGGAACCTTTGTTTGGGTTCAATCATCTTTGATTGGCAGTAGGGTCTCCCCCTAGGTCTTGATTTATCTAGATCTAAAGCGAAGAGCGCCTCGGTTGGCGTGACTCCCACCTTGCATTGGGAACCGTGGCATCTCTTGGGTCACCTCTTTAGTTGTCCATCTCATCTACCGTCCCGGATGGGATACCACTAGGGACAACTACAAGTTGTGTGATAACAGGACCTGTTATCACATCCATAGTAGTCGGGCTACCATGATTGCAGAGCAGCTCATTATATTTTTTGAGCCAAGCCTTTACATGAGATTAGCCTATGATAAGCAGTATTTATGATCACTCACACATCAGAGCAACCCCAAATCATACATGCAGTAGACCTTATGCCAAGGCTGAGCCTCTTGACCTCAGATTTGATGACCAAGATGACCTTTTATCCCATACAGAGTTTGTGTCTCAGCTCTGAGTTTGCAACAGAACTTACCCTTTGGTGAGTTCGATTTGATACCCCGATCACTCTAGTGGGTTGCCCCGATGTTTGGTCTTGATTGTAGAAAGTCACCCTAGTTGCTTGAGTTGTGTTGGCTAAAACTTGAAGCAAATTGTACTACCATCATTACATATGGAAACTATTGTCATATCTTTTATGAAAGCCCATGAAAATACTTTAAAAACTGTGCTTCTCAGCACAATGGAAGAGGGCTGTGAAATTAAATGGAAACTCAAATGAAAAACACTCTGGATGAAAGCTTGAGTAGTTGTGCTTCTAAGCACATGCAAAATACCCAAAAGGGTTATGAAATGAAATGAATTGGAAACTAAAAGCACCCTGGATGAAAGCTTTAGTAGTTGTGCTTCTAAGCACATGCAAAATCCCCAAAAGGGTCATATAGGACTAAAGAAAGCAGTGGTTAAATGTATGCTAAATCCAAAGATTGTTGGCCAAGGAAATGAAAATGTAATGATCAATTCCTCACGAAGCCCACAGGTTGCGATGTGAGATTGAGTAAGGGACAGCTAATTCTAAGTGTTCCCTAGAACCTCAAGTTATGGTTAGTTGGGCACCCAGTCCATGGCGGTTCTAGAAAAGATCCTCGCGGAGCTGATATAGCTTGGATGTGAGTTGTAGACATTTGCCAAGGTTGAATAAGCACTCCTCTAAACAACTTATCCTATTTGTGAGACACTACCGTTCCTTGTGTGTTTATTATCCGACATCTGCTTAAGTGTGTATTCCCTTTCCCTTATCCAAAGTATCACAGTGTTGAGTCAGTTAAGTCATCCCCTTGTCCCAGCCTTGCATTCTTCGCCATCACCTTTTGCTAGCAAAATGATCATGTCTATAGAATGAGTATATTCTTAAGGTTCTTTTGTAAGTTAATGATTATTTAAACTTATGCCTGATGTAATTATCTATTAATTGCCAGTGAAATGATGCTTAATACTTTAAGTCTTGCTATGAAAATGATTAAAAGAGAATGCCTTAACCATTTGCACTTGCAGCAGTAGGATTTTCTAGCTTGGGTCATATTTTGATCAGTTTTGACCTGGTCAAACCTAATTTGACCAAGTCAACCTTGGGATCCATGATGAGTTGGACCAATGATGCTATATGATGATGATTTATGGTCCTTTGATACACCTTTGATGATTCCATACAGTGGACACAAGTTTCAGATGATGGTTGATGCATTTTTTATGGTTATCATTATTTCCATACCATTATTTTTATTATTGTTTGGGTATGGCTGAGGCTACAAATGATCTTACAGGTTGCCATAGGGTGTATGGGTACTCATCTCTAGTAGATTTGGACCTTCTGAGTCCATTGAGAAACTCTGTTTTCATTTTCAGGCACTCTCAGTGATGATATGGTCAGATTTCCACTTTTGACCAGTTTTGCCATGCAGAAATGGCCCGTCCAGCAGTTGCATTGAGCTAGCACGTTTACCTAGGGCGCTACAGAGGAGAGGGGTGGTCTAGCCACTTGTTATTACCATATTACCCCAACTCCAGACATGATGGTCCAATCAGATTTTGTGCCCGGGCATCAGGCAAGGAGTTTATAGGCATTTTGATGATTTACTTGTCCTAGACACTTTATGTGGTACACACTTGTATTAGTCATTTTTATGTGGTGCGCACCCCCCTAGGGCCACTTTTAGTGAGTGCGCACCCCCTCTAGTGAGTTGATCCATGTTATATTGTTCTGGCTCATCTTAGTCATTGATTGTATTGTATTTATCTTTTGATCTCCATGGCTCGTTTGTAAAGTGGTTAGGGGTTTGGTCTTGTTATCACATTTATAGTAGTTGGGCTACCATATGTTTTATTCCAGATTCCCACATATTTTTCAGCCAGTTCCCTTACATTGAGATGCTGAGATCAGCATCTATGTTGGATCACTATTATGATTATGGACAGCAGTATATTCCTATGCCATGACTGAGTCTCAGGAAACTCAGGTTTGATGACCGATGTAGCCATTTAGCCATTTACATAGCAGTTGGTATTGCCCAAAGTTGCAGCAGTAGGTTCTCAGTGGACAGATGATGTTTCAGATTGTTTATGCACAGGTATATGACCCAGCAGGTATTATCTTTTGTTATGGTTATTATTGCTTTTATACTCATTCTTGTGGCATGTCTTAGCATTTAGTGTCATGATCTGGCGATCATATAGATACTTGGACCTGGTTATATTATTTATATATATATATGTCCTCACTCATACTTAGAAGTTCTTGACCTATACTCATTGGTTTTACCCTCCTTAGGGAGAATAGAGGTGATCATTCCCACCATCTTTTGGCTTGCTAGTGTTGGTCTCATTATTCACTTTCTCCACCCATCCATTACCTTCCAGTTATTGTTGTTACCCTGACTTACTACTTGACTAGTGGCATGGAGGACCTTCCCCCGCTTTAGCCTCTTTGTTGGATAAGCTTCCATGTTGTATTGTGTCTCGGCTCTGAGTTGCCTAAGTTGTGTTGGCTAAACCCGAAACAGATAGTGCTACCATCAATACAGTGTATATGGAAATGAAATGTATATCTTAAAGCCCATTCTAGAATGTGTTTCTTAACACACGTGAATGCAAGGCGAGCCTAATGAAATTGGCTTTGAATGTTAAATGTGAAATGTAAATCCAAGAATGTGTTTCTCAACACACACAGATCAAGGCTATGGAAATTGAAAGGCCCCAAAAGAAATGGTTAAACAAATGCTATATCTAATGATTGTTGGCCTCACTTGTATTGATTTGTTCCTCACTAGCTTGCGAGTTATCATGTGAGATGGAGTAAGGGACAGCTCGCATTATGTCCCCTAGAGTCCTGAGTTACGGTTTGTCGGGAACCTAGTCATGGAGGCTCTAGAAAAGCTTCTCACGGAGCTGTATCATCTTGGATGTGAGTTGTAGGCATTTTTCAAGGTTGAATAAGCACTTCTGAAACAGCTTCCCCATTTCTGAGACACCGCCATCCCCTGTGTTACTGCTTGTCCAGCATATGCTAGAGTGTGTATCCCCTTTCCATTTCCAAAGTGTCACAGTGGCAAGTCAGTTGTCATCCTTTAGCCTAGCCTTATGAGTTTCAGCCTTCAGACATCACTAGCAAATTGATCACAGCTATAAAGTGAGTATAGTCTCGAAAGTCTAGTCTAAGTCATAATAATAATGAAAACATTTTATATTTGGTTTTAGATCGCCAAAAAATTGATTTCTATATGTTATAATTGCTACTTGAATGATTTGTAGAGCATGTTTTAACCTTTAACACTTGCAGCAGTTTGATGTTAACCTGGGTCATTTTATGGGTCATGTTGACTTCGTCAAACTAGGTTTGACCAAAGTCAACTACAGGACATGAGGGGGTTGAACCCTGGATGATAGCTATTGATGATATGTGATCCCTATTTGGTCACCAGATGATTCCATGCAGCAATTACAGGTTCAGATAGTGATCTGTAGTGATTCTAAGGATTTTGATCATTTGCAGATTATTATTATTTTTATTTATCCGAGCATGGTGATGATATTATATGATTATGCAGTCATCCATATGGTGTATGATTACACACCCTTAGTAGATTTGGGCTCTCTGAGTCCAATGAGACAGTTGGTTTTCAGTTCCGGGCAGTTTCAGTTGATATTTATGTCAATTTATCACTTCAGTCCAGATTTGCCATTAAAAATGGCCTGTCATAGCAGATTTATGATGTGATTGGTTTACCTATGGCGCTACAGAGGGGATATAGAGTGTAGCCACTTGTTTTTACTACATTTCTATGTTCCCGGACACACTGTTGTAGTCAGATTTGGCCCCGGATGAACCTGCAGTGAGTTACAGGCATTTTGATGATTTTCAGGTGATTTACAAAGGTATAAAAAATGGCAAAATTGGCTACAGAGGAATTCGATTTGGGCTACTGAGGCAAGGAAATGGCATGGGATGAGTTTCTATGATGAGTGTGATGTCTCTGACATCTTCTACAGCAGTTGCAGCATCCATTGGGGCCCACACCCATCTCTCCGGCACATTTTATGGTTTTCTAGAGCCTTTGGAGGCTCACGACTTTCCTAGAGGAGCACGATTTGGTGTTAGGTTGAGTCATATGATGATGTTGTGCCATGGGGATTGACTAGGGAGGATGGATATCACCCCCTAGACCCACCATGTGCTTTATTTCATGTTATTTGGTCATGTTGAGTGGGACCCCCTTCTCCTAGGGCGATTTTGTCCATGTTATGTTATATTTTTGAGTTGATCCATGTACTTTATTGTTGAGCTCATCTCAACCATTGATTAGAACATTTTGATCCTTTAATCTTAGCCCTCCATTCAAAAGGTGGTTAGGGTTTTGGTATCTCTCCATCCTATTTAAAGGAGAGAGCTTCTCATTGTAAAGGGACCTTTGGCTCTTGGAATCTTGATAATAAAAACTATTTGCAGACACTTCTTGGATCTCCTTTGCATTGATATTCTTAGATGGTGATTGGAAAGTCTATTGCATCCTAGCATTTGAGAGTTTGTGGTGATATATATATTTTTCGTGGAAACATTGTCTTGTCTACAGGAGGGCGACTTCACCTGGGCGTTTTTGCAGGGCTTCCTCAACACGTTCTCTTGGCTTCGCTTGTATCAGGGGGTTTTCATTAGCATCATTGTGATCTATGATTTCATCTTGTTATTTCTTCTGTTACATTAGTCTATTTCACTTGATGCATCAAATCTGTTATGGTTTGCGTTTGTTGTGCAGGAGAGAGGACGCATTGGCTTCCTTGGGAAAATCGATTTGCATTGGATACTCACTCAAATCTCCCCAAATTGATCGGGAAGGCATAGATCATCATCATCAAGGTATCTACAAGGTTTTATAGGTAAGATCTGCAAGTTTGTTATTTATTTTGGGTTTCCAATCCATTGGGTATATTTATTTACTGTCAAAACCCTCACCTAAAATAATCTAAAAATTCTCTAGGTCAAACCACGTGGCAATTTTCTGGGTTTTTCACCTAAGGGAAAACGCAAGGTGGGTTCTCAAGTGCATCACCCTTGGAGGACTCCTTGTGGCCCAAATTCCTAGGCACTGGTTCTCCTTACCCTCACGACTTTCCTGAGCTGTCTGGTTTGCCTATTGTTTGACCTCTTTTCCGAGCTTGAGTGCTTTGATACTGTCACATCCTCTTGTCAAGTTGTGCTAGAAAGCCTTAATCCACAAATTCTCTCTTTGGGTCACTTTCCCTGTTTTAAGGGTCACGTTTCCCAAGGCAGCTGAATTTGTCATCTTTAACTATAACCTAAATCCTGGAATCATATCTAATTGTCAAGTCACTGTGTATAACTAATTATTATAAATTCATATCTTTCCTAAGCCTCCACAGTGGTCTTAAATCCTTAAATCTAGGGTTCCATACCTGTCACCTTACATATCCTAATTGAATAGCTTGATTTGGTGATTGGGTTAGATCTCTCCTATCGGGAGCAGATTAGGGTCTCCCCCTCATTATCTTGGCTTTAGTAACTCAAGTGAAGAGTGCCTCGATTGGGGTGACAACCAATCCCTTGGAGATCGAGGCTCTCTTGGTTCACCACTTTGGTTGCCTATCCCCTCTAACATCCTTACGGATCCACCATTAGGGGCAACTACAAGATCGGTGATAACATTTTGGCGCCGTTGCCGGGGAGGTAGAGGCTTACCTTCAGTGTCTGTGAGTGTTCGTGCGTTATCAATATCTTATCGCATCCAGTTTTTGTTTGGTGATTGTATTTTGAATTTCATAATTATCCCAATCACCATTTTAATTTTTCACTCATCTCACCTCTCCTATGACATATATCATTTCGGTGAATTACTTGTGTGGTTCACCTGGCGACTCCACCTCGTGACTCCACTGAAGACCGAACCCAACATATTAATCTTAAGTTCTTAGAACGTCCTGCTAAATGTGAAGGAATCCCTACAACCTATACTCAAAACCGAAGACAAATTAAAGAGAATTCATCCAATTTCTTTTGGAAGATTTCTAATCCTACTACTTCATCGAGTCATCTTTTTGGATCTCCTTCATCTTCATCTAGTCCAATGGTCGGAACAAACACTGGTGGAAACCAGAACAATCCTCCTCCACAGAACCCTAGGATTTTTGGAAGGAAGGCTAAGCCATCTCCTTTAGATTTTTCCTAGATACAGGGAGCCCCCCATGACATGCCTGAAAAGTACTTTGAGAAAGTTCCCAAGTTTGATGGAGTGTCTACTATCTCCATAGAAGATCATGTTGAAAAGTTCTGGGAACACATGGAAGCATATAGAGCATCTGATGAAGATGTCTTCATGAGGGGCCTTCTGGCATCTTTGGAAGGAGATGTCCAAAAGTGGTTTGATAGATTCCCTGCTTCATCCATTGATGGATATGACAATTTTGTCATGAAGCTAAGTAGTGAGTGGTTTCGTAAGTTAGATGGGAAATTTCTTTTGCATCAATTGTTTGATATCAAGAAGAAAGAAAATGAAACAATCCATGAATTTAATATCAGATTTGACAAGACTGTAGCTAATATCCCAGAAGAAATGAATTCAAAAGATCAAGCAATTGTTATTCATTATTTGAATGCCTTTGAAGGATGGCTTGGATATCACTTGAAGGATAAGAATCCTGATGACTTAAAGACTGCTCAATTTAATGCAAAGATGGTTGAGAAAATGCAGCATCTATGGGTAAACAAAAAAATTTCGATCACTTTGCCCCATCCACATCTAGATCTGATCCTAAGCTTTGAAAGCCTAAGGAACCTGTGAGTGAGCAAAAGGACACAAAGGACATGTTAGAGACCATGCAAGAAATGATGAGACAACTGACTGTCCTAACAAAAAATGTTGCAATTTTTCATGATCCGGAGAGACATAGAAACCCGTATGGCCCTAAACCTTACTGGAACAACAATAGGAGGCCTGAGGGAGATAGGAGGCATCTAGAATATCCATAGAACTCTGAGAAGAAGAATGTGAATTGGTGTGATGAAACAGAAGAAGAGCCTTATGACACCAATTATCCTGATGATCAACTTGATAGCATCAACCTTATAAATGATTTATCCTGTGACGATGATTTTGGAAGAATTCTCCTAGAAGAAGAGCCATGGGAGCAAGAGGATTCAATTGATGAGCCTAGCTCCTCATGTTGTGCAATAAATCTCCCTGAACCTAAAGAACAACCCAAAATTCAAATCTATAAGCGAAGGAATGATTCCCAACAACCTTCTTTCCTAGACAAACATAATGTTAATAATGAAGATAAAAAGGAAGAAGAAGAATTTTCCCCAGATGATTATAATTTGAACATTGACATTAAGAAGGAATTGGGAAAAATTATGTGTAACATCCCTGTAACTGAATTAATGAAAGTTCCCTCAGTAAGAAGCTAAGTAGAAGAGTTCTTTGAAGGCATTGGCCGAGAAAAGACTCCTGAGGTTGTCTTGGAATCCTATCATATACAGAGTCTTCGCGGAACTCAACCTAGAAAAGTTGAAAAGGATCCACCTATTGACATCCATTCTGCGATCTATGAAAGAAAGATCGGTGGTAAAGGCAGAGGCCCCCCTATTGTAAAGGCACCTTTGGGCTCTGGAAAACTTGGAATAAAAATACTATTTTTGTAGATCTGCTTCTTTGGCTTCTATGGGTTATCTTGCAAGTTGAATATACAATCTTTTCTCTGTGTTATCATTGTGGATCTTGCTTGTCCAAACGTTTTCTCTGTAGGGAGGCCGTGTGGTTGAAGAGGAGGACGATTTGAGGGGATGTTATTGTGGGGAAACCCCATATCTTACCTTTGGATTTTCTTTTTGTCTCAGGGAGTATCATTATTGTATCTTTGTGACATAGTTGATGCTCTTTGTTTCATCTTTTCACCCTTATAGTCATTTTCATGCTAGATTGATTCTCATATAGACCGTTTCTTGCAGGAGAAGGGCGCACTTGTCACCTTGGAGGGATAGCGATTCCACTTGGATAGGTTGGATCTCACTCTTGATTGCGTCACCTGGGAAGAATTATCAATTTGAAAGGTTGCCGCAACCTTTAGAGGTAATATCTACAAGGTACATATCTTGTTTCATGCATTTTACCCATTGGTCATGTTACCAGGCAAATTAGCAGGGCTAATTCCCAGTAAGCATCAATAAGAAGAGTGACCCAATGTCACCTCGATCACCGTTCTAACTTCTTCGGAAGTCGAAACCTCCAAGGAGAAGTATCCTTATGGAATCCTGTAAAGACACTAAAACAACCAACGAACTATATTCTATGCAATCTTATGGTTAGATCAGTGCCTAATGGAGTCAAGTGCATTCAACTTCAACCCGTGAACCAGTGAGATGTATATCAAGATAATCAATATAGGATCAAAAGACTATATTGCAAACCAATCCAACCATTTACCTAGTACCTTGAGTGTTAGTTGACTATGTCATTCAATAATCAAATGTGTGACAATTCAGTGACTATTAATTGAATGAAATGTAAGAGTTTTAGTAACAAGAGGCATTCACCATCGAATCAATCATGTATTACCATACTTAAAGTGTCCCCCCTTAAGTGTGGTAACTTACCCTTGGTCATGTCCTTGGTACCCACCCCTAAAGACGTCTTAACAATAATTTATATTTTATATTTGGTAACCCTCCTTATTTGTGTAACCCTCACCTTAAGACATCCTAACATTAAATTATATTTAATGTGGGATACCTTCCTAAAAGATAGGATGTTTTGACCTAGTTAAAGTAACCCTAAAGTCAATGAAGAAATAGAAGGAAGATCCTTCTAGAAGTCATTGAAAGGTTATAAATATGATTCTTAGCCTTCATTATGAATGCATCTTGAAGATGAAATCTGAGATCTGATTGCTTGTGATTGTTCAAGGGTTTTGATGCACTGTTTTTGGATGAGGCAGTTTTGTTCAAACTTCCCCTAGCGAATATATCAGAGGGGGCAGACAGTTGTACAGTGCTACACACATTGTCACTTACCATCTACCACAGGGTCACCTTTCCCTTGCCAAGCTTTGACATAAGCCCATTTGAGACAGTTGCCTAGTCATGTTTTGGTCAAGATTATCACAGTATATCGCTGGTTTATTATGTGCCCGGATTCAGCAGAGATCCAACTCACTGACAACTTCAGTAGCAGCAGGTATTGCATTTGATGATTATTGCTCATGTTGTAGATTAGACTTCTTTATACCTGTTAGTACACTTACTTTGCATGAGATGATATATTTGGTGATCTAGCTATTATATGATGTGGTTGGGCCCTTGATGATGTCAGTCCACCCCTCCGGTTAGACTTATGTATATGCACACTGAGTCATGTCCTCTACACTTGGCATAGACTTGATCACTTAGTCCCTCCCAGTAGCTGACTTTAGCTCCATTATCACTTTCCCCATCCATCCGACTCATCCATGACACTTGTTCCCCGACCTGGATTCTGATTTGTGATCCCAAGGACCCCTTTCTCCATTGATCTCTGAGTTTGCCATGACTCCCTGTTTATTGTGCCTCGGCTCTTTAGTGTGTGAGATACACGGTTAGACCTGGGATTTGCTCCTGTCGGTTGCCCCCGAAGTTGCAATGCAGTTAGGATTGTGTAGCCTCACCGGGTGTTCCCCATTGGTCATCGAAGCATGTATCGCTCACCCCCATTACCTTTGTAGTATGAGCACCATGTTTATATCTTTTGAGATATGTATGTAGCCCAAGAGGGCCTTGATGTAAATGAAGAAATGAAGAAATGTAAATCAGGCCAAAAAGGCCATTATGTTGTAAATGTAAAATCTAGCCAAAAAAAGGCTAAGTATGAATCTCATTATAAAATCCATGCAATGTGTTTATGAACACACATGGATTCTGGTCAGCCATACATGTCAGCATTTGTAGTGGTTATTCCTCACCTAGTCCCTCGGGACAAGGAGGTGAGAGGGAGCAAGGGACACGCTCAAGATTGCCCCCTAGACCAATGCTGTTGGGAGCGGGGAGCGAAGTGGGGAGCGGGAGCGGGAGCGAAAAGCGAAATTTTCAAAAGCTTCCGTTTCGAGAGTGTTTTTTATATAATATATATTTTAATATATTTTGATGCATATAAATTAAAAAAAACATGTATTATGCCAAATTAGCTATAGAAAACATCAAAACATAGAATCTAGATATTCATATAACCATTTAGTACACATTGATATAACATTAATCATCTCGTCTTCTAGATTCTAGGAGCTATAACTTATAACATTGTCATTAAATGATCATCATCAAATCATCAATCATCAATCATCAACAACATCAACCTTCAAATTTCAACATATAATATTTGCCATCAAACTAGGCCATAATGTTTACAAAATAGGCCAACCGCCAAAATAAACATGAAAATGAAATACAAAGTTACAAACTACAAAGTACTATGAATCTACTAAGCTTTTCGCTTGCCACGAGTAACTTCCAATTTCTTTTCTCGTGTTCTAGGTGGAATAGGTGCTGGTGGAAGTGATCGTGGAACATGAGTAGAAGATGAATGGCCCCTGCGGGCTGAAATTGGACGTTGTGAAGCTAAAGGTAAAACTCCTGCATCCGGAAAGTTGCTTCTGCTTGGGGGTGGCATCTCTGTATGGGTAGTCTGAATTGGATCATCATGATCACCCAATAGTTCAGCCTCCAAGCGCTCTAATGCTAAGGCTCCATCCTCCACATTAGCCTCCTCTGGATTGTTGTCCCAAGTCAAAAATGTTCTATCATTCTTGGCCGCCTCACAATAATGGGACAACAACCTCAAGTTGTAGTGCACATAAACCAAGCTTTCTGCTCGATCTACATTCAGACTGTTTCTCTTTACACTGTGGATGAAGTTGTAGGTGCTCCAACACCTCTCTGCAGAAGAGCTATTAACAACCTGTGATAGCACCCTCAGCGCCAATTTATGCAAATATGTGGCTCCAGAGCCATGCATGCTCCACCAATGGATAGGATACAATCTATCTCGATCTTTGGTTGCAAATAGGGAACCAAAGCATCCATGCTCACTTATGTATATGCTCAATTCACTCCGTACTTGAGCACACTCTTCCTCATCAGGGACCACCTTCTCTAATGCAAGCATATACCCAGCAGCAACCTCTGGATCTGTGTGGGTTTTTTCCTGACTCCACCCCCAGGTGCAGGTTGGGCCAACCAAATTGGAGAATAGTATTTTGGGGTGAGGACATATGCAAGGGCATGGAGTGGAACATTTAGATTATCCCACCTTTTGACCACAAGTTTATGAATATGGTCATACAAGACTACATCTCTTTGCTCAACTATGTCTTTGATTTGACCAAGCATGCTATCCATCTGCTCATATACCTCCCCAATCACCGGCTGATCTGTATCTGCAAAATGAATCATGTTATAAACTGGCTTGGTGAACTGCAGAACATACCTAACCTGTGACCAAAAATGACCTTCAAGAACGGTGTCCTTCACCTCCTGAAAGTCACTTCTATCTGATGCACTTGCAACTTTGTCTTTCAATTCCTGCCACGGATCACTTGATACCATACTAGCCAATGCCTCTCTTACCTTCAAAAGCCTCCTGAAGGTGAGGTAGTAGCTAGCAAATCTAGTCTTTGCAATCTTCAATAGCTCCAACTTAGAGTGATTGTGAAAAATGTGGTGGGCCATGCTATGATTGGTAATAAATTTGATCATTTTCTTACCTCTCTTGTACAAGGCACCAATCCATCGGTAATTATTGTCCTTCATCTTAACAATATCACGCATCAAAAGGTTCAATGTGTGAACCAAACACCCTAACCAAAATATGTTGGGATACTTATCCATAATGATTGCTCCTGGTGCCTTACAATTAGCAGCATTATCAGTGATGACTTGAATGACATTGTATGGCCCAATCTCCTGAATGGTTTTAAGTAAAGGTTGTGCAATATTAATAGCGGTCTTGTAGCGATCTGAGTAGTCATGGGCTGAAAGGAAGACCGCACCGCTAGCAGAAACACCAAGAATATTTATCAACGGCTTGCCTTTAACATTTGTCCACCCATCAGATACAATGGATACCCCATAGTTGGACCAATCATTTGTGAACTTTCCAAGAGCACTATTGATTTTGGCTCTTTCCCTGTCAAGTCCCACGGTTCTAGCTTTGTCATACCCAGGGCTTCTATATCCTTTAGGGCCACCATTGATGGCTTGTACCATTTCATGCCAATAGGGTGAGCGAAGAACATTGAATGGCACACCACATGCATAGAGAAACCTATAAACTTTTGAATCCACATCATCTCTACAACCTTGGTCAAGGAAATCGGATAATGTTCTTCGTATAGGCGAGACTCCATGGGGAGATGAGGCTCCCGATTGAGCCAATGATGATCCAGCAGCTCCACTACCAAACATTCTTTGTGGGGATTCAGAATCAACCCTCGATCTCTTGGACTTGTTTTGAGCGGCCTCTTCTTCCATCTTGTATTTGCTTCTCTCTTTAGCTCCCACTTTGTCACAAGTTTTGACTCCATGAGACTTACCTACATCGCATGGCATAACCCCACACAAATGCTTTCTCACCCGGGTATATGAACCTGTGTATGTTTTCCCACAATGGGGGCATCCAAACTTTGTGGTTCCACCCCCTCTCCCTCCCCCTTGCCTTGTCACATACTTCCACAAAGGTGTTGTGTCTTTTTGTTTTTGCCCCACATCACCCTCACCCTCACCCTCATCCTCATCATCATCACCCTCTTCCCCTTCCTCCTCTTCTCCTTGGTATGCATCACTCTCTACCTCTTCCCCCTCATCACTACCACCACCACATCTACTTCCCAACACCATCATAATGAGAAGAAGTGGAATGAAAAAACAAAACCACATACCCATCATGTTTCTTGATTCAAGATGAGAGTCACTTGTTCCCTGCAATAGAATGATGGAGAAGAAGATATTGGAAAGAGTAGGAGAAGAGAACATTGCAAGTTTTCCATTTTTTAACATAGTGAAAAAAAATTGCAAAAACAAACAAAGATGAGTTTATAGAGCCTACCTTTTAGCTCTTCAATGGTGGTTGAATGTCTCTATGGAAGCTTCAATCTCCCTTGCAAGCTCTCCCCTTCAATCTCCCACTCAATGCTCAAAGCTCTCAAACAACTAGCAAACTCACTCGAAGCTCAAACTCTTTCCAATCAAACAAATGAGTAATGGAATGAGTCCAAATGGACTCATTCACCTTTTATTGGCCCAAAGTGACCTATCCCACCAAAAAAAAACCTAAAAAAAATTCCAAAAATCAAAAATCCGCCTGTCCGCGGAATCGCTCTCGGAATCGATTTTTTTTGGTCGGGTTTGATTCGAATTCGATTCGGGATCGACGATTCCCAGTCGAATTACAGAAAGGCGGGGAGCATTTTTTTTCCTCAATTCGCGAATTGCAAAATCGATTCTGGACGGAATCGATGAGGAATCGCGCTTCCAAAATCGATCCCTCATCAATTCCGTCTGGAGCGCGATTTGGGATCGATTCGAGGGGGGGGGGGGTCGATTCCCAGCAGCGTTGCCCTAGAGTCTCAAGTTACGGTTTGCTGGACACCCAGTTTGGCGGCTCTAGAAAAGAACCTCACGGAGTCTTCGGATACGGATGTGAGTTGTGAGATACTTGTGAGGCACCGCCCTTCCCCGTGTTCTATCTTGTGAGATACTTGTGAGATACTTGTGAGATACGGATAGATGACTAGTGGTGGTTTCCCTGCACTATACCCATTTGTGAGGCACCGCCCTTCCCCGTGTTCTATCTTGGCATACTTACCTCAGTGGACTCCGCTTTCCCGAGTTGTCCAAAGGGTCACATGATCTTCATCCTTGTCTTCCCGTGTCCTTTGCCTTGTTGTCCGCATCACCTAAAGTCAGCAAAGTGGTCAATTCTATAGATGTGCATAGCATTTTAGTCTTTTGGAGGTGGTGGGTCCACTTCACTAGGGCCTTGTATTATCTCGGGATTTAATGTATTTTTGATCACCATGTTATCATTATATTGCTTAGTAATGTACTAACTTGTATAATTGAGCCTTGTCACTTCATGCTTGCATACAGGTATTCAGCTAGCACTATTGTTGACCAGATTTGACTTGGTCAAACTGGGTTGACTAGGCCAAAAATGGGCCCGAAAAAATGTTGCGATCGGAATTTCGATTTCGATCAACTATTATCTACAGGGATCCCATATGAGCATGCAAGTGTCGGAATTGCAAAATACTGAAGCGTTTGAGAAATTTTTAATTATTATTGGTCAACTTTGACGTGTTTTAATTAAAAATTATGGATGTTGGGCAAATAACACCAAAGTGATGGATCGGGGTCATTCGAGTGGTCATCCCTACTACTTTTGGGGTCCACGATCGCATTGCAGCAAACGGTTCGGCAATCCGGGAAATAAAAGTGGGTCAAAAGCCCAATTTTCAGCTTCAGCCATATAAACCAACAAAACTTACATGGAAAATCAGAATTTGACTAAGGCAACTATAGGCAAATGGAAAAGTCAATGGTTGGCAAAGGTAAAGGTAATTTCTAAAGGTAGAATGGTAAGGTTTGATACATTATTGGCACATTGTGGGGCCCTCTCCATGGCATCTCATCACTTGAGGTCGAATTGGCCCATAGGGGCGTTTTTCTCCTTAGGGGGAATTCGATTTTGTTTGGTATGGGCATGTGGGCCTTTGTTGTATGATGTTGGGGGGATAAAACCCCATATAGACACCCCCCAACTTGTTGTATTGTGGTATGGAACCCACACGGGTCCCCTCTCCTCCACATGTGCGCTTCTCTTGGGGCAATCCGCACCCCCCTCTTGGCATCTCTCTCCACCATTCGATTTGATGGTTGGTGATCTCCACCCTCCATTTTGGGGGGAAACTTGTCTGAGGAGTGGCCTCTCTCTATAAGAGAAGGCACTCACTCCATTTGTAACTCTTCTTGGCATTTTCGATTTGCACTTGAGATAGAGAGACATTCCATTTGCAGTTTGATACTTGGTGTTGTGGAGTAAATTTTGTGGTGATTGATAGCTAGTGTTGGATGCATTGTGGAGATAGTTTGTTGTGTCTTTCCATACTTGTTTGTTGGTTCATATTTGCAACATTGGTGGCCATTTGAAGAAGGGCGCTGTACTTGGAGCGGGAGCACCATTCCAGCGATTTTCTCCAAAGTTATCCACAAGGGAGTTGTAGTTTGCTTTCTGGTATTCAATTCCTTTATCTTCAGCCATTTATTTGTTGTTATACTTAATTATTTGTTGCAGTTACTGATTATTGTCTTGATTGTGGCAGGTAACCAGGTCGCCATTGGTGTCCAGTCGCTTCTCATGCTCAAGGGAACTCGCAGGCTACTTCACATTTGATCTTCCGGGCTAGTCTTCACTCAAAGTCCTCCATTTCATCATTTAACCAGGTACTCTTCATCTCCTTGTCTCTCCTTCATCATTTTCACTGTCTTGCTAAGTTGGAAAACACATAATAAACCCTAAAATACAAAAAAATTAACTTCCCACCGTTAGAACTCTTTTTATTTGCAAACCCGCTTTTTATTTGAGCTTAATAGCCTACATCTTAAGTTTCATCAATTTTCGACTCCATTTACCCTCTGAAACAGCACTGGTCCTATTGCCAAAAACGCCCCTCTAGGGCGTTTTTCTCTTCTGCTTGTTTGGGGTCTCTTTGGGATTCTGGGTATTCTTGATTCTTGTTTAGATCATCATTTTACCTTAGGGAATCAAGTTTCATCTTCTAGAAGTGATTAAAAACCTTAATTTTATGCTGCCCTAGGTCCACCAATCTCAGAAACAATCTCTCCCTGGGGTAGAATTTCATTTAATAATCACTTCTTGCATTGTTTGCTGCCTCTAATTCACTATTTTCATCATCATCTATTGCTGGTCACACTTCACCTACTCGCTTGTTTCATTCGTGTGTCCATCCTGTGGCTAGAACTAGACTTAGGAGCCCTTCTACACTCATTCCTTGATTTTATCTCTTATCTTTTTTGGGATTGGATGTGTTTTTTGTCTCTCGACCATAACTGGTTGAGCAGGGTCTCCCCCTTGACTTGGCCAAGTGCCTCGTCTAAAGTGACAGTAGCCCTCTCCGGTGTGACTTCCGTTCATTCGAACGGAGGACTTGGTTATTGTCGGTTACACCTTCCTAGTTGTCTCCTCTATCGTCCCTACTGGGATACCTACCACAAACAGCTAGAGATTGTGTGATAACGCCTGTCTAGCATTGGCTAGAAAAGAAGTTGCTTGAACTTGGAGCATTTATTAGCCGCCTTGGTTAATGGTTTAGGATAGTTTTGACTAGGCCGTACCCTCCTTAAGTCACTGTATCTTCTACTGCAACTATCTAACCCTATCCTACAACACTTTATCTCTCTCTCTCACAGGTATGTGCATACCCTCAGGTAAGGGTCAGTTTTGTTCCAATTGTTGACTTGCCTCTGAGAGGCAAACTCTAATCTAGAAGTTAAATTTTGAGTATAATGAAGGTTCCCTTCATCAGATAAGTTATCATATCTATTCTATTTTGTTAATTAGGTTTTATTTACAGCCGATATCATATTGTTTATGATTTTACTGATTCATGTTTTTGTTGTTGTTGTAAATGTATCTTCGGAAGATATTCATTTGTATTTTATTATTATATTATTATTGTACTTTTATTGTACCTCTATCGTAGATGTTTTTCGTCAAGTTGGGGATGTCATTATTGTATTTGGTCATACTAGAATATTGAGGTAAAACCTCCATTGTAAATCGGGGCAATAGTTCCCCAAAGGTCAAATGTAGATTGTATTTTTGAGTCTCCCTAGGAGAGGTCGACCCAGTTAGGTAAGTGAGGTCAGCCCCATTGAGGAATTAGGTCACCCACACATAAAGTAAAAATAGAGAGTTTCACTCTCTCATTTGACACAACACTCACTCAAGCAAGTTCGCATAAGGAGAGAGAGAAGACAAGTTCGCTGGAGGAGAAAGCGAGAAAGTTGCAGAAGACATCTTATATTTTGGTTTTCTGTCTTGCTTGATATTGTACTAGTGACAAATCTATTTCTGAGGAAGTTGTGGGGTTTTCTCCTTTATGGTTTCCCGAGGAAAATTATTGTGTCTCTGGTGTTTTGTTGTGCTTGTCTGTCTTTCAGTTAAAGATCTAATTAAATTGAATTAAAGTGCAAACTCTAACATTTGCATTATTTAATTTTTATGTTTAAAACCCTAACATAACCCTAATTTTAACATGGTATCAGAGCTTGGGGTTTGAAGCTAGCTTTGTTTTGCAGCCTAATCGAGCCTACATAGATCCTATGAAGGGTTTGAACATTATTCAATTTGGCCGCAAGAGGAACAACGTACTAATCAGAGTTGGATGGCCACATACAAATATTAATTGGCTGGAAATAAGGGATGTGTTTATTAGAGCTCCAGCGGTTCTGCTAGTTTATGTCCTAAGTGTAACATCAAAAAAGAGATGATAGAATTAGGCTGCGGACTAGATGATCCCTTGAAGATGTCAAATATAACTAGCAATCTCAAAAGGCTTGACTCAGGTATGCTTTATTCTGAGGTAAGTAAGAAGCCTAATTAACTTTTTATGTGTTTAGATCTTGACTTATGTATCTTCTCATCATGATCATTAATAATCAAGGGTTTACATGATCATGATACCTTCTAGCTTGATCACTTTACTGTGTAAAGAGTTTTGAGACTCATTGGACAATGTGATCAAAGTATGCAAGTGTAAAGAAGGTAGTAGAGTTCATCTATGTATGAAATAATCATGACCGTATAAATTTTCATATCAACGGTTATGTTCTCATCAAAATATACTAACAAATGTGTGATGGTATATGAGATCTTGAGAATGATATTATGCACACTTAAGAGGTGCATGCTCAGATCTAAAGGACACTGGTTTAGAATGTAGAAAGCTCAAACACACTTGATTATGTGACTTCTGCTTGGAGGCAGAAATTAAGAGGGAGGACTCATTATCCCACCTATGTTTTCATGTTCTATGGTGAAACATACTTTTACGACATATTGCATACTGATATTATGCTCTAGATGGCATCTAGTTAGCTGCCTAGTATATGGATGGATGCTAAGACAATGTCATTATATGAAATTGATATTGCATTAAAGTTTGGTTATTGGAGACTACCGAACTGAATTTAACTTGTAGGAAAGATAATGCAGCTGCGAGAGCCATTCTCTGGGAGGATGGCACCCTAGTCAGTTAACTAGGGTTCCTGGTTAGTTAACCAGGCAGTGTAAGTCCCTAGCAGGTATCTAGGGCCCCCAACAGTCTACTAGGGTTCTTGGTCTAGGACCAAGCAAGTCGAAGCCATGGCAAAGTCCCTAGCATGTGGCTAGGGACCCTATCTGTCTCTAGGGCTAAGACCATGTCATTATATGAAATTGATATTGCATTAAAGTTTGGTTATTGGAGACTACCAGACTGAATTTAACTTGTAGGAAAGATAATGCAGCTGCGAGAGCCATTCTCTGGGAGGATGGCACCCTAGTCAATTAACTAGGGTTCCTGGTTAGTTAACCAGGCAGTGTAAGTCCCTAGCAGGTATCTAGGGCCCCCAGCAGTCTACTGGGGTTCTTGGTCTAGGACCAAGCAAGTCGAAGCCATGGCAAAGTCCCTAGCATGTGGCTAGGGACCCTATCTGTCTATAGGGCATTCTAGTCTAGGACCATATAGTTTATTGGTCATGAAAAGCAAGCAAATCCTGCAAGAAGAGAAAGAGACATCCTGGTCTGGGACTAGGCAGATTCTTGGTCTGGGACCAAGCAGGTCCTGCAGGTATATTCTTGGTCAGTTAACCAGGTGGATCTTGGTCAGTTAACCAAGATGATGATGTGTGATGTCCTCCTCTCCTAGGTCCTCAAGATGGTTCAGCTAGGTTGTTTCCTCAATGGATTGGCGACCCCTTGATGGAGTCACTAGCATTGACCTTAGGAGCAGCCAGGAGGACCAGAGGATCATATCATCCAGTGTGAACCTTCTTTATATGGTGATGATGAAATTTGGGTTATAGCTTGGGACAAATGTGGACCACATACACTGAGAGAGAGGGTTAAAAGGGTTGTCTTACCACCTTGTTGTTACACCTTTGGTCTTGTGGGTAAAAGGGTTGTCTCCCCACCTTGTTGTTACACCTTTTGTCTTGTGGGTAAAAGGGTTGTCTTCCCACCTTGTTGTGACACCTCTTGTTGAGTTGTGGATAGCCTTGCGTTTGGCTTAGCTTTATGATGACCCTTTCTTTGTTAAAGTGTCCCCCCTTAAGTGTGGTAACTTACCCTTTGTCATGTCCTTCGTACCCACCCCTAAAGATGTCTTAACAAAAAATTATATTTTATATTTGGTAACCCTCCTTATTTGTGTAACCCTCACCTTAAGAAGTCCTAACATTAAATTATATTTTATGTGGGATACCTTCCTAAAAGATAGGACGTTTTGACCTAGTTAAAGTAACGCTAGAGTCAATGAAGAAATAGAAGGAATATCCTTCTAGAAGGCATTGAAAGGTTATAAATATGAGTCTTAGCCTTCATTATGAATGCATCTTGAAGATGAAATCTGATATCTGAATGCTTGTGACTGTTCAAGGGTTTTGATGCACTGCTTTTGGATGATGTCAAGGGTTTCAAGTCTCATTTAGGGCTGAAATTTCTCCCTGAGACTGCCGCTTGCCTTCTGTGGGTACCTTCAGCTGTTAGGGTCTGATTTTAAGGGTGTCGGTGCATGTTCTAGCCTGTGTGAAGGCTATTGTTCACTGAGAAATCTATCTTGAGGGGGCCGAGGTCTGCCTTGAGGCTGCCAAAGCCTGTTTGAGGGTTGTCAATGCTTTTTAAGGGCTGTTGTGGACTACTGTGAGCTGCTAGGTGGCTGCTGTCCACTGTTAGGGCTTTCCCGAGGGCTGCCATCCCCTACTAAGTCCTCCCATGAGGTTGTCTCTGCTTGATTAAGGTTTGTTTGAAACTGTTGTGAGGGTTTTTAAGGCTGCTGCTGCTTGCTGTGAGGATACCGCTGCCTGTAGAGGGCTGTTTGGGTCTGTTGTCCATTGTTTTGGGGCTGCCATCTACTGCTGACACTTATTTGCAGGCTGCCATCCACTATGATGTCTCTTTGAGGGTGCCGTTCTCTGCTGGAGAAATTTGTGGCTGCCCTTGAGGTCTGTTATGAAGCTACAGTCAGCTGATTAAGGTCTGATTTGAGGCAGCATTGAGTCTACCTGTCTAGCATTGGCTAGAAAAGAAGTTGCTTGGAATTGGAACATTTATGGCTGCCTTGGTTAATGGTTTAGGACAGTTTTGACTAGGTCGTACCCTCCTTAAGTCATTGTATCTTCTACTGCAACTGTCTAACCCTATCCTACAGCACTTTATCTCTCTCTCTCTCAGGTATGTGCATACCCTCAGGTAAGGGTCAGTTTTGTTCTATTTGTTGACTTGCCTCTGAGAGGCAAAGTCTGATCTGGAAGTTAAATTCTGAGTATAAGGAAGGTTCCCTTCATCAGATAAGTTATCAGATCTATTATATTTTGTTAATTAGGTTTTATTTACTGCTGCTATCATATTGTTTATGATTTTACTGATTCATGTTTTTGCATTATTTAATTTTTATGTTTAGAACCCTGACATAACCCTAATTTTAACATAATTAAATCAACCTCCAAACTAAAAACATATTCCAAGAGAAGAATAGCCCAACAGTAAGCTACATCTGTTTGCATACTAAGTGTTTGATAAAAGTCCCCACTCAGAAGGCAGTCACAATATTCAATAGTTTGGTATCCATTGTAACCTACTGCAGTCAGAGAAGGTTTGTAAGTGTTTGGCACAAATCGTGAATTAAAAATCAGCATATCAAATAGATAAACAAATGGTGCATGAGACTCATATGAAACTGAACCCAAGCATTCAGCACTTGTTTTCTCTGTAAAGGAAATTTGGATAGAAGCTACAGCAGTAAGAACTTAAAGTGTTTGTCGAAATACCACAATCAAACCCATCTGTCAGTACACACTAAATCAGATTTCATTCCCAGTAAACCACAACAGTTTGAAAGACAAGTATTTGACGGAGGTCTGTAGCCACTTTATCAGGGAGTTTGAGAAAATTTGGACAGTCATTGGGTCAAATTTTGGAGTCAATGAAACTAAATCCTGAAATGAAATGAAATGGCAAGAGAGAGTAATAGAGTGATACTTTTAGATACCTAAGTAGAAGCAAGGCAATACAGGAGTCCATTTTCTTGTGTGCCATGTGAAAGACGAGAGGCCACTTGGGCTTGCTATTAAGATTGAAGTGAGTAATAAAAAGCAAGAACTATTAGGTCAAATCTAAGTGTTATAGATGAAATGAAAAAACAAAGTAGACAAAAGTTAGAGATGCAATACTTGCATTCACCTTGGAATGGGCATTAATGATTTAGGATCTTGCAAAGGGGTGCAAAGGATGTGTGAATGGTAATCTCAATGCCATAGCAAGCTATGAACTCAAAACACAAATGTAGTGGCCTTCCCCATAACAAAGGCGAGAAGGGAAGAAGGACGGAGGCAACAACACTACGGTAAAACTAGAAAAGCAAATTACAAGAGGTGATGATGGAAGCACTAGAGAAGGTGAGAGGGAAAAGGTGGCAACATTGATTAAGCATTAGCGAAGGCAAGATGCGAGAGGTAGCTAGATAAGCAAAGCACAAGTGAAGGAAAAAGGAAAGAGCAATGAGACATTGAAAAAGCTAGCTGCAGTTTAACAACTTAGGCCAATGTCTCAAGGAAGAGGCATGATGATCCTCCTTCCAAGGATGAAGTTATCTCAAGTCAAGACCTAATTGAGATAACGACACAAAGGAAACCAATTGACGGTGAGGCAATTGAAAGGGTAAGGATTTCGTTTAAAGGGCAATGGATTTCGTTTAATGAAGGGAAACATTACTTTGAAATGCACCTCGTCAAAATTTACACAAAAAAGCATCATACTTCTAACAGGTCAGGCATCAAATGAATCAAAGTGTAATTTATGAAAGAGGAGTATTCAGATATTTAAATATTTCTCCGAGTTAGAAGCGCTGACTCAAATATTACCGCAGTTTGAGAAAGATTTTCCAAGTACTTCTTTCTAATGCAGTTCATCGATTTCGTTTAATGATGGCCTGGACCCTCTTTCCAGCTGTGTTGGTTTGCTAACTTATCCTCTGCTGGTCTTCTTCAATGATCAGCTGGTCCAGGCTGCTTGTTCCATTTGAGCTAGGCCAGGATGAACTTAGGATCATACTTCGGCCTCCAACATTATTGCAGCCGCCTGCTTGGCCCCTTTAGAATTGAAAAATGCATATCCCCCTGTGGCAATGGGGTATACAATGAAACTCTTCCTATGGACCTTCTTCATACACACTTCATCAACATGGAGTAACTGCCTGAGGCTGACACATTCCAAGATGAAAATCCTGGGAGTAAGCAATCGAGGCAATCTGTATGGGGTTATCTCAAACCCAAATAGTCTGATCATTGTATAATCGGGGCCTAAGAACCAGCTTAATGCAGAGAAAAGACATTTCATTTCAAAAAGCTCGTAGATTAAAGTTTACAGAGAATAAACATGAGCTCTCAGATTTCTATATATTTTTTATTTACTCCAACTTGCGAAGAAAATTTAGGGAGAAGAAACATCCGATTTTAAATATTTGTTGTGAAATGAAAGTTAGGCACCGAAATGAATGGAAGTGTAATGTATAAAAGCTGAGTACTTACATATTTTGAGAAAGGACTAAACTTTGTTGTCGTACCCAACAGAATTCCATTTGACGAAATAATTGGCAGTGTCGAGATGGCAATCAAAGATGAACCAAGAGGTAAGGCAAGACTGTTCGGTGGTCTTGAGAAATACCAAATCTCCGTCCATAAACCTATCAAGAGAAAGAAAGCGTGGCTTTAAGAGAACTAAAAAACAACAATAAAATCGTAATTCTCAAACCAGGGAAAGGAAACTCCACAATGGTCGTGGATGCTGAAGACTGCCATAAAAAGTTGATTGATCACCTTACGACTAGCGGAAGCGACAAAATCAAAGAAAGACTCGGGTAATAAATTCATGAAGGAGGTGACTAGGGCAATAAAATCTTCAACCCTCGATGACCTAACTAAGAAACGTATCACACCAAGGAGTGCGATTATGCCACGAATTTATGGTGCTCCAAAAATGCTTAGACCCTTATCAGGTAACACATCCTCATACGTCAAGGACTCGGCATCCTTTGTGCAATGGATTAAAAACCAAGAGCTTAAGGAGGAAGACATTAGTAAGCTTTGACATAGTGTTTCTCTATACGAAGATTTCGGTAAATGAAGCCATCAATATTATCAAGGACATGACAGATAATGAGACGACAAACCTAGTAAAATTATGTCTAAAATCAATTTAGTTCAACTATAAAGAGGTGATATATGAGCAAACCCAAGGTGTTTCAATGGGATCATCATTATCCTCGATCGTGGCAAATATATACATGGAGCATTTTGAAACTCAAGCCCTCAACTCGTTTCCCCTAAGTCCAGAAGAGTGATAAAAATATGTTGACGACATCTTTGCAAAATTGAGACATTGGAGAGAGAAGCTTGATGACTTTCTAGTGTACCTCAATAGGCTCTCATAGCATATCAAATTCACCATAGAATTAGAAAATGACAACCAATTGCCATTTCTAGACAAACTTCTCACAAAGAAGGACGATGGAAGCTTTGGGCATCAAGTGTATAGGAAGAAGACCCATACCGACCGATACCCACATGCAAGCTCTCACCGCCATCCAAGCCAAAAAGTCAGCGTCATCAAAACTCTCACATATAGGGCCTCAAGAATATCAAACTCCTAACACCTAAAACAAGAACTAGACCACCTTTGAAAAGTCTTTGTAATGAAGGGATATGAGAGGAATCTCATCAACAAGACAATTCTCCAAACTCGTAATAAAAGGCAAGCCCATAATGCAACAAAAATACCAAAATCCTCATTACCATACATAAGAGGAACAACTCATCGCATTGCTATGATTGTAAAAAAATGAAATATCTCGGTAACCTTCACTCCACCGACCACTATAAAGAGGATGGTTGACTCGATTAAAGATGTACTGGACTTCATATTACAAAAAGGAGTGTGCATAATCCCCTGCTCATGCAGAAAATTCAAAGTAGGAGAAACAAGAAGATCAATACATATTAGTTTAAAAGAGCATTCTTCAGACATAGCATATGACAAGGCCTCCAAGTCATCCCTTGCAAAACACGTGCATAACTCCTCCCACCACATTTGCATTGAAAATACAAAATTAGTTATGAAAGAATAGATCACTATTTTAAAAGAAGGGTGAAAGAAGCTATCAAAATAGAAAAGCAGAACAACACTTTAAATGAGGATGAAGGTTTAAAACTAAGTGGCACTTGGAAGCCCATTTTAAATAAAATCTCATAAACATTTAATGATAAGAACCGACACAAAATAAAACCTTATCATTAGTATTTATAGACGCTCCCACACCTCATAATTAACCATCTCAATTTGCTGAGATCCCCTCATGATGGACTCGCCTTGTAGGCTGAAACATTGGGAATTAAAAATCTTTTAACAAGTGTTCCTGCTCTACTTCAAATTTTTAATATTGTCGATATTTAACTTTTTCATCAATCCCATTCCATTACATCTTTATGCCACCTACTCTTAAGCAAGTGATTTTAGTTGTAATTTAAAGCAATTTTAATTACTTATAATTTTGTTTTAAAATAATATAATTTATAATATAATATAGACCTAAAATATATAACTTAGTATATATAAATACAAGCTCTTAACCTCGTATCCAAAAAAGTGATATAATCTAGTAACAAATAGTACCTTAATTTAACTTGTATTAATGTAAAAAAATTAACATAAAAGCACCCTCTATCCCAACTTAGAAACCAATCACCCTTCACCATCGAGTGACCAACGAGCAAAACGTAGGTCTCAACCTTCTGTTGTTTTTTCCTTGGCCATTTTCATTGGCCAGTCATCACATCCATCTTCGATTATTTAAAGAAGGCCCACAACCTAAACTAACTTTAGAATGTACATTTAAATCTACGGAACCCCAACAACGACAACTAATTGCAGGCCAGTTCGCGTATAACCTTGAAGGTTGTACTACAACCGAAGTTCTGGCGAAAGAAACCCATAAAAGTCCAGTGCATTCCAGTTTGTTTCGTCCTGGTATGCCTTAATTGCGTATAGCTCCGATCTATGCAATAACTTCATTCAATTCCAGAGATGCAATTTGACAAATGCTTATTCTGGCCGTGCTGAAGTGGCAAGATGACTAACTTTGGAAAAGGGGTTTGAATTTCTTCCATCTATAACCTTTCTCTATAAAAAAAATTAACCGATCGAGAATCTATGATCACCCAAATTGTCCATTTTAGAACCAATTGATTCACTTTGTATGGATTGACTCAATGTGGAACCGGGGGTTATGTTTTTAATATGATTCCTTATCTGTTCCATAGATTCATGGTCGGTTCGTTTGCATGAAATATCGTATATAAGCAAATAGATCCATTCTCTCCCTCCTTGCACTAGGGTGAATTCGCTTTCAATGAAATAGCAACTGCAAAGGCAGTTGTCGGCCTAAAATCAGCAAACTTAAGACGAAAAGGACAGGGAAGCTATTGGGTATATGTCCTAGACTAATGAAAAACATGAATGCGTCTTATGTCCAACAAATGCTCTTGAAACGAGGAATTACAGAACGACTATGAATTATTAAAGCCAAAGAGTAAGACTCCATAACATGGATATTCCATATCTATCAAACTCAAACTATTGCAATGAAATGGCCAAGCGAAATACCTGCTTGTTCTCTTGATAGTTCCCTTGCCCTAAAGCTATAAAAACGCTGACGGGAGCAGCTTTGAGTAATATAAAAATCTTTCCAAAAAGGCATTTCTATATTTCCATTTGAAGTTGGTGAGAGAAAAAATGACAAGTGAAGTTATTACTTTGGTAGCTTCTCTTTTTATTTTTCCGAATGGAATTAGCTATCCCAAAATATGTGTGATGGAAGATTTGGTTGGCGTTAAACAAGGCTATATTTAAACAAGAGATTGCCGATTTGGTTGGCGTGAAACAAGGCTATATTTAAACCAGAGAATGCCACTCCTAGGGCTACTGCAGCCAAAGCCCGAGGTCTCTTGATAGAAATTAGAAACCATTAAAGTTAGAGGAGTTAAAGGCCATAACGTTTCACTGCTAGAGCAAGAAGACAGGAATTGGCTCAATGAAGTTCTAGCAGAGGACATCACTCATCCAAAGAACATTCTCTCGATTCCAGTTCAATGAAAGATGAAGACTTCAAAAATTGGCGGACAACGACTAAATTCTATGGGAGTGTTTAAAGAAGGCCCAACAACCTAAATTAACTTCTGTACGTTAAATCCGCTGGGCCCCAAACAATGACTCGACTAATTGTTGGCCAGTTCGACAAAAATCCGAACATAATGTTCCTTACATGTCTTGAAGGAAATGGGTAAGATAATGACGTGTCAAAAAGAGTGTAGACAAATCGTGCTGGCAATTTAGTGCAATGCTCTCCTTGGAGACTAGAAGTCTAGAACCCGAACATGCAAGGTCGAAAACTTACTAGTGCAAATACGGTCTAAACTGCGGTCTGGATTTGACCTAATTATTGACCAACTGGATTAAACATAGATAAATACATCCATACTTTCTAACTCCTAACCCACTCATCAGTTATCATATCAGACTTCCATACGTGGCCAGAAGTGAAGCCGGCTCTGTGCAGAGAAGAAACTTCACTTCAAAATGCAGCTCGTGAATTAATGTTTACAAAGAAGAAGCAGCGCATTAAGATTTCTAAATATTTCTTATTTGAAAGAGCGTGTGAATTTTTTTTACAGAGATGAAGCGTCTGATTTCTAAATAATCATGTAAAATGCAGGTCAGGCATCAAAATGAAAATGAATGAAAGTGTAATTTATGAAAGAATAGTATTCAGCTATTTAAATATTTCTCTTTCTCGCCCTCGACCGCCCATCAATGAGATCGGGGCAAGTTAATGAATATGTCTTCGTATTTGTTCCCCTGATAAATAAAAATCTCTAACACTAAAAGTACTATATCCATCAACAGGAGGTGGACCTGTCGCTACTTTTCGATTTCACGACTTCGCACTAATGTTGCCGCCGCTGTAAGCGCAAACCAATAATTCCATCTTTCCGCTTCGTTCGCTTCGTTCGCTTAACTCCAAACATCTCAACCGAACCCGTCTACTCAGAGAAAAATATGGATCTAACTTGCCTACCTTTGTATCTAAGATGGAGTTTCTTTAATGTATCTGAGGAGTTTCTGGAAGATTAAAGATCAATGAGTTAGACGCACCAACTCAAATATCATCGCAGTCTCAGAGAGATTTTCCAAGTATTTCTTTCTAATTCAATTCACGGATTTCGTTTAATGTACAGAGAAGAAAATTCATTTCAAAAAACTCATGGATTAAAGTTTACAGAGAAGAACCGTAAGTTTTCAGCTTTATATATATATTTTTATTTAAAGCAGCTTGTGAAGAAAATTTACAAAGAATGGAATTGTAATGTATCCGTATTTACCTGCAATAATTGGAGTACACTCTATATCTGGTTTCATTAACTTTTATGGATGCCGGCCTTGGGAGAGCCCATGTCCCCATAAGTAATAAGTACGTGTTCCGTCCCAATGATCCAGACTAAAACAATATCTATAATACAGGGGACTATGGAGATACAAAGACTGAATGGAATTGTAATGTATGAAAGAATTAGAGTACTCATAAATATTTCTCCGAAATGATTCTGAAAAATTAAACTTAGAAACACAACTCATAATTAAACTAAATACATAAGAACCATTGAATTCCTATCTTTAGAATGGAATGCAGCTCATGGATTTTAATTGAAGGAAAATGTAATTTACAGTGAAAAGACATTTAGGTTTGTAATTGTTTCTTTAGGATGCAATTCATGAATTATCGTCTGAATGAGCATTGATATTTATAACTATTATTTAAAAGGCAAAGCTCCTGCATTAAATTGAATGAAATTCTAATTGAAAGACAAAAAAGCATTCGAAGAATCGAAACAAGGGCTACATTATTACACAACGGCATACCTGGGTTCGAACCCGCTCCAGAAGAAAAGCCGACGCTCCAGCACCCGGGACTTTGTTTTAATGTGCATTTAACTTCTAAATGGTTCGTCAGTTTAAGATTCTCCAGGGAAATAACCAAACCTCTGGAATATTTAGATTTCTAAATGCAGCTGATGAATTAAACTCACGAAATGCAATTCACACAAATTAAGAACTGAGATTTCTAAGAATCTCTTTAAAAATAATTTAGTTTAGAGTGAAGGAGCATTGTTTTAATAATCATATTTTTGGTGATTTCTTTAATTCTATAAATTGATATGAATTATTAAGTTTCATAAAGGTCTGATCCACAGAGAAGCGGCAGATTATTAAATGTATTTGATGAAAAATCATAAACTGCAGTACATGAC
The DNA here is from genome assembly GCA_027924585.1 of Larix kaempferi. Classification (NCBI taxonomy): domain Eukaryota; kingdom Viridiplantae; phylum Streptophyta; class Pinopsida; order Pinales; family Pinaceae; genus Larix; species Larix kaempferi. Next base: position 1,671,925 of record BSBM01000612.1, on the reverse strand, counting down.
ATATTTCTGGTGATTTTTTTAATTCTATAAATTGATATGGATTATTAAGTTTCATAAAGGTCTGATCCACAGAGAAGCAGCAGATTAATAAATGTATTTGATGAAAAATCATAAACTGCAGTACATGACAATGGGATCGGGATTCGAACCCGCGGTAGAAGAAGAATGCATGACATTGGACTTGAAATTCGAACCCGCGGTAGAAGAAGAGGGGAAGCGAAATAAGAGCCATTACACAGTCAGCGTGGTCCCTGCTAATCCTGATTCCTGATTGGAAGCTAAAGAGAAACCCTGTCGCGTGGCCGCTCTCAGCAACTCGGCCGTCGATCTTCCTCCCCGCGTCTTTAACTCGTGATGCGTGTAATGTCAATGTCCAAATCGCTTCGAGGATACGTTTTGTCCATGATCCTGGTTAAAAATTTGACAGCAGTTAGGGCATGATGATGCGTTCATTCCATGACCCTGGTTTGGTTTAAAATTAAACTAGCAGTTAGAGGATGAGAACCAGAAAGAGTCTTATATACAAGTAGGTTAAGAGTCTAACTTAACTATAACCTTAAAAATCTATTATTATTATTATATTCAATTATTAAATAAATAATTTTATATTCACTAAAATATTTTATTTAAAATAATAAAATGAAAAAAAAAACATTAAATACAATCTAATAAAAAACAAAATAATAATACTTACAAAACTATAAAACTATAGAGAGAATAAAAATTAAATAAAGAAATTAGTTTTATTTTATCAAATAAATTATTTATAAATAAATTAACACCAAATAAAACATGATATTAATTTTGTATAGTTAAATAATAATATATCTATCATAATTATTGAATACATAATGGGGCAAATGAATTTTTTTCATACTCTTAATTAAATAAAATATTTTATATTTATATAATAATTATTTACAATAATTATTGATTATTAAATATAGAAAATGAAAATGATTTTTTAGTGTATATATTTGTGTTATATTTATTTAATAAATATTAGTATAAATAAATTGATAAAAATTCTATAATAATATTTTATTTACATTAATTATTTTAATATAATAATACCCTGGTCTGTAATGAGCTTTCAGATTTCTATATAAATTTTACTTAATGCAGCTTGTGAAGAAAAATTAGAGAGAAAAAACATCGGATTGCTAAAGGCACAGAAATGAATGGAACTGTAATATATGAAAGATAAGTATTCAGATATTTAGATATTTATCAGAATTAAACTTAATAAGAGACTCAAGGCAGCCAGGGTTTTAAATATTTTTTAAAAACACAATTCACAATTAAACTAAACAAACAAGAAAAGACTTAAGGCAGCCAGGGTTTTAAATATTTTTTAAAAACACAATTCACAATTAAACTAAATAAACAAGAAGTAGAACCATTGAATTTCTATCTACCCTTGAATTTCTATCTTTAAAATGGAGCTCATGGATTTAATTTAAGTAAATTCTAATTTAGAGTGGAGAAGCATTCAGATTTGTAATTGTTTCTTTATGATGCAATTAATGAATTGAAAATTGAAAATGCATTCAGATTTCTAGTTATTCTTTAAAATGCAAAACTCTTAAATTAAATTTAATGAATTTCTAAGCTTGTAAATTTAATTTAATGAAATTAGAGTAAAAAGCATGGAAAACAAGGAGCTGCATTATTACAGAATCTGAACCCAGTCTCGGATAAAAGCGGAGGCTCCATGAGGCAAACACTAGAACTTGGGATTCATCAAGTAACTACTATATCTAGGCGCACCACCACCTCGGACTTTACAGAACTTTATATGGAGTTAACTTCTAAATAGTTCATCAACTTAAGATTATACAAGGAAATTAGGCGCATATCCTTTGAATATTTATCATGAATTAAATTCATGAAATGTAATTTACAGAAAATAAGAATTGAGATTTCTGTATATCTTTTTAAAAATAATTTAATTAAACTAAATTTGTATATCTTTTTAAAAATAATTTAATTAAACTAAAATGTAATTTAGTGTGAAGAGAATATATATCTCTATATATATAACTCATGAAACATCAGTGAAAAAATACATTCAAATTAAAGAAGCATTCAGTTCCATGAAAGAATACATTCAAATTAAAGAAGCATTCATAGTTCTTGCGATTTCTTTAACTCTTTGAATTGATCTTTCAGGTATCTCAATGCAAGATGGCGATTCTTGATTGGAAGGTTAAGAGAAACCCTATTGCTTGGCACTCTCAGCTTTCCATTGGCTTGCAACTAAGCCACTTTTCAGATTTTTTCGGTCGTGCGTCTTTCTCCCCGCGTCTTGAACTCGTGACGTGTGTAGGCTTAATGTCTAATTCTCCTAACGTTAGTCTATAATCTAAACCAATTTTAAACTAGCAGGTAGCCGGAGATGAGGATACGTCAGTCCAAGACCCTCTTTAAAATAAAACTTAAAATGAAACCAATTTTAAACCAGCGGGTACTGGAGGATATGTTCCTTCCATGACCCAGCTAGCTGAGGAAATTGTTATTTCACCCATCAACCAACTGCAACGCCAAGGCGAGGTAATCCATGCTAATTTACATGTAATTTGTTTCCATGGAAAACTAGGTGCTGCTCAAATTTATTCACAACTAATAACAACGTAGGATTTATTTATTTCCATGGCCATTTGGGTGGTGCTTAAAATCTATTATCAGTTAAGAATAACAATTTTGTGGACATTGCAATATAAGAAAATTACAGAACTAAATCTATTTATTCCTTCCTTCTACAGGCTAGTTATAACTTATCATTATTTTTTACTGAAAAGCAGAAAATATGTATGTGAAGGAAAACAAAGATGTACAGTTTTCATTTATTCCTTTCTTTATTCTACCGCTAGTTATAACTTATCAGTATTATTTGCAGAAAATATGTAAGTGAAGGAAAACACCTGGAATTAATTAATTGACTCAAAGCAGAAAATATGTATGGGAAGGAAATGGTTGATCTTATTGCCTGGTTGATCTTATTGCCGCTCCATCGTGATTCCTCCGTAATTTATTCGGACCTGCACTTTCATCGCGGCGACTTCTTTTTCCACGGCCAGCATACTCCACTAAACTCCGTTCCATCCTGTAATTAATTAAAGACGAGAATTCAGAAGCTAAAACAAATATCAACTTATCATTGATGCAGCTTAAAAACAAATAAAAACAATCCATAATCACAGTAATATATTAAAATGCAATACCATGCCATGGATTCATCCTTTCTTTGCCTCTTCGTCAGATGCCATGGATTCATCCTCTGTTTCCCTCAGGATTCACATGAACAGACAAAATACATAATACATCCATCACAAAACATACACAAACAAAACACAGAATACATTTATCACAAAACATACACAAACAAAACACAGAATACATCCACAAAACAACACTACAGGTATAAATAAAACAAACACACATACACATAACAAACATAAAAGCAAAAAAAAAAACACAACACCACCAGCCAACTAAGCGCGCTCCACTTCACAACACTGCCTGAGAGAAATCGAGCAGAGAGGATAGGATAAAGAACAGACGAGGAGAGCCCTCTCCGTCTCAAACAAACCTACCTAATCGGATTGATTTCGGAGTGTTTTATATCTAGCTACCTAGCCGTTGAGAAAAAGCAATTTGAACTCGACCCTTAGATGAGATCTGACGGCCGTAAAAGCAGCTCAATTACAACCTTGGGATGGGGATTGTTGTTAAATTCCAACGGCCAATACAAAAGTTGTCAGATGAGATATGATGGCCGTAACCCCAGCTCAATTACAACCCTGGGATGAGGATTATTGTTAACATCCAACGGCCAATACAAAGTTGTGAGATGAGATCTCACGGCAGCAAACGCAGCTCAATTACAACCCTGGGATGAGGATTATTGTTAACATCCAACGGCCAATACAAAAATTGTCAGATGAGATCTGACGGCAGTAAACGCAGCTCAATTACAACCCTGGGATGAGGATTGTTGTTAACATCCAACGGCCAATACAAAAGTGGTCAGAAACTGTCAGTAGATTTAAAATCCAAGATGCCGCCAATGCGAATGTCAATACAATAAAATTCAAAATTCAATTTCATGTTCATAAATTAAAGTTTTGATTGTTTATATTTTTTAAAATTTAAATTTGATATTTATTTATTTATTAGAATTAAGATTTTATTATTCTATAATGGTCAAAATTTCACGTATAAAACGACTTATTAAGAATTTTTTTTTTTAATTAAATTAATATATTATAAGTAATAAATATGATTTGCTTTAGAGTTATTTATATGTCTTATGAAAATTAAGTAATTTATTGTTTATTTGAAAAACAAAAATATTTAATAATCTTTCAATATATTTTAAATTTTATTAAATTAAATACAAAAAATATAATATTTTAAATCCTTTTTAAACATCACATGAGAATGACTAAATATTAATTAAATTGAATATTTATATTATTTTTGTGAATTTTTAATTATATACATATGGAGAAAATGTGTATATACTTACATATAGTATCTATTACTTTAGTTATAAAAAACTAAATATATATATACTTACATATAGTATCTATTATATTAGTTTTAAAAATAAGATAAACAATTTATTGATTAAGGAAAAAGGAATTACTGCGTACACTTTACTTTGTCTATCATGTGCAATTTTTCAATTTTAACTTCCCCCAAATTATTTATTTATGCACTATCCCAAACTTTGATAAATATTTTATAAAGATTATTTCACCTTTTTACAACCCAAAGATATTTATAAAAGTTATTTCACCTTTTTAGAACCAAACATGAAAACTTTTACTAACCCAAAAACTTATAACTTTGTGCGCTATATTTTAGGACGAGTTCAATCTTCACTTTTCACATTTAACAAAAGAATCCCATCATTCTTTATAAAGGAGAATATTTAAAGAGTCATGCTCCACGAATTATGTGGGACATGAAGATAACTTTTGTTGAATAACACAGAGGTAAATGCAAACGAACAAAATAACAATGGCGGCTATGGAGATTTTAAATAGAGTTTGTGCTTCCTAACTTCAATAACTTGATTTTTATGAGCTTGAGTTTGTAATTTCTGCTAAAACTTACTTTGGTTTTCATCTTTTTCTTCTTTCATTTTATGCATTCTCATCTCTTTAAAATGACTTTCATTTTCATATTAAATACAAAGACCTAGAGAATGGCTTCTCTTGGGAGCTTTCTAATAATATTAAAGGTTGTAATTAAATTCTGAACAACTACCTAAAAACTTGACTTCTGAACTTGTAATTAAATGCTTAGTGACATTTACCTAAAAAACTTGAACTACTATGCAGTGGTTTAAATAAGATGAGGCGTGAATTCCATATCATGATAGATTGACTAACATTGCAGACTAACAGATTAACTGACTAAAGGACTGAGGGTCCTCACACAAAGATGGGGGACCTTTTAGATGCAAAGGAATGGGAAAGCCCAAGGCAACCAAGTGGGATGCCATGAAGGCTAGGAGAACAAAACTTGTGCAAGTTTTGGTTCTCCAAAATGCGTGTACGTTTTGGAGAACCAAAATGCACACACATTTTCGAGAACCAAAACATATATGTGTTTTCTATAAAATATTTTATTCAATAAATCCATCCCCTAACACCCCTCCCCAACCCCCTAACACCCCCTCTCCAACTCCCTAACACCCCCTACCTAACCACTTATCACACCCTCTCAAAATCCCTAATGCCCCCTACCCCTAATCACCCACACAGCACTCTCCAACTCACTAACACCACCCAACCTCGCAACCTACCCCCCCAACCCCTAACACCGCCTCTATAACTCCCTAACACACCCTACCCCTAATCACCCACACCCTCCACCTACCCCTGTCTTTCCCCCTAGGCCCCTAACACCCCATCCCCACTTTCTCTCTCTCCCGCTCTCTAACCCTTGCTAACCCCTTCTCTCACTCTCTTTCTCCCATGCTCCACTTACCCCCAATATCCTAACACCCACCTATGTCTCTACCTCTAACCCCTTACCACCCCACAATGTATCTCTCTCTCTCTCTCTCTAACCCCAACACCCACACTCCTTACCTATGCCCCCCTGTCTCTCCAATCACCTTACTCCTCCGCAAACCTCTCTCTCTCTCTCTCCGCCTCTCCCCACCAAACTCTTACTAACCCCCTTTCTCACTCTCTCTCACTCCCCTACTCCTCCACCTACACCTAACCTAAGTATACATCTAATCAAAAAATGAAATATATGAGATGTGAAAATGAGTATGTTTACTTATCCATCCAAATTAGTTGACGATGTGGAAGCCCATTGATGCATGTGAAGGATCATAATCTCAATGCCAAACAAATCCAGGAACATGCAACACAAATTTTAGTTTTTTTCTCAAGCGCTTGCAGGATGGGGACGAATCCTAGAAAAACTAAGCAAGCCAACAAATGCGAATATGGAAAAAAGGAAGAGGAGAAGAAGAGACTAGTGTAGATCTATTGAAGGAAAGAGGGGAGAGTATGGAGTCATGGACATATTGAAGATGTAGTTGCATTCTACATGTTCCAACAACAATGCAAAATTGTATTAAAGGATACAAAAGAGGTATGGGTGCAATAACTAACTCGATCCAGGAAGATGTCATCTCGAGTCGGGCCATACCCAAGACAACAAACTAGAGCAAGGTAGTCACTAACGAAGAGATCAAATATGGATTTTACCTATAAGAGTGAACAAGAGGGGATCATTGGTGAGAATTTGATTTTAGGATACAATCTAGAAAAGTTAGGAGAACGAAAATGAGGAAGAAAAATAGATGGAGGGGAATTAGTTAGGCAACACAATGTTTTAGTAGATTAAGTGGTCTAAGGCTCTAGATTTATTATGATAATTCAATTACATCCTAGTTGCAAGTAGAATTAGCCACAAATTGAGAAGAGAAAGGAAAAATAAAAATGGCTAATTTATAGAGTTCCCTTTCGTATTTTGATTATCCTAAAGTTTGGAGATGAAAAGGGCTCGGAAAGGAAGAAAACCACATGGAAAAGTGTTGTTGTAGGTGTTGGACCAAGACGGTTAAAGATGAGACCATTCAGATGTATCCAATAGAGTTTTTCTTTGCTCAAACAAGAATACACATGTTAGTATAACTTGTAAAAGAGATTTGATCCTTATCCTTGATGAAATGCAATAATAACACCTAAGTCTATTATACATGCGATAAAACAATGAAATATATGAGATGTGAAAAGGAATACCTTTACTTATCCATAACCAATTGATGATGATGAAGCCCATTGATGCATGTGAAGGATCATAATCTCAATGAAAAAACAATCCATGTATTTGCAACAAAAATGTTATTTGTTTTTCTCAAGTGCATGTGGGATGGGGGCAACTCCTAAAAACAATAGCAAGCAAGAAAATGCGAGAATGAAAAAACAGAAGAGGCGAATAAGACACTACATAATAACTTAGAAATGAATGAGGAGAGAGTTGGCGATGCTAGTGTAGATCCAGTGAAGGAGAGAGGATAGGGGATGGATTCATTGATGTATTGACTAGGTAGCTGCAATCTACAAGATCCAACGAGAAAGAAAATTGTATTAAATGATAGAAAAGAGGTATGGGTGCAATGACTAGCTCAATCCAAGAATAAGTCATAACGAGTTGGGCCATACTCGAGACAACGACCTAAATCAAGACAGTCACTAACAAGGATATCAAAGATGGAGTTTACCTATAAGAGTGAAGATAAGGGGATCACCGATGATAATTTGGTTTTAGGATAAATCTAGGAAAGTTAGGAGAGAGAGAGAGAGAGGAAGGAAGAAAATAGATGGAGGGGAATTTGTTTTCCAAGGTTGATTTTTAGTAGATTAAGTTATCTAGGGCTCTAAATTTATTAGGGTAATTCAATTACCTCTTAGACGCAAGTAGAATTAGACACAAATAGAGAAGATAAATGCAAAATAACAATGGTTAAGTTATAGAGATCACTTTCATATGTTATTTAACCTAGAGTTTGGAGATGAAAAGGGGTGGCTAGAGAAGGAAATCACATGGAAAAGTGTTGTTGTAGGTGTTGGACTGAGATGGTTGAAGATGAGAGCTACCAAATGTATCCAATTATTTTTTCATCATTCAAACAAGCATACAAATGTTAGTAGACCTTAAAAAAGAGACTTGATCCTTATATCCGATGCAATGTAATAATAACACCTAAGTATACTATACATGTGATAAAAAAACGAAATATATGAGATGTGAAAAGAAGTACCTTTACTTGTCCATCCAAAGCGGTTGATGATGCGGAATCCCATTGATGCATGTGAAGGATTGCAATATCAATGCCAAACCAAGCCATATATCTGCAACACACAAATAAGACATTACATAATAACTTAAAAATGAATGAGGAGAGAGGTGGCAATGCTACTGTATATCTAGTGAAGGAGAGGGGGGAGAGGAAGCTACCAATAGAAGTGAATAAGAAGCTAGGGTTCATTTGAAATACCAATTGGATTCACCAAAGAGTGGCTTGAAAATTAGAGTGAGGAAAGAGACGAGAGCCATGCATTGTTGAGGGATTGACCACATAGTTATAGTTTACAGGATGTGTTAAGAAAGATCGGTATATTTTAGAAAATAAAAATGAGAAGATGATCAATGAATAGTTCGATCTTGGAAAAAATCATCTCAAGTTGGGCCCTACTTAAGACATCGACCTAGAGTGAGGCAGTCATTAGAAATGAGCTCAAAGATGGAGTTGACCTATAAGAGTTAGGAGAAGGGGATCATTGATGAGAATTCGATTTTAGGACAACTGGAAGGGAATTTGTTAGCTAAGGTTTCTTTTTAGTATATTAAATGACATAGGGATCTATATTTATTAGGGTAATTCAATTATTTCCTAGTCACAAGTAGAATTAGCCACAAATTGAGAAGAGACTATGGCAAGCTAACAATGGCTAAGTTATAGAGTTCCCTTTCGTGTGTTGATTAACCTAAACTTTGTTGATGAAAAGAGGTGGATAGGTAAATAAATCACGTGGAAAAGTTTTGTAGTAGGTGTTGGAATGAGATGTTTGAAGACAATATCTACCAAAAGTATCCTATAGCATACACAAGTTACTAGACCTTAAAAACAGACTTGATCATGATACATGATGCAATGCAATAATAACACCTAAGTTTACTATACATGTTATCAAACAATGATATATATGAGATGTCAAAAGGATTACCTTTACTTATTCAACCAAGATATTTAATGATGTGTAATCCCATTGATGCATATAAATGAGAGTATGCTCAATGCAAAACCAATCCATGTATCTACAACAAATTTTTTTAAGATGAAAATAGATGAAAAACGAAGGAACTTATTTTAAAAAGTGTTCAAGAAACTTACCTAAAAATGTGTTGATGTAGGTGTTCAACATACATGGCTGAATAAGATATTTTCCATAGGTCTCCTCGATATTTTTACCTTGCACTAACGAACTTGCACATGCTACTACAATTTCTCAAAAAAAAAACTTGGTCTTGATCTCCAATATAGTGAAATAATTACACCCATATCTACCATATGCATGATCGAATAATGAAATAAATGAGATGTGATTTCACTATGAGGGTTGATGATGTGGGAACCTAATAATGTATACAAAGGATGGTAATCTCAATGCCAAATCAAGCTATGTATTTGCAACAAATATACTAGCAATTTTCTTTGAATGGGGAAGGTACCATAACAAAAACTACGAGAAAAAATAAAGCAAGGAAATGGTAAGATGGAAAAACAAAAGAGTATGAGACATTAATGTAGAACTAGTGAAATCAATTTGATGAGAGGTATGAGTTGCTGAGGGATTGACCCCATAGTTGTAATTTATGGATGCGATAATGAGGATATGTATCTTTTAAAAAATAAAAGGGAGAAGGAAAGCAATGACTGGTTAAATCTTGGAAGAAGTCATTTAGATTAGGGCCCTACTCGAGACAACGACCTAGAGAAAGGCAATCACTAACGAAGAGACCAAAGGTGGAGTTTACCTATAACATTGAAGAGAAGGGTATCATTAATGAGAATTCGGTTCTAGGATACAATCTAGAAAACTTAGGAGAGAGAAAGGGAGGAATAAAAATGGATGGAAGGGAATTTCTTTGCCAATGTTGTTTTTCAGTAGATTAAGTGACCTAGGGCTCTAGATTGATTAGGATAATTCAATTATCTCCTAGTCGCAAGAAGAATTAGTCACAAATTGAGAAGCGAAAGTAAAGCTAACAATGGTTTAGTTATAGATTTCCCTTTCGTATGTTGAATAACCTAAAATTTGGAGATGAAAGAGGTGGACAAGGAAAAAAATTACATGGAAATGTGTTTTTGGAGGTGTTGGATCGATGTGGTTAAAGATGATCTAGCTACCAAAAGTATGTTTTCTTTGCTTGAATAAGCATACACATGTTACTATGCCTTGAAAAAGAGACTTAATCCCAATCCTTGATGCGATGTAATAATAACACCTAAGTCTCCTATACATGTGATCATACAATAAAATATATGAGATGTGAAAAAGAGTAACTGTACTTATCCTTCCAAGGCATTTGATGATGTAGAATTCCATTGATGCATGTGAACAATCCTAATCTTAAGTCCAAACCAATCCATGTATCTGTAACAAAATTGTTGTTTTGTTCAAGCACATATGGGATGGGGACGACTCCTCCACAAAAAGGGAGCAAGAAAGAAAATGAAAGGATGGAAAAAGGGAAGAGGCGGAAAAGGCACTACCAAATAACTTTGAAATAAATGAGGTGAAAGGTGGAAATGGTAGTGTAGATTTAGTGAAGGAGAGAGGGGAAAGGATGGATTCATTCATGTATTGACCATGTAGCTACAGTCTGTAGGATACGATAACAACAACAAAATGTATTCAAGGATTGAAAAGAGGTATGGGTGCAATGACTAGCTTGATCCAGGAAGAATTCATCCCGACTCATGCCCTACCCAAGAGGACAACCTAAAGGGAAACAATCACTAACAAAGGGGACCAAAGAGTAAGTTACCAATAGTATTCAATAGGAAGTAAGGGTTCATGGGAAGTCCCCAATGGAGTTTCCAAAATGTAGCTTAACAATTAGAGTGAGGAAAAGGACAAGAGGTAGGAATTGTTGAGGGAATGATACTATAGCTATAGTTTACAAGATGTTTTAACCAAGATAGCTATCCTTTAAAAAAGAAAAGGGAGAAGGAGAACACTAACTAGTTTGATCTGGAAGAGCTCATCTCGATTTAGGACCTACCCAAGACAATGATCTAGAGTAAGGAATTCATTGATGATGAGACCAAAGATGGAGTTGACCTATATGATTGAAGAGAAGGGGATCATTGATGAGAATTCAATTTTTTGATACAATCAAGAAAACTTAAGAGAGAGAAAGGAATGAAGAAAAATAGATGAAAGGGAGTTTGTTAGCTAAGATTTTTTTCAATAGATTAAGTAACCTAAGGATCTAGATTTATTAGGGTAATTCAATTACCTCATAGTCGCTAGTAGTATTAGCCACAAATTGAGTAGAGAAAGGAAGTTAACACTAGTTAATTTATAGGGTTCCATTTCGCGCGTTTATTAACCTAAAATTTTGAGATAAAAAGAGGTGGACAGGGAAGGAAATCACATGGATATGTTTTTTTGTAGGTGTTGGATCAAGATGGTTGAAGACGAGAGCTACCAAAAGTATCCTATAGAGTTTTACTTCGCACAAACAAGAATACACATGTTACTAGATCTTGAGAAAGGGACTTATTCCCGATCTTTGATTTAATGTAATAATAACACCTAAGTATACCATACATGTGATCAAACAATGAAATATATTAGATGTGTAAAGGAGTACCTTTACTTATCTAGCCAAAGTAGTTGATGACATGGAATTCCATTGATGCATGTGAAGGATCGTAATCTCAATGTCAAGCCAATCCATGTATTTGCGGCATAAATGTTAATTGTTTTTCTCAAGTGCATGTAGGATGGGGACTCCTCCTCCTAGAGAAATGGAACAAGAAAGAAAATGCAAAGATGGAAAAAGGAAAGAGGTGAAGAAGAATCTACCAAAAATATTACAAGTAAATGAGGCGAAAGGTGGCAATGCTAGTGTACATTTAGTGAAGTAGAGAGGGGAGAGGATGGTGTCGTTGATGTATTGACCATGTAGCTACAGTATATGCGATCCGACAACAATTAAAAATGTATTAAATGATATAAAAGATATATTGGTGCAACGACTAGCTCGATCAAGGAAGAAATAATCTCAACTCATGCCCTACCCAAGAGGATGACCTAGAGGGATCCAATCACTAACAAAAGGGACCGAAGACGAAGCTACCAATATGATTGAAGATGAACTAGTAAGTGTTATGGGAACTCCCCAGTGGAATCACCAAAATGTAGCTTGACAATTAGAGTGAGGCAAGAGATGAGAGGCAAGCATTATTGAGGGATCAAACACATAGCTATAAGTTACGGGATGCATTAATGAAGATTGGTATATTTTAGAAAAGAAAAGAGAGAAGTCGAGCAATGACTAGTTCAATCTTGTAAGAATTCATCTAGAATCAGGCTCTACCTAAGAAAATGACCTAGAGTGAAACAATCACTAGTGATGAGTTGAAAATGGAGTTGACCTATAAGATTGAAGAGAAGGGGATCATTGATGAGAATTCAGTTTTAGGATATAATAAAGAAAACTTAAGAGAAAGAAAAGGAGGAAGAAAAATATATGGAAGGAAATTTGTTAGGTAAGGTTGTTTTTCATTAGATTAAGTGAACTAGGGATCTAGATTAATTAGGGTAATTCAGTTACCTCCTAGTCACAAGTAGAATTAGCTACAAATTGAGAAGAGAAAGGAAATCTAACAATGGCTAATTTATAGAGTTCCATTTAGTTTGTTGATTAACCTAAACTATGGAGATGAAAAGAGGTGGACAAGGATGGAAATCACATGGAAAATTGTTATTGTGGGTGTTGGACCGGGATGGTTGAAGATGATAGCTACCAAATACAGATTTTCTTTGCTCGAAAAATAATATGCATGTTACTAGATCTTCAAAAAGAGACTTGATCATAATCCATGATGCAATGTAATAATAGCACCTAAGTTTACTATACATGTGATTAAACAATAAAATATATGATATGTGAAAATGGGTACCTTTACTTCTCTAGCCAAGGAAATTGATGATGTGGAAGCCCATTGGTGCATATGAAGGATACTAATCTCAATTCCAAACCAATCCATGTATCTACAACACAAATGTTAGTTGTTTCACACAAGCACATGTGGGATTGGGATGATGACTCCTAGAAAAAAGGAGCACGCAAGAAAATGCAAGGATCGAAAAATTGAAGAGGCAAAGAATACACTATGGAATAACTTACAAATGAATGAGGAAAAAGGTGTCAATTCTAGTGTATATCTAGTGAAGGGGAGAGGGGAGAGGATGGATTCATTGATGTATTGACCATGTAGCTATAGTCTGCAGGATCCAACAACAATGAAAAATATATTAAAGAATAGAAAAGAGGTATGGGTGCAATGACTAGCTCGATCCAGGAAGATGTCATCTCGACTCATTTCCTACCCAAGAGGATGACCTAAAGGGAGCCATTAATTGACAAAGGGGACTAAAGAGGAATCTATCAATAGGAGTGAAGAGGAAGTAAGGGTTCATGGGAACTCCCCAACTTAAGTGGCCTAGGGATCTAGACTTATTAGGGTAGTTCAAGTGGTCCCCTTTGTAATAAAATATAATTAACAAAATAAATAAAAGCTAACTAGGGGTAAGTTATGAAATCCCTTTGGTGATCTAATTAACATAAATTTTTAATATCAGAAGAGTTGGAAATTGAAGCAACTTATTTGAAAAAGTGTTGAAGAAACTTACCTGAAAAAATGTTGAAGAAACTTACCTGAAAAAGTGTCGATGGATATCTTCAACATACATGGCTAAAGAAGAGAGTTTCCACAGGTCTCCTGGAGAGTTTTACCTTTCTCTCATGAACCTACACACGCTACTACAATTTCTCAAAAAACAATCTTGGTCCTGATCTCCAATATAGTGAATATTTACACCTAGATCTACCATATGCATGATCGAACAATGAAATAAATGAGATTTTATTTCACTATGAGGGATGATGATGTGGGAACTTATTGATGTATACAAAGTATGGTAATCTCTATGCCAAATAAATCTATGTCTTTGAAAAAATATACTAGCAATTTTCTTTGAATGGGGATGGTATTACAATAAAAAAATGAGAAAACAAATGAGTAAGGAAATGGGAAGATGGAAAAACGAAAGAGTTTGAGACACTAATGTAAAAATAGTTAAGACATGAGCTGATAGGCAGGATTTATTGAGGGATACACCACATATTTATAATTCACAGATGCAATAACGAGGATAGGTATCTTTTAGAAAATAAAAGGGAGAATGGGAGAAATGACAAGTTCGATTTTGGAAGAAGTCATCTCGAGTTGGGCACTACCCAAGACAATGACTTAAAGGGAGTCAGTCACTAGTGAAGAGATCAAATGTGGAGTTTACCAATAAGAGTGAAGAGAAGTGGATCGTTGATGAGAACCCGATTTTAGGAAATAATTAAGAAACCTAAGGAGAGAGAGAAAGAGATGAAGAAAAACACATGGAAATGAATTTGTTAACTAAGGTTTTTCAGTTGATTAAGTGACCTAGGGATCTATATAATTAGGGTAATTCTATTACATCTTAGTCGAAAGTAGAATTATCCACAATTAAGAAGAGAAATGCAAGATAACAATGGTTAATTTATAGAGTTTCCTTCCTTATGTTGATTAACTTAAAATTTGGAGATGGAAAGACTTGGATAGGGAACACAATCAAAAGGAAAAGCATTATTGTAGGTGTTGGAATGAGATGGATGAAGATGCGAGATACCAAAAGTATCTTATAGAGTTTTCTTCACTCGAACAATTATACACATTTTACTAGAACTTCTTGAAAAAGAGACTTGATCCTAATCCCTGATATAATGCAATAATAACACCTAATTCTACTATACATGTGATGAAACAATGAAATATATGAGATGTGCAAATGAGTACCTTTACTTATCCAACCAAATATATGATACATTAGCAGTGAAGTACACCATTAATGAATATATCATCATCATATTGCATGGTATAACAGTAAACATGGCATCATGGTAGCATAATCTCATCACTAACATCATATGAAGGTCCCAACAACTGTAAAAAATAGACCATAATGATATGGAATATGTCGACAGAATGAAAAAAGAATAAGTATTAATATGCCAATACAGTATGAGGCATAGCATGGCCTAAAGATAAAAGAGGATTTGTGTGGTGATATTGCCATCCCTCTTAGTTTCCTCAAGGTTGCACTTGTGTTTAGGGTCTTCATCACTTCGATAAAAATGTTGGTTATCACGGTTCCAAGCATGCAATGGTGGAGTGGTTCAAGGTCTAGTGGCTAAAGAGTGATGCATCAAGACCAATGTTGGGAAAGTGAATTACCTTAGTAGTGTGACATGTGACAGCCATTAATAAGGCTTCTAGTTGGTTGTGTTTGATGCCTCAAGAGACCTTAGATACATTAGATATGCAAAATTGGCATTTTTTCTTTTGTCCCAATTCACCCTCTTATATTAGGATACCATCCTCGCTAATGTTGCAAACCTCAAATTCTAGTTTAGTCCACTTTACATGTTGTCAAATATGTTATTCATGGTTAATATTATTGCCACTAGTTTCCTTGTATCAACATTTGATATATTTGACAAACTTGTCAAGCAAAAAGACCCTATTTTAACTTGTTGCTAAAATTTCTCAAGCATAAAAGTATGTGAGATAATTGGGAACCCTAATTCACCTTGGTTTTTCCACTAACCAAAAGAAACGAGTTCACTAGCCTATATCTCCTTATTTTTTTCCAAATTCTGCCAATTAAAAGGCCTCGTAAATGGAAATTCCTATGGCTAAACTTGCCCACACAAAGAAGGATGTTGAATGCTTATGTCTAATTAACAACTTTTATTATCATGATAAATTGTGCAGCCTAATAATGCTACCTCCTAATCTGGATGTTTAACTAAACTAGTATGATAAATAGCCAAAAAATGCTAACTTGACTTCATCTATGGAGGGTTGATGCTTTTACTCATCATTAGAAGTAATAAAAGAATGAGGAGAAGTTGTTATGGCCAAAGTTAAGAATATGAAGACATAATTTGGCCTATTCCTCTAATTGGCATTGTCACTCTAGAAAGGTAAAACATGAGGTTACCAAGGTAGCACACGGGGTTGAAATTTTAATGTACATAGGAGAAAATTCATTTCAAGAATCTCATGGATCAACATTTACAGAGAATAATCATGAGATCTCATATTTCTGTATATATATTATTTACTGCAACTTGTGAAGAAAATTTACAGAGAAGAAACATCATATTTCTAAATGTTTGTTGTGAAATGCAGGTTAGACACCGAAATGAATGGAACTGTCAATGTATGAAAGCTGAGTACTAGTTATATAAACATTTCTCCAGAATGAAACAGAGAAGAAACTCCAAAATATTTCTATATATATTTTATTTATTGCAATTTGTGAAGAAAATTTATAGAGAAGAAACATCATATTTTTAAATGAAGGTTAGACACCAAAATGAATGGAAATGTAATATATGAAAGTTGAGTACTTAGTTATTTAAATATTTTTCCAAAATGTTGTTGAAGAATTAAACTTAATAAAAGATTGAGAGATTGAAGGAGCACCCAAATTTCTAAATATTTCTTAGAAACACAACTCATAATTAAACTAAATAGACAAAAACCATTGGATTTTTATCTTTAGAATGCATCTCATAGATTTAATTCAAGGAAAATGTAAATTAGAGTGGAGAAGCATTCATATTTGTGATTGTTTCTTTATGATGCAATTCATGAATTGGCGTCAGTGAATGAACAACTCATTATTTTTCTAGCTATTTTTAAAATGCAAAGCTTTGGAATAAATTTGATGAAATCTTAATTAAAAGAGAAAAAACATGAACAAAACAAGGGACTACATTATGATAAAACTCTTAGTTGGTGAAGCTAAACTCTTAGTTGATTGTATCCGAAGGTTCTAGATGCCTCATATTATGGTGCAAGCCCCTTTCAAAAACTCTATAATTTTTCCTTGTATTCTGCCAATTTTGTTGTGTTGATGTGAATACCAAAAGCATAATATTTTACCCTGTTATTTAAATTTTGATTTTCGTTGGAGTCTAGGGGAATTGAACTTGTGACCTTTCATTTACAACTTATCATTTCATTTTCTCATTTACCAATTGTTCTATCCCCGTGGGATTATATCTATTTAATATAATTATGGATAAAAAATATTATTAGTATAAATATTTGTGTTACATCTATTTAATATAATTATGGATAAAAAATATTATTAATATTTAAGTTAATCATAGTCAACCATAGTAACACATGATCAACAATGGACAAACATAATCTAACATGATTAATCAACCAACCATGGTTAATTATGCTCAACCATGGTTCCATTGTCAACAATATTACTAGAGTCAACCATATTCAACCAAAATCACCCATAGTTAAACATCACAAGTAATCCATGGTCAAACATCCCAAACTTTAATCAACTATCTTCAATCATTTTGAAGCATAGTTAACCAAATTCAACCATGGAGAACCATGGTCAAACATGCTCAACCATGGTGAAACATAGTTAACCAAAATGAACCATAAAGAAATATGGTCAAACATGCTCAACCATATTGAAACATAGTTAACCATATTTCTTTGTAGTTGACATGCACCTCTAAAAATTTGTGAGCATTTTATTTCTATACTTGATTCTTTTTTTAATTACATTCATTTTATTGACATTTTTTTATTTGAATTATTTACATTTTATTCTTAAAAAAAAACATTTTCTTGCTATTCATTCAAATCAAAGAAAATGATTACATACATCCTCCTTGTCTAACAAAGTAGAAATATCAAATTGAGCTTCCCATATTGTCCCAACTTATAAAATTCATATCCATATATTGTCTATACCATATTGTCAACACAAATATTCAAATATAAGTATCCAAAGAAACACTAACATCCTTCAGTCAACCAAAAACAATTACTAGCAAGACTCTACTATCACAAAAAACATAATAGTCATCCAAAACATATACTAACATAACAATATCATCACAACAAAATATATCAAACCACCCCATGGTTGAATCAAATAGTCAAAATAGTAGATCCCATAAATACCACTGAGCCTTTAATGGTTTCTTAAAAAAAAAAAAGGTACCAAAAGGAAGATCCACAACAATCTTTGATAGGAAATCAACATCACTATTGAAGGTTCTATAGATATCTGATGGAATAATACTAAGAAATTATGTCAACATAATCTGAATCCTTTTGTACCATTGATCCCATTGATCTAGATGCAACACCTGTAAGTTGTACAATCCATTAGCCCTTACCTGGGAATCACCATATACCTATAATGATATCATACCATTAATCTTAGCGAACTATAACACGTCCATATTCTTGTTTACTCTCAATAACCTATATTATTAAAACTAATAAATTAAAATATTTTTTTCATTATATAATTAAAACAAATATATCAAATTATTTTTAACACATTGTTATTAATATATCAATACTTATGATACATTAAAATATTATTTTAAATGCGATATATATATATTCAGAGAAAAAAAATCATAAACTTGATATTTTCAGTGAGAAAATCAAAGTTACAGTCAGTGATCAAAATCACAGAGTCAATCTCTACATCCCAGGATATAAATCCATCCAGAAGAAGACCAAATCATCAAGTCACCTAAAACAAAAAGGTGCTATAAGACGTTAACATATGACAATAAATTGTAGCATAAGACCTTTAAAACATGTTCTAGACTGGAAAAATACAAACATAACTGATCAAAAACAAAGCCAAGTACGTCAAGACATCCTCATAGTGCCTAGATCGACAACAATGTTGTCCAAATATTCAACAAAATGCATAATACCATCCATAGGACCCACAACCTCCTTGGAAAGTCAATCAACCTCCATATTTGCTTCTTGATAAATGTGCTCATAAGAGAGATGATCAAAAGAGGCCATTAGGTGTTCTACTTCCCTAAGCCAAGGCTCCAACATCAAAACCTCAATTTTGTTCTTCCGATTGATCTAGTTGATAATAACCTGAGAGTCTCTGAAGATGGACAAAGAAGAATAACCCCTCATAGATGCAAACTAGAGGAGGCATCTAGCCACTAAAAGCTATGCTTTAATGTCATCTCCTTTGCCGATGCCCATTTTTAAATGAATGACGTGGTTTCTGCACAAGTAGATAATCACACCAGCTCCACAAAGGCCTAGTTTTGATGCTCCATCAAAACAACCGCAGATGCTTTTGCTGTCAATAACTAGGTATCTGACTGGTCTTTATTTCTTACATCTCGAAACATCTGGATAGCCACTGTACAACCATGAGATCCTTTTACAAGCCCCATAAACAGAAGGAGGGTTGTTTTCAAATAGGAGCTCATTCCTACTTCTCCAGATTGCATTGATCATAAAAAAAGGAAGAGATCTGTTATGAGTTGAGTTACGGGTCCACCAACATAAGCAACCAATGAGGGAGTCGCCACTCCAATCATCTATGAAAGAAATCCCATGTTGTAATTCATTTCAAACATCTTTGGTAAAACTACAAAGAACAAAAATATGATGGATTTCTTCACCGACCGCCCTGCACAAAGGGCATACAACCGGTCCCTGAAAACCTCTCTTTTGAAAATTTGGCCAGGTGAGAATTTTGTCCTGAAAACAAAGCCATAAGAAGCACTTTAACTTTAACGGGATTTTCCAGCTCAACAACTTTTTGTACCACCAGAAATGTTCAGGAGGAGAAGAAAATTCTGGTAATATCAACTTGTAAACTTGCGCCACAATCAACCTCCCATTAGAATCAGGCCCATCCTAGACGAGTCTATCAGGGTAGTCCACTAAGGATATGCCCGCAAGAGAAATTTTTTCAATATCATTGTCCCAAATAGTAGCCCAACGAGCAGGAAGATCCAAGTCCTGGGCATTAAGCCAGTGTGGTTTAGCAGAGACGGAGCCCATATGATAAACCTGTGCAAGAACAACATGTTTCCCTTTCATGCAAAGATTTGATTAGACCCGATGGGAGCAAGTAACAACCATCGCAACCTATAAAAGGATCGATGCCAAGATTTAATTGTTCCCACCTTCTAATTGATCCAAGGTCCAATATAATGAAAGGTTCTAATGAGACTGCATCAAACAACCGAAGCTTGATGAAACTTGAGGACCAATTTCCGAATCCACTGAAGCACCAATAAATACTTTAGATATTTCAAATGAATCACACGACTCCAAAGGCCTCCATCACCCAAAACCATCCATAAAATTTTAGTCCTCATAGCCAAGTTAAAGCATTCAAGATTCTTCAAGCCCCATCCTCCATTTTCCTTGGTCCACAAAAAAATCTACCACGAAGATAGATGGAACTTTCGCAAATGAGGTTTACCGGACCAAATGAAATGAAACAACTTGCTACGAATCCAGTTGATGATAGAGGAAGGAAATTTCCGCAAATCAAACCAGTACACTGGTAAAATTTGGATGGCCGATTGAGCCATAATGAGCCTGCCACCAATGGAGAGCCAACGGAAGGCCCAATTTTTATTCCTCCAGTCAATTTTCTGGATTAACCATCTCCATTCCTCCACCCTGTAACAGTTGTCTTTAAGGAAATACCCCAAGTATTTAAAATCGACGTCAAGTGAGTCAAACTTGAAAGGAAAAAGATCCTTCACCTCTTCCAAAACACCATCATCAATACAGTTAAACAAAAAACAAGACTTGTCAATGCTGATGGCCATTCCAGAAGCTAAACAGAAAACATCAAATTTTTTCTTGTAAGCCAACCACTCATTCAAAGACGTCGCCCCAAAAATCAAGACATCGTTAACGAACAACAAATGCGTGATAGCCAGAGCTCGAGAGATGTTAATACCTTTAAGATTACGCTCCAATTTTGCTTCATTAATAAGCCGGCTCAAGCCTTCTATGGCTAATATAATCAGTAGTGTAGCTAACAAACATCCTTGTATGATTCCCCCGCTACTTGAGAAAACATCTAAAGGAGACCCATTAATCAACATAGTGAAATTAGAAGAAGATAAACAAGCCATAATCCATTGCACCACATTGACCGACAGACCAATCTGAATGAGAATAAATCTGAGATAAGTCCAATCCAGTTGATCATACGTATTTAACAGATCCACTTTCAGAATGAAAGCTTGTAAATCCTTAACTTTGACCGAGTGCAAGCACTCTTGAGCCACCCCCACAGCCTCGAGAATTTGCTGATTGAACAAAAAATCAAACTGTTCCAAAGAAATATGGTTAGCCAAGAAGGGATTAAGGTGCAGAGAAATAATTTTAGAGATCAACTTATAAATGGTATTGCAGAGCAAAATGGGCCGAAAATCATGGAAATTCACTGGACGATCCCTCTTAGGAAGGAAAGCAAGAAAGGTAGAGTTAAGGATTTTGGGAATGGTAGTCTTTCTTCTAGATTCCTCCACATCTAAGAGAATATCATGCCCCATCAAGTCGAAGAAGTGCAAGAAAAACTCCATCGTCCATCCGTCTGGCCCGAGGATTTTTTCTATGACAAAATAAGTTAGTACCTCCTTCAGTTCCTCTAAGGACATTGCTTTCCCAATATTAATGCCCTCATCTTCCGTGAGAAATATCAGAAATAATCTCACAATTTTCAATTGTACTTCTAAGTTGTTTACCTGGTCCTGATGATAATTAACCCTGAAATGATGCTCTGCTGCAAGATGAATGGAGGCCTGATACGAACAGAGAGTACCATCCGCTTTCTTAATTTCCCAGATCGAATTCACAATCCTCCTTTGATTAGCTATATTTAGGAAGAAACTAGTATTACGGTCACATTTTGCAATCCATAAAGAGTGACTCTTTAGTCTCCATGAGTTTTCATTTTGACATATTAAGGCTTCTTTCCTCTTGAAGAGTTCCATCATATCTGCCTTCCGGTTCGAGGAAAAACAATCCCCTTCCACTGAGTCCTCCATCATTTTGAGTTTATCCTCAATAGAGCCCAAATCCTCAACAATATATTTCCTCGTAATATGATCCCAAGAAATCACCTCCACTCTAAGAGCAGATAGTTTTTACAACAGTGACTGTAATGAGGGGAAATGTAACACCCTTGGTCCAGATTAGGGTTGTTATTGTAACTTGAACATTTTGGCTATGAGTATGTACATAGTATGATAATATTTTAATACAAATACCAACTGGCTGCATGAGGAGCAATATGCTAAAGAGGAGATCCAGATATTAACCGAGGGTTGTGAGGGGGTAAGGTTGACCTATGTACCTTGTTCCCTAAACCCTTGTTCTGTAAACCTTATGATAAACCCAAAAGAAAAATTCCTAAGCCATAAACTTAAATGGGGAATATTTAATAATTAAATATTATTGAATATTAATTATTGTTGATATTAAGTGATTAATCTTGCTTAAAGAAGAAGAGGTAACATGTTCCTTTGGGACAACCATCTGGGGTCCCAAAGGGGACACGGGGTTACCTCGGTGAGCCATGCGGAAGTGGGGCATGCTAGTGGGAGGTCGTGGGGGGGGGGTCAAGGAGACGCATGACCGAGGGGCAGTTGAACGTCATTCCAGAGGATGCACGTAGAGGACACAGGTGTACGGGGAGAGAATCGGTACAGTGTCTGGGGGAACGAATGAGATGTGTGGAAAACCTAGGGAGGAATCCCTATGACGAACCTGAACCCAAGTTGTTGAGTTAAACTGTCTTGGCCATGAATTCCTTGGTTGCTTACACTAGTCGATTGGAAATTATGCATGAGACCCAGAGGGAATCCCGACGCTTGCAGTGAAGTGTATCGCTATGCGTTTTGGGAAGGAACTCAGGTGATTCAAGTGCGGACTTGACAAGGAATTGGTAACCAAACTGCTAATTGTTGAACCTTGTATCCCTGTTACTTCTACCTTTGACTCTGTGAGTGAGTTGAGGGGGTTGGTGAGACACTTTGGGTTAATGTATGGATCTCGGCTTGGGGGTGAACTTGTGAGATGAAATAGTATAGGATGGACAAGTTCTAAGGTTGGGTAGAGCGTGGATCACATGCAGCCAGTTTCCACATTCTTGTGAATTTCATATAAGTGTATCTGTGTATGAATTATAATGTTCATGTATGCTTGATAGGTTCAATCTATGGAATGAATGTGTAATTAAATGAAAGCCATTAATAATCTATGTTTGAGCCCGTATAGAATGATGTGCTATGAATGAGGTATTTTCCTACATAATCTATCTGCAACATGAATTTTATATGTGAATGATGAATGGCTAAACTTCATTTGTGTAAGACATGTTTTCTTATGCTGTCACAACCTCATTGATGGATGGATGGCTCCTGTATGTTCTTAGAATGATAGGCATAAACTTGGTTATGAAGTTTGAATGCCTGATTGAGAGTCTTTTGTATGAATAAGGTAGAGTTATGTTGTGTTGTTTAACTCTGTAAGCTATGATATGTCTATCATGGGAACATATGGCATGCTTCTGGTTGCCTGTGTATGAATTATGCTTATGGGAAAATAATGAGAATAATGAAGCTATTAATTAGATTCTTAATGGAAATTTTTAATTGCATGGTTTTACACTGTAATTATGTGTATTTGTAACGGGGGTACGTTACAAATTGGTATCAGAGTGCCAGTTTCCGCTCTCGGGCCTCTGGAATTGAATTTATTTTCTTAAAAAGAGATATATACATGTATTTGAATATATGATGTAATTAATTTTTGGATTAATAATCATTGGGAATTTCAGATTGCTAGCATTATACAGGAATAATCAGTCATTTGAATTTCAGACTGTCAGTAAAGATAAGCGAACGAAATTAAAGAGATGGCAGAGGATCCAGTATTTTCTAATTTTGTTGAAGAAGTTGGTGAAGAAGAACAAGGTAATGAATCCAATGGTCACCAAAGCGGGTTAAGGACCCTGGATGTTGTGCAAAATTTGAGGAATTTGCAATTTGGAAACAATGTAATTTTACGAAGTTTGGAACAACATAACCAAATCAATCAACAGTTATTGCAAAATTTGGCCCAGCTGCAAAATCAAATGCATCAAGTGACTCCTAACGAGGAAAAAGGTGAAGAGTCCATGAACAGAGACATCCCTGACATGTATCACTATTCTCCATAAATAGATGACAACAAAAGGAAATTATATTTCCACCGTAAGACAAATAAAAGTTCCCATGGAAATAAGAATAATCAGAAAGATAACTACCCTAGAAAGCAACGAAAGAGAAAGCATGATGCGATGTTAGAAGGCAAGCTTAGGAAATTAAAACCTCCAACATTTGATGGAGAGAATTTAGGTGATGCTACAGAACTATGGCTTATGGAAATGAGCAAATATTTTTATCTACATGACTACTCAGAAAACCAAGAAGCACAGATTGCAATATATAATTTGCAAGGAAGGGCTTATAAATGGTGGAAGCATCTCAAACAAGTGGAAGAATTGGACGAGAAGCAGATTTCTTGGAGGAAATTCCAAAGAATCTTCAAGAAAGAATATATATCATAGCAGTACTATGATAAAAAGACACAAGAATTCTTTGAGCATAAATTGGGAAACATGTCCATGGAAGACTATGAAAATAAATTCTTGGAGCTGCTGGGATATGTGGATTTTATCAAGGATGAAAAGGTGAAGGTACAACGTTTTATTAGTGGCTTCCCTGTGTATTATAAGGATAGATTGACTTATGATGAACCTCACACCTTGAAGGATTGCTTCCGAAAGGCTAGGTGCTTGTATGAGCAAGGCCAGAATAGGCAGGAAGTGAGAAACGTTTGGAAAGGTAAGCTGGAAGAGAAGCAAGATCAAAAAAGAAAGGGGTTTAAGCCTCTGGATACAAAGAAGGACACCTACTCTTCTTTTAAACCACAGATACCTAAAGAAGAATCCAAGATGGTTAATTCTTCAGGACAAAATAAAGCAACCCAAGGTAAATGTTGGGGATGTGGTGGTGGCCATTTATTAAGCAAATGTCCTGAAAGAAGAAATAAGGGAACCAATGTATATAAATGAAAGAAGCTTCTACTATTGGCGATGTTGCTAGAAGTGTTCCTCGCATCTATGCAGCATTGGATAATCGCCAAGTTGATCATCAATCTTCTAAGATTGAGATTGAAGGTAAATTAAGTGATGTGCCTATTTCAATTTTAATTGATTCAAGAGGTTCTTATATCTATATTAATACTAGCTTGGTTGAAAGGTGTAAATTGATGACTCATAAGTTGTCTAAGTCTAGAATGGTTCAATTGGCAACTGGTATGAAGAGGAAGATCATAGCTATGGCCAAAAGTTGTTGTTTTGAAATGAATGGAAACCAAACTTGTATAGATTTGGACATCCTTCCTCTTGGATCATATGATTTGATGATCAGTATGGACTGGCTTGAGAAACACTTTGCTGTGTTGGAATGCCACAGTAAAGTTATTACATGTTTGAATGATGAGGGAAACCTTATTGTACAAATAAGAGGTATTCATAGACCTATATCCTTAAGACAGATTTCAGTCTTGCAAATGAAGAAGTGCATCAGGAAAAGGTGCCAGTTGTATGCTATTTAGGTAGAAGAGTTGGTTAATGAAAAATAATCAAGCTTGGATGAATATCCAGTATTGAAATAATTTTCTGATGTATTTCAGGAAGTTCTTGGGTTACCACCCAAGAGGGTTATCGATTTCACAATCGATTTGGTGCCTGGATCTGTGCCAGCTTCAAAAGAACCATACATACTGGGTACTCCACAGTTAAAAGAATTACAAATGCAACTTGAGGAGTTACTGAAGAAAGGGTATATACGACCTAGTATATCACCTTGGGGTGCTCCTGTTATCTTTGTAAGAAAGAAGGATGGCACACTTAGATTATGTGTGGACTACATGCAGTTAAACAAAGCCAAAATTAAGAACAAGTATCCCCTACCTAGAATTAATGATCTTTTTGATCAGTTATAAGGTGCAAGAATATTTTCTAAGATTTATTTGAGATTTGGATATCACCATATATGTATTAAGGATGAAGACATCTGTAAAAAAATTTGAAAATGGCACAAGATCGTCAAAAGAGTTATGCAGATAAAAGGACGCATAGAAAATTCCAGGTTGGGGACATGGTGTTCCTGAAGGTCAGAGGCAAGAAAATTTACTTGCGGTTGGGAAACTGCAAGAAATTGGCCGCTAGATTTTGTGGACCATTCGAAATCTTGAGCAGAGTGGGATCAATAGGTTACGAGCTAGCACTATCTCCCACCATCAAAATACATAATTTGTTTCATATTTTATTTCTGAAAAAGTATGTTTATGATATTAATCATGTGCTTGATTGGTCTGTTCTTTAGGTGGAACCAGAAAGAGAAATGCACGCTCAACCAATATGCATATTGGATCGCAGAAGCAAGATACTCAGGAACAGAGTCATAGGATAGGTAAAGGTCCAATGGACCCATTACAGTCTTGGGGAATCTACTTGGGATCCAGAAGATATAATGTGGGAAGAGTATCCACATTTATTTTGAAAATGTGTATATAATAAAACACTACGACAACGAAATTTTGTATATGTTTTGATACAATGTTAATCATCGAGGACGACGAAGACTCTAAGGGGAGGGGAAATGTAACACCCCTAGACCAAATTAGAGTTGTTATTGTAACTTGAACATTTTGGCTATGAGTATGTACATAGCATGATAATATTTTAATACAAATACCAGTTGTTTGCATGAGGAGCAATACGCTGAAGAGGAGATCCAGATATTAACCGAGGGTTGTGAGGGGGTAAGGTTGACGTATGTAACCTGTTCCCTAAACCCTTGTTCTATAAACCTTATGATAAACCCAAAAGCCACATTCCTAATCCATAAACTTAAATGGGGAATATTTAATATTTAAATATTATTGAATATTAATTATTGTTGAGATTAAGTGATTAATCTTGCTTAAGGATGAAGAGGTAATGTATTCCTTTGGGGACAACCACGTGGGGGGCCAAAGGGGACACAGGGTTACCTCAGTGAGCCATGCATAAGTGGGGCATGTTGGTGGGAGGTCATTGGGGGGGGGGGGGGTCAGGGAGACACACGACTAGGGGGGGGGTTGAACGTTAGTCCAGAGGATGCACACAGAGGACACAGATGTACGGGGGGAGAACTGGTACAGTTTATGGGGGAACGAATGAGATGTGTGGAAAACCTGGGGAGGAATCCCTGTGATGAACTTGAACCCGAGTTGCTGAGTTAAACTGTCTTGGCCATGAATTCCTTGGTTGCTTACACTAGTCGATTGGAAATTATGCATGAGACCCAGAGGGAATCCCGACGCTTGCAGTGAAGTGTATCTCTGTGCGTTTTGGGAAGGAACATAGGTGGGTCAGTTGCGAACTTGACAAGGAATTGGTTACCAAACTGCTAATTGTTGAACCTTGTATCCATGTTAATTCAACCTTTGACTTTGTGAGTGATTTGAGGGGGTTGGTGACACTTTTTGGGTTAATGTATGGATCTCGGCTCGGGGGTGAACTTGGGAGATGAAATAGTACAGGTTGGACAAGTTCTAAGGTTGGGTTGAGCGTGGCTCACATGCAGTCAGTTTCCACATTCTTGTGAATTTTAGATAAGTGTATCTGTGTATGAATTATAATGTTCATGTATGCTTGATAGGTTCAATCTGTGGAATGAATGTGTAATTAAATGAAAGCCATGAATAAGCTATGTTTAAGGCCTGTATAGAATGATGTGCTATGAATGAGGTATTTTCCATTACATAAGCTATATGCAGCATGAATTTTATATGTGAATGATGAATAGCTAAACTTCATTTGTGTAAGACATGTTTGCTTATGATGTCACAACCTCATTGATGGATGGATGGCTCCTCTATGTTCTTAGAATGATAGGCATAAACCTAGTTATGAAGTTTGAATCCCTGATTGAGAATATTTTGTATGAATAAGGCAGAGTTGTGTTGTGTTGTTTAACTTTGCAAGCTATGATATGTCTATTCCGGGCACAAATGGCATGCTTTTGGCTGCCTGTGTATGAATTATGCTTATGGGCAAATAATGAGAATAATGAAGCTGTTAATTAGATGCTTAGTGGAAATTTTTAATTGCATGGTTTTACATTGTAATCATGTGTATGTGTAATGAGGGTACGTTACAGTGATGATCAATATGTGCCAAAATCGCCCATTTATTACTAACCAACTTGCAGAAGGATTCCTATTCCATCCAAGCACTATTGAACTTGAAAGGATAAGCCACATTTGGAGCTTGAACCTCCAATTAAGGAAAAACCATCTTAAGATTCGAGATACTAGTGGGTGCACTCCACGATCTGAACTTGCTCTCCATGCCAACCAGAGAATCATGAACAAGAAATCGATTCATTCACTTAGACACACCGAACCTGTCAGTCCAACCGTTGTTCTATGTTGGAACCAAATGAGACGGTTGA
Organism: Larix kaempferi; assembly: GCA_027924585.1. Lineage (NCBI taxonomy): Eukaryota > Viridiplantae > Streptophyta > Pinopsida > Pinales > Pinaceae > Larix > Larix kaempferi. The sequence goes on along the minus strand of BSBM01000612.1, from coordinate 1,643,143 downwards.
ATGTCAATTAGGTCCAAAGAGTCAAAATGATCTTTGAATTAATGTGCTAAAGGATCCTCAAGACAACCTAATCCCCAAATTTCATCAAAAGATAAGGTAAGGTTTCAATCTCCACCAACAACAAGTTTTTGGTCTTGAAGGGTGCCTCTATCAAAGACATTGTCCTAAAAAACCTGTCGATTACGGTATGGACCATAAATATTCAGAATGTTGTAAGCTTGATCCATCCCTCGAAAATGACCTTCTAACATTAATCCTGGACAGGTTTTGAAAGCCGAAAAATCAACCAGAGTGGGATTCCACGTAGCAAGAATACCACGTGACATGCCAACAGAGTCAAGCGCAAAAAAATTCCAATTCTTTCGGATCTTCAAGAAGAACTCACATGCTTCGGAACCCAAATGCATGGTTTCCTATAATAAAACAACACAAGGCTTGACAGAGTCTAGAAGCCTTCTAAGGGATGCCTTTTTGGGATGGTTGCCAATACCTCTGATATTAAATGAAGCAATTATCATTGGGGAACAGAGGAGGGGACTTAACTCTCTCTAAGTGACCCATAATACTGACAAGAATTCAAAGCCGAGGTAATGGAAGATACACTAGTAAGTTTGGGATTGACTCACTTCCCCTCTTCAACCGCTGCGACTAGCCTCTTTAATCTTTTTTTTGTTTTTTTTATGAGTGGTAAAATTTTCCCACCTGATAGAGCCAAAAGAAACCCCTAACCTAGGATCGTCCACAGACTCAGTGCCACCAAAAATAGGTAAAGGAATCATGTCTGGTTCTGGGGTACTCTGCAACAAGGGGTTCGTCTCATCAGTGACAAGCTTAGCCAAGCAAGAAGAGTCATTCGACGAGCCAAGATGAGGAGAAAGAACAAATGGGACGTATAAGACCCAAGAGGGCTTAATAAGTGGGGCATATTTGACAGGGGAATAAGAAAGGCTAATATCCAACCCATCCTGCCGAACACGGTAAGGGGGGGAAACAAGGAATGGGGAGCCATGGAGAGACTAGGTCCCCTTCCACCAAAAGAAGAAGCATTTCCATCAACCAAAGAATTCATGATATCCTCTAAAGAAATGGACTTCAACAACAACGGGAGAAAATTTTTGAACTTACCCAAAAGAACCTGCGCATAATCGGAGTCAAATGGAATGGGCATCGAAATAGTCTGCAAAGAGTCTTCAGAAACTGAAAGGTCTTCCAAACCCTTGTCATCTTCCATGCTTGTGCCCTTGCACTCCTGCCGCAAATGACTAGTTTTGTGACAATTAAAGCACCGAAAAGGAACTCTCCAGTAGTCCAGTTGTTGTACAAATACCCCATGCTCCCAAATAACCTCGAACTCCTCAGGTATCCCATAAGATACATCAACTTCAATCAAAACCCTAGGGAATCTGCGCTCATTCGAAAGGAGGGTTCTTTCCTCTATAAGGATGAAGCGACCAATGGCATTGGAAATGCCCATGAAGGCATGAAAACTCCAACATAAAAGAGGGTAACCCAGGAAGATGAACCAAAGATGCTGCCTCTTTAACTTCTCCTTTCTTGGTTTGAATGCAGAGTGCCACCTCATGAGAATCAACGAGCGCATTCCTAACACCCAAAACTTGTACAAAATGGTTTGGAGCAACTCTTCAGAGAGAAAATGGAAATACAACCAACCATTCGCTAACATAATTACCCTAGGGACATAACGGATCAAGGGATTCCAACACTTTGAAATCCAATCCACCACCTCCACCCGTTTAAGCCTAAGGTATTCCATTTTCCAATCAACGCCCTGTTGGACAAGTTATGGACCATGTCCATAGTCACATCTATGTCGAGGGTGTAATGAACCCAAGACTTTCATGCTTTCTCCGTCTTTAAATACCTTTTATCCTTCGATTTTCGCTTATCCAAACCCCTTAGCAGTCTAACGGTTTCCTGAGAGGGCCGAGAAGAAAGAGATAGGGGAGTCTCCATCGAAAATTCCCTAGGAGCAGAACCATGCTTCACCCTCTCACGTCCAGAAGATGGAGTCACACAGTGAGGAGAGTGGTAAACCACTGCACAATTAGGGTTGACCTCGACAAAGACCGTGGGAATCAGGGAGCTACCTCCAACTGTCATCCCTTCTTCCAGAAAAAAATTCCAGGAAACAGAACGGACAAATAGGAACCCCCAAACAAGTACAGGGTAGACCTAAACCATGAAAAAAACTACCATGTACGTAGAAGAAACCACATCTGACAGAATTCAGAAAAAAAAAAATGAAGACACAACAAAACCCAAGAGAAAATGCAGGTCTAAAAAACTATTCCCACTTATTTTTGCTTGGTTGGTACTGACCATTCATTATGAATGGATGACTCTAAGCCTGCATTGAACAACACTACAGAGCCAAAGGGAAAGGGAAAGGCCAAAAACCATGAATAAAACCCTCAAGCCACAGGAAGACTGACCTCGACGCTCCCATCTCCAAACGCTCCCATCTCCAAACTAGGTCCACAATATCTTTAATGGATATATATATATATATATATATATATATATATATATATATATGAAGGAATTGCATATCTCTCCTAACATATTACATAATAAAGTGAAATATTTTTACACTATTTTATTGTACAAATATCAATCTAAATTTTATAATGTTGTAACATATTACATGATAAAGTGAAAGATTTTTACAATAAGATAGTAATAAAGTGAAAGCTTTTTACAATATCTTCTTTTAATATAATCCCATAACATTGAAAGTTTTTTACAATAAGATATTTTTATTGTAAAAATACTAATCAAAATTTTATAATGAGAAATAATGAAAATAATGTGTCACATGAATACATGTTTCATTATTTATTTTAATTAAATTATAGTATATATGTATTATTTTTATAAATCTATCTTTCTGATAGGTATAGGAGAAGCCTAAACTTAACTTGAACAATCTTCCTAAGCAGGGATATGGATAGCGTTGTCGGATGTGTGCCTAGCTTTAGCTTTAGGGTGTCATTAAGAAGTGAAGGGAGATTCATTTAGATTAGTATATTTGGATGTCACTAAGAGCATTGTAGCTTTATGTATGGAGTGAAATTTTGATGGATACTTGATATCACATGGCCTCTATTTAACCTTATGAATGATGAAGAACATCATGGATATTGGGTATTTGGGATACTAAAAGGGGTTGAAACTATCCTTATAAGTCATGGAGTAAAGACCTAAAACTAATTATGAAACATTAATGACCAAAAACTAATCTTGCAAAAAAAAACAAGTTATTTCACCTAGAGTGGTGAATAAGGTAATGAGTCTACTCACATTAGTAATCTAGCAACCATTCGCAAAATTTGACCTCAAAGATTTTCACCTACATGGATTTGATCTCTCTAGACTTTTGATAGATTCAAAGTTAAGATGAAATTTTAGTCATAAAGATCAAAGTGAATAGTATTAAAGTAATGATGTCCGTAAAAGATAAAAAAGTAAAAAAATACATATAATAAATCAAATAGATTAAGTGAATAGTATTGAAATAATGATGTCGGTGAATGGTAAGAAAGTAAAAAGATGCATATAATAAATCAAACAGTGACCAATTTCACTTTATTGTTTTGCATTATTCAAAAAGTGAACAATTTCCCCAATAAAAACAGTGTAGACACACACACTTTAGTAAAAAACTATTATCTTTACAAAAATTTTAAAATATAAATAATATAATGAGACCAATACACTAATCATTAATCATTTAAACAACAACGTGTCCCATTATAAATTTGATATCGTACATATCGCAATACATAGAATCTCACTGTACCAAACGGAATTACAAGATAGCGAACAATCACCTAATTCAATAAAAACACAGAATCCAAGATGATAATCCTCAAGCTTAACCAGTCAATAATCTGTCTTCCATTCAGCGACCACTGCAAAAATGTACAGAATCCTTAAGATAGCTAATAATCACTTCTCTTGACCCAATTCCATAAACACTGAATCCAAAATGGAGAATCCTCAAACCTAACTAGTGAATAATCTGTTTTGCATTCACTGAATACACTGTAAAAATGAAATATTAACCTATGTTATTGTGTTTGTAAAAATTACAGTTTATCTGATAACATCCCTCTCATATTAAATTTGATTAATACTATACAGCACTCCATTTATATACCTGATTCTATGTACCTCTATCGATTCTCTCTTCTATAAAGCTCTGAATCTTTTAGGGATTCTTGCCCAATCAATTGTTGACTTTGCTGCATGCCGGTTGGATGGAGAACTATTGACTTTGTTGGATGTTTGTTGGACAATTATTGACTTTGCTGGTTGTTTCTTGGACAATTATCGACTTTGCTACATGCTTGTTGGATGGAGAACTGTTAACTTTGCTGCATGTTTCTTGGATGGACAGAAACAACAATAAAGATAAGCTCTAATTGCTAGGTTGCCACCTTTCCTCCACCAAACCATTGGGTGGACAGAATCAACAATAGAAATAAGCTGAACGATAAGTACTAGGTTGCAACTTGCCAGCTTTCCTCCACAAAAACAACGGGCCGATGGAGGATTGCTGGCTCGACTGATAGTTACATATTCCATTTACAAATTACACAGAGGATGTACTGACAATATCATAGTGGCTTTTCCGCTGCTCATGCGTATCTGAGAGACTGATGTCCTCCAGAAACAAAGATCGCTCTACCCGCAACTTCAGCCTGGCCGCCCACCGCCCCAACAATTCTATTAGTTTTATATTGTGAAAATATGGAGTGTTCAGATTACAATTTTAATCATCGAAAAGCCGGGCATTTTGGTTGTCTTTAGTATAGATAATTTTGAGTATTGTTGTATGAAGGAATTTAAAGTAAATTAGTAATTTAGTTAATAAGAGAAAGTTTTTTGTCATAAATATTTTATTTATTATTATTTTTTTGTAAGAAACAGAGGATTAAGGAATTTGTCAGTTTAGGTAAAAAGAAATTTTGAATTTAGTTTTAAGCTGATTTGAAATAGTATTTTGAATTATGTATGTAAATTATAGATTAATTGTCAAAACATAATTGCATAATTTCTTAGTATTGATATTTTGTGTATGGAAATTCAGAACAAATTCCAATTCATATTAGTGGACAATTATAATTTAAAAACTAATTTAAAAAACAAACTTTATTATTTAAATACTATAAAACAAAAATACCATTCAATTTTATATTTTCTTATTAAAATAATTATTAATAATTAATTGCAAGCCATATGCCATATGCCAGGTTATTAATATTTTATATATTTTTTAAAATATATATTTAATTTTATTATATAAATGTGTCTGTACATTTATGGTAAATGTGATATTTGTGAATATTTGATTAAAATTATTATATCTAAACAATCTACTTTTATATTTTATATTTTATTAGTATTAAATTTTTTTTATTAAGTATTTTTTCCATATTCTCAAATTATACTACTATGCTGTAAAATGTTTTATTTAATTTCTGAATAATAATTCTGCGATGATTAAAGTTTTCTTTTCATGCTGATGCTGAGGGTGGTAGTATCATGCTGAATATTTTGTGCCTTTAGGTGTTGTGTTTACCAGCAGGCGAAAACTAGACAAAGCTGGTAAGAGATTGAAGCATTGATATTATTATTTTTTAAAGTAAAATCATATTATTTGAGTAGTTCTTATATTAATTTCTATTGATGAATATCAGAGGTTATACAAAAGATCAAATATTTTGATATAGATTTAAATTTAAGATTTATCTATTTGTTTATATATATATATATATATATATATATATATATATATATATATATATATATATATATATATCATCTTCGTTTTCTTTATTTTATTTTATTTTATTCTTGACATAATCATTTGTATTAAACTATAAAACACTTCACATTTCTCAATCATTTGTGTTAAACTATAAAACACTTAACATTTCTCAATGATCAATTGATATCTTATTTAAAAATGAAGACTCTTTAGCCTCCGTTCACTTTTATTCCAACCTAAGTAAATATGGTTTAAACTAGTAAGCAGTGGAACCTCGTGAGATATCCAAGCTTGAAACCCGACTCGATATACTTTACACTTCATCTGCAACAGCCAGAGCTACCGAAGCTACTCTTACAAAATTTAATTTCTAGGCATCGATTTTTATAACTGTTAGATCCACTGCATTCATGTCCACCTGTTTGGTCTGAGAAAGTTCCACTGCATTCATGCCCACCTGTTTGGTCTAAGAAAGTTCCACTGCATACATGTCTATCTGTTTGGCCTGAGAAAGATCTTTGGTAGATGCAGGTAAAACAATTAGCTGCCTTGATTTTCTATAAATGAAGTACACAGTAAGCTGGATCATTCCCAGAACAGCACCAATAGCACTGGGCATCTGCAAAGTGAAATGAAAGAAAAAAAATAAATTATTATAAAAAAAAGAGAATATTTCTAATAGAAGTAAGGGACATAAGGAAAGAGATCTCGAGTGACTATAGCGTATGCAACCCATGCTACTTCATTTAGGAAGTTGAATAGAGAGAGTAGGAATGGCATGCACTCTACGCTTTTATTTTTAATCACAAATTTCTGAAAAACACGCATACAGAAAACACGACATGCATTATTCAGCAGGAGAGGAGGTACATATTCACATGCATACAGATTTTTCTTTAAGAAATTTATTTTGCAAAATTGATATTGGTCGGTCGATAGGCTCTTTCTACTGTATTATATATATGTTAGTTTACAAAAATCCTATGGTTTGAACGCTGTGAATTATAAACAATGCTCAAAAGATTTCTAATAATTCAATTAAACATACCACAACACATAATGGCGAAGCATACATGACAATGGACAAACCCACACCCACACTGCCTACTACCATCTGTCGTAGACGGTAAGTATGCAGCACAAAAATTGTAATTGCAACTTCCATGACGAAGGCCATTATCAAACCACAGATCAGTCTCACTGTCATCACCTGGAAGAGTATTCATGATAAAATAATTAGCAGGAATCTAAGTCACAGTGTTGCATATAGAAAAAAAAAAACCCTAGAAAGTATATCAACCCACATCCCATCAATATTTGTAAGTATTATCAGTAGACCTATATTTGAGGTGATTATAGACAAAGAAATTAACATAGCTGGCCTGGCATGTAAGACAAGTTGAGTTACCTTCTTCTTTCGGGAAGCAAAAGTGAGAAAAGATATGAGATCAAATGTTTCGAGAACAAGCCTGCACCATTGATTGTGAGGATCATAGTGCTGTGGGGTTTAACGAATGGACTTCCATAGAGTAGCCCAAGAGCACAGTTAAATAGTGTGAACACATATGGATATCCAGAATATTCCTGCGTAGACTTTTGCTTGTATATTCCCCAAAATGTTACCCTGCAAAAATTTTTAAATTAGTTTAATACACATTCATAGAACTAGTTTAATTGAACAACTGAATCAAAACTTCTATATCAACTCTGTACACATTCACAGAACTAGTTTCATTGAACAACTGAATCAAAACTTCTATATCAACTCTGTACACATTCACAGAACTAGTTTCATTGAACAACTGAATCAAAACTTCTATATCAACTCTGTAGCAAATGAACCATGAACATTTAAGAAAGGAAAATAAGTTACAGTATTGTATACATACATGGGGGACAAGTAGAGCGCTAGTGAAGTTACATATCCTGTTCAAGCCATGTATATTTTCAGTCATGTTTCTAACATATAATTTGTTTTCTCATTCAAACATAATATGTCAAATAGTAGTTTTCAGTCATCCAAATTTAATTCGAACAGCATCATAATTCAATTCAACCGAGCATGCTTTCTCCCAAATGGGCTAGCAATAAGCACGAGCGATGTAGCATTTGCTATAAACCCTGAGATAAAATATTTTATTTTATTTTATTTCACGTAGAAACAGATAAAGATATGATATGGACATTCCAGCATTCACAAATAAGTGTGATAACCTTAAACTTTATTTATAACTTTATAAATATAAGAATATTCATTATAGACTTGGATACCTTCATAGATATAAATTCCAGCATATATCATATCTATTACTGCGCTCTTCAGCTTCAATAAGATAAGGACATTATATGCACCCAAGAACATATGTTTAATACTTTCATATTTAATGATATATATCCCAAATCATATTCATCAAATATTACACTGATATGTACTGATCTGTACAATGTCCTGACAATCTTCGACAAACCGACAGCAGTATTCTTCTCTAACTTTGTAAAGTCCGAGGAAGTACGTTTTCTCCCAACATATAGACAAATGCATCTAGGGTTTTTTCTACTGAGCCACTAAAAAACTCACAAGCAGTATTGAAAAACTCACCAATAACTCCAACTATAAGCACAGAAGACAATGCCATATTGACTTAACATTGACAAAGTATTCTTCTCTAACTTTGTAAAGTCCAAGGAAGTACGTTTTCTCCCAACATATTGACAAATGCATCTAGGGTTTTTTCTACTGAGCCACTAAAAAACTCACAAGCAGTATTGAAAAACTCACCAATAACTCCAACTATAAGCACAGAAGACAATGCCATATTGACTTAACATTGACAAAGTATTCTTCTCTAACTTTGTAAAGTCCAAGGAAGTACGTTTTCTCCCAACATATTGACAAATGCATCTAGGGTTTTTTCAACTGAGTCACTAAAAAACTCACAAGCAGTATTGAAAAACTCACCAATAACTCCAACTATAAGCACAGAAGACAATGCCATGTTGACTTAACAATGACAAATATAATAAAATGATTCGATCGGCCAATGTCAATGGTGAAGAACTCAAGTTTTCTAGGCCATTTATAGAGCTTAAAGTGATCAGTGAGAAAATCTGGAGCATTAATAGTTCATATTCTCAGTCACAATAAACTGTGGTTGGTTCTTCTTGTTTCTGTTGAAGACCTTCTAAAACTCTGCGTAACCAGACTGCTTGACATGCTGCTGATGTCGCTGCTACATACTCTGCTTCTGCCAATGAAAGTGTCACAATGGGTTGCTTCTTGGATGCCCATGAAATCACCCCTGATCCAAGATGAAAAACATGACCGGAAGTGCTCTTCCTGTCATCCAAACTTCCTGCAAAATCACTGTCAGTGAAACCTGTCAAAACATCATACTAAGTGCTTGAGTATAAAATTCCATAGCTTGAAGTCCTTGCAACATATCGTAAGAGCCTTTTTCCAACTTGCCAATGCGAGTCTTTGGGAGACTCCATGAACCTCGAAATCAAGCTGACATCAAATAGAATATCAGGTCTCGTGGTTGTGAGATACATGAGACTTCCTACAAGTCTCTTATACACTGTTGGATCTACATTGGGACTGTCATCTTCTTTGCTCAACTTAGTACCTGTTGCCACTGGTGTAGGTGTTGTTTTGCAATTAAGCATTCTGAATCGCTTAAGAACTTCATTAGCATATTTATTTTGAGAGATAAATATACCTTTTTTCTGAATGTTCTACTTCTAGGCCAAGAAAGAACCTCATGAATCCAAGGTCTGTCATTTCGAACTGTTTCTTCATAGCTGCCTTGAACTCATCTACTAAGAGGTCACCTGTAAAAATCATATCATCAACATACAAACAAACTATTAAAATCTGTCCTTGTTGATTTACCTTTGTGTAAAGTGTTGGTTCGCTGTTGCTTCTGCTAAAACCATTTTTTATGAGATAAGAATCAATTCTGCTGTACCAATCTCTTGGAGCTTGCTTGAGCCCATATAGAGCTTTCTTCAACTTGTAAACTTTATCTTCATGTTCTTTTATTTCATACCCATGTGGCTGCTCCACATAAATTTTTTCTTCAAGAATTCCATTCAAGAATGTCGACTTGACATCCATCTGATACACTTTCCATTTATTCTGGGCTACAATTGCTAGGAATGCTCTAAGTGTGTCCAATCTTGCCACTGGTGCAAAATTTTCTCTAAAATCGATTCCTGGTTGTTGCGAGAAACCTTTTGCTACTAACCTTGCCTTGCACCTATCAATCTCACCTTTTTCATTGAGTTTGGTTTATAAACCCACTTCACACCAATGGGTTTCTTATTCTTTGGTAGGTCAACTAGATCCCATGTATCATTTCTCTCAATGGAATCTATCTCTTCGTCCATAAAATTTACCCAATGCTCTTGTTTTACAGCCTCTTCATAAAACACAGGCTCACTAGCAATAAAAACATAATTGGTATTTGCATCCAATTCATCATAAATACTTGTCAATCTTCTAGTCTTTTTATTACTTTGATCAGATTCATTACTTGATTGCAGACTTGATGCTTCACCTCGAACTGAGTTTCTAAGTGTTCTTGCTGGAGTATTTGCTATTGGTGAAGATGCTACTGGATCTTGTTGTCCAATCAGCTCCTCATCTTCTACATCTTCTGGTTGGGGTATTGCAGTTCCCATACCCTTGTCTATGGTTCCATTCCATGACTCTTCCTCCTTGAACAAAACATATCTGATGAGAATAACCCTTTTGGTAACAGGGTTATATAGCTTGTAGGCTTTAGTTTGTTCACCGTATCCAAGAAATATACATTTCTCACTCATGTCGTCTAGCTTTTTTCTTAGCTGTTTAGGAACATGAGCATAAGCAACACAACCAAATACTCTGAAATGAGAAACATTACAAGTCATACCTGACCATGCTTTCTATGGTACTCTGTTCTTCACAATTTTGGTGGGAGATCTATTCATCACATGAACAGCATAAGCCACTATGTCTCCCCAAAATTCATGGGACAAATTTCTTCCTTTTAGCATGCTCCTTTCCATATTCATGATGCTTCTATTCTTGCGTTCTGCAATACCATTCTGCTGAGGTGTATATCTTGTAGTGAATTGCCTCTTGATTCCATGATTTTTGCAGTAATCATGAAATTCCTTTAACTCATACTCTCCCCCTCCATCAGATCTCAATACTTTGAGTTGATAACCACTCTGTTTTTCAACTAGAGCCCTAAATTCCTTGAACTTGCCAAAAGTTTCAGACTTTTGACGAAGGAAATACACCCAAGTTTTTCTACTGAAATCATCAATAAATGTAAGAAAATAATAGCTTCCACCAATCGATTGAGTTTGCATTGGTCCAACCAGATAATTATGAATAAGATCTAAAGGTGCATGTGCCCTTCAAGACATACCTTCAGGAAAGCTATCCCTGTGCTGCTTTGCAATGATGCAACACTTGCAACTGCTTTCTGGCTCCTTCATAGGAGGTAATCCCTTTACTATCTCTTTATGCTGCAAAAACTTGAGACCACCAAAGTGAAGATGTCCATATCTAAAATGCCATAACCAGTAATCATCCATGCAAGTGGCTTTTTGAGCAAAAGAGGTTACCTTGGTGCTGCAATTCATGACTAGTGGATACATCCTGTTCCTAGTCACTTGTATTTTGATGATCAACTGTCGATTTGGGGGTTTGTCATAAATTTCACAGTTAGATCCATCAAAAACAAGTCTATATTTCTTTTCAATGAGTTTCCCAATGCTAAGCAGATTATGCTTCAATCTTGGAGCATAATAGACCTCTGAGATTGTCTTTTGTTGGCCTTGTTTGGTCAGAATGTTGACCACTCCTTTTCCAAGAACTGGAACTACCTCATCCATGCCAAATTTGACCTCTGTCCTCATTGATTCATCTAGGTCTGCAATTAGACCTCTGTCACCTATCATATGGTTACTGTAGCCACTATCTAAAAGCCAAAGTTCCTTTGGGCTTTCGTGTGTAGCATGACATGTAAGGAATAACATATCATCTTTATCCTGAGAGGTATTAGTCACATTAGCATTATGATTTGCTTGATTAGACTTTTTCTTTTTACATTCATGAGTATAATGCCCAAATTTATTGCAATAATAATACTGAATATTATATTTATTTGACCTTTTTTTTTTCGCAGTTTCCACCTTCATGGTTATGATGGTGATCTTGATCTCCATTGCCATTACTTCGGCCACTTCTGCCTCGCCCTCTTGATCCTCCTCTGCCCCTGCCTCTTCCTCTGCCTCTTGAGAATGAGACATGTGCTTTGAAAGCATTCTCGAGAGAGGATTCTTCATTCCTGTTGAGTCTGGATTTGAATGAAAGTAAAGATCCAGTCAACTCGTCTATAGAGAGAGTACTCAGATCCTTTGCTTCTTCAATCGCTGAAACTTTTGACTCAAATTTGTGGGGTAGGGATCTCAGAACCCTTTCAATCACCCTTTGATATTCCATTTTTTCACCATAGATATTAAGCTGATTAAAAATACCCATGACTTTGGTCATGAACGAATCTACTGAGTCTGATTCTTTCATCTTCAGATCTTCAAAATCTCTTCTCAGATTTTGGAGTGTAGCTGTCTATACCTTACCACTGAAATATATTTTAATTTCCATGTTGTCGAGTAAGGAAAACCACAGAGCAATATCAAAATGTTATCTGGCAACATTGATAATATTGGGGCTGAACATCCATGCATAATAACGATAGCAATGATGGACAAAATGAGGTTGTTTTGAAAAATATTCAATGTTGGATAACATTCGAACTCCAAAGAGAAATCCCTCTCCTCCCAAGACCAATAGTTTCTTTTGCGGTGATATTCGGATTGCATTAAAAAATCGTGACTATATATATAACCACAACAAAAACATTTCGTTCATGAAGTTAATGATCACAAACATGCAACTGTAAATGGAGATTTTTATTTCCAAAGATTAATACAAAAATCACCCAAAATTTCTTAGATTGAAATGATTTAATACAAGCATCCCACTGAACTAATAATACGTTAGATTCAGATGATAATAGCAACGTCACAAAAAAAAACAAAAAACACATTAAATGATTTAAAATATCCATAGGCTACATCTAGTGTTTCCCTCTCTTGAAAGAGGCAATGATAGGTCACATTTGATGGCTACCACTCAGCTAGAAGAAGGCATTGAAGGTTATGATATCACTTGATTCATGCATTTTACTAAAACCCTGCCAGATTCGATGTACCAATTCACTATCTATCCTAGCAGGCGATGTAATAAAGGGCTTACTCAAAATACAGTTTTCATATGAATGTGATTTCACATCATCACCCTCCAAAACAATCATTGATGTATTACTTTGCGAAGATTTCATTGGGAACTCCTACCACACTCTCTCCATATTTTTATTTGTATTTCCTTCTTTATCATTGGTACATCTCTCTTGAAACCATAAAAATAAAATTTGGTCCCCATATGCTTTTTTTGCACTACCTTCCTTAAATTTTTTTGTAAACAATGACTTCCCCTCATTGGCCCCACATTTAGATGACCAAATCCCAACATTGAATTTGGAAAGACATAATCCCAAAAATTGTGTCTCATTTGTTCGTGACTTATATGAAGTTTCTTTGTGTTTAAATTCAAATTCACCAACAATAATTTCTTCCCCCTTTTTTTCTTTTTTTGTCTCCATCATTACTTTTTTTATTTCCCTTTTTTCTCATTTGGAGTCATTTTTTGCGACTTTCTTGCGAAATAGAAAACCTTCCATTTCTAATATCAATAACATTTTTGTATGGGGAACTGCACAGAAATATTGCTTGTCATGATATATTTCGGAATAATTTTTTTTTACCAATTTAGGTAGAAAATAATCTTTGTCTCTTACCTGTCAATGACCGGCAAACATTTGAGTGGTGAGTAACATTGCTGGAGATATCATTTTTTTCCACCAAGCCATCTCTTGGTTCGTTATTATCCAAGGATCCCATCTCCAATGTGATTTGTTGGATAATATCCACATACATTGTTGATACCAGCTCTCATTGTGGATGATCCACATGTTCAAAATAAATCCAATCATCTTGATCTAGAAATTTGCAGGTATACATTTTATATAACGTTTTGCAAGTATTTAAGGTCACTATCCCCGTTCATAATTTAGTTAATTTAACCAGGATCTTTGAAAAATAATTTTTTACCTTCTTGCCCATCTTGTCCACTAGTTTGGTAGTTCTTTGTGGATTCTCCATCACATTCAATGTCTTCATCGGATACTATAATTTTATTGGACGGTATCTGAGTGTGCTCTTTATTTAAATCTATAGTAGAATAAGAATTTGAAGAAGTTACTAAACATAACCAACTGAGAAAAGTAAAATACAATGAAATAAGACATCAAGATGTTAATACAAATACCTTGGTTTATATCCAATTCATGATAGAAACCGTTCATAAAGAGCTCTTGTTGTACTGTCTCCACAATAGAAATAATTATTCTAACTGGCGACCCGATCAACGAACGAAGAACTCTACCTCCTGCATACAACGAAAGAACTATACCTCGAGAAGTGACCAGTCTGGAAACCATGTGATCCCAGAATTCCAGTGTCTTTTCTTTTGCAAAAACATGGCTTCTCAAACTATCATTGGTAACCTTGGACAAAGGTAAATCAATTATTGGTAGGTTCTAATCCTTCCAATCCATATCCATTTGAAAAGTAGATAAATTATCCTCATCCCATCCAATTCTCCAATACTATATAATAGAGAATCATATAAAGAAGTCCTTTGAGAAATCTCTATAAACTCCCTTGGTAGGATTCCGTGTTACCACTTTTTTTTATTTCTTGCTCAAATGTGTGAAAGATTTAGAAACCATACAGGAGTTTTCCATATCAGCTAGAAAAATACAAGTACAAGATGCTTCATTTGCTTCTAAGTAGTACAACAATGTAAGCATATATTCTTATGTGCAGACACTAACACAATTACACATATCAACAATAACAAGTTCACAGCTGATTTCCGCACCAAAAAATGCAATGGATCTTAGTGTGTTGACCAAAGATGCATGATAACAACATAGAAAAGCAAATTGTGAACTATCTTTGACGGATTCAATGGACATACCCATCCCCTCTTTATTGACATATATGTTCAATATTTTCTCAGCATCCTTTGGTCATTTGGTACCATTATCCTTTTGAGATTCTTTCTTTCTCTTTTTTCCAGGAGATTTTTCTTACTTATCGGAGCATAAAATACTGCTCAGTTGTTGGAGATGATTTGGAGTAATTTTATAGATTTCAATGACATTATTGTCAATGATAATCTATGAATGAAAATTATGAACATCATGAACTTTGAAATTTCACAGATCGAATTCCTGGTTGACCTCTCGTCCTTGATTCACTTGCAATATTTATATAAAGTATCCGCGTAAACATTTTTGTCGACTGATGTGCTGAGCCAAACTGATCCATTGATTATATTTTCCGCCATAGCGGTCAATTCATCTTCATCAAGATCACACAATGGTCTAAAAAAATTAGATCCATGATTCTTTTTTTTTTATTTTGAACAAAATCAATCTGAGTGATGCTCTTGGGTGAGAATGGCAAGGAACCACTTTTGTAAAGCTCAAATACGTACATCCCTTTGCTCCATAGTTGATCCAATGTCAAAACAGGAATTAGATTGTCTTTAAGGTTGTCCTTTGTTTGAACAAACAATATATCCATACATTCACCTTGGAAATCCTGCAAACATATAAAATTAAATATAATATTTAATTTACTAATTTCAGAACATAGGCATCAATCTACGGACTTTGATTGATAAGAAGAAAAACTCTATACCTTCCAATCATCCCTGGAAGCGTTTCCCTTTCCCGTGAGGGATGGCCTATTGCAGGATATCCATTTCTCCCTTGCTTTTACAACTTGAGAAATGAATGGAGTGTCTGCAAATTCCTTGTTTGATAAATTCTGTTGTTTTCATAATTTGCTGATATCGTTTTGAGGAACATATTTATGTATAAGACAAGTTGTTCGATGACGATACCTTGAATGGACCGATTGATATTTATCAGTTTTAATGATTTTTTCTGCGCTAAAATAGTATGTTGCCCATCTAATATATAGAAATTTATTGAAGGAAAATTAATTTCCTCTTCATTTCTAGGAAGAAATCCCAACTTGGTCTCCTTACCAAAAGGAAATAGAATAACATCTCTCAATGTTGTTGTAAAAGTTGAGACAAGAGCTAAAACCATCTTTGCCACGACCTCCTCATCAACTTTTCGATATTGCAAATGTGGAGGCACAATAACACATCTTGTTACATCAATAGAAAAAACTTTCTCATTGAACAAAAAGTATTTGATATGCTCTTGTCGAAATTATTTTGAGATTTTGAAGCTCTTAGTTGCTTTCTGCATCATCGCTTTAGAAGGACTTGCTTTGAGTTCTTTGAAGGAAGATTTGGTCACATATTTTTCAATATGGTTGAGAAATGATATTATAAGGTACAAAATAATTTTTTCATAGTCTACACTTGTCAAATTCTTTTCAATATTCATGCAATACAATACAAACGAGGTTTTCATAGCCAAGATTCTTTTATTCCATACCGAAAAAATTTATTTCTTCAAAGATGACACGGTATTAATTTTGGACCAATTACAAACATCAAATGAGGGAAAAAACCACCCTTGCTTCGCACAGGAAACTGGATTTGAATCGGGACCACTTTTCATTAAAGATTTGGTAAAAAAATACAAACCATAATATCAGTCTGTAGAAGGAAACACTAGTATCTATCGATCACTTCAACTTGAACACATAATAAATCGTCAGAAATGGGATCTACAGATGTCAATATTCCAGCTCGAGTTGGAACTCCTTTTTCATCCAAGTAGAATATATATAAATTTGGTTAAAAATTATCTGGTTCATCCATCTAAACATACCATCCATGCTTGAATAAACCAAGGTTGTGATAATTTTAACAAATCAAGGAACGAGATTTCCTGGTATTGACTATGGCTCAACAACGCAGACATATTTTATCTGCAAAACAATAAATACTGTGTAGTTAATATAAGAATTCCTACAATGTTTATAATTATCAATTAGTGTTTGTATATTAGATGTATACTTGCAAATGTTCAGGCGAATGATCGATGGAGAAGGAACGACCGTTCCTTTCAAAATTCAATTGATTTATTAAGAACAAATCTGTTAGGATTATCCATGAGAGATCGAATGTACATTTTATATAGTCATTTGAGAAAAAATCGATCATAGAAGGAGCGATCATTATTTCATATTAACTGCCATTTTAATTTGGTATTTGTGCTAGAAATAAACAGATCAAGGATATTATAGGAAGTCACATTTCAATCAAGTGCTACTCCTTACCATTTAAATGGATATTTATTGTGGTTTGTAGAAAATGGATCGATGCAAGAATGAGTGT
Organism: Larix kaempferi; assembly: GCA_027924585.1. Taxonomy (NCBI): domain Eukaryota; kingdom Viridiplantae; phylum Streptophyta; class Pinopsida; order Pinales; family Pinaceae; genus Larix; species Larix kaempferi. The sequence goes on along the minus strand of BSBM01000612.1, from coordinate 1,625,840 downwards.
CCGTTCCTTTCTAAAAGCTACTTATGTCAAAGTTATCAAGATAGAATATATCCATGCTATTCTTGATATTTGGAGAATATACTAAGGGGCGTCCGATCCTTCTTGGGTTTTCTTTTACTAATAGTTCTATAATACAGAAAGGGTCATTCGATCCTTCTTGGGTTCACCATTCTTGATATAGGTGAATTGTTGGATGACCATTCAGAGCTTCAATATTTTTACAATTCTCTAATAAACGAAGGGGCAGTCAATCCTTTCACTCCATGATATTCTTGATATTTGGAGGATATAGGAAGTGGCGCCCAATCCTTCTTGTGTTTACTATTCCTAATAATCATACAATACAAAAAGGGTCATCCATTCATTCTTGTGTTCACCATTCTGGATATAGATGAATTGTCGGCCTAGCCTTCGTAGGTTGAATATATTTACATTTCTACCATAACTGAAGTGTGGGCCGACCCTTCTTATGCTCAGTATTATTCCAGTGTTCACCCTTTAGAGGAAATTTGGATGACAAATGGGCATTTTAACCCTAAAGTACAATTTATTGTGATCACATATTAGCTAATCAAAATGATTTAAAATTCAAACAAGGTGCATGTAAAAAAATTGGAGGGAAAAAATAAAAACTAGTTTTTTAATCATATTTTCAACTTATATCCTTGTAGGTTTACTCAAATTTCAAGCGCGGGGACTCGTTAGATGCACAATTAAATTATGCATCCAATGAGTACCCATGTTGCATACTTCAAAAAACATCCACATCATGAAAAATCGAAAATACATTAAAAAACATGTTTTCTTTCACTAGAAACACGTTTTTAAATGTATTTTCAATTTTTCATGGTGTGGATGTTGTTAAAAGTATGCAACATAGGTACTCGTTGGATGCATAATTTAATTATGCATCCAACCAGTCCTCTCGCTTGAAATTTGAGTATACCTACAAGGAGATAAGTTGGAAATATGATCCAAAAAAATATTTTTTTTTACTCTCTCTCTCTACTATTATTCTATTATTTTCCTTAGGAGACCCATTTTTTACCCAAATTTCCTCTAATTTATTATGAATAAAGATGAATTATCAGCCTAGCCTTCATAGGTTGAATATTTTTACATTTCTCTCATAAATGAAGGGGCTAACGATCCTTCTTGTGCTCAGTATTCTTTTCATAATATAGTTCTATAATACAAGAAGGGTCAATCATTCCTTCTTGTTTTCACCTTTCTAGTAATATATGAATTGTTGGATGACAATTCATAGCTTCGACAGTTTTACAATTAAGTCTACTAAACAAATGGGAAGCCATTCCTTTCGCTCCATGATATTCTTGATATTTGGAGGATAGAAGAAGGGGTGCCTGATCCTTCGTGTGTTTACTATTCCTACTAATCCCACAATACATGAAGGGTCAGACGTTCATTATTTTGTTCACCATACTGGATATAGATGAATTGTCGGCCTATCCTTCGTAGATTAAATAGTTTTACATTTCTCTCATAAATGAAGGGTCCCCGACCCTCATTGTCCTCAGTATTCTTTCAATGTTCACCATTATGGATATACATGAATTTTTGCCATAGTCTTCATAGGTTGAATATTTTTACATTTATCTCATAACTGAAGTGGCGACTGACCCTTCATGTGCTCAATATTCTTTTCATAATATTTATATAGTACAAGAAGGGTCATTCGTTCCTTCTTGTGTTCACCATTCTGGATATAGGTGAATTGTTGGATGACTATTCGTAACTTCGACAGTTTTACAAATATATACTAAACGAAGGGGCAGTCGATCCTTTCTCTCCATGATATTCTTGATATTTGGAGGATATAAGAAGGGGTTCCCGATCCTTATGGTCTTTACTATTTCTACTAATTCTACAATATAGGAATGGTTGACCGTTCATTCTTTTGTTCACCATTCAGGATATAGATGAATTGTCAGCCTAGCCTTTGTCGATTAAATATTTTTACATTTCTCTTGTAAATGAAGGGTCAACCAACCCTTCTTGTGCCCAATATTCTTCCAGTGTTCACCATTATGGATATACATGAATTGATGGCCTAGACTTCGTAAGTTGAATATTTTTACAATTCTCTCATAAATGAAGAGGCGACCGACCCTTCTTCTACCCAGTATTCTTTTCATAATAGTTCTATACTACAAGAAGGGTCAATCGGTCCTTCTTATGTTCATCATTATGGATATAGGTGAATTCCTGGATATAGTTGTTCAGAATTCTCTACTAAACAAAGGGGCGACTGATCCTTTCTCTCCATGATATTCTTGATATTTCGAGGATATAAGAAGGGGTGCACGATCCTTTTGGTGTTTACTATTCCTACTAATCCTACAATACAAGAAGGGTTGACTGTTCATTCTTCTATTTTATCTTATAAATGAACGGTCGACCGACCCTTCTTGTCGGTCGTTGGAAGTCGGGACAAACATTTTTTATATGTTATAACTTAATCAATGTCCAGATCCCTATTATTTACTGTGGAATTTGGATGTCGGGAATTGTCGGCCTAGCCTTCGTAGATTAAATATTTTTACATTTATCTCATAAATGAAGGGTCTTCCGACCCTTCTTATGCTCAGATTCTTCTAGTGTTCACTATTCTGGATATACATGAATTGTGTAAGGAACCTCCAACAATTAATTAATTAAAATGCATGATATATTAGAAATAACAGAACATGGAAGAGATTTATTGATCATGGGCCACTTCGAGAGGGAAACCTCCTTTGAGTAAGCTCAATACAAAATAAATCTTGAATGTCTTCATTGGCCGCAACACATACTTATATACTAAGTCTATGCACTAATACTATGGATCAATATCATGGAAAATATAATACTACAGGACGACTTACAAAGCATATGTGCCCAATACTATGGATCAATACCATGAATCATATAATACTGTGGGATAATACAAACTATGGATCAATACCATGGAACACATAATACTACGGGATGACTTACAAAGCATATGCGTCCAACGACAATATACTAACAAAGTAATGAGAGGGGTTGACACGGGTTCCTAACATCCACTCCCACTTAGAAAAAACTTTGTCCTCAAAGCTTTAGATGTGGAAATTGATGCTGAATCTGAAGGAGTGGTTCTCCTGTAGCATCCTATTGTTGCATTCCATGCCATTGAATCAATACCTCCGTGATAAATCGAGAGCGAAGTTGAAGAGTGCACCTATTGAGGATGGCCTCCGGATCCAAAAGGATGGATCCTTCACTATCAAGTTTTGGTAAAATAGTTTGTCCTCTGATGTTGGTGCCAAGAAATTTCGTCAGATAAGAGACATTAAATACTGGATGAATGTGGGAAGAAGGAGGAAGCTCCAATTTTTAAGCAATGGACCCAATATTCTGAAGAACCTTATAGGGCCCATAGAAATTTGGAGCGATCTCATGATGTCCTTTGAGTTTTAGGGAGGATTGCTTGGAAGGATGTAGACTAAGAAAAACCATATCACCTGCTTGAAAAGTGCGCTCAGAACGGTGCTGATCGGCTTGTTGTTTCATTCAAATTCTTACCATGTGAAGATTGTCATGCAAAATGCGAAGAATCTGATCACAGTTTCGAAGAACCGTGTCAACTTCCTGAACTAGTGAACTGATGAGGGTGTATGGAAGAATAAAAGGTGGTGCTTGACCATATATTTCTTCATATGGAGTCATTTTAGATGCAGTATTGTACCACAATTTAGCGAGAGGGAGCCACTTCACCCACTGAGGTTTTTTTTCGAAGGTGAATCCACGAAGATAAGTTTGCAAACATATATTGGTAATTTCATTCTAACCATTTGTTTATGGGTGAGACCCTAAACTCATCTTCAGTTTGGTGCCAATGTGGAAAAAGAGTTCTATCCAAAAATGATTAGTGGAAGTTGCATCGCGATCCGAGACAATGGAAGAAAGGAATTACAGAAGATCTGGTCCAGGAAAATTTGTGCGACTGAGGAGGCTGTATAGGGATGTCCGAGGGCACAAAATTGACTATATGTGGAGATGCAATCAACGAAAACCAAAATCACTGTCTTCCCTCCATATTTAGGGATGCCTTCAATGAAATCCATAGAAATATATGTCCCAATCCGTGTAGGGATGAGCAAGGTTCGAGCAATCCCAAAAGGAGTGTCGTTCCACCCTTGTTGAGATGGAAAGTATCATATTCAACCACCATCTGTTGAATTGTCATTTTCATTCCCTGGCAAAAGAAGTTAGGTTGTGCCTGCTCATACATTTTGAGGAACCCATAGTGCCCTGCCGATGGAGAAGCATGGAGTTCATAGAAGACAGCCTGTTGAAGATTTGTGCTATGGGGAAGCACTAGGTGACCCTTGTATCTCCAGGAAGTACCATCCCAAGAGTAATGCGGTACAGTAGAAGGGTTGTTGGCCAACCATTGGATGATTTGAGATAATGAGGAGTCATTGACATAGACATGTTGAACAGATTGCAACCAATTTGGAACAGTCAGAGAAATAGATGAAAGACAAACTTGGTCATCTAATGTGAGAGAAAGAGCATCCGCTACGAGATTGTCCTTACCCTTCTTGTAAGTGATCTCATATCCATAACCCATGAGGTTGATAACCCATTTCTGTTGTGTTGGGGAGGAGACACGTTGTTCCAGGAAATATTTCAGACTCCAATGATCAGTCTTGATGTAGAAATAATTCCCTAATGGGTATGGTCGCCACTTATGTACTGCATGAAAAATAACCATAATTTTTTTCTCATATGTATAGGTGGCTAAATTCTTACCGGAAATGGCTCTTGAAGGTGGCAATCCCACGGTTCAGAAAAGACACCTGCATATCTATCCAAAATTTGTTGTATATCCAAGGGAGTAGTGGAGACCGTTGATGTGTGCATCTGAATGGAATGGAGCTAAGCGATGACACCATGTGAATTATTCTTAAGAATCTTTTCTAGGCGATGTGAACTAATGATGCAGAGAGACCCTGGTTGTATGCCCGTCAATGTGTGTTTTTTCCCATTGACTGAAAACTGCATCCAAAGTTTAGAAAAATCCCATAAGATGGGGCCAGGTGTGCGTAACCATTGAGCACCCAAAACTACATCACATCCTCCTAAGGCCAAGGAAAATATGTCAGAGTGTAGGTTATAATATCCCATAGAGATACACACATTGCGACACTTCCCCTTGCAAGGTAAGGTTCCCCCATTGGCAATCATGAATTCAAAGTTGGAGCAATGATGGAAAAAACAATCATCCTTTTTGGAGATCCGAGGGCCAATGAAGTTACGAGTGATACCATAATCAATGAGTATTGTAAGAGGGAGATTCTTGAAGTAACCCCTGACCCGCATTGTTTGTGGAGTGGTGACTATGGCTAAAGCATGGAGAGATATCTCTGAGTGGTTGTCCTGAGATGGAGGGTCAACAGGCGGCTGTTGAATATCGACTTGATCATATATTGTATCTGGAGCTTCATCACCAAGTTCAGAGGCAGGAAGAGAATCCACATCCAAGAGATAGAGCTTTTGCTCAACACATCTATGGTCCCAAGTGAATTTTTTATCACAATTATAACAAATCCCTTTTTCTCTACATGCCCGCATCTATGCTTTAGACAAATGCTTGATAGGAGTTGGTTGAAGAGTTGGCGTGATGGGAGGTTTTTGGGAAACCATGTTTCTGAATGGAACAAAAGTGGATTTGGAATGTTGTTGGGATGTGATCTTGTCCTCCACCAACTTATCCAACCCTAGGACTTCCATCATTGTGTTGGGACAGAACATTTTAACCTCTGATCGGATTTCATCCTTGAGACCACTGATAAAACAACTCCTATATAATTCATCAGATAATCCTTCTGTGTGATTGGTCAGTTTCTCAAATTCTATCTAATACTCTCTGACAGTGCCAATTTGGAAAAGTTTAGTGAGTGCTCTTGTGAAGTCATCAAAAACACTAGGACCAAATCGTTGCAGAAGGAGTTGGAAAAAATATGTCCATTTTGGCTCTTCGTGAGCCTTGATGTACCAATGGTACCATTGAAGGGATTCATGTTCCAAATGGAATGATGCAAGTGGAATTTGTTGACATCAAAAGTATTATGCAGACTGAAATATTGTTCTACCCAGTATATCCATCCAGTTGGATCATTACCATTGAAGCAAGGAAAATCAACCTTCATCCCACGAAAACTGCTGGAAGAAGAGAACCCAATGTCTGCAGAATATTTTGGTTGTCGTTTACCGTTTACCGTTGATGGTTGACTGCTGAAGATGGAGGATGAGAAATTTTTCATCCATATCTTGGAGTTTGGTTTTGAGGGCTATTACCGGACAATCCACTCGACCGGAGGCGAGCAGGATCTCCCTAGCTCAATGCGAGTCTAGAATAAATAGAACATAATACAAACACGTTTCCTAGATCTACTTAAGGATCAAGTACTAGATGTCTTACCTCTTTGATTCTCTATCCTTTCTCTCGAATGTTGATCCACGTCCCACGGTCGTCAGATCCAAGCTGCAAGACCTGTCAAGACACATAAAAGAGAAACGAGTAAAGAGCATCTATACAATAAGAGATCTTTGTAAATAGTAAAGTAGGTAAACAACACAACATCATTACACATAAGAACGATATTGATGGAAAGCATTTGTATTACTGCAAATAGAGAAGTACATGATAGAGATATAGGACTACAACCAAAGACTTAACGTAGCAGCCCTTTTCCGATCGTATCGATTTCCATATCCTTCCAAGGAAGCATGAGTACTTCAAGAGGTGAATGGAGTATCTTGGGAGAGATTTCACCAGCATGTAGATACTATAGTCTTCCTCTAAGGTAGATTTCACCAACGTATGGATACCTTAGTCTTCCTCCCTTTGGCATGGGAATGAGCCTCACTTATATAGGAATAAATGGATAGGGTGTGGATAGGATAGGTTGAGGAAGGGTAGGAGAGAGATAGGGGATCTTCCCAAAGAGTTAGGGGTTGAGTACCAACTCTCCTAGAGGTCAGGGATAAGCCCCCAAATGAGCAAGTTTTGAGAAGGATCTCGAATAAGATATTTTTTCCCATTAATAGACCTCGTCGCACCCTGTAGTGGTGCAACCTGCGACGTCGCATGTTGCTAGTGTGCAACCTGGGATGACCCTTCAGAACCTAGCACAAATGGGTACAAACCCTCCCAGGATGATTATTAGTCCAAGTGGCTTCAGGGATGTATACACTGAATCTGATGATGAGTAGATTTTGGGTGTAACAGAATTCCCCCCCAAAGCATGAAGCTATTAAGGATATACAGGTGAAGTGCTTTGATAGAAATAATGGCGAAAGACCATCGAATGAAGGATGCTGCTGCAGTACAACTGACTCTGAACTGACAATCTCATATGAAGAACAACATGGATGCCAACCAATACATTGCAGATCCATGGTAGTAATGACCGACTGAACACAATCATGGCTACTAGACACAAGCGTAGATCCATGATGAGATGATAACACAGCCACGACCAATACAAAAGTGGATCCATGTAATATGACTCAATACAAACTCCATTGCAACCTGGGTAAAACATGACTCCCTAGGGTCTTCAAGGTGAACCCGCAATGACATGAATCTATCCATGTGATTACAAATGTCTTGACATCGAACATGGTAGAAACCAGTTGATTACTGGTCATTGATGTAAACCGTTAACAAGTGCGAGGGATATCACCATTAATGTCAATGATTCCCAAGGTATCATAGTACATATCATCAAGCATTAATAAATGAGTTGATGTCGAACGCAAGATGAAATATTTCAATCAAGAATCAATGATGTAAACTCATGATGAAAGCGAGGTAACCTGCCATTGAGGCATGCAGGGCCAAGGTACTTAACTGGTTTCTAGATTCAATCCTCAGATGGCGAGTTGAAGTCGACAAGGATGAATCCATCGAGGGAGGGCCATGATGAATCCCCCATCAATCGACACGAAACACGACAAAAGATGTGTAGAGTGGATCGAATGGTACAACAATATGTAAGACTGACTCAAAGTAACAACGGCATGACGACGTGTGTACTGAATGCAAATGATAAATGGTGGACGTGTTCTTGAACATGGGCATGGCATGACTTGGTAGTATTGACATGAGAATGATGCAGAATTCTAATGCAACTGATGGTGGAAGCTTTCTCCGAATGACTCAGAGGAGTAACAAGACTCAGAAAGTAAGTGGGGACTCATAGAAAAACAGATGACCCAAGTATTGTATGCAAATGCAGATGAGTGCCATGTTCAAGAACGACTATATACTGCCACTAAGGTAGGTAACACAAACACTTTCCTTTTTCCCCATCATGAATGATGAGTGCCTCATGTTTTTTTATGAGCTTGATGAGGGTAACCAGATGCTAGGTATAGCTCACCTCATAGATGAGTCCAATCCCAAATATTTTCGGAACCTAGGATAGGAGGGGTTCGTCCCATGACGGGCCCTTCAATGTGAAAATTTAACGAGTCCATAGAAGGTAAAATCGGTCGTCATTTCATGTTTAGAGAGTCTGAAAAGAACTAAAGAAGACTCCAACGGTCCTTTTTCGTAAAGTTAGCCTCATCACCCGAAAAAGGGTAAAACAACGCGGGAGAGGACTCTTCCAGTCATGATTGGCTGGAGTATTCCTTTTTCGTAATTAGTGGCCCCTGGTCCGAAAAAGGGGTAAACTATCACCAGGAAGACGACCATTCAAATACTTTAACAAGCGTGAATGTGACAAGTTCGCTTGGCGATCTTTTCAATTTTAGGGAGTCTGAAAAGAGCTTAACTATGGACTCCGGGGAGTGTCCTTTTCTGTGGAAGTTTAACGAGCCCAGAAAAGTGATAAATCATAACTCGGTACTTGTTCTCATCGTTGGATGAGTACGAGAACAAACAAAGAGTAAACTCATCCTCATGCAATAATTACGACTAACATCTAGTACGTGTACACTAGAACGATCATTGCCCCAAATATAATGACAATGATAATGACATCTAGTACGTGTATTTGACGTGTCAGTACGTGGTACATGGAGTTCGAGTCGACAATGATGGTGGTGGTGCGGAGCAAGATGTAATGACGAAACTTCTGGACGGCAATGACTATCGCGAAAGCAAGTTTTTCGACATGTGAGTATCTAGTTTCGGCGTCAGCTAGACCCTTACTTGCATAGTATATCACATGTTCCTGAGCGTTTTGATCCTCCTGTACCAAAACCATGGCGATAGTGGTAGCAGAAGCGACGAGATATAAGATGTGATCTCGATAATAATTAGGTGGTTGGAGCACGGGGGCATGCGCGATGGCATGTTTGATACTGTCGAAGGATTTTTGAGCTTGATCGTCCCAAATGAACGGGATGTCCTTCTTAAGTAGTCTCATATAGCCCTGAGTCTTCTCCGCTAAATTACAAACAAAACGTTGTAAATAAGTCGCCTTCCCTTGGAGACTTTGAAGTTCCGTAACATTAGTCGGGGGTAGTAGGTTGATGATGGCCTCCACCTTTAAGGTATCAATGCGGATCCCTTCTTTCAAAATGATAAATACTAAGAGGCATCCAGACTCAACACAACAGATACACTTGTGAGGATTTAGATGGATATTGTACCGTCTGCATCTAAGGAAAATGGCCGTTAGATGATCAATGTGGAACTCGCGCTGCTTTGAATGAGCAGGGAGATCATCCAAGTAGGGTTCCACAAAGTCCTTAATATCATGGAAGGCATACGACATAGCCCGCTGAAACGTGGAGCCAACATTTTTAAGGCCAAATGGGAGCTTGCGATAAGCGAATCTACCCCATGGGCAGATGAAAGCCGTCTTATGTTGGTCGGCTGGGTTGATCTCAATTTGGTTGTAACCAGAAAATCCATCCATGAATGAGAAGATGACACTTCCGGCACAGTTGTCGATGATCTGGTCGATGAAGGGGGTCGGGTAGTTGTCTCTAGGACAAGCCCGATTAAGGTCCCGATAATCAACACAGAAGCAAATGGTGCCCTGCTTTTTGTTCACAGAAATGACGTTTGAGACCCAATCCATCAATGGGACAGGATAAATAAAGCCAACCTTTAAGAGCTTTTCAATTTCTGCCTTTATTGCCGCAGTCTTCCGGGGGTGTACCGGTCGCAACTTTTGACGTACAGGTTCGATGTCGGGATAGGTTTTTATTTCGTGAGAAACAATTGCGGGGTCTATCCCAGGCATCTCCTCATAGGACCAAGCAAACACGCCTCGAAATTGTTTGAACAAGGCTGTGCTAACAACGATTTCTTCAGGGTAACACTTCTGGCCTATGCGAATGTGTTCCACTATACCAGGCTTCACCGAGATGTCGACCGGGGTGGTTGGCTCAATGTTGGCCAAGTTTCCCTCCATGTCCGTAAGACATATACGGATGGGGGACTGAGGGGATGGGTAGATATCTGGTGAAAAGAGGGTATGGATGTTGCTCTCTATGTATTCCAAAGGAGGAAGAAAAGATGACCTATGATGGAGATCATCCCACGGACTGTCGTCAACATTCATTACTTCCATGATCGACTCGTATGAATGAAAAGTCCGAAGTAAGAGATCAGGTAGAGAGGACGTCCATTGTAGAGAACAAGATGGGGAGGCCATGGTTAAATGGTCCTCTGAAGCTGATTGGATAGCCTCATAAATGCATTCAGCGGGTGAAAGAGGCATCATATCTCCAAACAGGTGTGTTGTGGCTTCATCCGGTACAAGCTAAGCATCGTTTGAGTGAGATAAAATATCAGTAGAGATCATGTTCACCGTAGCAACATGATTACGAGGATTCATGGTTGGAAAAATGCCCATGAGAGATGAATCTTTCAAAAGGCCAACCCCTACACTCTCATACTGTTTTGACATCTGTCCAATGGAAGGAACATGGTCACCAGGATGAGTAATGGCATCCGGTGTACAAAAATCTAACTGGTCGATAGTAACAATTCGTCCTTGGTGGGGGAACTATACTATGCGGAAGACTGAAGAGGCTACCGCCTGCATGGTATAAAACCAATTGCAACCAAGCAAGAGATTATAATCTAGCGGGGCCGAGACCACTTCCACGTTAATGGTTGCGGTCTTTCTGCCCAACTCAACTGCAATAGCTTGTAAGAGCCCATGAGGTTGAAAGCCATGCCCTTCGAATGCTTTCAGTGTGGTAGGAGAACGATTCAATTCGGGGGAGCCAATGGCTCTCCAACAAGCGATGGACATGACAGAAGTGGAGGCTCCTTCGTCCAAAAGGGTACGATGGAAAATATTCCCAGTAATGTTCGCAGAAACTTGGAATGCGAGGTGGTGTGTGAGCCTCGACTTAAGGTTGTCAAGTCGAAACATGATGGTGTTCGAGGAATCCGGGTCAACTACACCAATAGCTGCAAGGAGAGTTTTGCGTTGATTGGGACAATTCTGCAAAACTTCCAGGGTGGACATGGCACAAGGAGCTTGTGCCAAGTCCTCTACGATATTGTAATTCTGTGCCACTCGAGCATTAGGATTGAAAACAACTTTTCAAAACGTACTCTTGGGCAAACGCAATATTGAATCTAAAGAGGGTCTCTCTATGGTAAGAGAAGTTGATGGTACAGTGACATCAGGTAAAGAGTCGAAAGCTTTTTCAGCATTACTTCCTATGGTTTCCTTTGAAGGGACCGGTTCGTAAGATCGCGAGCGAGTAGTCAAATTGATCGCCTCGTTACGCAACATGAGAACATGCACGGTATTGGATGGTTCCCCCTGGGCTGGGGGATTTTGAGCAATCATCTGTTGGTTTTGAGTAGGAAACAGATCGTTGAGGACTGCGGGAGTCGGTTTACCCCTAAGAAACTTTTGCACTTCGTCTCTATGGGGATACTCTTTGGAGAAATGGTCTTCTCCACACAGTAGACAAGGATACTTCAGTTTCCTTTTCTGCTTAGTATCGTCAGGAGTGCTCTTGGGTTCCTGCTAGGCAGAAGAATTTTTGGGTTTCCCCTTGTTCTTCTTTTTTCCGTTAAACTTCTGAGATGAAGTTGATTGAACAGAATTCACCTCTTCAGTTACAGCAGGAGTAGTGGACTTGGCGGTGCTATGGCTAGCCGGAGTTGGGTTGGATGATCCAACAGTGCTAACAGCAGGCTGGGTGTTAAGGGAACCAATGGTTCCATTAGTTTGGGGTCCCTTATGTGGTTTTGTGGGATACATCCTGGGGTGCATCAGGAAAAATATTGAACAGAGTGCCAGACTGAGTGTAGACTAGGTCTAACAGATGAGCACTCGCGATGGCTTGTTCTTCGGTGACAGTATCTCTCATGGAAACATCTTTTGCTATGGTGGGAATGAGCGATTTAGTAAACCAGTCTGCTAGGAGCTGATCTGGAATTGGAGCTTTAATGAGACACTGTCTCCTTCACCACTCGTGGATATGATCCAAAATGTGAGTGGAGGTATTCTGACGGAGCGAGGTTAAAATCTCAGTACTAGTCTCATACCATATAGACAGCTGGAAATGCGTCAAAAAGTTCATAGCAAGAGAGCCAAAATCAGGAAAAGAGTGCGGTGGCAACTCAATGTACCACTTGGCATCCGAACCGGTGAGAGTCCTTTGGAACAATCTAAGATGAATTGAATCGTCCATTAAGGAATTCGATGAACACCATAAGTGGTATGTCATCACGTGGTTCTTGGGGTCTTCACCCGGCTTGGTTCTTGGGGTCTTCACCCAGCTTGCCGTCAAACTTGGGGATATCAGACGGAAGTTTCACTGGAATCGGTGGCCAGTTAGATCCGTGGTAAATAGGATTGTTGGTTAAACGGGAAAGGTCAGGTAGGTCCAAAGTAGCCAGAAAGGGTAGTTGTGGATTAGGATGCGTGTATTGATAATACAGATATGGTGTGTAAGGACTAAACTGACTGTAAGGTGTACCAAGGTAAAACTGACCATAGGGGGGTGTGCCGCCCAGACCGTAAGGAGGTCCTCCACCATAAGTTGGTCCGTTCCAATAAGGTGGGGGTCCACCTCCACCTCTAGGAGGGGGTGGAGGTCTGCCACCACCACCGAGAGGAGGTGGAGGTCCATAACCATAATAAGGTGGCCCGACATCGCCTCCACCTGGAGGGGGTGGTGGACCACTTCCGCTGCCAGATGGGTGGGGGCCCCCACCACCTCCGCTGCCGGAAGGATGAGGGTTTCCACTGCTATTGCCACCACCATAGTAATTAGGTCCTCCACCGCCTCCGCTTGGAGGGGGTGGTGGAGCACCGCCACCACCCGAAGGGAAATGTCCTCCTCCACCATGATAAGGTGGTTCACCGTCGCCTCCACCTGGGGGAGGTGGTGGACCATTCCCGTCACCACCAGAGGGGTGAGGGGTGTTGTAGGTAAATTGAGGTGGGCCTCCACCAATGTTAGGTGGGGGCCCGCCTCCTCCAACAGGAGGTGGGGGAGGACCGATCAGGGGTGGTTGTACTTGAGGGATAGTCGGTTGGGGTCCGTGTTGCAACACAGGTTGTTTCCCCCATAGAGTGTATGGATTCCCGGTTTAAGGTATCCCGTATGGCGCATTTTTGGGATTAGGTTGGCCTGGCATAGGGTTAACAGAACTTGGATACGCTTGACTCCATGAGGGTTGAGTTACATTTGATGGCTCTCCAACATGATATAATCCCGTGGTGGATGGTCTAGTGGGTTGGGTAGGTCCAATGGAAGGTCCGTTGGGGACTCCACTGCCTACATTCTAGTTAGGAAATGGGGGTTGCCCCCCGACCACAACAGGTTGACCACCATTCAAAGGTGGAACCAACGTGGGTTGTTGACTAGCTACCGTGGTAATAACATTACCAATAAGATAATCCGTGGGAATGGAATACCCTCCCCTTGAATTTTTAGGTGGGGGAGGAACTGGTAAAGTAACCGTGGTAGTGACAGGTGTGTTGGACTGTTTTCCTTCCACCGGTTGGTTCACTTGAGGTGCAGGATTGGATTCCTGTGAGGGTTGACCAGTCTCATTAATGGTTACATGGTGGGATGGTTCAGGTGATCCGAAAGATATCGAATGAACTGGGATGTTTCCGTCCTTAAGTCTTATTTGGAAATGACGATTATGGAACTCTTCAGAGTGTCGCTCGAGACTTTGTCTTTGAAGCTCATCACCTTTAACACGTAACTGTTCCAAACGTTCATGGATGGGGCCGAAAGTCTCAGCAAGGTCAGGCCTATAGTAAGGCCTAATTAACTCTAGAGTAGTCCAGTTAGGTGGGGATGAGATGGCCAAATGAGCCACTGGATGGTCTATAGAAGATGTCCAATAAGCTGCTGAAGGACCAACAGCTGCTGTAGGGTCGTCCTGGGGTCGTTTTATCCATTCCAACGATCCAAGTTCTCTCGGAATGACGGGAGGAAGGTTATGTGAAGTGGGGGTGTGTGTTTCTTCATCCTACGGGGGATGAGAGGCAGGAGAATCTGGTGGAAACAAATGTCTGCCAATATTCAAAGTGGGGTTCCCTACTTCAGTAACTACGACCGCCTTATGCTGATCCATTCTTACCCTCGAAATAACCTCCGTATTAAGGGGAAATTCGGGTGGAAAGTTCAAGATCCTACGGGACCTTCTCCAGGGAAAATCCGCTAGAGTATCAGGAAAATCAACCAAAAAAGGCCGAAACAACGTTTCTCCTAAAGGTATTCTAAAAGAAAATTAGTCCAAGAAACCTACTCAAACTAAGGAAACAAGCAAACTTATGTGACAGAGTGGATTCAAAAGTCTGGAACCTCATGGGATTATCAAGGCATCGCAAACCACAATATACTACAGGGTCCAACAATATGACGTGACAAGGAGGATTGGGACCGTACCCTTTCCTGCATACCCGATTACCTGGACAGTATGTGCGTGCTAATCTCCCCGAGTGCTGTTCTCGGTGTATTGCTTTGCCAAGACAACCAAATGGTTAACTCGGTTGGTTTCAGGAATCCTAATGGTGTCTCCCGATATATGCAAGGTACGTGGGAGATCAAATCCATAGTGGTGCTGTCTAATGCAGAGCCGTTGGCAAGAGACCTTCCGATATACGTGTCGAGTACGAGATACACCCTTCGATATACGCCAAGTACGGATTATGATACTTGGTGGGTATGTGAAGGAGCTCGATATACTGATGTACGTGGAAGACTACAATACCCCCGGACTACAGTGATGGCAAGTAACGACAGCTACCACGCTTATGTGATGCACCTGCAACAATTAATTAATAAGAATATGCAAAATAGTAGAAATGACAAAACTCAGAATCACTTTTATATTGATCATGGGCCACTTCGAGGAGGCAACCTCCTTTGAGCAAGCTCAATACAATTAACTTCACGGTGCCTTCAATGACCTCAACACACACTTATATACTAAGTCTATGCCCAATACTATGAGTCAAAACCATGGGACATATAATACTACGGGATGACTTACAAAGCATATGCGTCCAATACTATGGGTCAATACTATGGGATAATATAAACTACGGATCAAGAAATACTACAGGACGACTTACAAAGCATATGCGTCCAACAACAATATACTAACATAGTAAAGAGAAGGGTTGACATAGGTTCCTAACATCCCCTCTCCCTTAGAAAAAGCTTTGTCCTCAAAGCTTTGGTTGGAGAAATTGCTGCAGAATCTGAATGAGTGGTTCCCCGGTAGCATCCTCGGGTTGCATTTCGATCCACTGATGACTTTGGAGTGTCAAGGAGGAGTGCTTGGAAGGCTGTAGATGAAGAAGAACCCTGTCAGCTGCGTGAAAAATGCACTCAGAATGGTGCTGATCGGCTTATTGTTTTAGGCGAATTCTGGCCATGTGAAGATTGTCCTACAGAATGAGAAGAATCTGATCATGGTTTCGAAGAACCAAGTCAATTTCCTGAACTGGGGAGCTGCTAAGGGTGTATGGAAGAAGAACTGGTGGTGTTTTTCCATAGACTGCTGCATATGGTGTCCTTTGAGATGTGGTATTGTACCACCAGAGCGTTGCTAGGAAATCCATAGAAATAGTTGGCCAAAGCTGTGTAGGGATGGGCAAGGGTTTGAGAAATCCTGAAAGGAGTGTCATTTCACCTTTGTTGACTTGGAAAGTATCATCGTCAGCCACCATCTGTTGAATTGTCATTTTTAGTCCCTGCCAAAAGAAGTTACATTGTTCCCGGTCATACATTTTGCAGAACCCAGCGTGCCCTGTTGATGAAGAAGCATGGAGTTCATAGAAGAGAGAGCCCTGGTGAACAGATTGCAACCAATTTGGAACAAGCAGAGAAAGAGCTGTAAGAGAAACTGGGTCATCAATTGTGCGAGAAGCAGCATCTTCCACCACCAATTGTGCGAGAAATTGGGTCAGTCTTGATGCAGAAATAATTCCCTAATAGGTATGGCTGCCACTTCTGTACTGCATGCAAAATAGCCATCATTTCCTGCTGAGAGGTAGATGTGGCTAAATTCTTACCGGAAAGGTCTCTTGAAGGCAGCAAGCGCATTGGTTCAGCAAAGATACCTGCATATCTATCCAAGGAAGTAGTGGACACTGTTGATGGGTGCATCTGAATGAAATTGAGTTGAGCGATGACACCATGTGAATTCTTCTTAAGGATTTTTCCAGGCGATGTGAACTAATGATGCAGAGAGACCCGGTTGTAAGCCCATAAATTTGTGTTGTGCCCCGTTGACTTTAAATTGCATCCAAAGTTCAGCAAAATCCCATAAGATGGGGCCAAGTGTGCGTAACCATTGAACGCCCAAAACCACATCACATCCGCCTAAGGACAAGGCAAACATGTCAGAGCGTAGGTTATAATCTTCCATAGAGATACGCACATTGTGACACTTCCCCTTGCAAGGTAAGGTGCCCCCATTGGCAACCATGACTTCAAAGTTGGAGCAAGGATGGACAAAACAATCAGCCTGTTTGGCAATCCGAGGGTCAATGAAGTTATGAGTGCTACCAGAATCAATGAGTATGGTAAGAGGGAGCTTCTTGAAGTATCCCCTGACCCGCATTGTTTGTGGGGTGGTGATGCCGGTTACATCATGGAGAGAGATCTTGGGTGGGTCGTCCTGAGATGGGGTGTCAACAGGCGGGTGTTGAATGTCGACCTGATCATCTACTGTATCTGGAGATTCTTCACCAAGTTCTAAGGAAGGTGGAGAATCCACATCTAAGAGATAGAGCTTTTGTTGAACACATCTATGTCCCCGAGTGAATTTCTCATCACAATTATAGCAAATCCCTTTTTCTCGGCGTGCCTGCATTTCTATTTCAGACAAATGCTTGATAGGAGTTGGTTGAGGAGAAGGCGTGATGGGAGGTCGTTGGGAACCCATATTTCTAAAGGGAACAAAGGTGGGTTTGGAGTGTTGTTGAGCTGCGATCTTGTCCTCGGCTAGCTTAGCCATCCCTAGGACTTCCATCATTGTGTTGGGACAAAAAATTTTGACCTCTGAGCGGATTTCATCCTTGAGACCACTGATAAAACAACTCCTGTAGAATTCATCAGACAATCCTTCTGTGTGATTGGCCAATATCTCAAATTTTGTCTGATACTCTCTCACTGTGCCAATTTGGTGAATTTTAGTGAGTTCTCCTGTGAAATCATCAAAATAACTAGGACCAAATCGTGGCAAAATGAGTTGGCAAAAATCTATCTAGTTTGGCTCGGGATGAGCTTTGATGTACCAACGATACCATTGAAGGGCTTCCTGTTCCAAATGAAAGGATGCAAGTGGAAATTTCTGGACATCAAAAGTATTATGCAGACTGAAATATTGTTCTGCTCAGTATATCCATCCAGTCGGATTAGTACCATTGAAGCGAGGAAAATCAAGCTTCGGCCCACAAAAATTTGTTGGAAGAAGAGAACCCGGTGGCTGCAAAAGATTCTAGCTGTCGATTATTGTTCATGGCTGAATGCTGAAGATGGAGGCTGAGAAATTTTTCATCCAAATATTGGATTTTGGTTTGGATGGCTGTAAGTGCTTCCTCCATGGTGTTTGCTCCTGCACGGGTGACAACCATAACCAGATGTGATGCAGAATGGAATGACAGAGGTTCCCCAAAAATTTCAAGGAAAATAGAGTGAAAACAAGGGAGATATGGAGAAAAAACTGAATCTTATACTTTTTTTTCTTCCAGAAATGGATCGGCAACAACGGCGCGTAAGGGATCCGCAACAGATGGATCTGCAAAGGCGTCGAAGGGATCGAAAATGGCTGGATCTGAAACGGTGACTGGATCTGGAAAAACTTTCAGAATAGATCTGAAATGGCTGGATCTGGAGCGGAAGTGAGCGGCAACATTTCAACTGAAAATAGATATGGACCCCAGGTATGTGCGGCTTCCTAATAGTTTAGGGGTTTCACTCGGCCACCAATGCTGTCTGACGGCTTACGTATTGGGGCAGTACCCCTCACTCCACGGCTCAGGTAAAATTGATAACCGCTTTGCCACAAACGACAGCTCTTGGTTTACCTCACAGGTGGGAACTAGTCAATCAGGTAAGGGTCGTTGCCCTTTTTGCTGGCAGGTCCTCTCAATGGGCCAACTACTTCGGGGTTCCTGTGGTACTCCTCACAATGAGTTTTAGGGCTTATGCCCAAGTACTTCCCACAGTTAAACGGATAGGGATTATTCCCAAATCCGAACTTGCAACAGATGCGGAAATTTTTTTGGCAGAAATTTCACCCAGCGAGCCCAAGAAAGTGCTCTGATACCAGATGTGATGCACCTGCAACAATTAATTAATAAGAATATGCGAAATAGAAGAAATGATAGAACTCAGAATTACTTTTATATTGATCATGGGCCACTTCGAGGGGGAAACCTCCTTTGAGCAAGCTCAATACAATTAACTTCACGGTGCCTTCAATGACCTCAACACACACTTATATACTAAGTCTATGCCCAATACTATGAGTCAAAACCATGGGACATATAATACTACAGGATGACTTACAAAGCATATGCGTCCAATACTATGGGTCAATACTATGGGATAATATAAACTACGGATCAACAAATACTACGGGACGACTTACAAAGCATATGCGTCCAACAACAATATACTAACATAGTAAAGAGAAGGGTTGACATAGGTTCCTAACAGCTTAACGACGCTGGAACACGTCTCTAACTTACACACAAGTTGCTAAAATGTTTACCTAGTTCTATCGTTAATTTTATCTTGGACGGTTAGGTGAATGCATGAGGTGAGTACATAATCGGAAACATAATGCAAGCCCTAGCTACATGCACGAAATATTCTTTTCTTTCGATGAATTCTACCTATGGTAAGGAGAAAGCTTTTTCTTTCCAATGGTATTGCCAAACAAACTCAATGCAACACAATCTCAATTCAAACAAATTCAACAATGAAAGTACTCTTTTCTTTTTCAACGAAACACACAAATGTACACAACACTACTATCCAAATCAAAGTATTTTTTTCTTCTTTTCTTTTGCTTTAAAATAAAAAAAACACTATTGTAATGAAATGAGAGGTTTCTGAAACGAAAAATGCAAGCTTTTCAATTTCGATTTCAATGATCTAAGAGCAACAAAAACAAAAAATGCATCTATCTTTCCTTAGCATGGAACTAGTTTTGCAAAAATCAAAGCATTCTTTGATTTCTTCAAGAAAATGAATGATTCATAATTCGAGAAAAACACAAGATATCATACATTCATTCAACTTTTCCAAAACATAAGAATTTTCCAAAACATCAATGAGACTTTACCAATGCACAATCTTTCTTCAATAATTCTTTGAGAAACAAAGGGAAAGAAACATTTTTAATCTTTCAATGGATGCATCAAAGAATAAATTTGATAACAAATTTTCTTTCAGATCCAAATGACTGAAAAGAAAACACTACTCGCAGCATTCATACACTCAGAAAACTCAAGAAAAGACAAGCACTCAACCAAGCGGAAAAGACACTTAACTCAAAACCAAGCAGCAGCAAGCAAACTAGGCAAGCAAAGCTCAAGAAGTAGATGAGGTCTGGAAGGTGATCCAATGCAATGATCAGAGCAGGGATGGAAGGAAGGGAATGCAAGAATGACAGGATGAAGGTGGGGGAGACGAAAGTATCCACCACTACCAATTTCAAACTTGTCCAAAGCGGAACCCAAAGTCAATCCAAATGGAACCAAACTCTCAACACACAAATTATCAAAGGGGTCTCTAGCTGGATCTTGCAGCACAGAGGGAATCCAAACATTAGACCAAGACTCAGACTGTCAAATGAGAGGATGAATGCCTGTATGTCAATTTTTGACAGATTGGTGCACTCTGTCTTTGCAGACAGTGCGACGTCGCAGGTTGCCTACACGAGTGGTGCGACGGTGTCGCAGTTCACCAATGCACAGTCTGCGATGAGTAAGCAACAGACAAAGGACAGAGACTTAGAAAAACACATTGTCACTATGTTCTCACTGCCCAGGTGCGATAGGTGAGTTCTAGATTCAAAAATGAATCAGATCTCTTAATAATAAATGACAAACGGACTTGGAACTGAGTTGTATAGACTCAAAGGAAGAAGATCAGAACCTTCAACGTGAAGATCTGAAAGTGAATGGAAAAAAATGATAAATGGACTTGAGTGAAGTAATCTACTGAAAATGGATTTCAGATGAATGACTGCTAAACAAAACAAGCAGTAGTCCCCAGTATGGTCGCCAGATTTGTTACCAGACAATCCACTCGGCCGGAGGCGAGTAGGATCTCCCTAGCTCAATGTGAGTCTAGAACAAATAGAACAGACTACAAACATGTTTCCTAGATCTACTTAAGGATCAAGTACTAGATGTCTTACCTCTTTGATTCGCTATCCTTTTTCCCGAATGTTGATCCACATCCCACAGTCGTCACATCCAAGCTGCAAGACCTATCAAGACACAGAAAAGAGAAACGAGTAAAGAGCATCTATACAATAAGAGATCTATGTAAACAATTAAGCAGGTAAACAACACAACATCATTACACATAAGAACGATATTGGTGGAAAGCATTTGTATTACTGCAAATAGAGGAGTACATGATAGAGATATAGGACTACAACCAAAGACTTAACGTAGCAGCCCTTCTCCGACCGTATCGATTGCCATATCCTTCCAAGGAAGCATGAGTACTTCAAGAGGTGGATGGAGTATCTTGGGAGAGATTTCACCAGCATGTAGATACTATAGCCTTCCTCTAAGGTAGATTTCACCAGTGTATGGATACCTTAGTCTTCCTCCCTTTGGCATGGGAATGAGCCTCACTTATATAGGACTAAATGGATAGGGTGTGGATAGGATAGGTTGAGGAAGGGTAGGAGAGAGATAGGGGATCTTCCCAAAGAGTTAGGGGTTGAGTACCAGCTCTCCTAGAGGTCAGGGATAAGCCCCCAAATGAGCAAGTTTCGAGAAGGATCTCGAATAAGCTATTTTTTCCCATTAACAGACCTCGTCGCACCATGTAGTGGTGCAACCTGCGACGTCGCATGTTGCTAGTGTGCAACCTGCGACGACCCTTCAGAACCTAGCACAAATGGGTACAAACCCTCCCAGGATGATTATTAGTCCAAGCGGCTTCAGGGATGTATACACTGAATCTGATGATGAGTAGATTTTGGGTGTAACAAGGGCTGCAAGTTCTTCCTCCATAATTTTTGCTCCTGTGCGGGTGACAACCATAACCAGGATTTTTTTTTTTTGAATGGGTAGAAAAACAAAAACAAAAGCTTCTTTAGTAAAGGGAAATTTTGATTGGGGGAAAAATCTGATGGTTAATTGGGGTTTGACTAGGTTTTGGACACTTTTGAATGGACAGGGAAGCATAAAATGGGGATTTCAGAAAATGGGTGAAAGAATGAGAAAATTTGTTAGAGAGGGACAAAGAAGTAGAAATAGGAAATGAACATTGTGGAAAAATTTGAAGGCAATTGGGTGAAAATCGAAGAAGTTACATGGCAAACCCTTAAAATAGACGGATGTGGGATTTCTGGCTTTGGGAAGTGGAATTTGGGATAGGGTCCTTAGGAATGAAATATGCAGAATGGGATTGCATGGGTGTAAGTGAATTTTCAATGGAAATAGAGTTAAAACAAATAAGAATGGATCTAAAATGGCTCGGAATTGATCGGCAACAGTTATGGACAGATGTAATCTGCTATTTATCAGTTGAAAATAGATATGGACCCCAGGTATGCTCATATTCCTAGCGGTTTAGGGGATTCAATCGCCCACCAATGTTGTCTGATGGCTTGCGTATTGTGGCAGTACCCCTCACTCCACGGCTCTAGTAAAAATGATAACCGCTTTGCCATAAACGACAACTCTTGGTTTACCTTATGGGTGGGAACTAGTCAATTAGGTAGGGGTTGTTGCCCTTTTCGCTGGCAGGTCCTCTCAATGGGCCAGCTACTTCGGGGTTCCTGTGGTACTCCTCATAATGAGTTTTAGAGATATGCCCAAATACTTTCCACAATTAAGCAGATAGGGATTATTCCCAGATCTGAACCTGCAATTGAAAGGAACAATATAGATGCGAAAAAAAAATTGGCAGAAATTCCACCCAATGAGGACAAGAAAGTGCTATGATACCAGATGTAAGGAACCTCCAGCAATTAATTAATTAAAATGCACGATATATTAGAAATAAGAGAACACAGAAGATAGTTATTGATCGCGGGCCACTTTGAGGGGGAAACCTCCTTTGAGAAATATCAATACAAAATAAATCTTGGATGTCTTCATTGGCCTCAACACGTACTTATATACTAAGTCTATGCACCAATACTATGGATCAATACCATGGAGCAATAATACTACGGGATGAATTACAAAGCATACACATCCAATACTATGGATCAATACCATGAATCATATAATACTATGGGCTAATACAAACTATTGATCAATACCATGGAACATATTATACTACGGGACGACTTACAAGGCATATGCGTCCAACAACAATATACTAACAAAGTAATGAGAAGGGTTGTCACGGGTTCCTAACAAATTGATGGCCTAGCCTTTGTAGGTTGAAATTTTTTACAATTCTCTCATAAATGAAGGGGCGACTGACCCTTCTTCTGCCCAATATTCTTTTCATAATAGTTCTATACTAGAAGAAGGGTCGGTCGATCCTTCTTGTGTTCACCATTTTGGATATAGGTGAATTGTTGGATATAGGTGTTCACAATTCTCTACTAAACGAAGGGGCGGCCAATCCTTTCTCTCCATGATATTCTTGATATTTAGAGGATATAAGAAGGGGTGCCCGATCCTTCAGGTGTTTACTATTCCTAATAATTCTACAATATAGCAAGGGTCGACCATTCATTATTATGTTTTATCTCATAAATGAATGGTTGATCGACCCTTCTTGTCGGAAGTAAGAAATTGGGACAAACATTTTTTATATGTTATAACTTAGCCGATGTCTCGATCCCTACTATTTACTGCGGAATTCAGAAGTCGGGAAAGTAATATTTTTATTTGATTTTCTCTCGATGTACGGGTGCTGACCCACACGCAATCACGTATTTTTTTGTCAATGTTCCGACGTCGATGATTTATGAAGCACCCTTATACCATAACATCAGTAAATATCATCTACACGCCATTGTAGCTTGACCCGCGGTTCTACCCTACACAGACTTGGTAGAATGGATGATCGAGTTTGCTGATATGTAGACTTCGACGTTCAAAGATGCCAACCAGCTGGTGTATTCTTCCTACAAGCCTGACACTTTCACCAGGATGTACTCATTGAAGAATCCACAGGTATTTCTCAACCAAGAATTCATGAAATCATTCGAGGCCCTTGTTGCTTGCACAACATATCCCATTTTGTTAATAAAATGGGAACCCATATAATTTTGATTTTAATAATTCATATGACTTATTTTCCTAAGTTTTATTTTTATTTTTAGAGTTGTTGTTAAGTTATTTTATTCGATTAGAGTCAAATTCAATAAAGATGTAGTTAAATTTTTTCTTTATTTTGATATTTTTGACATCCCGACTTTATCATATCGATTTTCCCACCATTTATTTAGTGAGAAAAATAGGGCATTTGCTATCATTTTATTTAGTTCCCTGACTTTCCAACTCCAACTGTCGAAGTCAGAAATCTGGAAATTCAATTAATAAATTTAAAATTTAATCCCTGATCTCCGACTCTAATTGCGGAAGTTAGACATTGGGAACCTTAATCAATTACTTTTAAATATAAGCCCCGATATCCAACTCCGACTATAGAAGTCGGAAGTCGGGAATTTAAATTAATAATTTTCAGATCCTAACCCTGATTTCTGAATCTGACTTCTAATAAGCACTTTTATCTCATGTGAGTTACCGAACGTCGATTTTAATCCCGACCTTCCAATTTCGTCAAATCGACGCTTATGTTTTAATTTCACCTTAAGCATATGTTTTCGAATTTAAACCCTTTGAAGTGGTTTTTCTTTTACCATTTTTACCTGTCTGTATTCGCTTTACTTGTGCGAAATTTGGCGACCTACTTTAAATTCCTTGCATTGTTCTTATGGGTAATATTTTTCCACCTCCCACGGGTTATATAATTCAGAATTAAATTCAATATTTTTTCCAGTCATTTGAATCATAGTTTCCTCTCTTTAAACATAAAATTCAATCACCTACAACTATGTCAAGAAACACAAGATCCAAATCAGATTTAGATGAGTTGAGAATTAAAGACCCAAATGTGGGAGTGTTTTCTGATACTGAAGGGAGTGTTTCTGACACTTATTACCTAGACTGCTCCCAAATTTACTCATTTTTTTATAATGATGATTTATTATAAATTCAACATGATTTACAGGCATACCAGAACATTAGAAAATCTCAACTCCATGCTATTGCAACAAGAACACCTTTGATGCCTTCTACAGATGCTGTAAAGTGGATTATTAATAATGCTAACCCATCCGACTTCTCTGACGATGTCAACCATACTTCATTAGCTTCCTTCCGACTTGAAGTATTGGCGAGAATGTATGCTCTAAAAAACCCTCAACAACTTCTCTCAAAGCAATTCCTAGCTTCCTCTGCAAGTTAGTTTCATGATGAAATGTTAAAATCATGGATGGAAAACCCTTCCATGTTTGTTCCTAAACCCGATAGGCACTACCCAGTTTATTGGTTTAGGGAACCATTTTTCTTGTTGGAATCCATGCTATGTAGGATTTATGGGTTAACCAATTGTACCTTATTTAAAGTAGAATGGGAACATGTAGCATACCACATACTCACTACTGGCCAGTGTTTCAATTGGGCTCAGATATTGTCGATAGTGTTGAGGGATACCATTGAAAAGCACAAGAAAAAACCTGCCTCAAGGAAACCCATCTTCTATATTTCAGGGTATGTGATAGATATTTTATGCTCATCTTTTCCTTTTCCCAACATGGGTTGGAAATGGACAAAGCAAGGACAACCTATGTATATTTATTGTTCAGCTTTGTGGGAGGACAATTACGTTCCCTTCATATATGATATTTGTGACCAGTTCTTTGGATCTATCCACTATATGATCTTCAAAGAGGACATGCCCAGGTTTTCACTATAGGATAAATATTTGATTGCCACCATGGGAGATTGGTATGTGGGAGAGTATTTCTCCTATATCAGAATTTTGGGTGGCAGATCAATTTATTTACTTCCCAGGATAATACCTGACAGGATGGCCATTGAGGAAATTTCCTACCAAACTGTGATAGAAGGAATTTATCATCAATGAAGTGCATCAAAAAGGAAATCTTGGCCAAAGTTTCTGCTCTCCCTCAGACCCTTAGTGATACAAATTTCTACACATGCCAGTCTTCTCGGGAAGAGAATTACAACTTTGAAGCTGGGAGAAGCACCTAAAAGGATGCATGATCCTAAGTCATTTTTGGCAGGCCATTTTTCATAGACTCATTTAAAGAGTAATTATACTCTTGAAATAGAACCAAATGATTTTATTTATTAAGGATCCAACACCTTTTAGGATGTATTGAACATGGCAGAAACTTTAGATGAGAAAGGCTTCCTTCACCAGTTTCAATAAGAATTGAAACTTAAGGTTTTACAAGATAGACAACTAAAGTTATCTGATGAAGAAAGAGCTTAGAAGGAAGGCATTGAGAAATAAGCTCAAGCTGCTAAAGCACAAAAGTTTAAGGCGCCACTTCTTCTCACCCATTTACAAGAAGATAAAAAAGCTAAGAAGGCGATTGAAGTACCTCAGGTATCTCAACCTATTGATATTTGAATGCATTGATCAAGACCATAGAAGATATGAGAAACGGGACATTAGCCCTGATCACCTCATCTTCCTCGATCTTGACTACAACCACATCACCTTCTGTCAAGAGGCAGAAGAAGGAAAAATCCATTTTACAGATAGATATGTATCAAGGTGATGAAAGTGACTTTGATGAAGAATTGATTACCTCTATTATACCCTTACCTTTACCCACTTCTTCATTCCCTCTTACTAGTGATCTTACTTTAACCACCTCCATCATTTCCGAGACCAACATTTCTACACAAGAGTTTCCTACTTCTGTTATTTCTACAACCATTCATCCAACTCAACAAACCATCCCAGTTGAGATTCTCTTGAGTACTGGTGAAGTACAAACCATGTTCCTTCCTGTCATCACCATTACTCAACCAATTATATCTACATTTTCTTCTTCAGTTATACAAAGATCACCAATTTCCACCCAATCCACTCAATTTGTTGTCCCCATTCCCAATCTAGTCACTTCTCAATCAGTGTCCTTAGTCACTGTCCCCAACCGGCCACCTTCTTCCACTACTGAGGTTGTGGCATATTTTGGGGAAGATGTAGTTGTGTTTCTTGATGATTATTTTTGGATTAGGACTGAGAAAGAAGTTGTTAAGAGAGGATCTAAAAGGTACAGGGAAGGAACAATTGTTTAAGGCACTATTCCT
The DNA here is from genome assembly GCA_027924585.1 of Larix kaempferi. Lineage (NCBI taxonomy): Eukaryota > Viridiplantae > Streptophyta > Pinopsida > Pinales > Pinaceae > Larix > Larix kaempferi. The sequence goes on along the minus strand of BSBM01000612.1, from coordinate 1,598,808 downwards.
AACAAAATCATTGGAAAAGGGCATCCACAGATATCAAGAGAGACATTGTGGAGACAACAGCTACCATGGGAGCCTTTGTTTGGGATAACTTTGACAAAGTTACCTCATTCAATAAGGAAATTGATGACAGAGAATCCAAGATTCATGATTTGCAAAAAGAGAAAATGATTTGGAACACCAGTACCAAACTTAGTTGTAGGAAATGCAAGCTCAATATGATTCTCAAATGCAGGATTTGAAGTAGGAGAATGAAGATTTAAATAAACAAGTGCAAATGGTTAATGAATAATCTAACAGGTATTCCAAATAATTGTAGACTATGAAGCAACAACTTCAACAAGTTCAAGTTCAAACTGCTAGTTCTTCATTTTCTAATTTAATAGAAGACGAGTTCAAAGAATTTGCATTCAAAATCAATGATGATTATAACAAACTTATTGTTGAGTTGTTTGAAGGCCTAAACCAGATCCATGATTATTTTAGTGCATTAGAGCATCACTCTGACATTGTGTATGATCATATTCAGAACAAGAAAGCTTCTTTTAATGCATATGATGAAGTTCTGTATTGGCAGAGGTTTATTAAAGACAAACCAGAAGGAATCCCAATTTTTGATAATGTCAAAATTAGAAGGATTCAAATTTCTATTCAACCTTGGGAAAACATTTGTGAAGTGGTTGAATCCACGATTGATGAAGGACAAAAGTACTCTAGAAGAAAATGGTTTGCTTCAGATTATTTGCTAGAGCAACTTAAGTTTCATGTCATGGATCAATTAGCTGATGCATTGTGAGCAAAACTCATGATTGCTAAGGTGGAGAAAGGGCATGCACAATCTATTGGCTGCTTTCTGGACAGACCCGGGTTTTCAGGATGCGCAGCAACAAACACCCCTTGGCGCACTGGCCCTCTCGGCAACGAGCTGCGCAGTAGCCCGAAGTCTCACCCGAAGTGGCTATGGGGGGGCTAAGGAATCAAGCTTCCTTAACCTAGGCGACGTGGAGACTATAATATTCTCTCTTCCTGTCCGGGATGATTCCTCAGAGCGGAACGTCTTACCCTTCCACAGACCTTTCAGCACGGCAGCGCTGAAAGTCTTACCAGCCTATCTGCGTAGTATCTCCACACCTGCGAAGGAGGCGTTCACCCGCTACGTCCGATACACTATGTATCGTCTCCGCTTCCGCGCCACAGCGCAGTAACACATTCCCTAAGCGCTGCAGCGATAGTGCTCTTACCGACCCCAATCATGCACGAGTATAACTTCTAAGGGAGCTTCAAGGACTAACTTCATATACTCATTCATAAAGGTAACGACACATTCATGTAAACACAGATAGTAAAACATAGACATGCATTCACACAACACATCATCCTAACAACGAGACTTATGTGGTTCGCCTCCACGGGGAAATCACGTCCACGGGAACTTGTATCTTATATTATCTCAAAATGGGAATTACACAGTCCTACTGCGCACACAGCTGCAGCCTTGGATCTTTCCAGGAAACTCCACGTACACAGCTGGGAGCCCTTCTCTTAGATCTACTCTCTTCTTCCACAGAGATTACAATGACTCAGACATCAACTTAGATTGTCTGCAACTCAGATATTAGCTTACAATGACCTTCTAGCCAATCTATCTCTGACCCATCTAACATCTAACCCCTTTCCTTTTACAATTACACATATATATAGGTGGCCCTGAGGGTCGCACCTTTACAAAACCGTGGGCCTTTCCCAATAGTGATCCCCAAAAACCCTAACCATTGACGGCTAGGTGTACTTTAGACGCCTCTTGCAGTCACGTCGCAGCTTCCTGCAGGTTCCGTGATTTCCGGCGCAGATTGCGGGTATGGGCGCCGCTTCATCATTCTTTGCTCCGTGTCCTTTGTCTTCAATGCTTCGTCCCGTTGCTCTTCCTTGGTCCGAGAAACCATAACTTCTGTACTTTGCCTTAACTGAGGGTAGCTGATCCCTCTATTCCGTCGCTTCCTTCATTTACTGTGGTGGTTGAGCTTTCTACTCGACCACCTTATTTACTCCTTTCTTTGACTTGTGCGCGCGAGCTCCGTGATTTCCGGCCCACACTCTGCGGTGAGCTCGTCCATCTGGCACCTTACCGCGCACTGTTCACTTCCACCAAAAATGGTGCTTTTCCTCAAAATTAGCACTTCTCCTTCAAAACTTAGTGCTTTTCCCCCAAAATTGGCAGCTTTTCCCTAGCTGCGGCCTATGCTCCAACACAATCCAAGGACCATATCGAGTAGTTGAAACAAATTCATCTCAAAGACATCAAAGAATTGATTGAGTTGTTGACTTCTTCGAGATTGAAGCAAAGTCAGGAGAAAGAAGGTTGAGGATTTTCTATGTAAATCTCAGTTACAATTGGAACATGCAAAATAGCATGATATTGATGATTTGTTATATGTATTTTCCAAGTGGAAGGATTCCCTAGCTCAATATTAGCATTGAATTTTTGTATGATCCCTTATTTCATGGGATAAGATCTTCTTCCAACAATTTGTAATTATTATTTAACAAGAATAAATATTATGTAATAAGGGGGAACCGCCAGGAAGAAGAGGCAAGAGAATTCTGTTGTACCAAGGATTTTGTAATATTTTGTAGACTCTAATAAATACAGTCAGTTTCTTTTATCATGCCTTATGTCCATAATTAGTTGACCAAGTTTTCTTGATGATTATTTGGTTCCTTATTTCTTTTTCTTACATTGGTTATTTTTCTTAAGTTAGAGATATACCAACATATGAATTAATGTGGTTTTTCATTTATTATTAATGTGAAGGACAAGGTCACATGAAATATTTTTCTCTGTTTTCATGGTCTTATTAATACTCTGTAACTGGAAATTTACATTTAGTCTTTTTCAGTTAATTTATTAATTGGAATATCAACTTAATTAGAATAATTACAATTATATTAACTTTAAAAAAATTGAGTAATTGCAATTATCTTTGTTTTTCTAAAGCAATTGCTTATTGAAGTAATCAAATTGTCATTTGTATGATTGATAAATGCCATAGCTATTAGTGCAATTGTTCTGAAGATATTTATCTATTCTTAACCTCTTATTAGTTGAACTAACTAGTTTCTCTTACTTGTTTTCTTTCTGCTATTAACTAATTTGTCATATTTAGAAATAACAATTTTATTTAGGTTTTGATATCTTGAGGGAGAAATTGTATATTCACTCACAGAGTGCCAATGGAGGTATAATATCCATTGAAGTCAGCTATCCCAAACGACTGTGGACTAGGGTAACTCTTGAGTGGAGTCACTAGACATCTTTGGATCGGGCTAATTCTCCCTTATGTTTAGAGTTCCATACCTGATTAGTCTGGGCCTGTCAACATCCCTCTATGAGACAAAAGTGTTGATAAAAAACTAGTTTGTCGACCCCAAAAAGATTGTTGGAAAACAAAATAATCAATATCTTGTCTATTTCCTCAGAAAACCCTATAAACTACTTGCTCACATGTTATGTAGATTGTATGGGTTAGCCAGTTGCTGTCTTTTTAAACTGGAATGGACTCCATTGATGCATCATGTTGTCACCACTAGGGATGTGTTAAATTGGGCACAAATTTCTTCTGTTACCATGAAGGATGCCTTCATGCATGATGTGAAGGCTTCTCCCACAAAGAATCTTGAATTTTATCTATCGGCTTATATGTTTGGTATAATGTGTTCGTCATTTACATTCCCATCTATGAATTGGCAGTGGACCAACCAACTACCACCAGTTCATATCTATTGCTATGTTATGTGGGAGGACAATTATAAGGCTCACATTTATGACATATGTGACAACTTCTTCAGTGCTGTATATTTTGTCATTTACAAAACTAGTGCCCCACGGATTTCAGAAGATTCCAAGCACTTAGTATAATCTATGGGAAATTGGTACATTGGGGAATTCTTTACATATATCAGAATCGGGGGGGGTTTTTGTTCATCTGTTGCCCAGATTTGTTCTCGATAGGATTGTCTTACAGGAGGTTTCCCATCATACAACAACTGATGGGATATATGAAAAATGCACCACTGTGCAAAGGAAGGCTTGACCAAGGTTTTGTTTGTCTATTGGTCAGTTTATAATTCAAAACTATGCTCATGCTTTGATTTTAGAAAATAAATTAAATGAAATCGAACTGGGAAAAGGAGTAAAAAAGATGCATGACTCCAAAGGGATCATTATGGATCATTTCACACAGGATCATTTGAAAATCCCTTATGTGCATGAAAACCATCCTGATGACTCCATCTATATGAGGGACAACAGTTTTGAGGAAGTTATGACAAGCATTAATGACCCTGATGAAAGTACTTTGCTCCATGAGGATCAAATGAAGTAGAAAACCATAATACATATGGAAAGGAATTAGATATTCTAGACTTAGGAGACAGACTTGAGGGATGCCATGTAGGCTGATGCAGGATCTTCTAAGTCAAAGGAACAAACTACTACAACACCATGTGACAAGGGAAAACAAACTATCATAGCATATCAACCCCAGCACAAATTGCAGAAATTGAACATTTTTGGACAAAGGGATGAGGCACTCAAAGGTAAATACTTTGTTTCTTCCCAGTCTATTTTCTCCATTTCCACTACTTTCGACCCTACTATGCATGTAATGGTTGAGAAATTAGAGTCTACCTCCATTGCAACAATAAACACAATGGATAAAATAAATCCCATTATCATCAACCGAGACCAAGAGTCACCTAAGGACACATTCCATTCCACTAATATCTCACCACATTTCCCATTCCTTTCCTATGTGGTTTATACTATATTTGATGATATTCCCCCACCAAGTAACCAGGTTTTATCCACTCAAGTTTCACACTCTCTATCTCCTCCCAGTACAATTGTACATACATAGCAAGATCATTTACCACATACTTTACCACACTAGGATACAATGAATGTAACTGATTCGTTGCTCATCTCTTTAGCTATGTCAATTGTACAAACTCAGTTAGGCCAAACATCTGTTGATATCCAATAATATGATTCATTGTCCTTTGTGCCTACCACCATTTTCCTTACTCAGTCAAGTCTGCCTCAACAAACTAAAATTATAACAACTTCAGGTTTTCTAGAGATATCATAGAGCTCGTCACAAGTCCTTCCTACTTTAGTAATCCTACCACTCCCTATACCTAATCCAAGTTCTCTCATGCCATCTTTTTCTCAAGAATCAACAGATTTTGGAGAGGATATTGTAGTTTCCCTTGGAAATTATTGTTTCAGCAAAAAACATAAAGCAGTCACCAGAAGAGGAACTAAAATTCCAAGGGAGGGATAAATCAATCTTGGGCCTATGGAAAACTAGATCATTTGGAAACATGACACATCTTATTTTAGAAAAGAATCCATTGAGACAACAACAACTGTTACAACATAATTTTCCACCTTGTGAGCATCAACATTCTTTGGCCTTCAGGATCCATTTTACTGACTCAGATTCACTTTATGTCCTCCAGAGAACACAATTTTTCCCTATTTTTCTTCCTGTACGCTTGCTGTCCTATTATAGCTAGCGTACACGTAGGCTGTTCCACTATAGCCCGCGGGTACCAAGTAAAATGGTAAAAATCATTAGAAAATTACTTTTTACTCCCAAAAAGCGGTCTTAGGGTGACCTTTGGCCCTCCATATGCCCCGAAATGCCTCGATGTGTCCTTTCACTTACCTTTGGAAGGCTATATATTGAGCTCTTATGGCATATGGAAGGGAGGAGAAGGAGAGAGAAAGATAACTCTAGTGGATTTTTGCCGTGACTTGAGTCTACACTCGTTGATCCTTGTTGTGAATTCATTATATTAACCTTCCAAACTCCTTTCATAGTTTCAGTTTGCCATTACATGGAGGATTGAAGTGGTGGAGGCACAAGTGGAGAGACCCAGTTCTTGGTTTAGATTGGTTGCCAGCAAGAGGTCGTATATTGTACTTCTTGTTATTCATTAATGGAAATACTCATTTTCTCGTCCAATTGATATTGTGAATATTGTTAAATTACATTGGGTTGTATTTTCTTATAATATCATGGATCATGCTATGGATTATTCTAATGTCTTTCACATATTATATGCACTTGCTTGTACTTGTTGTTGAGACTAATTTGCAGGTTCAAGTGTAGAAGTTGAAAGCTCAACAAGGATCTACTTCAAACATCCGGTTGAAGGTTGGTCTTTTCTCCATTATCTTAGCATTGTTATTTATATAGCATTGCATTGGGAATTGAGTCATTTTCTGGTAGTCAATTGTTTGTTGTGGTCTACCCCAAGCCATAGGAAGTTTTCTCCGTAACAATAGATATGGGAGCCTTTATTGGGGCTAATTATGATACTATCTCAACTTTAAATTAGATTATAATAGGGTATTTTTTAAGGATTATAAAAGTATACTCAAGTATAGTACTCTAGGCGATTATTTTGGATTGAAAAAAACATAAATATAGATTTGTATGGGAATATTAAATATGAAACATACAATTTACTATTGAAACTTGTAAATTTTGGCGAATATTATGATAAAAAAATATATTTTATGTAAATATAGGCGATATTAGAGACTAAAAATGACCAAATAACGAATTTGTTTTTTGAAAAAAGGCCCAGAAAATAGCCAATTGGTGAAATTTCGCCCTTAAAAATTTCCCTGGATGATATATCAAGAAAAGGGCAAGTGCAAATCTTTAGAGCAAGAGAAAGAGGTTTTTAACGCTGATTTCTTAAAATAAATTAGTGAATTGAAAGAAAATTTCGAGAAACAAATTGCAGAACATCAGAGACTGTGCTAGCTTCTCTTGGAGCAGAAGAAAGAACAAGAAGACAAGCTCTGTCATTAGTTCAAGGAGATTAAATCTATAAAAGAATAGTTGGATCTTTTGAAAGCTCAACCCACAGGTTTACAGTTCTGCAAATCCACTGTAGAAGAATTCAAAACTTTGGCCATTTCTGTTAATGAAGAATTCAGACAATCTCAGAAGCTCTTCTTCGAAGTCCTGAACCAGATTTAGGATGATTTCAATGCATTTGATAATTTTTCAGACTCAGTTGAATATCACTTATAGAAATCAAATCGAAGTTTGAATCCTCTTCCACTGGAATTGTCAATATATTATGGTCCTCCTCTCATCTCCCAAATCTGAAAAAGGTCATGAGATATGATTGAATTTGATAAGACAACTCATAAGTAGAAAATTTGTGGAATCCCCCTACAACCATTCAAATCTCCGCAACACATGGTTGTAGGTGGTTTTCATAAATGTATAGAGATGCAAGGTTCAACATTCCTTCATGTTATACCATTGGGGAAGAGGTGGATTTTCTAGCACATTGACCATTGACACATTCGAGAGTGCATCACGCCTGGGAAGCCTCCATTGGCTAAACCAATGGATGCAAGGTGCTGACCCTAGGACTTATGTGGAAAATCCTCTGCTTCTGGTGTTCAATGAGGTGCCACTAACAATCTTTGGAACTCACAGAAGTGGAATTAGGATCACATAAGGGAAGATGTGTTAATAGTGCAAACTGTAGACACTAACTAGTTTTCTAGGAAATGGAAAGGGAATCTAAGGGTCGCGAGTTTCCATAGAAACTATATATATATATGACCAACAACATGTACACTAACAACATCATACATTAATCAGACTTCTGAAGGAGAAATTGACAGCCAATTAATCCTAATGGAAATTTTACTAGCTATTGGAACATGAGACACAAGAGAGAGATATTGGAGCAAACTTGGATCTTTATTATTGACTCAAAATTCCAAAATGGACCATGTACATCAGAGTGGCTATGCTAAGAGCAACAATGATAGCAACAACATAGATAAACATAGAGCAAGAGGATAAAGAGGAACTTGAACCTTACGAAAAATTTGGGAACATGGCATAACAGAGCCATAGTTTTCACTGTTGGCTGGGATGGAACCCCATACATGAAACATCAATAGGTGAAGACGGGAGGGAGGAAGTAAAACATAGGTCGGGCGTTTCCTATGAAAGGAATGGATGAAGCATCCGTGTTTTTGTATTTGGATTGTGAGTGTGAGGAGTGAATCAATGGTGAAAATGTAAATCTGAGTGCAAAACCAAATGATTGTGGACAAGGGTTTAGAGTAAATTCTTAAACCTTTGATCCCATATTTGATGTTTTGTAGGGATTATTGAGTTTTTTATTTTCCTTGCACTGTGTACATTTGTTGGGGTTACCCTAAGGAAGGAAAGGTGCACGTGCCCCCTCCCCGACTTAGCGAGGCACAAAGGGCGGTCCCAATTTGATAAATTGAAGATCAAAGTACAAAACAAGCAAATACAAATTGTGAAGTATAGAATAAATAACATAAACATAAAATTTGTAAACGCAAAATCTTTAAACATAGTGGATAGGTGGTGTTCCTTGATTGGAGCTTCACAAACAATGAAGACCCTGTAGGGACCCTACCCTTAAAAAGCGCCTTCGGCATAAATTTTTTTTATGCATATGTAAACAGTAAAGGAAATAGGAGAAATTCCCAGGTGGGAAAAAAAACATTTTATGCATATGTAAACAGAGAAAGGAAACAAAAAAAATACCAGGCAGGTAAAAACACTTTTTTGTGCAGATGTAAAAAGTGAAAGGAAACAAGAAAAAATACTCGTAGGATGAAAGGTTGCATACGTCTTTGTCTACCGAGTGGTGGTGCTTACTCGGCTGTCGGATTTGGTTTTCTTTGTATACCGGGTGGCGGTGCTGACTCTGCTCTTTTTTTCCCTTCTAAGAGTTGGTAGAATGAAAAACGTCCATGCCTCTTGTATCCCCTTTTTTGTTTGGGCTCTTGGTTATTTCGGTGATTCTATACTCTCCTTTGATTCCACGCCGAGGCGCCTTGCCTTTTAGCTCTTGGTTTTCAACACTTGTTCACCTTCCATATCTCCTTGATTCTCTTGGGCACCTATAAAGTTGATAACTCAGCATAGGGTCCTATTTCACTTTGAAGGGCTAGGATATACTGAACCCTTTAATGCTAACATGTTAAAATAAACCATTCTTTTCATTTGAAAATGTAATAATATTTCAAAACTTCATTACATATTAAAATCATTGTAATCCAATTTCTCAAAAAGGAAACAAAATTTGCATTGTTCCACTCTATAGCTTTTAATAAGCAATGTCTAACCCAAATAACCCAAGATCCATATAGAGGAAATTTTAGAAACATAAAAAATACCTGACAATATGAAAAAATATCATGATGAGTGTTATCCCCTTGATATGTTCTAGGTTGAGATAGAATGATATCCACTTGAGATTTTCTAGGATGAGATAGAACGATATCCCCCTAATATTTTCTAGGCTGAGATAGAACGATTCCAGGGCATGAAGAAGCTAAAAAATTTAAATATCTTAGAGATCAATATTTATAATTTAATCATTTAAATGTTTATTTATCATCTTCCATATAAAACAGGTGTTACAACACAAATATGACAATAAAAACAACTTCTAAAGGAATTTCATGAAGATATTTTAGTGTAAAGAATTTTAAATGGAGTGTGGATGCAACAGATGGAACAAATACAATTCAAAGAAGTGTATGAAGATAACTTTCTTCAAATATTTAATGGAGAATAACGAGCTGAGCTTATCTTTCAAAGAATTAAGTAGTTTGACAAAAATGAAAGCTTATATAGGTCGTTATGTATATTTTGAGCAACAAAATATTCACATAGAAGAGTAGCACAAACCTTCAACTAAACTTAATAGGAAAATATTTCCAGTATACATAAGAATTCATATAAAAATGAAATTTATGGCAGTAAACTAATATTCCCATACATCCAAGGCATGAACAAAGACATATAAGAACATGCTTCTCAAATCTCTAGGGTGGAATAAGCATAACATGACCAGAGAAGGTATGAAAAACAAAAGAACTACACATTATAGAGAAAATTGGATTGGAACAAATTCAAGATCTTAATCTTCAAAATGTGATCATACATCAGAGCTCGACTCAGCAAAACAGAGACCCTCTAATTTTTCCAGCCTTTTTCTAGAGTGTGAGTCTTCTATTTATAGAAATTATTACAAAATATCCTGTTTTAAAATAATAGAAAAACAAATTCCTGGTGGGCCTATCTCTTTCAAAATTTTAATTTCATCTACACAAAACATTAAAAGTTACATAAAATGCTTATGACTGAAAAATAAACAACAAGCTCTATCTTTGTCTTCCTCTGCCTCTTTGATATGCTTGAAGATGAGGTCTTTGTCCTCTTATTTTTCCACCTGGATATGATTGACGAGGAGTTCCATGTTAGCTTGGATACATGCTTGACTGTCCCATGAATTGGTGCATCATCTTTACGATTGGTTGTCTTTGTGGAGGCATAAAGGCCTGTCCATGTGCCTGATTATGCTGCTGTGACTGTTTTCCTGCTTGATGATTGAATGAGGGGGTAGTAGGAGGTAATGCCACCTTGTGATACTTGACAACATATTGCCATTGGTTTCGTATTGGATGTTGGTGAGCTCTCAAACTCTCCAAGGAAATCTCAACATTGGTCACTCTTTCATAAGAGATAGGATTGAGTCTCCTTCAAGTATTTTTAAGATACAACCAGATTTCAAACTCAGGCCTCAATCTATGCACCACTTTGTCTCCTTCAAGAACACCCTCCAATGGCTCTCCTTGAGGGAGCTCTTTTTTTTATGTGTCATGTTCTCTATGTAGTCTTCTTTTTTAAACATATCTCTAGGTCCATCCCAAGGGTGTGGAAGACCCAATGTTGTGCTTCCACTAAACAAGATTTTAAATCTTGCAACATATGTAGCCAGCAACTTGGATTTTTCCTTTGTTCTTGCTCGCAGGGTCTCTTTAGCAATCATTAAATTGTAGATATTTACCAGCTGAGTTCTTCTTTCAATCTACAATGCCTCCAATTGTGTTTTAGTTATGTTGTTTAGAAATTGGATTATTTCATTTTCCTGTTGAGGATGTCTCCTAATTTCCTTTTAACATCATTTACTTCTCTCATATAGGTTTCATACATTTCCAACTCCTCCTGGATAAGCTCACAATAGTCCCACCTGTTCCAAAATTCTATTGATATTTTCTCCCACAAATATTTTCTGGCTCTTCTTAAAAGATGCTCTCCCTGCACATTCATTTTCTAGGTGGCAATCTGACTCTTCAGCTCCCCTATTTCCTTGTCTAATTCTTCAATTTTTCCATCCTTTCCAACAAAATCTACCTACGGCTCTAGAATCCTATTGTCTTTCTCCAACACTTCCTCTTAAAGCCTATTTTTTTCTACTTCTAGAGTACCTTGCCATTCCTCTGTTTTATCTTCCTCCATATTTTTCTCCTAGGCCTGTTCAGTTGTTTGATCATTTTCAACACTTACCGCAACCTGGGGAGCTTTCTTACAAGCAAGGTAATTTTTAGGGGTGAAATTTCGCCAATTGGCTATTTTTGGGGCTTTTTTTCAAAAAATAAATTCGCTATTTGGTCATTTTTAGCCTTTAATATCGCCTATATTTACATAAAATATGTTTTTTTTTTTATCATAAGATCGCCAAAATTTACATGTTTCAGTAGTAAATTGTATTTTTCATATTTAATATTCACCTACCTATCTATATACATGTTTTTTTCAATTTAAAATAATCACCTACAATACTATACTTAAGTATAATATTAGAATCCTTAAAAAATACCCTGCTTAGGAGGTTGGTCGAATTCCTCAACACTTGGTGATGCTTCCCTTTCAACAGGTGGCTCGTTTATTGAGCTGACCCTCAGCTTCAGTTTTGACACTTGGCTGTTTAGATCATTTATTTATTTCTCTCTTTCTTCTCCAAGGGTTTTATAAGACATCATATTATTATAAAGTCTCTCTTTTTCTTTCTCCACCTGAATGAGCTCGGGTGTTTGAATAGGTTCCATTGTGGGAATGTTTCACTTTTTCTTTAGGATATCAATCTCATTATATTTATCTTTTAGTAGGTTTTGGGAATGTGATACATTTGTTGGATTTTCACCAATAGGAACTATTTTACTCTCCAACTCTACTATCTTGATATGCTTGGCTCTCACTGCTAACCTTTATGCCCTGAGCATTTGATCCCATTTATGTATTATTCCCCTTAACTTATTTTATGTGTGGACCGATTGTACTACCTCCTTACAAATCATGTCACATGTTTTCTAGAAGAATTCCACTTTATCAAGCTTCTGAAAATGTTAGAAGTGTACCTCATATTCCTCTGCTCCCCAATCTTTTATGGAAGTTGGCTGAGGAGTCATAGGGCTCACTACTGATATTGTCATTGAATCCCTCAGTTGATCTGCTATTGTCATAAGCCTTTTCCTTAGTGGATCATAACGTTGCTTATTTATTTTCATAATTAGATCTGCATTTTTCTCCCCGACCTCCTATTACTTATGCTTAATATCTATTTTAACTATGAAAAAACCTGATGGTGAAGGAGTACTTTGTGACTGTTGTGGAATCAAAAATTCTTCAGATGGGTAGTGTACATAGGTAATTGAGTTAGCTTGTTTATCAACCTCATGTTGCTTCTTAGCCCCTATTTATTTTGCAGTTACCTCTTGTACTTCACTCCTTTTTCCTACCAATTCCAGCTCTAATGATTGTTCAACTATGGGCCTTTTACTTTGAGGTTCATAATAAATATCCATGCTATCTAGCCCTCTTTTCTAAGGTTGCTGCAATTTTGCAGCCTCTTCTTCATAAATTTACTTCAAAACAAGTGCTACCTCCTCCCATGATCCTTTATTGTCTATTATCCTCCACCTTAGGTTGGGGATATGATGATAAGTAGCATTATTGTTTGCTTTGCTTTTACTTGAAATGATGTGGTGAGGCTCATATATTCTTGCTTCAGCTTGTTCCAGGCCCAACTGATTCAAGCCATCCTCCATGTATTTTAGGGAATTTACCCCTCTAATAAGAAAAGGACATGCTTCCTGTGGTAATTTATATGTCCTAGTATGCTTGTGGCGTACAAAATGAACAAAACCAGAATAAAATATTTTCCTAACATATCCCATGGAAAATATTCTTGGTGTCAGAAAAACTTGTAACTTATAGGGTTTCTCTTCAAAGCCATAGATCCTTATGATAGTATGTTGTTCATACAGGAACCAGTCTCCAACTTTTGTATGTGGATTGAGCTGTACACGTTTTCTATCTTCAATGAACATTCTAGGAGGGGTTGCATCATGTAGCAAGGAGTATGCTATCTTCATGACATTATTAGTAAATGCACAGAAATTAGGATTCCCTGGTTTTCTTAGAAAAAAAGATCATTCCATTCATATGAAGGCAAGGGATTTCCACTACCATTCATATTCATCAGTCCTAATTCACTGAATGCTCCCTGGTTCTGATGTACAAAGAGTAAAAACATGAATGATGGATACCTAAATCTTTTTAGAGATATCATCTCAATCAGCTGAGAAACAATGTTTCTAGAAATGTAGTCACAGTAATCAAGGGGTTGTGGTATTTCTCTGAGAGAAGGGTTCAACAACACCAGGCCTCCTAAGACTACCTCACTCACTAAGCAGTCATTCTCATATCCTAGAATGGTGTTTATTAACGAGATCTTTTTTCGGGAAGCTTCATTGAAAAACTGGGTTGAGTGGGGAAGAGGCTTAGGGTCTGCTATAAATTCAGGGGTGTAATGTTGAGCCATGAAGGTTTCCATGCTTGTTGGGGTGAGGGCTTGGTAAGAAGAGGCTAATATGCGTTCATCCAAGGGCAGGAGGATCTGATTTTCAGGGAAACAAAGCATGGAGGTTATTGCCCAGGGGGACAAGAAACATATTGCCCTTTTTTTATCAGGGCTAAGGATATTTTTATTGCTGACATCAAATCGAACAGAGCACCAATCAAAAAATTATGGGAAATAAACAGAGTGAGGATGGACAACCCTGACCAGGTGGGTATCCCAGAGGTGAATTGGGACCCATCCTATGGTGGCTTGGGTTCTAGATTCTTTGAGGGGTGCTAGAAGGTTGGACCCAGTGATAATTGGGTCATATATATCTGTATGGTGGTCAATTACCTGGTTGGACCCACACAATTGTGAGGTTTGACTCGTGGTTTTGGAGGATGTGGAGACCTCTGAGGCCATAATTGAGGTGGGTAACAACTTGGTAAGTATTTTTAATTAAGGATTTTACCAGGTTACTGTGCAGTAGAGTGGTAGGGTACATCATCTGTGTTTTAAGACTGTAATTTTAACCTGTGTTTTACTGGGTTATTTTATGTAGGGGAGAAATAGTGACCATAAGGTAATTTATAGTTTCACAGGGAAAGGAAATTATCGGTGGATTCACTTTCCAGTCAACATACGTCATGACGTGTGATAGGATATGATACTCTTGCAGGGGGAGGCTCCAGCTTCGTCCTTAACCATAGACAGAATGTTCGACAAGTTTAGGGTTGTGGTTAATCACCAGATAGACGCCCCCTTGGGGAGTGTGCCTGTGCATGTTAAAGATTACACTTACAAGCACAAGCACACTCCCCAAGGGAGATTTTGTGTGGTGCTTAGCCACAATCGTTAACATTCATAGGGATTTTCCTTTAATAAAATTCAACCTAAAATGGGAGAGGGCCATCTGGCAGAAGGCGGCTTGATGTGGGGAAACTAACAAACCTTCAGAGTTGGGCCATACCATGCTTGACACTTGGCGGGGTCTAGTTTTACAAGCAAATACATGCATACCTTTTATGGTGGGCCTACTTGCCACATGTCGGCTATGGATTTGTCCAAGTGTATGTTGAGATGTCATTTGAGGAAAATGTGGAGCGACACCTCACCTCCTTGTGCAGCTGGGGGGAGAGAAACCATCCTTGGTTTCCAACCACTGTATCAGGTCGCAAAAAGTGGTTTTGGAAACAGCTTTTCCCGGCGCAAAATCTATCATTTGCTGCCACGCATCCTCCTTGGTTTTTAAATTTTAGGTCAATAAATCATATTATCTGTTATCACCCAAGATTTTCCTGGGTTGTGGCAGGAAATACCATGGGGTAACTGTTGCAAACCAATCTTTAGTGGATGGAAACTAGCCTTTCCAAACATAGAGAGGGATCTCTCTTTTGTGCTTCCAGCAACGAGATATAGCTTGAATAGGTTGGGATATTGGTAGAAGTGGTGGCTAGACCTTCTAAACAATGAATTAAAAGGGGTTTTTGGTTCGTTGGAGTTAAGAACAGGAGGACAATTGGGCATGTAGTCAACTTCGGTGGGTTTACTGTCACAAATGAAAGATTTAGATCCCGATTATAGAGACACGAGGTAAGGTAGATATGGTTCTTTCACATCAAAACGATCAGCAGGTGAAGGCGGAAAAGGAGACAAGTTCCATTACAATATCAGAGCATTTATAAATGAATTCTAGCCTGCAACTTCAAGAGGAAAAGGGTGGAATACCTAGTCATATGCATCTGGAGCATGTGGGCATGAATTCCAGACCATGTAATCTTGATCTTTAGGTACTACAAAAGTAAACAATTAATAGAAATACAAAGCAAGAACACATACACAGGAAATAACAAACATTGGAACACACATCACAGGAATCTCAAGCTCTAGAATCGAGTCTGCTTGTTTGATTAAGAGGCCGAGTTTAATACAAGCACAGAGCAGTAATCTCTTTGAACCAAAAAAATCCAACCACCTTTTGGTTGACTTTGGACCTTGCCTTTATAGGCTTACAGAGTATCAAAATATCCTAACAGATTCAAAACAAACTCGGACTGGTAATGATGAGGTTGTTCGAGCAGGTTCACCTAAATCAACCGCCTCTGATTCTGTCATGCGCGGAGGAAGGGAATCACTTGTGTTGTCAGTGCTCCATTTGGTCACGGAAGCCACTTGTTTGTCCTTTGGATCAGGCCGTCTTAGGTTGATTAGGATATGTAATTGAAACAGGCCCCTTCGCCACTCTTCAAACGCACCATTTGTCTATGAAAATATTCATTCCCAGTGGCCACGATTTGTTCTGCAAAAGTTTTCTTGATCCACAATTTCCTTTCTACAATTTCTCTTCTGTAACATCCTTTCCGCAGCGACCTTTCTGCAACGACCTTTCCAAAATGACCTTCCGCAATGGCCTTTCCGCAATGGCCTTTCCGAAATGACCTTTCCACAATCTGCCACGTGGAATGCGAGATTAGGAACTTTGGCTTCTCTTTCTATAAACTTACCTTTCCGCAATCCAGAATGCGGAATGCGGAATGCAAAAACTTACTTTTTCTCCCTTTTGGAGAATTTCCGTTCCGCAATCCGCAATCCACAATTGAGGAATGTGGAACTGAGAAACATACTTTTGCGCTCTTTGGAAAATTTCCTTTTCGCAATCTGCAATCCGCACTGCAGATGCAGAACTCGGAAACCAGCTTGTGGAACGCATTTTCAACCGCAGATCGGATCCCGTCGTTCAATCCTGGTCGTCAAACCTCCTTTAGTTGCGGAAGAAGCCCCTTTTGTTAGTTTTTCTTGTGGAAGATTCATATTTCCCTGTGTTTTCCCATTTTCTTACTGCGACTTGGTCATTTTAGCTTGGGGTTGCTCGAAACTTAGCTATTTTTGGGTTTCCTGACCCTTTCCTTGGTGGAAACCAAAATAGGTGTTAACAACGGCTCCAACCGAGGATGTTATCCTCCCTGCGAGGTAGAAATAACATGTAGACTAGTGGCCCTTGCTTCCTTCCTCTTTTTCCTTCTGCGTATCACAAAACTGAAACAAAGCTAACTGAAAATAAAAAGCGGCAATATACAATGGGGGGTGGTTCGGTGGACTTGCTTTTACTTGAAATAATGCTTCAAGAACTGTCCATTAATGGATCCCTTTCGACTGGTTCACCATCTTCGTCTTGTGGGAAGAAATCATTATTCCCATAGTATGAAGTGATTGTATAGGGCCTCTGCCAAAGGTTATCAAACTTTTGGTCTTGGTCTTCTCTTCTAGCATCCCATTTTAATACTAGCTCCCCCACTTGGAAATCATCCGCCTTGGTCTTTTTGTCAAACGTCTTCTTGATCTGGTTTTGAACTTTCATGGCTTTAGCCTGTACCCCTTCTCTAATTTCTTGCACTTCCACTAGTTGGTTATCTCTTCTCAGTTCAGGGTTGGGCTCTTCTTCTTGCTCTTGCAACAATCTCATTGCGGGCCCTCTGAGGGAATCATGGAATATTACCTTTGTTCCATATACTAATTTGAAAGGAGAAGTTCCAATGGACCTTTTAGAGGTTATCCTATCAGCCCATAGGGAAAAGGTCAGCTTGGTGTGCCAAGCATTTTTATTTTCTTGTAGCAGTTTCTTGATTATCCTCACCAGAATTTTGTTGGAGGATTCTGCCAATCCATTTCCCTAAGGATAGTAAGCAGTAGAATGGCCCAATTTGATGTGGAACTTGTCACAAAATTTGACCATCTTCTTGGATTTGAAAGCTTGTGCATTATCATAGATTATCTTAACAGGACACCCAAACCTAGACATGATATTCTCCTCTAGAAACTTGATGATGACTATATCTGTGGCTTGTCTAGTAGGTACTGCTTTGATCCATTTGGTGAAATAATCAGTGGCGGTCAGTATCCACCTGTGCTGTCCAAAGGATTTGGGGAAAATTTCACCAATGAATTCAAGCCCCCACTGCTAGAAAGGGGCTTCACCGATATTTGTTTCAGAGGTAATGACAAGAGCTTACTCTTTCCTTCAAAGACTTGGCATTCATAGCAACTGTTTATTTCCTTATAAGCATCCTTGAACATAGTAGGCCAATAAAACCCTTCCCTGAGAATTTTGTTAACAGTGACCTTCCAGTAATGATGTACTCCACAGAATCCTTTGTGAAACTCTTTCAATGTTACTTTGGCCTCATCTTCCACTATGCAATTCAAGAGGACACCTCCAGGGTCTTTCCAATAAATACAACTACCCAGTATGCAAAAATTAACAGCCTTCATCTTAGTGGATCTAGATTTGCTTTTTCCCATCCCAGGGGGTGCTTGTAAGCTCTACAAAATGTATACAACATCATAATACCAAGGAGAGGACAATGAATTTGTCTGATACCTGAGGTAGTGGATCTTGGGAAGTCTCCTCCTGCATATGTGACAACAGGTTCATACTCATTGAATCCCAATTTGACTCAACCATGAGTCTGGCCAGGCCTTTCCCTTTAATGAGCTTTATAGGTTTGATCTCTAGGTCATATTCCATTATTGTAGCTATCCACTTGGCCCTTCTCCCTTCTGGATTTGGTTGGGCTAATATATCTTTCACAGCAGCATTAGGAACATAAGATACAACATGGGAATGTAGGACATAAAATCTGAAATCCTTCAAATTTTTTATCATGGCATAGGCTTGCTTTTCCATAATGTTGTACTTGAGCTCAGCATCTTTGAGAGCCTTGATAAAGAAGGCGATGGGATGCTCCTCTCCTTCCTGATTTTTTGCAAAAGCACACCTGCTATGGAGTGTTCAGAGGCGAAAGAAAACATAAGAAATTCCTTGTCAAAATCTGGGCTGATCAGTACCGGTGCTTCAACAATTGCTCTTTTTATATCTTCAAATGCTTTCCTAACATTTGCAGTCCACCTGAATTGATTGTCTTTATCAAGCATGCAGGTGATCGACCTCATGATTTCTGCGAAATTGGGAATAAAACTCCTTATGAAATTCACTCTGCCTAGAAAGGATTGGACTTCCTTCTTACTCCTGGGGAGCTCAATTTTTTGTATTACATCCATTCTGTCTGGGTCGATTTTGATCTGATCTTTAGATATTATGTGGCCCAACAACTTACCCTATCGCATGGAAAAATTAGACTTTTTAGGGTTCAAGGAGATTCCAAATTTCATGCGCTTGGTGAACACTTGGTGCAAATGCTTTAGGTGTTCCGCATCAGATTTAGAGTACACAATGATGTCATCCATGTAGACAACCACAAATTTGTCTTTCTCTCCTACAAAAGCTATGCCCATATCTCTTTGGAATGTGGCAATAGACCGAAGGGCATCTTAGCATACATGAAGGTACCCTAGGGTGTGGTAAAGGCTGTTTTGTTCTGGTATTCTGGTTGCACCTTAATCTAGTTGTACCCTGAAAATCCACACATCATGGAAATTCTTGTTGCTCCTATAACCTTCTGCAAAATGTGGTACATTTTGGGTAGAGGGTAGTTGTCCTTCAGGGACACCTTGTTGAGGTTTCTGAAGTCAATACATAGTCTGATCTCACTGTTCTTTTTCCTCCCTGGGACTATGTTAGCCACCCATCTCGAAAAGCTCAAAGAGATTATGGTTTTGGCCTCATACAACCTCTTTAGCTCATTTTCTATCAGCAGGAGCAGCTTGGGTTTCATCCTCCTTGTCTTCTGCTTGAATGGATTCTCCCCTGTCTTGACTAGTATAGTGTGCTAGATGATGGTTGTATCATATTCTTTCAGGTCTTCGTAGCACCATGCAAACACATCAGAAAAATTTCTCATCAAGTCCATATAGTCCTTTTTGGTACATGGGGTCAAATATTTCGATAGTTTGACAACTTTGGGCTCTTCATCGCTCCCAAGGTTACAGTATTATA
This sequence comes from Larix kaempferi, assembly GCA_027924585.1. Lineage (NCBI taxonomy): Eukaryota > Viridiplantae > Streptophyta > Pinopsida > Pinales > Pinaceae > Larix > Larix kaempferi. The sequence goes on along the minus strand of BSBM01000612.1, from coordinate 1,579,142 downwards.
TTTATTTTGGGTCTGGAGCTACCTTGTGATCCTTGGCCACAACGTTTTCATCAAACAGTATTTCCAGTGGAACCAATCCTTTGGGTATGTAGTTTCTTTTTAGCTACAAAATCTCTTTTCCTCTCAAAGTAGTTTTGAGCTCTGGCGGATCAGGCTCCCACTCTTCCCATTCATGGTGTTCCTGATCAATATGGACGTTGGAAAATTCCCTAGTCATCTCCAAAAATTTCTTTATCTGTTGTTCATCTTCAAATATTTTCCAATTCCTTGCATTATCCGGGACAGAGGGTCTATGCCTTATATTAATCATGTGAGTCTTAACAGGATACGTAAGGAGTTGAAACTTGCTAGCGGAGCTGGCTAGAATGTCTTCTATTTCATTTTGCTTCCTGGGAATGAAAGAAATATGATGTTCTGTGAATAAATTTCCAAACAGATCCCACACAACATTTCTGTAAGCCCTTAACCTGGGGTGTTTTGCCTCATAGTTTCCATTCACCTGCTGGATTATCAGCTCCACATATCCATAGACCTTGATCTTCTTATCCTTTAGGCCTTTGAGTACATTTAATCCCAATAGAATAGCTCCATATTCGGCCACGTTATTTGAGCATTCAAACATTATCTTGAAAGTATGAAACCTATTGCATGTATTTCCCTCATTTGGGGGGGTGATCCATATTGTTGCCCCAGCTCCTTCTTTATTTACAACTCTGTCAAATCTCGTGACCCAGTGATCTTCTTTTTGGAGGGTGACCGTGGCCTCTATCTCCAACTCTGATTTCTCATTGATGCCCTCTTCCATCTATTTCCCATCATTCTCCATGTTAACTGAGCTGTCAAGGCATTGTAACCCATTCCCATCATTAGTTTCACTGTTTGGTTTAGGCAACTTGGCATCTCCCATTCTTTCTTCCTATGGACCCAGATCATAGCAGAGAATTGAGGAACCCACATCCGTGTCTATGGAAAATATGGGGTGGTTATCAGGCCTGCCCTTATTGCTTACCACGTATGATAGCCTATGTTCCCTGTACAGCCTTCGGCTTTCCCCAAAGATGGGGATGGTGGCATAAGACATGTCCATTTGCATGGTTCCCTTCAACTTTGCAGTCCATGACCTAGACAACAACATCCCAAACTTAGGTGGAATATCAGCCACTACCACATCCATAATCATATTCTTCTGCGGTATCTGAGTCAGTGAGACCACCATGTCTTTAATCATCACCACACATGGAACTCTTTTAGAGTCAAAGGAGAACAAGTCTTTGAAAGGTCTTGTGATCTCTAACCCTAAATTCTCCACCACTAAACTTGGCATGAGGTTATGGGAGGCTCCTGAATCAAACAGGGCATTGTGTAGGATATGGTCATGTATGTTCAGACTAATATAGAAAGGGGGGACATCAATTTCTGAGGCATTTTCCACATGGGGGACAAACCAAAGAGTGGGTTTGTAATCATACAGACTAAGATCAGTATCAAGGTGCTTTCCTTCTGCACCATTCACTACTTTCAGAATCTGGTCCTTGTACTCTGAGTTTTTGACCAACTCATTCAAGGGGATTGAGATCTTAATCTTATATATTTCATTCTCCAAACTGAAAGCAGTATGGACCCTCTCTGTTGTCTTTGTATCACCTTCATCTCTCCCTTCTGGACTCTTTTTAGGGGTTTCTACCCCCTTCCCAAGGGTCTCCTTAGAGATTGTAACTTTTGGATCCTTTTTCCCAGGGATTTCTTTTCTTGGTGGCTGAAAAGGGGATGGATCAACAGCCTTTCCTCCGTCTACTATTACTTTTCTACTTCTCAAATTATGTTGCCTCTCGAACTCACATATGGCGTTGTGGATCCCTCTTTGGTACTGGTCAGATTTTGAGTCACCTGGGACATCATCTGATTGTAGGGAAGACCGGTCATGCTCATCTTTAGTCAGATAGAACTGGGGTTGGACCTGATCACAGAGATGGATTTAGTCTTCAAAATGTCTATATTCTTCTTCCTCATCTACAAAATTCTCAGCAAAAGGTGGTCTAATTGGCTGATTCTCAGGGTTTCTTGTCTCTCTAGGTCTTCCTTGTGGGGCAAGGGGTCTTTTGAGATTGTTATTTTGAGATTGAGGCTCTGGGTTTTCTATGGCAGGAGGTCTACTATCAAGGGAGATCCTCTCCACCATTCTTTTCATAGTTATCATCATCTGCTCAAATTTTGCATCCATGGAGTGGGATGTGGAAGGTTTCACTGCTTCATTGCATATCTTTTTCTCGACTTCAGTTATGTGATTCATTTTACCCGAGGGCATCAAGTTGGCTTCCACTTCTAATGCATCTTGTGGCATATCAGGGAGAGTGGCAGATCTCCTTTCTTTTAGCATGAGAGCAAAGTCATTATCAAAACAGTATGCAAAATGAAGCTTGGCTGCCCCCACAGGAGGTTTTATGTCCACAGGGATAGAATTATACATCCTCATGAACCGGGCTGAGAATTCTTGGACAGTCTCAACATTTTTTTTCTTTGTATTTTTGTATTGAGTGAGAATATGGAGAGGATTTTGCTTATCCTATCATCTGGCTAGGAAAGCTTCTTTAAATATTTAATAAGTAGCAATTCCTCTATTCGGAAGGGGCTTAAACCATTTCTTCACCTCCCCTGCAAGGCTTTGGGAAAACAACCTCATCTTAACATCATCTTCATCTATCTCTTCTAGGTCTGTGAAGTCATTGAATTGGTCAACATGCTATTGTGCAGAGACTTTTCCCTCCCCATCAAATCTCATGAGGCGTTGGGAATAGCCCACAGGTAGGTCATCAAGATTGGCTAGGATGGCTAGAGGGGCATATTTGACAGCCATGGCTCTTAAGTTTTGGTTGGGAGCAAAGGGAGTTTTAGAAGCAGCATAAGGAGTACTCAGGATGTGGGTATTTTGGCCAGTGGATTTAACAAAGGGAAACAGGAAATGGATCTGGAATCCTCTCTGGTCGAACAAGGATTTTATGAGATCAGTGTTAGACCTAGATATGAATGGGGGGGACCCAGTCCTTAAACTTGAAGGGATGTTTTATATAGTATATTTCTCCTTTTTAGGTAAAGAAAAAGACCTAGTTAACAGAGAAATACCTTCTTGCATTTACTTTGCTTTCTTGATGACCCTCTCCGGGTCAGAAGTAACCTTTGGTAGCTCGGGGTCTAGATGAATTTTGGTAGGTATCCTCCTGGGAGCCAAACTTCCTCCTAGGAGCTCGTTAATTCGGAAAATGGACTCGTCGAGAGAATGATACATGATCCTTTTTGTGCCTGACTACTGTTCTCCCTTAGCAATCATTTCTGATCTGATATAAATATTTTAAAGTAGGCTCGATCTCCAGTGGAATCGCCTGTTTGAAAGGTGGGGTCACCAGGGAAACTAATACAAACTCAGACCTTCAGACTCTCTATTTTCCCTCATAGGTCCAATTTGATACTGTGAAAACCATAGATTCTCCCCAGTGGAGTCGCCGGAATATTATCACCCAAGAGTTTCCTGGGTTGTGGCAAAAAAGACTATGGGGTAACTGTTGCAAACCAATATTTAGTGGATGGAAACTAGCCTTTCCAAACACAGAGAGGGATCTCTCTTTTGTGCTTCCAACAACGAGATATAGCTTGAATAGGATGGGATATTGGTAAAATTGGTGGCTAGACCTTCTAAACAATGAATTAAAAGGGGTTTTTGGTTGGTTGGAGTTAAGAACAGGAGGATAGTTGGGCATGGAGTCAACTTCGGTGGGTTTACTGTCACAAATGAAAGATTCAGATCCCAACTACAGAGACAAGAGGAAAGGTATATATGGTTCTTTCACGTCAAAATGATCAGCAGGTGAAGGTAGAAAAGGAGACAAGTTCCATTACAAGGTCAGAGCATTTTTAAATGAATTCTAACCTGCAACTTCAAGAGGAAAAGGTGGAAACCAAAATAGGTGTTAACATTATCCCGCACCCATCTTTTCCTAGCTCTTTAACTCTCCTCCATCGATCCGATGATGTGAAAGATGCGTCTGATCTTGATTAACTGTCTGGTAATTAATTTTATGCACTTTCCATATCAGCCATTGATCTAATGATTGAAAAAGTGCAAGATGACTCCTTAAACCTCCGCTAATTTGCAAATGCACATTCAACCTAAACCATTGATTTGACCCCGTCCTGGCTCATCTTGACCGTCGAAAAATAAGCGCCCTCCGCATAGTGCCCTAGTCATCGAATAGGGTCCTGTGTAGTTGATTCTCTCGTGCCTCTTCTTAATATTTTAAGCACTTGGGCCTATTGGCATAAATTTGTGGGATCCCTAAGGCTTACTTCCCTTATACTTTTTAAGCCTTCTTTGGAATCCAAACCTCATGAACTATTTACCTGATCTTCTTAGGTACTTGGGATAAAAATAGTGCTAATAATGGGGTCCCTTTGTGTAGAGACTTTGTACCTTGTCCCAGAGCTCTTTAGCTGAGGAACAATTTCCAAATTTATCTTGCACATTATCAGATAGTCCATGCAATATGATATCCATTTCCATTGCATTATTATTTCTTAGCTCCTTCCTGGATATAGTTTTTGGTGGTCTTTTTGGAGCGATGTAACCATTCACAACAGATTTCTAGATATCAAAACCTTGTGCCTGTAAATGGAGTCTCATCCTTATAATCCAATGATCAAAATTTGATACATAGAACAGTTGAACCCCATTTGCAGAGTAGATACTTTCACGTTCATCCATGTTCTCTAGAGATATTCATTCCAACTATCAAACTCTCTTGAAGGAATTGACTCTAATACCAATTGTTGGAAATACTAAGAGGGGCGTTGAATCAATATTTATAACTTTTTAACACTTTTAACCTTCAGTACAACATGTAACATTAAGCATTAAAAATTTCATTCACCATCACATAAAACCAACACATAAAATCATACACATTTCACAAGAGATTTAACGTTGATCCGAAACCCAAACAAGAGAAAACCACATAATGCTTTTCTTTTATAAGAATAAAAAGATTACATTCATGGGAAGCATCCCAACACCAACTGGAAGGATTCACCAACCCCCTAATTTACAAGATACAACTTGAAGGAAGCTCCAACTCAATTTACCAGCACCAACTGGAAGGAGGATCCAACGGCCTAATTTATAGGCTCCAACCTGAAGGAAGATCTAACTCCTCGATTTACTAGCTCCAACTAGAAGGAGGTTACACCCCCTGGTTTTCATAAGTTCCAACCTATAGAGAGGAATTCAATCCTCAGTAAACTCCAACTTATTAGTTTTACGAGCACCAACTGGAATAAAGCCCCAACTCCCTCATATCACAAGCACCAAAATAAAGGATACTTAAATATACTATCCTTGCCCCATTCTACCACCCTGATATGAATAAGAAGAACAATATTCCATTGCCATTGTATCACTATCTCCATCAACCTATAACTGTATCTTTGTCCTTGTACCTATATATGTCATTGTATTGTTGTCACTATCACAATCCCTGTTTGTCACAATGACACAGCCATTGTCTCTGTCACAATGCCACAATAACTATCTCTATCACAATGTCAACCCGTAGATGCCTCAAATATGTCCTCCAAGAATGCCAGTAACTTCTTCCAAGATATACTTCATATGTATAGCAAGACCAGAAAGATGTCTCCAAAGAGTGTAATCAAATCCCAGAAATATTCACCAATAGACTTCATCTATTTGCACCCTTAAACCCTTACATCATAGACCTCATAGTACATTCTGAAAGAGGGATCTCATGCCAATAACATTACCATGGAATATTCCAATACAATCACCAATAATATCTATGCCAATATCATCATAGAATGTGCCAAGATAATTACCAAGATCATCATTAAGTATGTTGATCCAATGTGGCAACATGTTTGTGATTCTTATACCATATGAGAAAGTTATGCAAGATTTTTTCAACCTTCTTCTCTTGAATTTTCATTGTCTCTGTCATTGTCACAAACCCTAACTTTCAAAAAGTATAACTCTTAACATGTAATGAATAAAGATATGAAACGTTTACCAAATATTCTTCAATATCTCTACGACATCTCCTCTAAGGGTCATTCTCTAAAACACCATGGATCAAAATTTATAGTGAAAATCCCAAACTAACTTGTTTAAAGATGATTTTTGAGTCATTTAAAATCCCTGACTTCCCAAGTTCATATCTTCGAAAAATATAGTGAACCAAGATTTGAAATTTTAACCATATCTTCTTCAAGAACTATATTGCATCTCCTATAAAGGGCACTATATGAAACATTCTGGATCAAAACTTATAAGGAAAATTTCAAACTGACATGTTTGAATATTATTGAAAAACCCTAACTTTCCGAGGTCATATCTTTAGAACTATAGCAAATCAACATTTGAAATTTTTACCATAGGCACTCACAAATCTTGTCTCCATCCCATAAACATTTCACGGTCTGAAAATCCCAGAATCAAAGATACTAAAAATTCCAAGATGACCCGAAACAAAAAAAACCAAGTAGAAATCATCACAAGATTTCATCTTCCACTAGAATTTTGGCCTTCTTGACTTCATCTTTCCCTCAAATTTGACCCTCTACTCTTATATCTAAGCTCTTAAATTTTGGATGATGAGAATGAAAATTTTCCTCTCCTATTTATACTACTCTAAGAGCCTTTAGCTTATTTTATGGTTACCCTTTAAGAGCCTTTAGCTTATTTTATGGTTACCCTTTAAGAGCCTTTAGCTTTAGCTTGAGTAACTCTTGAACCTTTCTCATGAACTTGAAAGTGAACAACAACGTGCTAAGGTAATTGGAAAATGACTGCCACAAATTACCCATTAGGAATTGGTGGTCCCGCATCAATTCCAATTCTTCCCAATGTCATGTTGTGATTGGATGTTGATTGTTTAAGAGGGAAATGCTTTTTTTTGTCCTATATTTCCATTTTATGGGGAGAATAAGTTTTCTATCAGTTCCCAAGCAACCTTGCTAAACCCGTTCTAGTCAACCATACCCCCCCCTGAGTTGCTGACTTTCGATGACCTTTAAACTTCTGGGTAAATCTATTAACCAATATGTCCGTTTAACCTTGTTTTTAGCTATTAAAATTTGTTTAAACCATTGTAATTCAGTAAAATCTCAACCTGGCCCAACACACCTAAACCCTGCAATAAAACCTAAAATGGCATTTGCATCAAAACCTAAATCTTAGAAAGTAACCCAGATTCATTAGTGATGAGCACATCATTAACCATCACACTGACATCTATGATAATTTTATAATGGGCTTAAACCTAATTGTCACTCTTAAAGAATCCATATCCCAAGCCACGACTGGTTGGGATCCCCATCACCTTTGGGAGACCAATATGGCTAGAGTTACTTACCCCATATATTCTATTTTCTTGAATTCATGACATGGTACTCCATCAAATATTACCCTAGTAAAAAGGCCATAATAACTGTAAATTAATCAAAAATACTCTGCACTATAAACACATAAACTATTTGCTAAGATGTTGTGTTTCCTAGAACACCAAATTCTTCTACCCATAAATGAACATAACATATCTATAGCATACATATCCCACAAACCCTTGGAAAGAATCCAATACCTGTCTCACTATTTCAAGTAGGGGATTGCAACCAATCCTCTACTTACTCCATATGAAAACATTTCCTTCCATGAGAATTCTAGAGAGAAGATATCCGTAATTTGTACTTACTTAGGTTATGTCAATGATTATATGGTTGATAAGGAAATTCTAGGTTTTCTCAGCTGTTTGAACCCAGCTCCCACTATCACGCCTCATAAGTTTGACTTATGTGAATACTTATCCCAGGCCATCAACAACTTATTGTCAAAGATTATTGCTCTAGAAAGGTTTAGGTACCCTTCATATATGTTTTATATGTTCCTGTACCAAAATTCACAGTTCTACAGTGAGCTAAATTTGCAAATTAAGGATGAAGCTGGAAATCCATTGCCTGTATTTGAATGGAGCAATCTCATTCTCACAAGGCCAAGGAACCCAAATTATAAAGAGTTTTCCAATAAGGTCATGTCAATAACTTATTCTTTAATGCATGATGCTCCTCCTCCAAGGATGTTCCCAAGAAATAAGAAGCTGTTGCAATTAAGCCCAGATACAAGAGTAGGGGACTGGTTATTGTATGAATATTATACAGTTTTGAGGATCTATGGTTTTGAGGTAAAACCATATAAGCTACCTTCATTCCTTAATCCTAGAGTATTTTCCATGGAATACACTAGGCATAGGTTCATGTATGACCACATGCATTGTGTTCATTTCAAACATCAAAGAGCATTATTGATTCCAAGTGATGTGGGTCCATTTTAATAAAAGGATTAAATGTTCTACAATATATGGAAGGATATCTAAAGCAATTAATCCTAGAGCAAGCAAAATATAGATCATATGATCCTCACCAAATAATTTCAAATATGAGGGTAGCCAACAGAAATTTTGCATATACATATGTTCCCAAGCCTCATTGGGAAATGATTGCAAATAAAGAGAGCTCAAATGAAGTATCAGACATTTTGTATAATTTGCAAGAGCGGGAAGATGCAAATTTGTAGCGAGACAAAAAATAGGAGTTGAAGTGCTACAAATAAACATGGATATTGATGGTGTTGATCAAGAGCCTCATAGCAAGAAGCCAAGAACATAGCAAGATGAAGAATTAGAGAAAGAATTGGTCGAAGTAGAAGAAGGATATGATATCCCAATAGAGTTGACAGACTGAGGTGATGAATCAACTATAGGTCATAAAATATTTATCACCAGTCAGATTAGTACATTATCCCTTTGTAGAATTTCTAATTCCTTAGAGCTCATAGACATCATCACCTATAACAAGCCCAATTCCAACAAAGTCAAATATTCAAAAGAAATACTTGGATATAAGAGATAAGGGTATGGGAGTGGTGAGAGATTTGAAGAAGCAAATAGATCCAGATAGTAAAAAAATGTTTACTATGGAATACCGTACACATGATAGTACCTTAAGGATGTCAGTAATGCACCCTTTAATGCCCATGCCTTCATCATTTAAATATTGGAATGATGATGAATATGAATTCCACTTCAAACATTTTGGGAAATTAGATAAGTTGGATTTATATAGACAAACTAGTGACATGATCTGCAAGGAGGTGGTTCAATCTGTGGTCAAAGAGAAAAAGTTGAGAACAACATTGAATAAGTTTGAAAAATTACTAAAGGAAAAGAGAATAGCAGTCAAGGATAAACAATTTTATATAAAAGAGATAGAAATCAAAGTTGTGTCTTTGGGAGTAAATCCAACTGACACTTCCCAACCTCATGATTTGTTATAAAAAAAGGATAATGAGATTTCCCATCTCAGGAATCAGTTAAAGATGCCTGCAACTCAACCAGTGCAAACTCCTGAGCTGACCAAAATGAAGGAAGGAAAGGAGCACATATATGAATGTATGTTAATATTTAAAAATCTGGAAGAAGAGAGGGAAAACGGTATAAATGTACTAATGTTCCAAATATCTTCTCTTGTGATACAAAGAACATCATTAGAAAACAAACTAACTTCTCCAATTCCATCTCCAAGCTTACAAGAGATAGATCATCCTTGACAGGGGGCATAACAGATTTCAAGAGAGCCTGAGAAGCCAAACAAACAAACAAAAGGAGCACTTATAGATGCAATGAAAGAGCCTGACACACTAGATCAGCAAGTAGATAACAAAGATGATAAGATCAAAGATCTTGAAGAAGAGTTGATCCAAAGAAATAACAAAATTCTTTAACTAGTAGATGAAGCAAATAAAAAAGATGATACAATTGATGATCATGAGTGAGAGATAAATGAATTAAAAAGTCAAATTACCAAGATGCAACTAGATGTCCAAGGTGAAGAGTTGTTGAGAAGAACTAGAAGACCCTTTGGGACAAAATATCAGTTGGAATGCTAGATAGATGGGATTATTTTGATCTTATACAAGATGATTTAGAGATGTATGAAACGTGTCAAAAGGAAATCAAAGATGTTGAAAAGCAGCTTGGAGAAATGACTAAGTAGGATGATGAAATAATAAATTTCCTGAATACTAGTAGAATTAAGAAGCAAATTGGAGGAATTGTAGGTTGAAAACATGACTCATCTAATAATGATAGCCAACCAAATGATTACCAAGGAGGTCTTGATGTACAGAACTCAAGACAAAGCTAAAGCATTGGTTGAAGAGATTATTAGATTCAAAGGTATTTATAAAGAAAAGTCTTGCATTAGTCTTGGTTTACCTCATCCATGGGATGGGAATGGTGATAAGTATAAGAAGGATTTGTACAAATCCAATCTAACTCAAAATAAAGATGATGTCGCATAGTTTGATTATAGAAGGAATCATAATTGGTGATGCAATGGTAGACGGGTTGAGAGAAAAGTTTGAGATATGGATAAATCTTAAAAGCACACTCAAAATATAAATCCCATATCTTATGAGAAGATTACTAATGTTGAAACAACATTATAGTACTTAAGGGACCACCAATTCCAAATGGGTAATTTTTGGTATTCATTTTCCAAATACCTTTGCACTTTGTTGTCCACTTTCAAGTTCACCCCTTGCTCAGGTTATTTCCACCATCATTGTCAACCTTGCTTAGGATACTTCCACCCTTTCTTGCCATGTTAATTCTAGGGTATATCATAGCCTCTCCAAACTCCATGGGGCCCTCCTCCTAAGGAAAGGAAGGACACACCCGCCCCAACAACACCTTTCCACTACCCACATGCATATGTGCACATCGCCACTACAGACAGAATATGACACCTCCCCTAATGATTATTTCCTCCAAGGGAGTATGTCTCTCCTCTAGTTCACAGAGTTGAGTGGCTAGAATCATATAAATGGATTCAAAGGAGTGAAGTTTGTTATTGAAATGATTCAAAATAATTTTTTTGTATTTATGAACATATTATTTAGATTCACTCCCTCTTTTGTATTTATCAATCTCTATATTCATTGGACCTTGTATAGATTGTATTTCATTTTCATCCAACCTTGATTTTTCTGTTAAAAGTTTGATTACTTGTAAATTCAATCTCCATGATTATAAATACTTTTCAATTGATTTTTTCATATTGTTAGGTATTTTTTATGTTTTTAAAATTACCTCTATATGGGTTCTTGGTTTATTTGGGTTAGACATTGCTTATTTAAAGCTATAGAGTAGAACAATGCAAATTTTGTCGCTTTTTTGAGAGATTGGATTACAATGCTTTTAATATACAATGAAGTTTTGATCTATTATTACATTTTCAAATGAAAGGAATGGTTTATTTTAACATGTTAGCATTGAAAGGTTCAGTACTTCCTATCCCTTCAAAGTGAAATAGGACCCTACCCTTCAAATTTGTTCCTTGTCCCTAATATTGGACTGCTGAATGCGCCTCTCGGTGCAATTAAACTTAAATTATAACACAATTTTGTAAAAATAATATAATATAAATTGTTAATGTAAAATTATTATAAAAGAATCAATGTAAACTATATAAACATAATTTATTATAAAATTATTATAGAGCTTCCACGTGTCCATGGGACAACTATGATGTCATGTGACTAAGTTTCTCAAAATTTTGGTCAACACATAGGAGTATTAATATAGCAATGTAATTCATGCCCAATTGCTCGAGCCACTAATGTGAGGTTCCCACATATTTAGAACTTCCCTAATTCATGCGTGTCTTTCCTTGCTAACCAAAGATTCTTCAAGCCCCGGTGAAGTTGCGTCCACCATCAAGGGGTAGCCATGGGCTATGCCCCAACTGGGTAGGGGTGAAACCATCTAGTCAATAAATGTTTGTAGTCTTCCCATACTCAATCTCTCTATTTCTATATAGGAGTGGTATTGTGTGAATTTGAATGGGGTTATTACCTCTTAGGAGAGCTGAAGAACTTCACTCTTGTAACGTACCCTCGTTACACATACACATAATTACAATGTAAACCCATGCAATTAAAATTTTCTTTTATGCATCTAATTAACAACTTCATTAATCTCATTATTTTCCCAAAAGCATAATTCATACAAAAGACTCTCAATTAGGCATTCAAACTTCATAACCATGTTTATGCCTATTATTCTATGAACAGGACATGAGCCATCCATTCATCAATGAGTTAGTGACAGCGTAAGCATACATGTAATACATAAATGAAGTTTAAACATACATATTTCACATGACAGGTCCATAATGCACGTTTCTCATGCAATTGAAGGAAACCTCATTCAAGAATACAACCTTTTACACGGGCTTAAGCATAAGATAATTATGGCTTACATATAATTACATCTTCATTCAACAGTTTGAACATAACAAGCATAAATAAACACATGAACATTATAATTCATACACAGATACACTTATTTGAAATTCACATGAATGTGGAAACTGGTTGCATGTGAGCCATGCTCCACCCAACCTTAGAAATTGTCTAGCTTGTACTATTTCAGATCCCAAGTTCACTCCCAAGCCGAGATCCAAACATTAACCAGAGATATCTCACCAATTTTTCCCCAACTCACTCTCAGAGAGGTAGAATTAATAGAGGTAAAATATATACACAGGGTTCAACAAACAACTCTTTGGTAACCAATTCCTAAATTGACCCACTTGAGTTCCTTCCCAAAATACATAGCGACACACTTCACTGCAAACGTTGGGATTCCCTCTAGGTCTCATGCTTAATTTCCAATTCACTGGTGTATGCAACCAATGAAATCATGGCCAAAATGGCTTAACTCAACAATTTGGGTTCAGGTTCATCACATGGATTCTACCCCAAGCTTTCTTCACTCTCTAAGAACTCACAATACACAGTGATCCTCTTCACTGTCCGTGTCTGAAATTCCTTCCCAGATTCTCACACTTCTCCTCCACTCCGTAGACACCCCCCCGTGCTCTGCGTTCATCCTCCTGAACTCACGTCCAACCAACCAGTCCATGCATACAGTAGCTTGCCCCACTTCCGCCTGGATCACCAAGGAAACCCCATGTCCTCCTTTGGGATCCCACATGGCTATCCCAAAGGAACACGTTCCTCCCATCCATAATCACGATTAGCCACTAAATCTCCAGATTAATTAAAATTAATAATAATTAATTAATAATCAATCCCCCACTAAGAATATGGCTTAGGGGTATGGGTTTTTGGTTTATCATAAGGTTTATATAAATAAGGGTTTAGGGAAGAAGGTACATAAGTCAACCTTACCCCCTCACAACCCTTGGTTAATATCTGGATCTCCTCTTCAGCGTATTGCTCCTCATGGAGCCAGCTGGTATTTTTATTAAAATATTATCATGCTATGTACATACTCATAGCCACAATGTTCAAATTACAATAACATCTCTAACCCGAGCCAAGGGGTGTTACAATTCCCCTTCCCTTAGAGTCTTAATCGTCCTCGAAGATTAACATTGTATCAAAACATATACAAAATTTCATTGTCATAATGTTTTATTATATACACATTTTCAAAATAAATGAGGATACTCTTCCCGCATTATATCTTCCAGTTCCCAAGTAGATTCCTCGGGATTGTAATGGGTCCACTGGACCTTTACCTATCCTATGAATCTATTCCTGAGTATCTTGCTTCTGCGATCCAATATGCAGATTGGTTGAACCTGCATTTCCCCTTCTGGTTCCACTTGAAGAACCGACCAATCAAGCACATGATTAATATCATAAACATACTTTTTCATAAATGAAATATGAAACACATTATGTATTTTGATAGTGGGAGGTAGTGCTATCTTGTAAGATACTGATCCCACTCTGCTCAATATTTCGAATGGTCCAAAAAATCTAGCGACCAATTTCTTGTAGTTTCCCAACCGCAAGGAATTTTTCTTGCCTCTAACCTTCAAGAACACCATGTATCCAACCTAGAATTATCTGTGTGTCCTTTTTTTATATGAATAGCTCTTTTGATGATCTTGTGCCATTTTTAAATTATGTTTTATCTTTACCACTTGATTTTCAATATCCCGAAGCATTTCAGGCCCAATGGTTAGCTTGCCTACTAGTTTATCCCAATTGATTGGAACATTACACTTTCTACTGTATAAGGCTTCAAATGGACTCATTTTCAAAGATACGTGATAACCATTATTATAAGCGAATTCCACCAAGTACAGGTACTCTTCCCATTTTCTTGGTTTGTCCATGACATACATCCTAAGCATGTCTTCAATGACTTGATTTACACGCTTAGTCTAACCATTAGTTTGGGGATGATAAGCTGTGATTAAATTAAGCTTAGTCCCAAACTCTTTAAACAAACCTTTCCAAAAATTAGAGGTGAATTTCGGATCTCTATCCTACACAATGGCTTTCAGAATACCATGCAACCTAACAATTTCTTTCATATAAATCTCAACAATTTTAGCTACCTTGAAATTTGATTGAACTAGAATAAAATGGGCTAATTTAGTTAACTTATCAACCACTACCATGATAGAATCATGCTGCCTCATGGTTCTTGGAAAACCTGTAATAAAATCAATAGTTACAGTGTCCCATTTCCATTCAAGAATAAGCAATGGCCGAAGTAAACTAGCTACCCTTTGACATTCCAAACAACGAGCAATGTATTTGGACACCTCCTTTTTCATATTTGGCCAATAAAAATTCTTCTTTACAGCTGTAAGAGTTTTCTGATATCCGGGATGTTGTGAAATTCCCATAGCAGATCTAAGAGCTGATGAATACCTCACAAGAAAGAATTGCAGAAAGAATGAGCAGCAAAACAAAGATGCAATAGAACTCAAATAGGAGCAGAATAATCACACATGTTACATTAATATGAATAATTAACAATAATGATACAATGCACAAGATTCAAATACCAGGGGTGTAATTCGAATTAGCCTGCATGGAGAGATCAAAAGATCAGTAGAGTGTCATCAAAGCACAACTAGGAGTCCTGATCATCATCAGTGGAGTCATCAATGCATAAGTAACTGTCAACCAGATGTCAAACTGAGTCTAACTAAGTGTGGTAGGTGTAACTGGCACATGGAGGCACTAACTGAATGAAGGAGGCTCAATGGAGGGTGCATGAGGAGCTAACTGGAGTCAGAATAGGCAGTCTAGTCTCACTGGAGGTCCATCAGAGTGATATAGTTAGTTGAGGAGTCAATCTAGCCTTAAATCAAGGAAAGATCTAAATATAACTCAACTAACTGAATTGTAACTGAGTGATAGGTGAGAGAGGGCGCCTTTCACAAGTGGTAGGTGAAAGGAGGGCGCACTAAGCACTAGGAGGGATAAAATTGATCAAGAAGAAGCTCCCGGGGCTAGCTATCAGAGGGCTAGGTGTTGGGATTGATGACTGGGATGCATGCAATTGCATGCATGCATAACTGAAAATGAAAAAATGGAAAATGTTGTTAGGACTAGGATAGAGTATTGGAAAATACTAACACCCCCCCTTAATCTATCCTGGGCCCTTGTAACTAGGACCAAAGGTCACCCATACAATCAAATAAATGATAAAAAAAGAACTATCCATAAACCAAGGAAATGGGGAAAACCTCATGGAAAAAATACCCCCCTCAAAAGAACAGTACATAACTCAAAGAACCATCATACTAAGCAGAAAAGGAAGAACCTTTCCTCAGTGAAAACTTTTGCAAAAAACTTGGCAAGTTGATCCTCTGTAGGATGCCAATGCAAGTGCTAGATTTGGATCTGGTCTTCTGATGTGTCTCCCACTGTGTAGAAGATGTATTGGACGAAGCAAGTCTTTCAGGAAACCTTTCTGCTACTGGAATGAATGGATCATCATGAGTCTTCCCAAGGGATGGAAGAGTGAACCCCACCATCATGTTGCATCTCTCATAAAGAGGTAGATGGCATAATTCAAGGTTGGCATGATGCTGAAATCTGGTAGTTCTATGATTAGATGAATCCTCAACTGTGTTCCCAGTAGCTGCAAGGACTGTGTGATCCCATATTGGCCTTGGCTCTAGATTGAGAACATGTGTTCATTCTGGATCTGAATCTGAATGTTCTTGAACTTTGATCTCAACATCAAGATCTTCATCTTCATCTTCATTAGAAGAAGAGTCACTCGGATCTTCATCATATTCCAAAGGAGTAGGAAGAGAGAAGGGCAGAAAATGTGATAACTCATATGCCTTGGAGGCATGATTTGCAAACCCTTTCGCTATAGTCTTCCTAGTGGAGATCTCTGTAATCTCAACTGTGTCGGGACCAAAATTAACCTTCTTTGGTGATCCAGTGTGAGTCATATGATATAGAGACAACAAATTTGCTGTCAAGGAGGGAACGAATAAAACATTCTTGAACTTGCCCGGCTCCATATGTACTATACCCAACCCTTTGGTAGAGATCTGAGAGTTTTCTCCCATGTGAATAGTAGGCCCATCTTTGAGATCTAAAGAAGAAAATGATTCTTCAGAGGCAACCATGTGGTTGGAGGCTCTAGAATCTATGAGGAGGGCCTTTGATTTTGAAAATTCAACCATCAATGCATGACAAACCTCATGACCATCAGTTCCACTTCCAGAATTAGACACTTTTTCATATTTTGGAATAACAATTTTGTTCTATTCAAGAAGCTTGGTTAGTTGATCTATTTTCTTGTGCATGCGAGATCTCTCAGGGTGGTTCCATTTCTTGCAGTAGGGACACTTAGATCCATCAGATCTTTTATGTTTGTCCTTCTTGGAGCTAGAGGCCCCTTTTGATGGATATGACTTGGCATTCATTTTAGGTTCAGATGGATTCTTGTCCTTGCTTTTATGCCTCCTCTTCTCATTCGCACTATTTGCCTCTCCAGCTAAAAGAGCTTGATCCTTGGAGGCACTAATGGAACCCATTTGGATCAATTTGTCTTGTTCTTGGATAAGGGCTGCAGTAAAAACTTCTAAGGTGGGCATCTTCCATCCAGGAATTGACATTCATCCAGAGTGGAAGGTAGATACAAAGATAGAAAATTCAGATCCTAGTTTACTCAGAATGGAGAGCACCAATTGCTCTTCCTTTTTCTCAATGCCACACTGCTTGCATTGCATAACCAAAGCTTTGAATTTCGAGAAGAATTCTTGAATGGTCTCAAAACTGCTTGGTTGTAGGAAAACCAATTCATTCTCTAGAGCATGGCCTCTTAGATCATCTTGTTTTCCAAAGAGGGCCTCTAACTTCAACCATAACTCTCTTGGAGTCTTCAACCCTTCGAGATGAAATAGTAGATCTCTAGAAATATGAATGCACATGTAACCAAAGGCTTCATCTAATCGATTCAGATGTTTGTTTCTCTTCACAACTAAATTTGGTTCAGTTTCTCTTCCCATTGTTATCCTGTGTAGAGTGTTTGATGGACAATCCACTCGAGAGGACGCGAGCCAGATCTCCCTAGCTCAATGTGAGTCTAGAACAAATAGAACAGACTATAAACCACTTTCCTAGATCTAGTTAAGGATCGAGTTATTAGATGTCTTACCTTAATTTTGTAGTCCTTTATCCTGGATGTTGTTCCACGCCTCACGGTCATCAGATCTAAGCTGCAAGACCTTCCAAGATACACAAAACAAGACAAACAAGTAAAAGCATCTAAACGATAACAGATCTAAGTAAATAGTTAAGCAAGTAAACTACACAATATCATGAACACAACAATATTGGTGGAAAGCATTTATATTACTGTAAAAATAAGGAAAGTACATAGAAGAGAATGACTACAACCAGAGCTTAAAAAAGTAATCCTTCTCCATCCAAGCCAATGCCATATCCTACCAAGTAAGTGTGAGTCTCTCAATGGATGAGTAGAGATCTCTCTAAGATGATTTCACCAGCATGTAGACACTATAGACTTCCTCCCTTTGGAATGGAAGTGAGCTTCACTTATATAGGACTAAGTGGATAGTGTATGGATAGGGTAGGTTGATATATGGTAGGAGAGAGATAGGGGATCCTTCCAAGAGGTTAGGAACCGAGTGCCAGCTCTCCCAAAAGGTCAGGGATAAGGATCCATGTTAGATGGCTTTGAGAATGGGCTAAAAGGAGCTATTTTTTCCATTAACTGACATCGTCGCACCCTACAAGAGAGCAAGATGTGATGTCGCAGGTTGCATGAGGGAAGCCTGCATCGACCTCTCAAAACCTAGTATGAATGAGTTCACATCTCTTCCAGTTCAATAAATTAGTCAAGGAAACTTTAGGGATGTATACATTGAATCTCAAGATGATAAGATTTTAGGTGTAACAGAATGCCCCCCAAAGCATGAAGCTGTTGAAATTTGGACAGGTGAAATGCTTTGTTAGAAGGAATGGAAATGGCTTGTTGGACAAAGGATGATGCCGCAGTACAACTGACTCCGAGTATACAGTCTTATATGATGGACAATATGGTTGTCGACCAATACAATGCAGATCCATAGTAGTAAAGACTGACTGAACACAATCATGGCTACTAGACACAAGTGTAGATCCATGATGAGATGATAACATAGCCATGACCAATACAAATGTGGATCCATGTGATATGACTCAATACAAACTCCATCGCAACCTGGGTAAAAAATGACTCCCTAGGGTATTCAAGCTGAACCCGTAATGATACGAATCTATCCATGTGATTACAAATGTCTTGACGTCGAACATGGTAGAAACCACTTGATTACCGGTCATTGATGTATACGGTTAACAAGTGCGAGGGAAATCACCATTGATGTCAATGATTCCCAAGGTATCACAGTACATATAATCAAGCGTGAAAAAATTAGTTGAAGTCGAGCGCGAGATGAAATATTTCAATCAAGAGTCAATGATGTAAACTCATGTCGAAAGCGAGGTAACCTTCCATTGAGGCATGTAGGGCCAAGGTACTTGGTTGGTTTCTAGATTCAATCCTCGGATAATGATTTGAAGTCGACAAGGATGAATCCGTCGAAGGAGAGCCATGATGAATCTGCCATCATCAACACGAAACACGACAAAGGATGTGTAGAGCAGATCGGATGGTACAGTAACATGCAAAACTTACTCAAAGTAGACCAACATGATGGAAGGTGTACTGATTGCAGATAATGAGTAGTGATAATATTCTTGAACATGGGCGTGGCATGCCTTGGCAGTATTGACTTGATGAGTTATGGCACCAACTCCTAATGCAACTGATGATGGAAGCGTTCTTTGAATGACTCAAAGGAGTAACAAGACTTAGGAAGTAGGTGAAACTCGAGGACAAACGGATGATCCAAGTGCAGTATGCAAATGCAGATGAGTGCCATGTTCAAGAATGACTAGGTACTTCCATAGATAAAGTGTGTAACATAAAAGCTTTCCTTTTTCCCCATCATGAATGATGAGTGCCTCATGTGTTTTTTACGATCTTGATGAGGGTAACCATATGCTCGGTATAGATCATCTCATAGATGAGTCCAATCCCAAATATTTTTCGAACTAGGGAGAGGAGGGGTTCGTCCCATGACTGGCCGTTCAATGTTAGTGTTTAACGAGTCCATAGAAGGTAAAATTGGTCGTCATTTCATGTTTAGAGAGTCTGAAAAGAACTAAAGAAGACTCCAATGGTCCCTTTTCGTAAAGTTAACCTCATTTCCCGAAAAAGGGTAAAACAATGTGGGAGAGGACTCTTCCAGTCATGATTGGCTAGAGTATACCTTTTTCGTAAATAGTGCCCCCTGGTGCAAAAAAGGGGTAAACTATCACCAGGGAGACGACCATTCAAATCCTTTTACAAGCGTGAATGCATCAAGTTCGCTTGGCGATCTTTTCCTATTTAGGGAGTCTGAAAAGAGTTTAAAGAGGGTTCCATGAAAAAATTTGTCATAGTTGATAATCGAGTACGACAAAGGAAAAAGTAAAGTTGACACAGTTCCTTTTCCGTTAATAGTTTAGCGAGGACGGGTAAAGTGATAAACCTATACTCGTTAAACACACCTTTTTACTCAAAATTATAACGAGCACGATAATGGTATCAACAACATTCGGAATCTTTTTCATATTTGAACCAGAGCATGAAAAAGTAAAAACTAAGCTCAAACCACTTTTCATGTTTCAACCAGAGCACGAAAAAAGTGAAAAGTAAGCTCAACACCACCTTATTGTTTTTAACGAGCTCAAAGATAGGTTGGAAGAATGCTCATGATGTTTGCTTCATTTTTTAACAAGCTTGTAATAGAAAATGAACTATGCTCGGGATAATGCCCATTGGCAGGTTTCTTCCCAACATGATGGCTAGAGGTTGGGAAGTTTGCCCCCAGCATAAGAAACTGACGGCTTACTTCTAGTATGATTTCTAGAGGTACTATTTCATATTTTAACGAGCTCGAAAACCAGAAAGGGAAGTATGCTCGAAAATGTTCCCAATGGTGGATTTCTTCCCGTCATGAAATCCAAGGGTTGGTACATGCCCCCAGCATGATTGCTAGAAGTAAGTGACTTAGCTCCAATGTGGTGTGGAGAGGCGACCAAGTTGACTTCAACGTAACTTCCAAAAGTTGAAGACATGTCCCCCAAGATTCATTGCATTCGCCTGAGGCCTAGGCGGATGAAAAGAAGGTTCAGGTACTAAGTCTACGAGAAGACTTGACTCAAAGGGAAAGGAGCTATTTCATTTTTTAACGAGCTTGAAACAGGAAAAGAATTCTGCTCATGGGGTACTGTTTCATTTTTTAACGAGCTTGAAATAGAAAGGGAACTATGCTCGGACTAATGGTTTCATTTTTTAATGAGCTTGAAGGCAAAGGTAAACTCTACTCGTTACTGGCACCTATCTAGAGGTTGGTAGTGTGCCCCCCAGCATGATGTCCAGAGGCTAGAGATACGCCCCTCATGCTTAAGGGGAAGAAACCACTAATACGTGTGGAACATTCAGGGAAATTTTTTGAATGGCAGTCATGCGATGATTGGGTGTCACGAAGGAAAGTTGATCAATGGTCACAATCCTCCCATCATAGGGAAAATACATCACTCGAAAGAGTGTGGACACTAAGGCTTTCATAGCATAGACATAATCATGTGCAAGGAGTAGATTTAAATCTAAAGGACCTTGGACAACCATGACATCAACATAAACAGTTTTACCTCTCAACATGACAGGTAATTGCAGGAGAATCCCTAAAGGTCCAGTAAGCCTTCTATTAAAAGCCAAAATCTGGCCGGTAACGGACACAAGCTGAGGAGGCCCTATAGCTTGCCAAGTAGTTGAGGATAAAATACTAACAAAATCTCCCTCGTCACCTATAGTGTGAAAGATTTCTTTATCGGCAACACCTACAGATATCTGGAAAGGAGCATATGAGGGGAGATGAGGTTCTGCTAGACTATTCCAATCAAATGAAATAACCTCAGTGCTTGGAGGGGGTCCCGTGGAAACAAAATATTCCCCCCATGACCAGAACTGACTAGAAAAACATCAGTGGTTATCAATCCATTCTCATCTGGGAGAGTAGGATGAGATGAAGACTATGTGAAGGTGACAGTTGCAATTTGAATGCTCGCTGATAGAAGAGCGGGATCAAGTGGAGATGATAGCGACTCGATCACTTCACTCTCGGAAGGAAGAGTGGGATCAATTACAGATGAAACTGAATTAATCACTTGGTCAACCAGCGGGGGATCGAGGGACAACTTACTATCACTTGTTGGAAGCACTTGTTGAGGACTAGTAATATCTTCCAACCACCGTGAAGCTTCATCCATGCTTGGACAAAGGAAAGTATGGTGCATACCCTTGCATATCAAACATGGATACAGGACTTTACCCTTCCGACCCTTCACCAACGGGTCACTGGTCGAGGGAGTATCATCAACATGATGGTCAGAGGTTGATGATACAAACAATTTGGGGTTTTTAGACCACACTTCCGACACACGGGAAAGACTGGGACAATCCTTGAGAAGGTGATCACCCTTGGAAAGTTTGCAAGGGAACTTGGGCTTATGAGGTGTTCTCATAGAATGAGTGCCATCATAGGTAGATGGTGGATGCTTGGTCTCTTTCTTATCCTTCTTCTTCTTAACCTTCCTTTTCTTCTTTTTCTTACTCACCTGATTACTAGCACTACTGCTTTGATCAGGCGAGGAAGAAGAAATGGAAGAAGATGCATCCGAGGAAGAAGGGGAAGAATCATTTTGGGATGGACCCTCTTGTGGTGGA
Source organism: Larix kaempferi (assembly GCA_027924585.1). NCBI lineage: Eukaryota > Viridiplantae > Streptophyta > Pinopsida > Pinales > Pinaceae > Larix > Larix kaempferi. The sequence continues at coordinate 1,556,889 of BSBM01000612.1, read as the reverse complement.
GAGTTAACATTTGATAGAGTGGGTACATCCGGAATCACCAGGTTGAATAACCATACCGGTAATCCTATGGTTAATCCAGGAAGGTTTAAAGTGGAAATAAAGGGAGGACCAATATCTCCAACTGGAGGAAAGGAAAAAGGTACTCCTTGAAAAGGGGCCTCTTGATTGGTGGTCCCAGAAGAGGTTTCCATATCTCAACTCGCTAAGTCCTTCTAATTACCACACACAAGAAACGCTACTCAAAACTAAAAGCAACAGGAAAACTTGTGAAATGAGTGGATAAAGAGTTAGGAACCTCATAGGATTGTCAAAACATCACAAATCTCTATATACCGTAGGGTCCAACAATAAAACGCAACAAGGAGGATTGGGACCATACCCTTTCTTGAATACCTGACTACCTGGACAGTACGTGCGTATTAATCTCCCCGAGTGTTGTTCTCATTGTATTGCAATGTTAAGATGACCAAATGGATAACTTTGATGGTTTTCAGGATTCCTAATGGTGTCTCCCAATATACTCAAGGTACGTGGGAGCTCAAATCCGTAGTGGTGTTGTCTAACGCAAAACCGTTCGAAAAGAGACCTTCCGATATACTACCGAGTACGTGAAACACCTTTTGATATACGCCAAGTACATGTAGTACTTGGTGGGTATGTGAAAGAGATTCAATATACTGATAAGTACGTGGAAGACTACAATACCCCCGGGATACAGTGTTGGAAAATAACGACAGCTGGCATGCTTAACAACGTCGGAACATGTCTCTAACTTAACACACAGGTTGCTAAAAGTTTTTAACCGAAGCTAGCATTAATTTTATCTTATGCGGTTAAGTGGATGCATGATGTGAAGACTTGGAATTTAAACAAGATGCAAATCTGATCTATATGAAAATGCAAGTCTTCCTTTCAATGAAGTCCTACTTAACAAGGAGAGAGAGATATGTTTTCTTCCCAAATGCACAACCCAATGCAAATGCAATTTTAGTTCTTTCAAAATGATGGAAAGAAGTAAAAGATGCACCCAAAACTAACCTAAAGCAATAAAATACATCCTTTTAAGAACACCAAATGCAATAATTCCAAACCATTTCCTATCTTTTTTCACTTGAAAAGGACACATCTAAGCTATGGAAATAAATATTCCACAAACGTTTCCAATCAAATACAAGACAAAGATTAACACTTAACAATCTTATCTAACTCAAATACACACAAATCTGAAACGAACCTTTGTTCTTCTTATGAGTGTGAGACCAAGAATTTCAAATGATCAAATTAAAGCAAGAAGAATACTTATGTTTTCCAATTTCATGACTATAGCAAAAGAGTGACAAAATCAAGCTTTTCTTTGAACTAATGTGGAGACAAAGAATCAATCTTTTCCAATAATCATAATATAGATTAGCATGTAAACGAAACAAGATGCATAACCCAAGAAAAAGAGGCTCAAAAAGGCATGGATATCCCACACTCTTCAAGTCTTTAAAACAAGACAATCACACTGAACCAAAAATGATCTCAATACCTTAATATGGGTCAAAAATATTGTAGTATGCACGATTCATGGCCCCCCCCGACCATGAGGGGGAATTATTTTTTCAAAAATAGAACCCACTTCTCTTAAAAATGCCAGCAAAATAGTAGTTTCGACTCAAAGGGCCAAACATGAATCCAAATCTCAAAAGACCCAAAATCAACCGGATGCAAGCAAAACCAAAGCAAGAAAAAAGAAAATATGTATGCAAACGAGGTCTGGAAACCGATCCAATACAATGACCAGATCAAATAAGGAGAGGAGGGAATGCAAGGGTGAGTGGATGCAGGCAGAGGAGACCAAAGTGTCCACCACTACCAAATCTCGGACTTGTCCAAGATGGGACCCAAATCAAATCCAAAAAGAACCAAACACTACTAACACACAAATAAAAAATGGGGTCTCTGACTGGATCTTGCACCACAGAGGGCGTTTGTACACCAAACCACAACTCAAAACAAAAATGGAGAAGGGATGCCTGTATGTGAGTTTTGACAGATTTACGCAGTATGTGTTTGCACACAGAACGATCGTCGTAGGTCACTAATGCGGGAAGTGTGACGATGTCGCAGTAAACCAATGAATGGGTTGCGACGATAGGCCAAAAGACAAAGAACATAGACTAAGAAATGACACAGTGTTGCTCTAACTCCACTGCCCAGGTGGTACAGGCGAGGTCCAAGTTAAAAAATGAACCAATTCTCCAAACAATGAGCAATGAAATGGTTTAAAAATGGTGAGTACAAACTCATAGGAGGACTACAGACTCTTCAAAGTGAATATATGATGGTGAAACAAGGCTTAGAAGGAAAACAAGATTATGGATGGTTTGCAAAAGCAATCAACTGAAAATGGTATTCAAATTGAAAACTACAAACAATGTCTTCCCCAGTATGGTCTCTAGATTTGTTTGACGGACAATCCAATCGAGCGGATGCGAGTTGGATCTCCCCACCTCAGTGTGAGTCTAGAACAAATACAACATAATATAAACCACTTTCCTAGATCTAGTTAAGGATCAAGTTATTAGATGTCTTACCTTAAGTTTGTAGTCCTTTCTCCTGGATGTTGTTCCACGCCTTGCAGTCATCAGATCTAAGCTGCAAGACCTTTCAAGATACACAAAACAATACAAACAAGTAAAAGAATCTAAACGATAACAGAACTAAGTAACAGTTAAGCAGGTAAACTAAACAATATCATCAACACAATAGTATTGGTGGAAAGCATTTATATTACTCTAAAAATAGGGAAAGTACATAGAAGAGAACGACTATAACCAAAGCTTAACGAAGTAATCCTTCTCCATCCAAGCCAATGCCATATCCTCCCAAGGAAGTGTGAGTCTCTCAATGGATGAGTAGAGATCTCTCTAATATGATTTCACCAGCATGTAGACACTATAGACTTCCTCCCTTTGGAATGGGAGTGAGCTTCACTTATAGGACTAAGTGGATAGGGTAGGTTGAGATATGGTAGGAGAGAGATAGGGGATCCTTCCAAGAGGTTAGGAACCGAGTTCCAGCTCTCCCAAAAGGTCAGTGATAAAGAACCATGTCAGTTGGCTTCGAGAATGGGCTTGAAGGAGCTATTTTTTTCCATTAACTGACATCGTCGCACCCTGCAAGAGAGCAAGATGCGACGTCGCAGGTTGCATGAGGGAAACCCGCGATGACCTCTCAAAACCTAGTATGAATGAGTTCACATCTCTTCCAGATCAATAACTTAGTCAAGGAAACTTTAGGGATGTATACACTGAATCTCAAGATGGTAAGATTTTAGGTGTAACATAGAGATTTGCTTCTCAAGGACATATCCATATCAATCTTCCAGTCAAAGTAATTGAAAGGAGTAAGGATTCTAGGAGTGAGAGGAGTGTTCGAATTGTTCATCTCAACTGATGGAGTGAATACAAGGTGAAACCACTGGAACTTCGAATTACTTGCAAAAAACTCTCAAGAATGGAGATAGACTATACTCTCAACATGCTCTGATACCATGTGAAATTCCCATAGCAGATCTAAGAGCTGATGAATACCTCATAAGAAAGAATTGCAGAAAGAATGAGCAGCAGAACAAAGATGCAATAGAACTCAGATAAGAGCAGAATAATCACACATGTTACATTAATATGAATAATTAAAAATAATGATACAATGCACAAGATTCGAATACCAGGGGTGTAATTCGAATTAGCCTGCATGGAGAGATCAAAAGATCAGTGGAGTGTCATCAAAGCACAACTAGGAGTCCTGATCATCATTAGTGGAGTCATAAATGCACAAGTAACTGTCAACCATATGTCAAACTGAGTCTAACTGAGTGTGGTAGGTGTAACTGGCACATGGAGGCACTAACTGAATGAAGGAGGCTCAATGGAGGGTGCATGAGGAGCTAACTAGAGTCAAATTAGGCAGTTTAGTCTCACTGGAGGTCCATCGGAGTGATATTGTCAGTTGAGGAGTCAATCTAGCCTTAAATCAAGGAAAGATCTAAAGATAACTCAACTAACTGAAATGCAACTGAGTGGTAGGTGAGAGAGGGCACCTTTCACAAGTGGTAGGTGAAAGGAGGGCGCACTAAGCACTAGGAGGGATAAAACTGATTAGAAAGAATCTCCCGGGGCTAGCTAACAGAGGGCTAGGTGCTGGGGATGATGACTAGGATGCATGCAATTGCATGCATGCATGACTGAAAATGCAAAAATGGAAAATGCTGTTAGGACTAGGATGGAGTATAGGAAAATCCCAACAGATGTCTTGCATAAGGTACATTATGCATTTCCCTTAATATTATTCTTTTCAACTCTTTGTGATCAGGTACATAGATCCTATCCTTAAAATGAAGGATACCATTCTTAGCTACTGCAAAATTGCAGAAATTTTATGCTTCACTTCCTTCTTGCAATGTTGTTGTTACTTGTAAATAATTCTTGTCACTTTTCAAAGCTTCAAGCAATCTGATTTGTAATTAATAATTCCAAGTGCTGATGGATGAAACATGCATTAGATGTCACCTTCTACTAAGTGCATCAGCTACTTGATTTTCTTTTCCTTTCAAGTACTTGATCTCAAAATTGAACTCACTTAAGAATTCAACCCACCTAGCTTGCCGAGCATTAAGTTGAGGATAATCAAACAAATACTTTAAATTGTTATGATCAGTTCTTAACTCAGACTTATTTCCTAGAAGATAGTGTCTCCACATGCAAAGTGCATGAACAATGGCTACTAGTTCCAAGTCACAAGTAGCATAGTTCTTCTCATGCTCCTTCAAATTCCGTGACTCATATCAAATCACATGTACTTCCCTCATTAGAACTCCACCCATTCCTTCAAGTGATGCATCAATACATACCAAAAATTCTTTTTCAAGGTCAGAAATATTCAATACAGGCGCACATGTAAGCAATTCCTTTAGATTTCTGAAACTATCTTCGCATTTCAGACTGCAGATGAAAGGTACACCTTTCTTTTGCAAAGATGTACTTGAATTGGTTATTCTTGAAAAATATTTTATAAACTTTCAGTAATAACCAGCCAATCCCATGAATGATATTACCTCAAAGACATTGCGAGGAGTAGGCCATTTCAAAATAGCCTTAATTTTAATTGGGTCCATAGCCACACCTTCCCAGAGATGATATGGCCCAAATATAACAATTGTCTTTGATAGAACGTGCATTTGCTAAGCTTGGCTTAAAGTTGATTTTCTCTTAATATTTGCAAAGTAATCCTGAGATGCTCTTCATGCTCCTCCTCGATTTTGGAATATATAAGTATATCATCCAAAAATACAATTATAAAATTATCCAGAAACTCTATAAATATACCGTTCATCAAACACATGAATGTAGCAGGAGAATTTGTTAATCCAAAAGGAAGCATTGTAAATTCATAATGCCCATATCTGGTTCTGAATTCTATTTTACAGATGTCTTCATCTTTAATACGTATCTGGTGATATCCAGATCTCAAATCTATCTTAGAAACTATTCTTGCACCTCTTAGCTGATAAAAAAGATCATCAATTCTAGGTAGAGGATACCTATTCTTAATTGTGTATTTGTTTAACTTCCTGTAGTCCACACATAATCTAAGGGTGCCATTCTTCTTTCTTACAAAAATAACTGGAGCACCCCAAGGTGATATACTAGGCCGTATATACCCTTTCTTCAGCAACTCCTCAAGTTGCATCTGCAATTCTTTTAACTGTGGAGTACCCATTATGTATGGTGCTTTTCAAGCTGGCACAGTTCCATGCACCAAATCAATTGTGAAATCGATATCCCTCTTGGGTGGTAACCCGGGAACTTCCTGAAATACATCAAAAAATTCATTCAACACTAGATATTCTTCCAAACATGATTCTTTTTCAGTAGATAATTCTTCTACTTGAATAGCATACAACTGGCACCTTTTTTTGATACACTTCTTCATTTGAAAAAATGAAATCTGTCTTAAGGATATAGGTCTCTGAATGCCTATTATCTGAACATTAAGGTTTCCCTCATCATTCAGACATGGAATAAATTTACTGTGGCAGTCCAACACAACAAAGTGTTTCTCAAGCCAATGCATACCGATCAACAAATCATATGATCCAAGAGGAAGAATGTCCAAATCGGTACAGGTTTGGTTTCCATTCATTTCAAAACAACAACTTTTGACCATAGCTATGATCTTCCTCTTCATACCAGTTTCCAATTGAACCATTCTGGACTTAGACAAGTTATGAGTCATCAATTTACACCTTTCAACCAAGTTAGTATTAATATAGCTATAAGAAGCTCCGGAATCAATTAAAATTGAAATAGGCACATCACTTAGTGTACATTCAATCTTGATCATAGAAGGTTGATGATCAGCTTGGCGATTATCCAATGCTGCATATATGTGAGGAACACTTCTCGCAACATCGCCAACAGTAGAAGCTTCTTGCATATTATATACACTGGCTCCCTTATTTCTTCTTTCAGGACATTTGCTTAAGAAATGGTCACCACCGCATCCCCAACATTTACCTTGGGTTGGTTTTTTTGTCTTGAAGAATTACCCATCTTGGATTCTTCTTTTGGTATCAGTGGTTTAAAAGAAGAGTAGGTGTCCTTCTTTGTATCCAGAGGCTTAAACCCCTTTCTTCTCTGATCTTGCTTCTCTTCCAGCTTACCTCTCCAAACCTTTTTCACTTCCTTCCTATTCTGGCCTTGCTCATACAAGCATATAGCCTTTCAAAAGCAATACTTCAAGGTGTGAGGTTCATCATAAGCCAATCTATCCTTATAATACGTAGGCAAGCCATTGATAAAACATTGTACCTTCACCTTTTCATCCTTGATAAAGTCCACATAACCCAACAGCTCCAAGAATTTACTTTCATAGTTCTCCACGGACTTATATCCCAATTTATGCTCAAAGAATTCTTGTGTCTTTTTATCATAGTACTGTTGTGATAAATATCCCTTCTTGAAGAGTTTTTGGAATTTCCTCCAAGAAATCTGCTTCTCATCCAATTCTTCCACTTGTTTGAGTTGTTTCCACCATTTATAAGCCCTTCCTTGCAAATTATATATTGCAATTCGTGCTTCTTGGTTTTCTAAGTAGTCATGTAAATGAAAATACTTTTTCATTTCCATAAGCCATAGCTATGCATCTTCACCAGACTTCTCTCCATCAAAGGTCAGAGTTTTTAGTTTTTCGAGTTCTCCTTCTAGCATTACATCATGCTTTCTCTTTCTCTTCCTTCTAGGATATTTAATCCGCTGGTTATTTTTATACCCATGAGAAATTTCATCATTTTTATGATGTGAATGTGATTTCATTCTGCTGTCTTCTCTTTCCTGAGAGAAGTGATACCTGTTCATGGATTCTTCACCTCTTTCCATATTGGAAGTGACCTGCTGCATCCGATTTTGTAGCTGAGCCAAATTTTGGAGTAATTGTTGGTTAATTTGGTTCTGTTGTTCCAAACTTTGCAAAATTATTTTGTTTCCAAACTGCAAACTCCTCAAAGTTTGCACAACATCCATGGTCCCTTACCCAGTTTGGTGACCATTGGATTTGTTACATTGTTCTTCACCGTCGATTCCTTCCCCAAAATTAGAGAATTCAGGATCCTCTACCATCTCTTAAGTTATGATTGCATGTCTTTACTGACAGTATACAATTCCAATGATGGAATATTCCTGTATAATTCTAGCAATGTGAAATTTTCAAGGATTATTAGTCTCAAATTAACTACAACATATATTTGAATACATGTATTTATGTCTTTAGGAAAAACATCTTCAATTCCAGAGGCCCAAGAGCTGCAACCGACGCTCTGATACCAATTTGTAACGTACCCTCGTTACACATACACATAATTACAATGTAAACCCATGCAATTAAAATTTTTCTTTTATGCATCTAATTAATAGCTTCATTAATCTCATTATTTTCCCAGAAGCATAATTCATACAAAAGACTTTCAATCAGGCATTCAAACTTCATAACCAGGTTTATGCCTATTATTCTATGAAGAAGACATGAGCCATCCATTCATCAATGAGGTAGTGACAGCGTAAGCATACATGTAATACATAAACGAATTTTAAACATACGTATTTCACATGCCAGATCCATAATGCAGGTTTCTCATGCAATTGAAGGAAACATCATTCTAGAATATAGCCTTCTACACAGGCTTAGGCATAACATAATTATGGCTTACATATAATTACACCTTCATTCAATAGTTTAAACATAACAAGCATAAATAAACACATGAACATTATAATTCATACATAGATACACTTATTTGAAATTCACATGAATGTGGCAACTGGATGCATGTGAGCCACGCTCCACCCAACCTTAGAACTTGTCCAGCCTGTACTATTTTATCTCCCAAGTTCACCCCTGAGCCGAGATCTAGACATTAACCATAGATATATCACCAATTTTTTCCCAACTTACTCTTAGAGTCTAAGGTGGAATTAACAAAGGTAAAATATATACACATGGTTCAACAAACAACAGTTTGGTAACCAATTCCGCAATTGACCCACCTGAGTTCCTTCCCAAAACGCACAACAACACACTTCACTGCAAACGTCGGGATTCCCTATGGGTCTCATGCTTAATTTCAAATTCACTGGTGTATGCAACCAAGGAAATCATGGCCAAAATGGTTTAACTCAACAATTCAGGTTCAGGTTCATCATAGGGATTCTACCCCAAGCTTTCTTCAGTCTCTGAGAACTCAAAACACATAGTGATCCTCTTCACTGTCCGTGTCTGAAATTCCTTCCCAGATTCTCACACTTCTCCTCCACTCCTCAGACACACCCCTCGTGCTCTGTGTGCATCCTCCTGGACTCACGTCCACCCATCCAGGCTGTGCATACAACAACCTACCCCACTTCTTCCTAGATCACCGAGGTAACCCCGTGTCCTCCTTTGGGATCCCATGTGGCTATCCCAAAGGAACACGTTCCTCCCATCCATAATCACAATTAGCCACTAAATCTCCACATTAATTAAAATTAATAATAATTAATTAATAATTAATCACCCACTAAGAATATGGCTTAGGGGTATGGGTTTATCATATTATAGAACAAGGGTTTAGGGAACAAGGTACATAAGCCAACCTTACCCCCTCACAACCATCGGTTAATATTTGGATATCCTCTTCAGCGTATTGCTCCTCATGCAACCAGCTGGTATTTTTATTAAAACATTATCATGCTATGTACATACTCATAGCCACAATGTTCAAATTACAATAATAGCTCTAACCTGGGCCAGGGGGTGTTACAACTCTAAAATCAATTTCTATTCCGGATCTTCAACAATGTCGGGGTAATTTTGAATCCCAAGGGAGGACTCTGTGTTTAACATAGCCCGCTTGCTTGTGTATCTTGTTGAGCGATATAGTCGATCCAAGGTGCTTTTCAATATAAACCAGGTACGATATCTCTGATTCATATTCGCAATTGAGTAAAGAGAAATTGTTGAGCTACTCGGACATCTCCACTTCCAGGTAGTGCTCTCGTCTCTCTCTCTCTAATTGAAGAAAGTGAAATTACAAGATGAAAATTTAAATTTTCATGCTCTGGAATTCTTAAAACAAGTAGTATGGGTAAATACAAACAATGTATGTGTTAAATTGGATATTGGTTGTTGCTTGATGGTAAGGCTAGGCATTTCTATATAGAAATGATAAATCTCCAAATAATAATCTCAAGTTTCTTGAACTTGGTCTTACTAATCTCGGTAAATTGTAGTCATATCTCCTTAGAACCATAATTTTTCCGATATATGAATGTTTACTACTTACATTATGTTATTTTTTATTTATTTTTAATTATTTAAGTCAATTCTTTAATTTTAAAATTTTAAGTTATAATTATTTTGGTTATTCTATGTTTATTATTACGAATGCTCGTAGTCTAAAACAACAATGATTTGGCCCGGAAAATAAGTTTCTTTCCAACACAATTCCAGTCGTGATTTCCAGAAATCCAACAAGCCAATGTAATAGTAGAAGTTGCGTAATTTAGATGTCGTGATGAATGTTGTGTTTAAAAGAAAATGACATGCTATGAGCCTGCCAATAGCCCGCTGGAAAATTTGGCAGAAAGTAGTAAATCGACATATAAGTATATAAATAAATATTTTCTTCAAAAACATAAACCTAGAAGTACACAAGTGGCTTGATTGGATTCGTTCAAAGACTAGAAAAACAATTTATAAGGTGAGGGTGTCTCCAATTTCGATGTGCGTGCAAATAGGCTTGATTGGCTCCAAAATATGGCCACCACAGAACTCCTCATTGCCATCCATTCTTTCGAATCCATCGAACTAAAAATTGGTGAAATTGCATATTTTAGTTGATGAAATCGCGATTTCATGCAGGTGGGTATCTTCGGAGCACAATTTTTAGTTTAGATTTGTAATTGTCGTTCACGATTATATTATGATTATATCGGCGAATCCTAGCAGTGAATATGTCCCATCAGTCCATTCAAAGGTCGATCAAGGTAAGTTCTCTCACTCGTAACCTGGTATTCCCCCTCTTTCAAATTTATTTTCGGCGGTGCTGGAGATTTCTTCGTATCTGGGGGTTCAGGTTTTTTTTTCATTTTCGCTAGTGTTGGTCCTTTAAATCGAATCTTCCCCTGTTCCTTGGTGCTTTCTAAAAATGTTTTCTAATGTAGCTTTGTCTTTGACGGTTTCTTCCTCCACTAGCCCTCTTCCTCGTTTGGGTATTGAAGGTTCAGACAAGGGAAGGCACTGGATTCCAACCAGTTCTCTGCTCAGTGGTGAGATCCCATACAGGAAGCTTTGTTACTCAAGTTCTTCAGTCCTATCTCATTATTATATAATTGTGGATGGTAGGATTCATGGCCTTATTGGAAGGATTAGCGACAGTGATGTGAATATCCAAAGAGTGGAGCAGTTGGAAAAGCAGATAGCATAACTTCGACAAAAGCTTGAGGGAAAATGCAACAAATAGAACTTGGAATCCATGGAGAAGATAATTGGGGACACCATCGGCTGCAAGTTCATAAACAATAATGACAAACTGATTGAACAGATGAGAGTGCTCCTCGTCGAACACGTTGTAGCCAGTCGAGCTCAACGTGACACCGAGAGGAGTCCACCGAATTCGGTAGGCTCTGGACAGTCCCCTCCAGCTGACAGGCCTCCCTCAGGGGAAAAATCAATGGATATTGATTGAGGGAACCACGCGTCACACCCACCAGGCTCTCTTCTTTATATTTTCAGGATCATTTTTAGTTTTTCGTTTTCTGTTAGTTTTCCTTGTCTGTTTTTAATTTTTAATTTTATGCTAGTTTTCCTTGTATAGTTTTCTACAGACAGTATAAGAATAGAAGGGGAGGATGGTGTCCTATTTTGAAAAGGCCCTTCTGCTCATTTTGTATAGGCAGGTCGTTTGTAAGGGTTGTACTTTTAGAGGGATAGTAGAAGAATGGAAGGAATGATAATTCCAGATTGGCCTATTTTGTAAAGGGTTTTCCATTCATTTTGTATAATTGGGATGAAAGACAGTTCAACTGATTTATCTAGATGTCCAGTTCGATTGACAATCCTTATGAAATTTATTGGATGAATATAATGTAAATATTACATGATCAGTTTGCACTATTTTGTTGTATGTGTTCTTTTATGCCTATTTATTTCCCCATACCAACATATCTATGCTTGTAAACTAGCTTATAGTTTCTAGAACCTCTATGTCATAAGGGGTTCACATGATTCCATGTTTTAATATAAATATTTTGTTGATAGCTTCCAGAAATAATATGTTTTAACCCTTAATATGTCTTAGGCTATTATGTGATACATTTTGACTAAAAGGATGATGGTGAATGACGATGTGTATCAAGTCCAAATCTCTTTGTCTATCTGAACTTGATTATGGGCTGGCATCAATAACCCCTGAGATGTATTTTCAAGATCATTTTTAGTTTTTTGTTTTCTGTTACTTTTCCTCGTTCATTTTATTTTTTAGTTTTCTGTTAGTTTTCCTCGTTCGTTTTTAGTTTTTCATTTTCGGTTAGCTTTCCTTGTCTAGTTTTCTACGGACAATATAAGAATAGAAGGGGATTAATGTGTCCTATTTTGCAAAGGCCCTTCTGCACATTTTGTATAGGCAGGTATTTTCCAAGGGTTGTACTTTTAGAGGGATAGTATTAGAATGGAAGGAAGGGTAGTATCATAATAACCTATTTTGCAAAGGGTCTTCCATTCATTTTGTATAATTGGGATGAAAGATAGTTCAACTGATTTATCTCACTGTCCGGTTCGGTTGACAACCCTTATGAAATTTATCGAATGAATATCGTGTAACTATTACATTATCATTTTGCACTATTTTGTTGTATGTGTTCTTTTATGCCTATTTCTTTCTCCTTACCAAAATGTCTATGCTTGTAAACTAGCTTACAGTTTCTCGAACCTCTATGTCATAAGAGGTTTAGATGATTCCATGTTTTAATATAAATATTTTTGTTGATAGATTCCAGAAATAGTATGTTTTAAACCCTGAGATGTCTTAGGCTATTATGTGATACATTTGACTAAAACAATGGTGGTGAATGACAATGTGTATCAAGTCCAAATCTCTTTGTTTATCTAAACTTGACTGTGGACTGGCATCATTACTCCTCATTTCCTACTTCTGCCTTGATGCCATTAACAATGGCGGTTTCCTTTGAGAAAGCGTGTAGGAGCCCAGCACTGCTCTACCTAGATCCCAACACACTGCTATGATACCACAACGTAATGTACCTAGAGAACTACTCGTAATAACCCCACAAACATTTAGTATTTTATTTCGAGTTAATGATTTTACTCACAAAAACAATTATTATTTTTGTAAAGAGTTATTAAAACTCTATTTGTAACTCACACTTATGTGAGAGAATATTTGGCACCATAAACTATAATTTTATTTTTAATAACAAGAGAAACACTTGGAACTACCAGTTAAAAATGGGACACCACCAGAGACAATGGACAAGAGATAGATTATAGATTTGAGTATTAATCAAATCCAAGCCAAAAACCTCAACAACTCCGACCAGATCCACAATTTAAGGGATCAAGAGATTGCTTGAGATTTTATTGAGATGGCACAAGAGATGGGAAAGAAATTATATAATAGTGCATTGGGATAGCAAATGACGATGTGTTGTGCATGGAGATAATTTTGCTGCTATTGAGGGTATACTTTTGATTGTTCTCTAAGATTTTTAAGTCCATCATATAAGCTATTACAGACTTTTTGGGATAGTGTTGCGTGCAGTTGTTGCTAGTCCATTGATCGAAGGTGGTGATCCAGCTCGGGGGTGAAGCTGGCAAGTAGATTTGGCTTCCTTCTTCTTATATGGGTGGGAGGAACTGTGTAGTTCTAGGTGTTTCTGCTCCTTGATTTCCATGTAAGTACTCTCCCGTTGTCATGAAAATGATAGGAATTTGTAGCATACATGTCGTCTCAGGGAAATTGTTGTAGAATTGTTTTAAGAATCGAAGGGGGATTTGTGTTTCAGTACAACCTCTTCTTTCCCTCTGCTAAACTTGAAATGCTATTTTTTTAACACTTTCCTTTTGAGCGATGATAGTGTGTAGTATGGTGAACTATTTTCATTCTTCGGGAGAAGGGAAAGGGGCATTACCCTGGTTCTCCTTGGGTCACAAGTAATTATTTTTCACATTCATTTGATGGATCAATGCCCTGTAGGATGTTCACATACATAAATTACTAAATATGCATATGTGGGTGGGGTGCAGTCCCAAGTTGTTTGACATATAATTATTTCTAGTATATGAATGCATTGATATCACATCATGTTTGCGTAGCTTGGCACTGCTCTTTTTTTGTTGGTTTAGCGATTTGTTTGAGTAGAGACATAGTCTTAAGGACTGTGTGATATCGGAGTTACTACTATTAGTGGATCTACATTGCATATCCCTTTGAATGAGACAAAAATGCACAACCCTACTTGATCTTTTTACACAGAATTCTTGCTTGTTTTTTAGTCCTGTCGTAGGCAGAGACTATATGTTTCACCTTACCCTATTAGTTTGACCAATGATACAAAGAAATCAAAAGTATTTTTACTGTTTGAGAAAAATAACATTAGTATGTTTTTATTTATTCAATTTATTTTCATATGTGATGAAAATTGATTGGCCTATAGACCTTGAAAAGACAATTTTTGTCATTGATCACATTAGTTAAAAATAATAAAATAAAATAAAACATGCACATATTATCAAAAATTTAGAATTTCATGAAATATTTATGAAATAGTGTTGTATTGTTTTCACTTCAATGTTGTACTGTTCTCACTTCAAACATGACAACTTATATATATATATACCTATTCCAAAAATTTATATAACTTAAATCCATATGTTTATATTTGAAATGGTACCATTAATATCCTTAATATTCATTTATACAATCTTTAAACTAATTTTCAAAAGCAAATATGCAATTTTTATATTTTATCCTCTTTTTAAAGTGTGAAAAATTATCTCATTTTCCACTTTTTCTTTTTAATTTAATATAATTTTTAAAATTAACTTGAACATAAAAAAAATTAGTAAACATAATTATAGTTTAATATATTTTAAATTAATTTTTTAATCTCTCTTCCTTTTAAAAAATAGCATGAGTTTTAGATTATGTACAATTATCTATAGAAGAAAATAAGTTACTTTATTAATATTTGCAATTATAATTTACTAGATTTTTATTTCTAATTAGAAAATTGAATTTTTTATTATGAAAAATTGTATTGATTATATTGTTGAATTTGATCTTTTTAAAATAATTTAGTGTTATAAATATGGTTCATATAATAATCATATTAAGTATTGATATCAAAACAATACAAACAATTCAACAAACTCACATTCTATTTATTTTTATTGTAATTTATATTATGTTTTCAAAAATAAACATATTTAACTTATTTAGGTTCATTTATTTTATACTATTATTTTTGGAAGTTAGCAAATTCACAGTTTTTAAAATTTTTAGATATTAACATTTAATATGCAACTTTACATTTTTAAAGAGTTTTAAATATTAACATTTGATATATATTGGTATGGATATAAAATACTTTATATTAATATATTAAGTTTTACTTATTTAAAAAAAAAAATACACTTTATTTTTATTTTTAAATTAATTTTGAATAATTAATTTTTGTTTTTTTTAATTAAAATTCATATTTGCATACTAGCAGTCGGCATACCTATTCAGATTTATGATATCCCGACTCCCAACATCCGACTGTTCTGGTGCAGAAGTAGGAAGTCGGAAACCAAGCACTTACTTTATGTCATCCCGACTCCCGATGTCCGATTGTTCCGATGCGGAAGTAAGAAGTTGGCAACAGGTCACCTACCCCGTGGTGCTCTATAAATGTGCCACATGTCACCATATGAGCGTTCCACGTGTCACTTTGGTAAAATAGATATTGACATTTTAACAACAAAATTTATAGAAATTTTGCTTCAAAGAGTTTGTTGGCAAGTGGAAATTTTTTCAAAGAAAGAGAGGTCGCTCTTTCCTCGAGTTGTTCTAATTTGGGGTGTTGGAAGTAGATGCTGAGGAGAAAGAGCATCCGCTCCTTCCTCTAGGTACTTTTTTTAGGAGTGGGGAAAGTAGATATCGACACTCTAAACACAAATTTCATAGGAACATTGTTTCAAACAATTTGCTGGCAAGTGAAAATATTATGAGAGAAAGAGCAACCGCTCTTTCTTCAAGTTGTTCTATTTTGGGGTGTTAAAAGAATACAGTGAGGAGAAAGAGCGTTCGATCCTTTCTCCAGGTGTTCTTTTTTTGGGGTGGGGAAATTAGATATTGACACATTAAACATAAATTTCGTAGGAACTTTCCTTGAAACAGTTTGCTGGAAAGTGGAAATTCTTAGAGAAAGAGAGGCCGCTCTTTCTTCATGTTGTTCTATTTTGGGCTAATGAAAGTATATGCTATGGAGAAAGAGCGTTCGATCCTTCCTCCAGGGGTTATTTCTAAGGGGTGAGGAAGGTAGATATTGGTACCTTAATCACAAATTTGATAGGAAATTTGCTTTAAATAGTTTGCTGGAAAGTGGAAATTTTTTGAAAGCAAGAGGCGATCACTATTTCCTCAAGATGTTGTATTTTGGGGTGTTGAAAGTAGATACTGAGGAGAAAGAGTGTTTGATCCTTCCTCCAGAGGTTTTATTTTGCGGTGGGGAAAGTAGATATCAACATTTTAACAACAAAAATCATAGTAGTTTTGCTTCAAAGAGTTTGTTGGCAAGCGAAAATTTTCTCAGAGAAAGAGAGACCGCTATTTCATCAAATTGTTCTATGTTGGGGTGTTGGAAATAGATGTTGAGGAGAAAGAGCGTCCGATCCTTCCCTTGGGGGTTATTTTTTAAAAGTGGGAAAAGTAGACATCGACACTTTAAACACAATTTTCATAGGAACTTTGCTTCAAACAGTTTGTTGGCAAGTGGAAATGTTTTCAGAGAAAGAGCGACCGCTCTTTCCTCAAGTTGCTCTATTTTGGGGAGTTGAAAGTATATGCTAAGGAGAAAGAGCATATGCTCATTTTTCCAAATTCTCTTTTTAAGGGGTGGGGAAAGCAGATATCAACACCTTAAGCAAAAATTTCGTAGGATTTTTCACTTAAATAGTTTGCTGACAAGTGGAAATTTTCTCAGAGAAAGAGCGGTATCTCTTTTCTGAAGTTGTTCTATTTTGGGGTGTTGGAAGTAGATGCTGAGAATAAATAGCGTTAGCTCCTTCATTAAGGGGTTCTTTTTAAAGAGTGGGGAAAGTAGATAGAGTCACTTTCACCACAATATTCATAGGAACCTTGCTTCAAACAGTTTACTGGAAAGTGAAATTTTTTTCAGAGAAAGAGTGGTCACTCCTTCCTCAAGTTGCTCTATTTTGTTGTGTTGAAAGTGGATGTTCAGGAGAAAGAGTAGTCGCTTCTTCTTCAAGGGGTTCTTTTCCAGGAGTGCGAAAAGTAGTTATCAGCACTTTAAAATCAAATCTCATTGGAAATTTGCTTCATCCATTTTCTTGGAAAGTATAATTTTTCTCAGAGAAAGAATGGTCACTCCTTCCTCAAGTGGTTCTATTTTAGGATGGTGAAAGTAGATTAGTGGGAGAAAGAGCTACAGCTTTATCCCCAAGTAGGTCGATTATGGAGTTTTGGTAATTCTGAAGAATAAATATGATTTATGTGAATATGTAAATCATTTAAAGAGTGTCCACCCCTACTAGGAGCATGGGGACAGGACAGAAAAGGAACGGTTTATCTTTATATGTATGAACCCTTTTAGAAAAGATTCTTATCTCAGAAAGAGTGGCCATCCCTTTCTCAAGGGTTTCCATTTTGGGGTTGGGGAAAGTTGTAATGTCTCCAGTTTGACCCTATGGAATTTACATTATAAATGATGTAATATTGTTATGAAATCATGGTGAGGAGCTCAAGGCCAAGCCCCCGCCATCGATTTAGTGATGCATATGGTTTGCATGCTAGCAATGCACATTCGAAATTCAAATATCATGTAATATGCATTTTAATAAAAATGCCCACAACTAGCTATGCAATGCAACAAAGAGATGGGGGCATGATTTCACAAGGAATTGGGAGGGAAAACATTCAAACCTTTGAGCCAATCAGGTCAAGCCAAGTGTCAATGAGAGAACCCATCAAAACCTCAACTACCCATGTTGAATTTTGTACCCAACCATTGATTTCTCCTAAGAGTTGGTTGAGATAGTTAATGCCTTGGGAATGGAGAGGTATGGCTGTCCAAATTCGGGTATGGGCAAGCCACCCTTTATGGAAAAACGTGTTTGTCTCCTTGGGCAAGAAAAGAGCCATGAATTTCTCCCCCAAGCCATTATCCATGATCATTCCTTCTCCCTCACGAGTCTAGAGCTACCTGGGCGTTTCTCAGGCATGTTGGCTGTGTTTTCCTTCATTCTCCCAGCAGAGAAGGGCGTTTTTGTGTTGCATACCAGTGGGGAAGAAGAGGAATGGAACGGGGGTTCCCTAGAGAACCGTTGTTGTTGCTAAATGCTAAGAGAGTTGGGGAGAAAACGTTTTTCCTCCCTGTGGATGCATTTCCTTTCTCACAGCTCATTTTGGGTGAGCCACGATTTGGGGAAAATCTATGGCCATCTCGTTTGTGTATTCCATTGCTGGAAATGGGTATCTATGCCCAATTTTTGTGCTTGCTGTGTGAGAAACGAATATGTTGGGGTTTGGGTATGGGTATTCATTGTTTTGGCTTGAGCTTGAGATTAAGCATCCATGGTTCAATTGTAGCTTGATAAACCCAGCTATGGACTGGCTTGGCTCAGATGGAATGATTAATTGGTTGTGAGAGAGTGAATGTCCCCTTTCCTTGTGAGAATCATGCCCAGCTCGGGGGTGGCCTTCGGTCGGACTCAGTATAAGCTGTCGAAGAGCCTATGGTTGGGTGGAACGTTGTAGTGACATAGCTAGTTGCTTGGGGCAGTTGCAAAATGAAGATAAGTGTTTTTATGTCTATGTATTTACTTCTGCAATGTTTAATTAATGATTATTTTGATATGTTGGATGAGCATGAATTGTGTGTGTGGATTAGATTTAAATTCCGCTGTGCATATTGCCTAATTTGTATCTGCACACCAATGTTTAAATTATTATGATTGTAATTAGTGGGCTGAGTTTTATGAAATGCCTAGATTTTAGTGCCATGTTTCATTCCTTGCATTGGGGTAGCAGGTGGGTACATTACATTTTGGTATCAGAGCTTCCAGTTGCAGCATTGGGCCTTTATGGGCTACCTAGCATAGTTGCAGAGGTAAGTATGCTTCCTGCTCAGCACTGATAGTTAAGAAAAATTTCAAAAATTTTCAAATCTTCAAAATTTTTCTAAGTTTCAATGAGTTCTGCCCGAAATTTTAGGAAGGAATTCTCTTCCGAAATTGTGGAAGAAATTCTCTTCCGAAATTGCGGAAGGAATTCTCTTATGAAACTGGGGAAGGATTCTGCGAGTTGTTCCGCAACGCGGAAGAGTTCGGGAAGTTGTCCCGAAACTGCGGAAGGATTCGGCGAGTTGTTCCGCAACGCGGAAGAGTTCGGGAAGTTGTCCCAAAACTGCGGAAGGATTCCGCAAGTTGTTCCGCAACGTGGAAGAGTTCGAGAAGTTGTTCCGAAACTGTGGAAGGATTCCGTGAGTTGTTCCACAACGCGGAAGAATTCGGTGAGCTGCTCCGAAACAACGGAAAAATTTTCTAAGTGTTCGGCGTCGAAAGGAAAATTTCGGAAGGAATTCTCTTCCAAAATTGCGGAAGGAATTCTCTTCCGAAATTGCGGAAGGATTCCGTGTATCGTTCTGCAACGCAGAAGAGTTCGGGAAATCGTCCTGAAACTGCGGAGGGATTCCGCGAGTTGTTCCGCAACGCGGAAGAGTTTGGCGAGTCATTCCAAAATTGCGGAAGAGTTCCGCGAATCGTTCCGCAACTGCGGAAGACTTCGGCGAATCGTTTCGCAACTGCGAAATACTTCGGCGAATCATTCCGCAATTGCGGAAGGGATTCCGCAAGTCGTTCCGCAATTGCAAAAGCATTTCGCAAACTGCCCTGCAATTGCGGAAGGCTTCAGCAAATGGCTCTGAAACTGTGGAAGCATTTTCTGAATCGCTCCGCAACTGTGGAGGCATTCGCCGAATCGCTCCGCAATTGCGGAAGCGTTCGACGAACCGCCCTGCAACGGCAGCATGATTTGTAAAAAAAAAAACAAAAAAAAATGAGGGCTCTGAAACTGCGGAAACCACAAGGGGGCAAGCCCCCTTGAACCCCATTCTCCCCCGGAGACAGTCATTGAAAGTGTGAAATGCACTCTTGGGACGAGGAGCACAGATTGCATAAAGGATGGAATTCTCAGCAAGAGAAATTGGTTGTGATATCCATTATGGAAGATGAAAGGGAAAATGCCTCACCTTAAACTATTTCTATTTATAGCATAAGACTTGCATGGTTGGAAAATAGTAAGAATGAATGATTGCACATATGTATATGTTGAATTGCTAATTCATGATAATATCATAGCTAATGATTGCTTGTATGCTTGGTAGGGAAGCCAAGGAAAGGATTAGCTATGATGTGGATGAGGAACTCCATGATGGAAGGAGGAATTGAGAAGAATTCCTTAACTCCTCTCTTGCTATTGTATTTATATTCTGAAAAATTATGGCATAGGGATGCTGGAAATGCGAGAGGATAGATAGATGAAGTGAATATGTACTAGATGGCATATTGCATAGTGCATGTGAAAATGGTTTTGCATGACCAGAGACAACCGAAGCATGGCTAAGGATGTGGATGATGATTGTTGCCTATAAAGAGAGGATGGTGCAACAAATCCATGATCATGATGTCAGCAAAAGGACTGAGTAACCTTGGTAAGAGGCCGACTGATAAGGTAACGTCAAGCGATATTAATAATAGCCATGCAGGTAAGGGTTAACGGTGCTTCATTGCATGAATGTTGAAAGAGGATTTGGTAAGATCCCTTCAACTACAGTTAAACTATGATGATTTGGTTTGCATGTGGTATTGAGTGCCTAAATGTGAATGTTAACCTACCAAGTATGGTCAGGTGTGGGTAAATGAAGGCAAGGAGCCTTACACCCTATAGTTTCTAGAAACCTAAATGCATTCATATCATGCCATTTGTGAATATTGGTTGTGAGTTTAGCAACCAAAGCAACTGAGGACTTAAGGACCTGTCATGGTAGTGCATGTTGTACGTAGTAATCATGGTTAGGCCATAGTATGTTTGAATGCATAGTATTTATGAAATCATGCAAGATGGCATTGAAGACATGGGCATTGAATTATTCGGTAAATGTTTTAAATATGCATGCATGTGTAGGTACACATGTTGAAAAGCGTTGTGTGAATGCATGAGTGTAACATATATATATGTTTCAATACAATTGGATAATCGATGAAATGGTGAACCAGTGTTAATACTGAGACCATTTCCTGAGTTGCTGTGCATGCAGGAGAATTATTGCATATGGAAGGTAGACATGTTGATGGGCTACCAAAGTGCTTTGTTGGAATGACAGAGTTGGATAAAAAGAATATGGCTGTGAAGTAATGAGTATTTACAGTTTATTTAAATTGCATGGATAGTGTATCTGTGTCTTGCAATTTTATTGTGATAATGATGCATATATAGAAATGTATATATATTTCATTGCATTCCAAATGTTAAACAGCTGAAGGTGTTTGAATTATTGAGTATTATAATTCTGAGATCACTTCAGTGACTGTTATGGCAATGAATGATTATGTGCATAGATACCCACAATGTGTTTGGCTGATTGAAGTTTCAGTTTTCAAGTAGAAAAGTCTTGCGTATGGCAATGAGGATAAGTCCATAGTAAAGACCGAGATCTACCATGTGTAGAAGCCAAAGGTTTTGAGAAGGTTCTCATGGTTGTAAATTTATGCATGAAACAAATCTGAAAATTGTCTAGTTTAAGTTTATGAGAATAGTCTCATAGTTGCAAATCTAATTTCTGTAGGAAAACAGATTTACAAATTTGCTTATAGTTGCTAATGACTGTTTGGCTTATATAGAATTGTATCAGGAGGACACATTATAGGTGGGTGTTCATGTATGGTAGCAAGGGTGAAACCATAATGGGCAGAGTGATACCACTTACAAGAGCCAAACAATATGAGGAGAGACTCATTGCTAAGCAAATCAATTTCTGTAGGAGACAGAATTGTAATTCATATTGAATTTAATTATTAATGCTATTGATTGGTTATGGAACAATCATATTTGAAGTGTATTGCTAAATGTTGCTGACTGTTTGGCTATTTGATAAAGTGTGCCAGGATGACACAATGCAGGAAGACCATGTGTGATGGCCTGCATAAGCCAAACTAGATAGGAAGGATCCCATGCTTTGGAAATGGGTTTCGGGTGAAATGCCATTGTAAATGTTGATAATGTCTCAGCCAAACTGCATGTTGGTAAAGCATGTGAGTGAGATAGTAAATTATGCCAAGAAGACATGTGTGGGTTATGGCATGAGAAAAGATTGGGGTGGCAAACCGAAGGACTGTTGACTCAGAGAAGGGAGCCCCCATTCTTCGCAAATGAAGAAAATATACATCTATGAAACGAATGAGTATTCGGTAACCCTAACTAAGGATATACATGTCTGGTTATTAGATTTAATATGCAGAACATGTTTTATTATTTCATTATTGTTCTAGACTGCTTGAGTGTGACTAAGGCCTACATGGCTCACATCGGAAAGGGATGCATACCTTTCGGGTGATGGGTTATGTTAGGGTTTCAATATTGACTACACCCTAAGGGAATGGACACATTCTTGGTGTTTCAATACTTGATAGTGAATGTTATGAAATATGGTTACAATTTTAGAGAAGCAATACTGATGAGTCTGCTTATCCTTCTTGTGCTACCAGCTTACACAGATGCAATTTGGTGTTGCACGTAAGAGGCAAAGTGAAGAAAGGGTGCTCAAGAGGACTGTATGGGCAGTGGTAACCTTTCTACGCTCACACTAAAGGACACTAGAAGAGATGGATAGGCCCGATGAGCTATGTTGCAAAAAAAAAAGGGGTATCATCCTTATGTAGTGTGAGCGGGTATTGTGGGGCCATGCTAGCCTGCAGTCAAGTGAGTCTCCTATGGAGTTCCTGGAGGGAGCCACTGGTTTCATAAAAAAAGGAACCACGTAATCATATTATATTGTTCATATTGCTTGATAAACCCAGTCGATGTATTGGCTTGGCAATGGTTGTTGTATGCCTGATAAACCCAGTCGGTGTACTGGCTTGGCATTGGTTATTTGCATGTTGTGGAGGTATTGGTTATTTGGGTGTTATTTCCTGACAAACCTAGTCGGAGAACTGGCTTGGAAATGGTTATTGTATGCTTGATAAACCCAGTTGGCATATTGGCTTAGCATACTGATTTTTGAAATGCTTGATAAACCCAGTCGGCGTACTGGCTTAGCATACTGATTTTTGAAATGCTTGATAAACCCAGTCGGCGTACTGGATTAGCATACTGATTTTTGGGATGCCTGATAAACCCAATCGGCGCACTGGCTTGGCATTGCCTATTCGGATGATGTTGTGGAGTAGCAGGTGTGTTGGCCAAGCATCCACCTCACAGGTGATCCAAGGCTTGTAAAGCAGAGAAGGAAACTTGTGGAGTAGCGAGGAAAATGCACAGTACAGATAAGTATTCATTTTCATTTATTTCTTGTTTGGAATAATGAAGACTTCAGGTATAAGTCTTATGACAACCAAGCTAATGCATTGTTGTTTCTTTATTGGGAACCTTGTCCATTACAGGAAGCAAGGACCCTGAAAGAGCTATAAATGCTTGGTAAAGCCAGAGAGTAATTGGTTGAGAGCTATAAATTCTTGGTAAATCTAGAGAGTAACTGGTTGGGCGCTATAGAATTCTTGGTAAATTCAGAGGATAGTTGGTGTGAACATTAACCACTTGATGTTGTGGAGCAGCCGGCGTGTTGGCCAAACATTCCCTTAAACAATTGACAAAAATAGTCAGCGTACTGGCCTGGCATTGCCTATTCGAATGGTTGTGGAGTAGCCTGAGTGCTGGCCCAACATTCATTGTTGTATCCACGGGAAATCCAATGCTTGGAAAGCGAAGAAGGATCCTGTGGAGTAAAGTGAAGACATCCAATACAGATAAGTATTTGGTTATCTTATAACTATTGCTTATGAATATACATGTGTATATGACTTAATTATGATTTCTTAAACTCTTGGTTAGAGATAAACCTTATAAAAATACACTAAGCATGTGAATTGATTCAATGTTTGAGTGTAGGTACTGCTAGAAGCAAGGACTATGAAAATCATCTGGAGGATGCATGTGGACATATGATTGTCCTAAAGAGCTCAGTATGAGCAGTAATGAAAGATGGTGCTAGTGGAACTGTGTGGGTCCTAGCAGCTAAAGGTTCTGTAAGCAACAACGGGGAAGGGTTCCCTAGTTGAAAAGCATTAGACAAACCTTAGACACAAAAATGTCATAGCCAAGAAATGGCACGCCAAGCATTCACATTGAAGTGAAAGAGGCTAAGGAGCATAGAACCATAAGTGATGGTGTGGCTTCAGATTGGAACAAGACTAAGAGGGGGAAACTCTTACTCTTCTCTTTCCTTTTGACTGATGCATCTTAGAAACAAAGGATTATTGAATGCATGTCATAAATGAAAACAAATTGTGTTTCATTGCTTGAAATGAATTGTGATTGCTGAAATGGTTATTTTCCAGCGAAAGGATGAACATGAATGAGTTCATGTGTATATTGGGAAAGCATAAAATGTGTGGAAGTCTCATGAGTAAAGCATGGACGTTCCATGTCAATTGGGAAAATAATTGACTAATTTTAACATTGTGTTATGCTTGTCCTAACAGGAATTGCCATGATGAGTCTCACAGGTGAGAAATTGAAAGCCATTGATTACAGCTATTATTAGCCAAGTGTTGCTGGTGAGAAAAGAGAGAGCCATTTGCGCACCATGATCATGGCAGCAGACCATAATATATTTGTTTTGGCTGGAAGTATTCCTCAATAGTTACCAGGACATCAAGGAAGATGAAATCCATGAAATTCCAGACTTATAGATCAGCTGGAAGATAAACAAACGGAAGGGGTTGCTGTGGAGCGATGCCCACCAGTAGAGATGGTCGATGAAAGCCAGCAGGAACGATAGTGGATTCCAAAGGACTTGGTCCTGAAAGCTCAAAGTAAAGGGATGAAACGCCGGACAGGCCTGCCACCATTTGTGAATTCTGAGGCATGTGTAAAGTGGGTATATAGTCCGAAGTGTTGGAACACCGAGGACGGTGTTATTCCAAGGGGAGGGGAATGTAATGTCCCCAGTTTGACCCCATGGCATTTACATTATAAATGATGTAATATTGTTATGAAATCATGGTGAGGAGCTCAAGGCCAATGCCCCGCCATCGATTTAGTGATGCATATGGTTTGTGTGCTAGCAATGCACATTGGAAATTCAAATATCATGTAATATGCATTTTAATAAAAATACCCACAACTAGCTATGCAATGCAACAAAGAGATGGGGGCATGATTTCACAAGGAATTGGGAGGGAAAACATTCAAACCTTTGAGCCAATCAGGTCAAGCCAAGTGTCAATGAGAGAACCCATCAAACCCTCAACTACCCATGTTGACTTTTGTACCCAACCATTGATTTCTCCTAAGAGTTGGTTGAGATAGTTAATGCCTTGGGAATGGAGAGGTATGGCTGTCCAAATTCGGGTATGGGCAAGCCACCCTTTATGGAAAAACGTGTTTGTCTCCTTGGGAAAGAAAAGAGCCATGAATTTCTCCCCCAAGCCATTATCCATGATCATTCCTTCTCCCTCACGAGTTTAGAGCTACCTGGGCGTTTCCCAGGAATGTTGGCTGTGTTTTCCTTCATTCTCCCAGCAGAGAAGGGCGTTTTTGTTTTGCATACCAGTGGGGAAGAAGAGGAATGGAACAGGGGTTCCCTAGAGAACCGTTGTTGTTGCTAAATGCTGAGAGAGTTGGGGAGAAAACGTTTTTCCTCCCTGCGGATGCATTTCCTTTCTCACAGCTCGTTTTGGGTGAGCCACGATTTGGGGAAAATCTATGGCCATCTCGTTTGTGTATTCCATTGCCGGATATGGGTATCTATGCCCAATGTTTGTGCTTGCTGTGTGAGAAATGAATATGTTGAGGTTTGGGTATGGGTATTCATTGTTTTGGCTTTAGCTTGAGAATAAGCATCCATGGTTCAATTGTAGCCTGATAAACCCAGCTATGGACTGGCTTGGCTCAGATGGAATGATTAATTGGTTGTGAGAGAGTGAATGTCCCCTTTCCTTGTGAGAATCATGCCCAGCTCGGGGGTGGCCTTCGGACGGACTTAGTATAAGCTATCGAAGAGCCTATGGTTGGGTGGAACGTTGCAGCGACATAGCTAGTTGCTTGGGGCAGTTGCAAAATGAAGATAAGTGTTTTTATGTCTATGTATTTACTTCTGCAATGTTTAATTAATGATTATTTTGATATGTTGGATGAGCATGAATTGTGTGTGTGGATTAGATTTAAATTCCGCTGTGCATATTGCCTAATTTGTATCTGCACACCAATGTTTAAATTATTATGATTCTAATTAGTGGGCTGAGTTTTATGAAATGCCCAGATTTTAGTGCCATGTTCCCTTCCTTGCATTGGGGCAGCAGGTGGGTACATTACAAAAGTAGATGGTTAGAAGAAAGAGACACCTCCTTTTTACCAAGTAGGTCGATTTTGGAGTTCCAAGAATTCAGCAGATCGTATATGATTTTGGTGGAGATTTCAAGATTTTTCTCAGAAAAAGAATGACTGCTCCTTCCTCGAATGGTTTCATTTTGGAGGTGAGGAATGTAGTAGATCATATATGATTTCAATGAAATCATCAATTGTTCAAAGCTCATGCACTCCATTCAAACATATGCGTTTTAGATGGCTAAGGATGCCAATCCTTTACTAATACCACCTAATAGAATTCACAATTCAAATACGTAAAGCAAATTCATGTATACTATTTAAATCTTACTAATAATATATTATCTCGATAAATATTTCCAACCTCTATGGTCCAAGGGACCCTTTTAAGAAGGAACGACCACTCCTTCCTCAAATAATTAGTCACTTATTCATCCATCATCGCATTGAGTGCCTTCCAATGAAAACAACATATTACATTTTGAGCATTCAATGACAACTCCTTATCTCATGGATTTATTCTAAGCAACAATTATATTGTATCCAATTAGGAAGGATCGTCCGCTCCTTCTGAAATTGATTCCTTCTCAAAAAACAATAGCATGGTAAATCTACATGAGATTGTTGTTACTAGAACTCTGAACGTTTTATTCATAGTGAGGAACGTTTTCTCATTTATCGTCTTATGGAGAATGATAACATACAATAATTATATTAACTTGTAGAGCATTAACCTATCTGATAATATATACTAGTAGAAAAAAATATTCTTTGTTTAAAATAAATATTATTTTTAATGTGCTCCTATTATTTTGTTTTTCAGAAATCACTTCTGAAATGGATTTTGGTTCTCAACAATGTGTGGACCTCCTTTTGAATGGATTGAAAGTTGTTGAAGGAATATCTTTTCCAGAAAGAAAAATATTGCATAATATTAGCATTCATGATAGATGCATCATTATAAATGTTACCAAGATTTTAAATGTAGGTCTTCAATTTCCCTATCCATCAGAAGTTGCAGATACATTGTTAGAGGAAGTTGGTGGTTATATTCAATGGCCTGCATCTGAGATCCTTAAAAACATTGGATATGCTCTTCAAGAGAATGAGGTGAATGATATACCAGCTTCTACTTCGAAGAGTGTAGAACATATTATAACAACTGAAAATAAATCTTCTTTTATTATGAGAACATTTAAGTTGTTACATAAATGTTCAGAATGCAAGGATTGCATTTCCATAGGTTTTGTAACAAATGTGAGTGGGATTGATTTCGTTGGGGGAACGTTTTTGGGTGACTTATCCTTTTATCAAAACGGTATTTCCTTCGGCATTTAAATACGTAAAAGTATTTTCAAAACAATTTAGTACTACTCTGTGTTTTTCTAGCCAGTCCATTCCAATCAGTACATCATAGGAACCTAAAGGCAATACATTCAATTTTATCCAAGTCTTAAACTGATTCATAAATAGTTCACATTCATCTACAAAATTATTTACCTTTCTTTTTGTTCCGGTTGCTAACTGGACTTATAACCAAGGTTTCTCAAATTTCTTAATATGCAATTTACACTTTTCTACTACAGTAGGTGAAACATAACTTAAACTGGCACCATAATCAATCAAGATAGATATAGGTTTATCAAAGATCATATCTTCCACTTCGACCATAGATGTTTGATGGTCTGCCTGACGGTTTTCCAATGCTGCGTTGATCCGGTGCACTTCATTCGCCAAATCACCAAGAGTCGGCTCAGCCTGCACTATGTGTACATTACTGCGGTTCTTCCTTCTGTTTGGATAGTTGGTTGCATAATGTGGCCCTTGGCACTCCAAACAATTTAATGGTGCTTTTTGTATAGTAGGTTTTATTGGTATATTAATAACATCTTTATTCTTTAATGTTGGTGTATTCGATTGAACATTAGACCTTGTATTAGAAAAATTTTGCTGTGAATTCAGTCTTGCTACCGAAAATCTTTGTGATGCATTTAATTTATAATTTGTCTTAGAAAAATTTCGTGAATTACCAAACCTTTGATTATTATTAAACTTCTTCCTTCGCTGTTCATAATAGTTCATCTTTTTATCTTTCCAATTCGATATTTTATCTTTCTTCCTTTCTCATTCATAACAAAAGTTAGCTTTTCGCATTGCTTCTTCGAGAGTTTTAGGATTATCATATTCAATTCGATCCTTAATATGGTATGGAAAACAAGTCAAAAACCTTTGGATCTTAGGTTTTTCATCGACTATGCATGGCACATACCTTAGCAGACTTAGAAATTTACTGTTTAGTTCCTTCATAGTCATTGAACCCAATTTTAAGTCGTAAAATTCTTTAGCCTTCTCTTCAAAATACTGTTCAGACATAATTTTCTTTCTGAAATGTCTTTTAAAGGTACCCCAGGTTACATTCTTCTCTTTGATACTTTTTACTCTTTTAATATTTTTCCACCATATGTTTGCTTTCCCAGTTAAGTTATAGATAGCCATTTTAGCTTTTAATTTGTCGGAATAATTGTAAATCTAGAAGTACTTCTTCATTCCAGATATTCATGCTTCGACTTTTTCACCCTTCTTGACTTCTACATTAAATGTTGGGGGTTTCATCTTTTTAAATTATCCAGATATTTCCTCATATGGCTTATACATTTTATTTTTATGACGGTATTCATTATCACTACTATCGGTAGGGATTTTATATTTTCTTCTTCATGGCTTAATTTCACTATCAGAAGTGGAAAAATTTTCCTCATCCGAAGATGTCATTTGCATGTTCTTATGTTTAGAGATTTTATCTTCTATTTCATATTTGTATTCTCTTTTCTGTTCTGGTTCTTCGTTACTTGTCTTATTTAACAGTTTAAAATTTAGTTCGTCCTGTGCTTTTAATATTATTTCATTCTCTGCTTTTACTTGCTGCAGTTCAGTTCTTAATTCCCTCACTGATTTTAATAGTTCAGTTGGGTCATCATTATTTAGTTCTACCCAGATATTATCTCCATTTAGAAAACTAGGCCTCTCGGCCAGGTTGTGGTCCAAACTCAGCAGATGCTTTTGCTCCTTCGATTTCCTATTAAGAATGAAAAACCTGAATATGCTGAAAAAAACAATTTAGAAATGAGTTAGAATTCTATTTTCTGTTCTGGTTGGATGCGCGAGTTGAGTCCCCTTCCAGGCCTAGTGTTTGAACTTGCGCTCTGATACCACTTGTAATGCCTCTAAAAATTTGAAAAAATAAAAACAAAATTATGAATACACATCTTACGTAAATTATAACTTGTATGTTAATTTTATGAGTTTATTAAGTACATTGCTTGTCAAATGTCATACTTATGTTTCCTTTCAGTGGAAGGGGTTCCTTGTGACGAGATTCCGGGTTTACTTAGCTTAAGAAGCTAACGCCTAACTTTGAAATTCTGCACAGGACCTTTATGAGGATGTGGGGTTTTCACGTCAATGGCTCGTAGAAATCCTTCTTGACCATCTCTTAAATTATTTACTTGGTTTAATTTTCATTAATAAATCAGCTTGCTTGAACATGCAGAAGATATAGTGATTATCACTCTTACTTTATTTCATTCTTGTCGTATTGGTTATACTTTCTGAGTTTAGCTAGACGTACTTAGTTCTCTAAGTTGTACCATCATGTTGGGGTTCCTTACCCTACCACCAAAGGATAACTCTAACTATGCATAGAGTATGGATATAAGTATAATATGTATTTATTATCATTGTTGACATGCAATTATACTATAGTTATATGTGTTTGTATGGTTTTCATGCATATTCATATTGTACACATCTAGCTATTTTATTACCCAAGTTTTTATCATACATTTATGCATATATATCATATATACATATATATATATGATTATTCGTTCATCCAAAGTTTATTATACAAGTATAGACCCAATATTAATTGACCTTGCGTCCTCATCCTAGGTTCTTGTTTACTTTGTTAATGGTTATATATATATAATGGTGTTGAATATGCGGATGTTTCGTGGTAGGTACAGACAAGATACTAAACCTTAGGTCTTGGACCTTAAGCCTAGGGTTTCATTATCCTAGCCATATGAACT
This sequence comes from Larix kaempferi, assembly GCA_027924585.1. Lineage (NCBI taxonomy): Eukaryota > Viridiplantae > Streptophyta > Pinopsida > Pinales > Pinaceae > Larix > Larix kaempferi. The sequence continues at coordinate 1,526,373 of BSBM01000612.1, read as the reverse complement.
TGGTGTATGGTGGACAATAGTCCCCTCAACGCACTCAACAATTAATATTATGCAGATTGGGTTTGATGCCAATTAAAGCTTGGGGATTCGATGCTGATGTGTTCACGGGTATTGATTAAGGTTTTTAATGATTGATTTGTCCTGTCGGGATCACCTTAATGGTTTCTTGTATTCCAACTACCATCTGGATTCTCGATAATTACGAACCCTAAACTCTCCTTTATCGTTGATACTTGTTTTCTTTCGTTCTTAGCTGTTCAAATGAACGGTTTTCTAGTGCTCTGGTTGGTCCCGAACCTCGGCCCTTGGCCCTGGCCTTCATTGACAGTCAAGCATACGGTGGAAGTTCTTCTGGTAGTTAGATCGAACAAGCAAGTTTTTAGCAACCACTTCTTTTACTGTGCATTCGATTTTATATATTGTATTTTAAGTAATGAGTTTTAACCATTTCGTTTTTGTGGTTGCCGTGGCAGGTAGGCACTCCGATTTGAGTTGTAGGAAGGTTCGATGGAGGCGTAACAACTCTGGTAAGCCCCGAAATCATCACGAGGATTCTCGACATCTGTAATTAGGGTTCCACATGGGATTTTATGTTATTTAGAGCCTATAATTAGCTGTCATGACCCTAGGGTTACGCTGACTGTGTAATAAGCTCTCGGCCTATGAAGGGGTTTAAGGATTTGAATTGTATAAGATTTAATTAGTAACTGACGATTATTTAAAAGTTTTGGCAGGGAACTTGAACCCTAGTTCTTTGGATACAGTTTTAATGGTGAACGATGGACCTTCCCGAGAATGGTACTTAAGCTTTTCTGTAAATGTTTTAAGGGTTTATACTATTCCTATTTGTGTTTCCCCAAGCTTTTATGGCTGGTCCATGCTTATGTAGTGATGGCACTGTTTTACGACCCTTCCTCATTTTACCAGTCGAGTAATTTGTTTGACTGTAAGGTATTGTTAGTCTTTTAGATGTGTACTTCCTTTACTGTTTGCATAAGTAATGGGAAATGTATCTCGGTAGTTGATAGTTGTTGTCATACTTTTTATACTGCGGTTTTCATGTATGGCCTTTCTAGTCTATCCGTAGAACTGGATTTGCGATTGGTTACAGTTCCTTTTCTGTGGATTTACATGTAAAGATTAATTATTACGCGTGTTGATTCTCTTTTTACTGTTTTATATTTAAGGAATTTAAGTAATGATATGTGTGCAACGCCATTTTAGAATGGTGAAGTTACCGACTGAGGTGAGATCAAAATCCATGAGTTCTGTGCACTTTGTTCAAGCTCTAATTCCTCAGTATACGGGGTAGCCAAGGGATTCAATCCTGAAACCCATATTAGGGTTTGTGGACAGTTCACAACATATTACATCTAATTTGCGAATGAATAGAGTTTCAAGCATATGGTTTGCAAAAGAAGTATTTTAGAATTTGTACGTTTGTTACCCTAACTAGTATAGGATCGATGCTTCATCTTGAATGATTAACAGTTAATAATGTATTACTGATTTATAAACTGTTCTAAGGGTTTAACCCTGATAGTATGAGTAAGATGATTTTATTATGATATCCATTTGCACTGGTTATCTTTTAAGAAATTGAAACCGCCCTGGATGCCCTGCAATAGTTATGTTTAAAAGATAATGTTATCTTCAAGGATGAAATATACTGCAATAAATTTCTGTTTGGGAGAGGAACTAATTGCATAAATGTTTAGATCATATTAACCGCAAATGTTTATCTTACGATTGTAGAATAATTGCTATTCTGTTCTACAGTATAAAAGTAATGTATTATTTGTACTTTAATCTTGCTTTGAGATTGTGTAAGGTCTAGTAATACTTACTATGTATCTCCGCTATCTGTGTACTAAATACTGTAGATCTAGACTAGTTTTCTTTTTGGTAACTGGAAAGGGTAAAACATGCATTTGAAAATTAAACCATCTATTTTAATCTCTGTCCTCTGTACTAGAGTACACCACCTTCAGGTGGAAGGAAAAATACAGAGGGTAATTTATTTCATCTATATACATTCATTCGAATTCAAATATTTTCTAGATCATTAAAACTTGAACACAGATATAAAGATAAAAGTAAGAAACTTAGTTAGAACTTGAACTAGCAGAGCTGGACAAACATCCACAGGAGACTGTTCCTCCCAACCCACTCCTTGAAACAATCAGATTGATTGCTTCAGGATCCCTGAGCCCGTTCACTGAACCACTAGGACAAATAAATCTTAGTAGGAGTAGGATGACAATCAATTCTCAACTCAGCAGTCAAACAGACCTACAACTTCCTAGCTTTTCCTTTAGCAGTATGGCAGACTCACTCTAGCAACCATTAGTTAGCAACCCCTCATCGAATTCCTTGTGTGCTCAAACTGCAATAGTTTTCATCCAACACCAAGGATACCAAAAAAAAACCATGAGCCTCCTGCTCAATTCAATGGCTTAAATCACTTTTGCCTAGGTCTTTGTTCAGTTATAGCATTAATTGAGCCACTTGTTCAGTTCCTCCACCTTGGGGGAATCATGACCATAAATATAGGGTAGTTGCCTCCTGCAACAACTAGTAAGTGATTCTAGATGCTGCCACTTGTCTACTTGTCTCCCAAACAGTTTCATTCCTCCTAGTGGGTCAGTGAACACTCTTCATTAGCCCCCCCCTTGGATGAGTGTCTCCACTTTTAATTTATTAAATAAATAAAAATAGTTAATTATAGTCATCCTTGACCACATTGGTCATAAAAAAATTGCAATAAAATTTAAGGTAATGTTTTTCTCAAAAAATAAAATGTTTTAGTTCTAGGGATGTTACAATGGGTAAGAAAGAAAAATCTTTTAGTAATGTTATGAATCTTCCGATATCATTGACTGGAATATTGAATCATGGGCACAAGACCGTTTTTTTTTTCCATTTCAGCCTCTCATTTTAGAGATGGGATCTAATCTCACTATGACATCCCTAGATAAATGCTTGAAGAATCTTGAAGAACTAGTGGTTGATAAATATGGTGATTTTCTCTAAAAAGGAGGAACATCTAAGCACCAATTGCATGATGCTCTATGGAAATCAGAGTCATATGAAAAGTGTGTGATATACACACAATATGTAATGCAACATGATATATTGTGTGTTGATGGTATTGATCAATGCATGCCAAATAGAAAACTACCACCCATGTTGCAAATGGATAATTGTTCAGGCGATAAAAAAAACTGCTTTGTATTTGCATTTTTATATCTTTTAAAAGAATGGAGAGTGTTAGAGATTGTTGAAGTTGGATTCCTCCCGGCTTGATACACCCATGAAGAAATAGATGGAACTTATGGAAGGTTATCAGTAAAGCTAATGCACAAGGACATATTTTCACTCTTGGAAATTATGGATACGTATAGGACATTTGAAGATCAAAATTTCTATGTCCCTTATCTAATTGATGAAATTTTATGATTTTAAGAGTTTTGTGAAACCCCACCTTTTGGATGGAAATGCCAAGATCATCAGTATCAAGAAATTCCAGTTTTTTAAATTTCATCTCATAGATAACATTCCAGTCATGCAATGGAGGGAATCACTTCGGGATGAAGCTTGGTCATCTCCTATTCATCTTTGATGATCATTTCCAGATGGTAGCGCAAACTTGTCAGTGGGGCAGCCTAGGTTATTAAATCTGCAATCAAAAATACTTTCAGACATTGACGAAATAAAAAAAGGAACATAAACATATATTTCATTCTGGAATCGAGTGATTGAGAAGGGAGGTGAACAATTTTGGTGTCCCAAGTTAAATTATTAGGAGGTTGTATATAAAGCTTTGGACAGTCCCTTCGAGAGTGTTGATCAGTCAACAACTGACTTTTGGCCATCGACAATCCATGATATTCATAGTAGTGACCCTACAATATCTGAACATGAAATTATGGATGCTTATTTGAAGGAAAATGTTTCTGATTTGCAGGATTTCTATGTTGGACCAGTATGCAACAAGCCTAGAGATGAATTCATTCCAATAGTGGATGTTGTAAAGGGACAAATGGTCATTGTGCAATCACCAGAGCCAGATTGTGCAATATGGTTGTGTAGGGTGATTGGTAATATTTATCAGGATTCAGATTTTAGTACTCTTGGGTCTTACAAAGTAGAGGTGCAATGGTGAAAGCCAATATGAGCCTCGAAGGATCTGAAGGTCTTGTACAAAAACTGCTTAAATAGAAAGCAACAATGGTTTGTTGGTGCAGAAGAAAATATGATGATGGATGTAAATAGAATCATATGGGCATGGCCACCAAGGCTAGGATGGACAAGAGAAAAAATTAGAATAAACGAGAAGGGCCTTGTAGAAGTTAAGGCACAACGAGAACAGATGGGGCATAATGTTGAGAGTGGGATGGATGTTTCTATGGATATTGTTTGATGGGATATTATCCCAACAAATTTATATTTTGTTACAATCCTTCTAGTATGTCTATCAACCTAGTTGGGAGAGCAAACGCCAAGCATCTGGAACGTTCCTGCATTGAGATATCAGTAAATCTATGCCCAAACAACATTCGATCCTTCCAAACTGGTGATTAAATACAGTACACATCTTCGTGGGAAAGTATGAGGTAGCTGGGGGTTGATTGTTTTCATATGATCCATGATGGAGCCAGTGCAAGACAACACTAGGACCTCCTGAAATGTAGAAATCTGATTCCAAATTGTAGAATGGGTAGCATTGGGGTGCGTGAATCTAAAGTGTGAAGTGTCGTTCAATACCCTGATCAGTGGATCATGATTCAAAAGATTGGTCGAGCGATCAAGCCAAACGAATCCTCTTGTTATTTTCAAGTTCCACCAGATATCAATGCATTTTCTTCTCCTTTGCCAAATCTTGACCGACGAGGTGATGCCAAATACAATATGCTTGATCCCGGTGGGAGTTATCGACATAATCCTATGGGTCTTGGCTAGATGAAATGCTTTATTTCTCTAGAGACACCCAGCGGTTGGAAATCATCCAACAGGGGTGGATAGAAATGGTGAGAACAACACATAGAAAGCCCAGTCATATGTGACACATGAAGAATTCATAGCTCAGATGGATTTGATAAACATCCTAAATTTTTATCAATGCAGGGAATACATATCGTACTTGTTTTGCCTGAGAAAAATCCACAAAAGCCAGATCCAAGATATAAATAACCAAGATCTCGGGTCATGACCAAACAACTCAGATCTTGGATGCCAAAACTTGGCAAAGTTGAAAAGACTAAAAAAAAACAGGGAAGGAAATGTCCACTCTGATACCATGTAGAAAGGGAGGACTAATTATCATAGATAAGTCTCATTAGAAACTAAAAAACTGAATTTATTAATCCGACTTAAAATTAACTAAAAATAGCTAACCAAATAAACTTAAATAAGCTTACAACTCAACCAATCTGACATAAACTTAAATAAGCTTACAACTCACCCAGATTGGATGCATTGGAAAAGCACCAACACTATGGAGAAATAATATTAACTTGGACAAATAATGACTTGGACATGAGAGGTGAAGCATTTATAGAAAAAAATCTTCCTCAGGAGAGGGAACTCTAAATATTCTTAAGGCGAAGGAATTTTAATATTGAAGGGCTGAAAGGAAGCATTCATGCCACGAGAGGGATTATTGTATAACTTTGAAACCCATCCAATATTAATTTCTACAATGTGCCACTAGTTGTCATATTTATCAATGTCACATACTATTCCATGAGGTCCATCCTGTACAGATACATTGGGTATGAGATTTCCAATATGTTTATGGATTAATGGCTTCTTGAACTTGGTATATTGTTGTTTCTTCATTGCTATCCAATGTAGGTTCACCATAGTTCTTAGAGAATGCACATGGGACAAAATTTTGCGAGAAGACTAGGTGTAGACCGTGGGTGCAAATTTGAAGTCACACAAAGAGACGAAGGAAAGATGCAAATGTGCACGAGCGGAGGAAAACATAATTACTTAATAATGGAAACAATCAAAATATGGAAAAGATTTACACAAAACAGTCTGAAATACTCAAACAAAAAATCTAACTCTGATATTCATATACAAAAACAGTGTATTCATCAGCACCATTTCTGTGGAGATATTTTTATTAAAAAACTGTTGTTACAAAGCTCTCTGGATTTCTGTACAAATTTAATAAACTGAGGTAAGTTCTATTCCAGAAAAAGGGTTTTTACAACATGAATATATAAAATGAACAACATGGTATATATAAATCCCAAATAAAAAAAGATAAAGAGCACATGACTTTTGTTAAAAGACAAAATGGAAGTCAATGAACAAAGTTGGTTCACTGTAAACTTAAAATAGTTGAAACATATTTCTAAAGAAGCGGGAAAAAAACTACAACTGTCTCCTAAAACATTTAAACTGATGATCTTAGTCATCATCTTAGTCATCACATGAATCACGGTTAACTCCTTCATTCTCCCTCTTAATGAGTAAGGGAATCATTCCTAGCTTTTTTCCTAGTTATGCAAATCGTTCTATTGGAAGGGATTTAGTGAAAATATTAGCAACTTGCTCTATTGCAGGACAAAATTGTAACTGTACTTATCCATTCTACGTTAGATATTTGATATAATGATGTCGGATTTCAATGTGTTTGGTTCTAACATGAAACACATGATTGTTCGTCATTGCAATAGTGCTCTTATTATCACAATTGATGATGGTTGAAATTTCTTGTTACAGATTTAAATCTTGAAATATTTTCTTAAGCCAAATGGCTTGAGTGCTTGTTGTTGTAACACCCATATATTCAACTTCTCCAGAAGAGAGAGACATAGTTCTTTGCTTCTTGCTACTCCAAGATATGGCTCCAGATCCAAGTGAAAAAACATAACCTGAAGTTTATTTTTGATAATCCAAGGAACCTGCCCAATCTAAGTTTGTGTAACCTAAGAGTCCAAATTTGTTAGTGGGAGAATACATTATACCAAAACTCGAAGTACCACTCGTATACCTTAAAATTATTTTTGTTGTGTGCCAATGGGATTCATGATGATCATGCATAAAATGAGATACAAGACTTACTGCATACATCATATATGGATTTGTTGTAGTAAGATAAATTAGACTCCCAATCATACTTCTATACACAATAGCATCTACTTTAGGACTTGTATACTCTTTGATTATTTTTTCTCCAAGTTATAATGGGGTTGCCATTGCCTTTCATCCTTTCATCCCATATTTTTCCAATAATCCTATTGCATACTTGGCTTGAGAGATTAATATACCCTATGGCATACCAAGATAATAATGCATTTGTCCTAAATCCATCATTTCAAATTCTTGTTTAATTTCCTCTCAAAATTTTTCCTTTAAACTTTCATTGCTGCCAGTATAAATTAGATCATCAACATATACATGCAAACAATGAGTATTTGATTTTCAATGTGTTTGATATATTGAAGGTGGGCTCTGTAATACTTCTGCTAAAGCCATTATTAAAAAAATAACTATCAATTCTTGCATACCAAGCACGAGGGGTCTACTTCAAACTATAGAGGGCCCTTTTTAATTTATAGACCATTTGTTCTTTTCCTTCAATTTCATATCCTGTTGGCTATTCTACATAAACTTCCTTCTCTATATACACAATTGAAAAGCATATTTACATCCATTTGTGACACAGTCCACTTGTTTTGTGCTGCAATTGCCAAAACAATCTTGATGGTGTGAAATTTTTCCACTGGGGAAAAAGTTTGTAAATAATCCACTCCTTATTTTTGTGAAAAACCCTTGGCAACAAGTGTTGGCTTGGTTTTGTAACCAAGCTTAGTGCAATGGGCACCTGCTAACTAGTAGCAGCAGTTTCAATATTAAGCAAAAACAATAAACTAAATCTAAATCTAAACTAAGCTAGCATGTGCATATCATAATAATTTTTTGAATTAAAAAACAAGAACAAGAAAATAGAAACAATAATTTTGTATTGAAAATGGGGGCAAGCAAGTGCTTGCAATAATAATACCTCCAAGTGATGAAGATAGTTGAGAAGCTCCAAGGGTGAGCAGCTCCAAACTCCAAAGGGTCCTTTCTCCAAGGTATCTACAATGGCCAAAAGCTCAAGGGAGATTTTGGCAGCATGAGGATAGGAATATGGATGGATGTGAAATGAGGAGCCCCTACCACCTTTTTATAGTTTTTGGTGGTGGGGAATACCATTATGGTTTTGTGGAAACCAATGGTATTGACCAACATGGTTTAGGTACTTTTCCCTCCTTTTTCCTTTTTTGAATAAAATTAATATTTTTATTCCCTTTTTAATATTTTTGGGAATTTTGGACCCTTTTTGAGGGTTTTTATGCCTTTTTAGGAAAAATAATCTTTTTGAGTAGGAAAAGGGGTGTATTAAGGTCTTTTGGTGACCTTTTGTTGGCTTTAGAGGCTCAGATGGTGGAAAAAGTGGACAAATGGGTCATGTGAATAAGGAAATGAGCTAGTGAGCACTTTTTAGGTGTTAACAGATTGCCCCCTGATGTGTGAGGGCAGGAGCTCATCGTATGGCCGATAGACATCATAGTTCTTTTGTCGTTTTTCTGGGGTTTGGGGAGGAGAAGAGACCGATTGGAGACTAGATCCACGGCCCTTGGAAGCTGCAAAAAACAAACAATATTACAAGGCCTCAATCTGAATGAGGAATAATCTTGATAATGGACGAGGCGGGCATACCCATGCTCGTATCAAGACATAACGATTAGTCCCAAGAAGGGGGACCTAAAAAAATACATAAAAAATCTGCTGGTACATCCTAATGGTCCAAAGGGGACACCATTTTGGGATGTATTCATGATCATAACATGACTGATCTCAATAACTGATACACTGGAATAAAACATCAATCATTCTGAATAAGGACTCAGAAGGGTTGATGATCTGCTGAAACTGAAGGTGTCCAACATCTGTAAGGACTCAATGACTGTGAGCCATATCTGGGAAATATATGTAACTGTATACTCGAGGGAGTATAAAATTGGGGTACATCTGAATACTGTCTCCATGCGCAACTCGGATATCTATAGAAAAAATGTAACTGGTTGTATCCATAGGTAGACTCTCAAATGTGGAGGAAGCAGATGGTATCCGGGGTCTTCGACTAATAACTGAACGAACCAATGCCCTGTGCGAGTCTCAACGATGCGATCAAGGTGTTGAAGTCGAGCATGTGAGAAACAACCATTTGGAGAGGCACTGAGGACTCTTCTCGAAATGATTCGTAGGCACTCATCATAAATGGTGATGAGTTCAAGACACAGGAACCTCTAGGTATATCCTCTGGAATAAATTTGGTTGTCGTCGACAGAGGGAGACCAACAACTAACAAGGCAATGATGTTTCCTTGATAGGAGCACGAGGTGTAGAACTGAAGTGTGGTAGTACTGATGGTAGGACTGACATACTTATGGGGATGGGAAGTAACTGGGGTCATATAGTGGGTAGACTCAAACTTCCTTTGTTCAGAGCATGATGACATGGTTGACCTGGAAGCGTAGGGAATTGACTTGTAGGTGTGGGTATCATTGCTTTTAAGGACTGAAAGGTATGTATTGACTCTGGGGGGGGTCAAGCTGATGGGTGCTGTCGAGGGATTCTCAGGGTGACATACTGCAGAATACTCTGAACAAAGGCGACCAAGATGGGGAAGCTGCCATATGAGTAGAGGTGATCTGTTGTGGTACCGAGAAGCACCATTGGGTCCTTCTTCATAGTTTTAATGAGCTCCAAGAAGGTATAAAAGTGTGCTCTGAAATGGTACTATCCTGTGGATTTTGTGAGCCCAGGACTGTTCGTGCTCATTGGTGCTTTCATTTTTAAGGAGTCTGAAAACGATAAGAAGACTCTGCAGTGGTTGTGAGTACTGTCCTGTTGGTTTTACGAGCCTAGGATGGTGATTGCTCATGGTCGCTTTCATGTTTAGAGAGTCTGAAAGCGGTAAGTGGACTCCATTGGTGTTCTTTTTCGTAAGTTAGTCTCTAAGGCCTGAAAAAGCATAAAATGATGCAAAATGGAGAACTCTTCTAGCCGATGTGACTAGAGTATACCTTTTTAGTAATTAGTCTACAAGGTTCGGAAAAGGGGTAAACTTATACCAGGTAGACGCCCTTTCAGATATGTTTAGCGAGCATGAAAGGAAGCAAGGTTGCTCGACGATCTTTTCATTGTTTTTAGGAGTCAGAAAAGAGCTTAACAGAAACTCCCTAAGTGCCTTTTTCGTAAAAGGGATTGCTTGGCCCGAAAAAGGGGTAAAATTATACCAAACAAAAAGGGATTGATGAGAGCGAGAAAAGGTCTCAAGCATCATCATGGGTGCAGAAAACTGAATACGGTGACATAAAGATTGTCGAAAAGGGGCAACGGCCAATGTGGCATGCAAATCGAGGTGATGAGTGGCATTTTGAAAAAAAAATGCCCAAAAATTCTGGAGGTGAGGGCGAGAAATGATCTCAAGCATCATCACGCGTGCGAAAATATGAATCCGACGATATAATGTTCATAAAAAATGGACGACGGCCAATGTGGCATGCAAACCGAGGCGACGAGGGGGGCATGAAAAAATGCTCAAAAAATCTGGAGGTGAGAGCGAGAAATGATCTCAAGCATCATCACGAGCGCGGAAAACTGAATCCGGCGATATAAGACGCGTCAAAAATGGACGACGGCCGATGCGGCACGCAAACCGAGGCGACGAGGGGGCATGAAAAATTGCCCAAAAAATATGGAGGTGAGAGAGAGAAATGATCTCAAGCATCATCACGAGCGTGGAAAACTGAATCCGGCAATATAAGACTCGCCAAAAACGGGCGACGACCGATGTGGCACGCAAACCGAGGCGACGAGGGGGCATGGAAAAATGCCCTAAAGATCTGGGTGTGAGAGCGAGAAATGATCTCAAGCATCATCACGAGCGTGGAAAACTGAATCCAGCGATATAAGACTCGCCAAAAATGGACAACGGCCGATGTGGCACGCAAACCGAGGCGACGAGGGGGCATGAAAAAATGGTCAAAAAATGGACCTGGTGAAAATACGAAAAGGAAAGAATTGTGATGAAGTTCAGTAATGGACGGTGGTGTCCATCCGGTTTACTATGGGTAAAATCGCTTGAGGTACAACCCGTTACATGGGTTGCGTAGGGGGTTGCCTTCTGAATCGGTCAGAATGTATGCCCCTTGTCCGAGGCAAGTGTGTATGACATATGGGCCTTGCCACATGGACACAAACTTCCCTTTCCCGGTTTTGTCATGAGCCTGATCGTAGGCGAGGACAAGGTCCCCTTCAGTAAAAGTTCTTGGGTGGACATGTTTATCATAATTCAGTTTGGATTGGTGCTTGGCTGCTTCCATGGTTTGAAGGGCTGTGCGCCGATCTTCATCGGCCTGTTCTAGGAGTAGTAAGCGTTGCTCGATTGGGGAAGTGTCCGGTAGGAGTTCAATGGCCATTTGTAGGGTTGGGATCTGGCACTCAATGGGGAGGACAGATTCAACGCTGTGAACTAAGTGGAAAGGGGTAAAACCAGTGGCTGTTTTGGTTGACGTGCAGTATGCCCATAGTGCCGGGAACAACATGTGGTGCCAATTTGACTTGTGTTTGTCTACAGTGCGCTGGAGGATGGTTTTTAAAATTTTGTTGATTGCCTCGACTTGGCCGTTTCCTTGGGGGTAGTAAGCGGAGGAGAAATGGTGTTCAAATTTCAGTAAAGTTGATAGTTCTCTCCAGACGGCGTCTTCGAAGTGAGAGCCGTGGTCTGAGACGAGTTGCTTTGGCACTCCAAAACAAGCGATGACATGGTTTAGAAAAAACCGTGCTGCGGTTTCGGCCTTGCAATTGTAGGTTGGCATGGCCTCCACCCACTTGGTGAAATAATCTACGGCCACAATGATGTGTTTGTGACCGCCGGCTGACGTGGGATTGCAATCGAGAAAATCGATGGCCCATTTGTAGAATGGTCCGGCAGTGACTACTGGGTGAAGGGGGGCGGGTGGGGTTCTTGCTTTTGGGGCAAAAAGTTGGCAGTTTTGACAATGTTTGACTGTGGTGATACAATCAGTAAATAATGAAGGCCAAAAGTAACCTGCGCGGATGATCTTTTGGGTGGTAGCCATGCCGGAGAAATGGCCTCCGCAGGCACCGCTGTGGCAATCATTAAGGACTTGTTCTGCCTCACTATGGGATAGGCAGCATTGTAGGATGGTATCAACGCCGCGTCGATAAAGTACATCCCCTAACAAGAGATATCGAGGGGCGTGGTGTCGTATACGACGGCGTCTGTCACAATCGATGTGGGGTCTGAACTTCTGCGTGCGAAGGTATAACAAAATATCACCGTACCATGGGTCATCAGACGAGATGATGAAAATGTGGTCATCAGTTAGATCTGTTTTGATGGCGGGTGATGACGAAGAGGATGGGAGATCAGTGATGAGTTGAGCTAGTGTTAGGGCCTTGGTGCTCTTTGGGGTCTTAAAAGTAAGGTCGTACTCTTGTAGGATAATCACCCATTTAGCTACGCGGCCTTGAAGAAGGCGACGCATCAAGAGGTAAACCATAGGATTGTAGTTAGCTACGACTATGGTGTGGCTTAGGAGGATATAATGTCTCAGCTTTTGCACTGAAAAAATGATGGCGAGGGCCATCTTTTCTTCATGTGGGTATCGGAGGGGTGGGCCAGACAAGGTCTGGCTCACGTAGTAGATGACATGCTCTTGGCGAGCGTCATCTTCTTGTACGAGGACTCCAGATATAGCATGTTCAGATGTTGAAACATAGAGGAAGAATTCTTTGTTGAAATCTAGAGGAGAAATCAACGGGGCATTTGTGAGTGCTTTCTTTAAATCGGTGAAGGCTATCTCTGCTTGTTTGTCCCATATGAAACGGGTATGCAGACGTAGTAGTCGTAGGAAACCGTGGACTGTTGTGGCATAGTCCGGGACAAAGCGACGGAGGAAGTTGGACCTCCCTTGCAGGCTTTGTAGTTGTCTTAATGTGCGGGGTGCTGGTAACTCTAGAATGGCTTGGACTTTTAGGGGGTCTATAGTGATGCCTTTTTCTGAGATAACAAACCCCAGTAGGCGACCTGATGTGACGCAAAAGACACACTTGAGGGGGTTCAAGCAAATGTTGTATTTCCGACAACGCATGAAAACTTGTCGAAGGTCGTCTAAATGGTCAGATCGCTTTTTGGATCGAGCTGTGAGGTCGTCCAGGTAAACTTTTATGATCTTGTGGAGATCGTGGAAGCAATAAGTCATGGCGCGTTGGAAGGTGGCTCCAGCATTCTTGAGGCCAAAAGGCATGACGCGATAGGCGAAGGTGCCCCATGGGGTGGTGAAGGCCATCTTATACTGATCTTCTTTACGGATTTTTATTTGGTTGTATCCGGAGAAACCGTCCATAAAAGAAAGGACCTTGTGTCCTGCCCATTCATCGATTAGTTGGTCAATGAAAGGTGTGGGGAAGTTGTCCTTGGGACCATCGATATTGAGGTCTCGGAAATCAGTACAAACGCGTATAGTACCCAATTTTTTGTTTACTGGTATTGGGTTTGAAACCCAAGTGGTGTATGCAATAGGATATATGAATCCTGCTTTTTGGAGTTTTTCAATCTCAGCTTTAACAGCTGGGAGTTTGGATGGGTGAATGGGTCGTTGTTTTTGTTGGACAGGAGTCACATGTGGCCATGTGTCGATGTGATGTTCCACAATTTTGGGATCGAGGCCGGGCATCTCGGTGTAAGACCAGGTGAATACATCACGAAACTCTTGGAAGAGTTTCTTATATGCCTGAGTTTCCGCTTGAGTGCAAGATGCACCTAGCGAGATGAGCTCAGGTTTTCCAGGTGTGGTGGAAATGTTGATTTGGATAATGGGGGAAATGTTTGACATGTTCCCTTCCTCAAAGGCATCAGGGGCAGGAATAGGATCCTTAAGCCAGTTGACTTTGGTGGGGAGGAAATGTTTGGACTCGACTGCAAACTGGGTATCTATGGTGGAGGAGGACTCTTCTAGGAGGAAGTACGAATGATGGTGCATGTCTTCCCAGGGGTAATCAGGGGCAGTAAGAGCCTCTCAAATTTGCTCGTCACTATGGAAGTAATCTAACCATAAGTTGACGGGTTCTGGTTTGTATGTTGTCGAGATCATGTAGATGGTGTTAATCTCTCCGGATGAGGATGATACGGGAGGGTAGATTTCCTCGATTGTAGGGGGCACCGTCTCAAGGTCCAAATTGTTCATCTCGTAGAGAGCTGCTCTGTAGTCTGGGATATCAGGACAATGATGTGAGTAGTGGCTGTAAATACCGCATATCGCACAAGGGCGGTTGGTATGCAGTGATTTGTCACGAGGCATGGGGTTTGAGTTGATTTTGACAACTGGGATGTTGGGGTCGTCGTCAAGCATTTGCATGTGTTCCTGTAATGCAGGTAACTGTGGACACTGATGGGTTGGATGGTCTAACTCATCACACAATGAGCATTTAGGAGGAGCACGAAACACGAGGGGAGGTTTGACTACCTTGGGTGGGGGTATCGCAGTGTATGGTTGTAGGCCTCTGCCCCCAGTGGGCCTAATGAGAGGAGGGGGATTCGTAGATGACGAAGGAGTAGTGATACCGGGAGGTGGTTGAGTAGAAGTGACAATGGGTTGCACCGGTTGCAGGATGACATTTGGTGTCGGCAAGGGCACGGGAGGTGAAATATACCACACGGGTAATCCCAATGTTAACCCGGGGAGACTAAGGGTAGCCATAACTGGAGTGCTTACTACAACTGAGGGAGGAAATAGAAAGGGGATTGTGTGGATGGGTGTAACACCAATGTGACTAGGGACCAATGGTGGTTTAGCTAACAAGGGTGGCTAATTGTTGGGTGTTTGTGTATTGTGGGAAAGAGTACAGAGCTTAGCGACGCGGGTCTCCGGTGACGATGGTGGAATGGATTGGAATGTAGACGTCATCGGCGCGTCGGAGTAAAGTCCGGGTCCCACTGAGGAAACGAACGAGGTAGTTTCACCACAAACAGGTTGTTCAACCATGGGGAGAACATTTTCAGGTGCGGCGGGGGCCTTGGGATCGTAATAGGTAAGTTGGTCGACCTTGACCACGCGTCCCTCATGGGGGAACATCATGATACGGAAAACAGATGAGGCAACCGCCCGCATGGCATACATGTAGCTGCGACCAAGTAAGAGGTTATAATCGAGCTGGGCATTGATGACCTCAATGTCAATGAGCATGGTTTTACCCGCCAGCTGGACGGGGACATTAGCTAAGAGACCTTGGGGTTGAGCCGAACGGCCTTCATAGGCTCGCAACGCAGTGGTGGACTGCTGGAGAGTAGGAGATCCCAACTTCTGCCAAACGAATGTAGACATGACGCATGTAGAGGCCCCTTCATCGATAATGCACCGATGGATGACAAGATTCCGAATGGAAACGGAAACTTGGAATGCTAAAGTGGAAGGCAAGCGTGGTTCAGATTGGTCCGAATCGAATGCCATCAGTTGTGAATCATTGGGGTCAATAGTGCCAATGACAGAGAGTAAAGTCTTGCGCTGTGAAGGACAGTTTTTTAAGACTTCTAAAGCAGACATGGCTGCAGGAGATTGGGCTAAGTCGTCTACAATGTTGTAATTCGACGCAGCACGAGCATTGGGATTATTGTTGATGCGACGGAGTGGGAAGCGAGGTGCTTTAGAAGCGCCATCGAGTGGAGCCGGAGGTATACGTAACGTCTGATCTGTGGGATGGACGTTAGTGTTCTTGTTGGCGGGAGGGGCTTCAGGGGTGGAGCCATATTGGTTTCGTCGGGTTTGGAGGTTGGCATCTGCAGATGACATCATCAACAAGTGGTGAGTATCTGAATCAAACATTGGTTGATCAGGAGCGGCATAAGTGATTTGTTGTGGTGGCGCGTTGCCTTGAGGGGGAGCTAACGGCTGAGTGTTCACTACGCCTTGGGTTGGAAAGGGGTTTTGCAGCACCAAAGGTTGATGTTGAGGTGGTGGAGGGTTGGGTGGCGGCTAAGGAGCCGCTTGTCCTTGATGATGGGCATCGTCAGTCCAGAGTTGCCGAGCTCGCTCCAAATGTGGGCAAGCATGTGTGTAATGGCCATAGACCCCGCAAATAGAACAAGGATGGTTTGTTCTGAGGTTATTGTTTTTGGGCTTCCTGGGATTACGATCCGGATTCTGGTTGGGGGGAGCAGCGTTGTTATTTTGTGGAGGATTGGGAGGTGGAGGACCTTGATGTTGTTGTTGGTTGTTTCCGTGGTTACGTCCTCTTCCATGGTTTGGTTTCCCACCCTGGTTGCGCTGGTTGTTTTGGTGCTGGGGCTGATTGTGTTGTGTGTACACTTGCCCTTGAGTAGCGGGAGGATTTTGGTTTGCCGCAGGTGC
Source organism: Larix kaempferi (assembly GCA_027924585.1). Lineage (NCBI taxonomy): Eukaryota > Viridiplantae > Streptophyta > Pinopsida > Pinales > Pinaceae > Larix > Larix kaempferi. The sequence goes on along the minus strand of BSBM01000612.1, from coordinate 1,509,928 downwards.
GGGAGCAGGTTGCGGTGCATAATAAGCTGGCGGGGCTGGAGGTGGTCCAGTTACCTGTTGGGGTTGTTGGTAACCCTGAGCTATTGGAAGTGTTGGGCTAGCTATCGCAGCTTGCTGTGGGTAATACATTGGTTGAGGTGCGGCTGGGGGGGTGTATGCAGGTGGTGCATGACCAAAGCACTAAGGTGGACATGAAGGTCCGTGGGTATGGTGGTGATGTGCCATGGGAGTATATGAATTGGTTGCTCCAGATTGAGATGTAGCCCACGAAAGGTCGGGACCATGGCTAGGATGTGCAATAGAAAAGGGTTGGGGATGCGAGGCCATATGACCAATGATGCCATCAGCAGCATGGGATGCCCCCGGCGCATCGTGTTGGGATGACTCGCCCCGAGGGGTGTCTGGTATAATGGTATACAGATAACCCGATTGGGCGTAAATGAGGTCAAACTGTTGGGCTTTGAGGATGGCCTCTTCTTCAGACTGGGGTCGCTCAGATGCCACATCCTTGGCAATGAGAGGGAGGAGGGATTTGAGAAACCAATCTAAGAAGATACGGTCATCTAACTTGATTTTGCAGAGGCTTCGACGTTGAAGCCACTCATGAATGTGGTCAGTGATGTGGGTGGCCGTGTTTTGTCTGTAAGACAGTAGGATCTCGACTCCCGCATCATAGCGGACAGGTAACTGAAAGAACTGCAGGAAGGTCGAGGCAAGGGAGGTAAAGGTGGCATGGGTCCCATGGGGCTGCTCGATATACCACTTAGCTACAGAGCGAGTGAAGGTGCGCTATAACAGACGGAGGCGGATAGAGTCGTCCACTATGGAGTTGGAGGAACACCATAGATGGAAGGACATAATATGGTTCTGGGGGTCCTCACCTGCCTTGCCCTCAAACTTAGGGATGTCGGAGGGGAGTTTGGTGGACATGTGAGGCCATGCAGGGTCGTGTCTGATAGGATCATTGGTTAACCTGGCTAAGTCTGGTAAGTTCAGACTCACCATGTACGGTAAGCTAACAGATGGATGTGGCGTAGTGACTGGGACCTGACTAGTCATGGTGGTATGATGTAGGGGTCCAGTAGCGCCGAAGGGTATGCTAGGTATTGAAGGTATGTGTCCTCCAATAGCCGTGGTCTGGTATGGGCCAACATTTCCAAGTGCAACATGGGTTACACCAGGGTTAGGAATAGTAGTAGGGATTCCTGGGATATGGGTTGTGGAAATGAGAGGGGGTGTGACCCCTATGTTCGGCATACCCGTAATAAGAGGTGGTCCTATGTTGGGCATCCCTAAAAATGGAGTGTCCCCCATATTAGGCATACCCAGGGGGGTGGTTGTTGCCATGGTTGGCACCGCAGTAGAAGGGTCTGTGGATGTATCACCTATGGTGTTGGTAAAAAATGGGTCGAATTGTGTCCCAGCCATGAGGTTGGTTGGTAATAACTCGGTAGGGTTTTCGGATTCTGCCTCAAAATCAGATGTGAAGTGAGGCATGTCAGAATCGGATGACTGTCTGTTTGACCGACGATGTGTCGATTCAAGGGATAAGGCTCGACGTCGGTGACGTGGAGAGCCAAGTAGACTGAACTCTGGGAGCTCGCCCTGAAGACGATGAGAGCGTCTAAAATTTCTCAATGGTGAGAAATAAGTTTTTTGTGTAAAAATCTTGTGTGTAAAATGGTAATGTATAAAAAAATCAAAACCCTAATGCAACCAAGGGTGCAAGAAGGGGAGTGCAAATAAAGGCTCTCAGGCCAAAAATCAACCTCAAAAAAGCACTTATTATAGCAGCTATGCTATAATAAGTGGAGGGATGCAAAAAATGGTCAGAATACCAACATGCAAACAACTTCTAGAAAAAAGAGGTGCTACTACACCAAAGGTGGATTGTATCATGAAAACACCTAACTAAAAGTATTGTGAATCAAAAAACGATATTCTCTGCAAGGTGATAAAATCCAAGTCAGACAATATTGAGTGTTGAATCAACGGCTAGATATCCCCCTACTGGGAGGGACACCGGGTAATCAATCCTAAAGAATGGCAACTAGGATACTCCGTTCATGACACGTCCAGAAAAGGTAAATCTGCTGTTTGGTCCTTTTACCGCAATACCCCCATATAGGGATATCCCGAGAACTGCGAATGGTAGCCTTCGGTTACTGAATGGATTTCGGTATTCCACTCAGGCTTCCGGAACCATCCTCGCGACTTCAACCCTCCTAGGGGAGAGGCCTTCCGATAAACTGGTTATGACCGTGCCAAAAAATACTAGGAGATTTTGGTTCCCTAATGGACAACAACTATGTCTCAAATGTAATAACTGAGGGGTGTTATTGGAACACCTATCCCCTCAATACTACCTAGCTACAAAGTTCTTTTAAGTGCTCCCCAAGTGGGGTTAAAAGTTGGTTGAAGTTAGGGTAAGTTTTAAGGCTCAGTTTAAATTATGTGTTTGAGTGGGTGCACGTGTGGTATTTTAAACTGAAATTGAAAAAGTAAATGCTTTGCAGAAAGTATTCAAAAAACAAAGGATCTTTTGAAATAGAAAAGCAAATAATATGACTTCTTCAATAAATGAAAATTAAATGCTTTGCAAAAATTATTCAAAAAACAAAGGATCTTTTGAAATAGGAAAGCAAATAATATGACTTCTTTAAGAAATAAATGGATTTCTTTTAAAATTTGCTATAGGAAAAATATTAAAGAAGTAAACAGTAAAATTTTTATCTCAATAAAATGCAAATAAATCCTTCTTTCAATTTGTGAAAATTTTTAAAAAGACTTTTTCAAAGGTGCATTCTAAATAATAAAAAGATTTCTATGGCTGTAAAAAATGCAGGAATTTTTTGATACTGTAAAATAGCTAAGTGGGCAGGTAATACAACAAAGAATTAATTTTTTAAACGGATTGGCCGAATGGAAAAAATGGCATCGCGGGTTTTGACAGAACAGCCGCAATGGACCGCGCGGGTTTCTGTCGCACAGTCGCGATGGGCAGCGCAGGTTTCAGCCGCGAAGCCGCGATGGGCCGCGCGGGCTTTCATCACACAGTCGCGATGTGCAGCGCGCTAATTGGCCGTGAAGCCACGGTGAACCACGTGGAAAAGGGCCGCGCAGTCGCGATGAGCTACGCGACTGTTGGGCAAAAAGCCGCGAAGCAAAAGCCGTACACGGACGCCGAAAAACGAACCCGAAAATTGAGAATTTCGGGCTGTTAATGGCAATAAAATGGGCCAAGATCTAGAACAACAATGGATCTGCTGTCTAGGGTGGTAGATCTATGAAGTAAACTAACTAATACTAAGAAAAACTAAGATCTAAAGCAAAAGTGAGATATAAAAATTCGAAAGCAGCGGAGTCGCCAAAAACTGTTGGCTTGGTTTTGCAACCAAGCTTAGTACAATGGGCACCTGCTAACTAGTAGCAACAGTTTCAATATCAAGCAAAAACAATAAACTAAATCTAAATCTAAACTAAGCTAGCATGTGCATATCATAATAATTTATTGAATTAAAAAACAAGAACAAGAAAATAGAAACAATAATTTTGTATTGAAAATGGGGGTATTGAAAATGGGGGCAAGCAAGTGCTTGCAATAATAATACCTCCAAGTGATGAAGATAGTTGAGAAGCTCCAAGGGTGAGCAAATCCAAACTCCAAAGGGTCCTTTCTCCAAGGTAGCTACAATAGCCAAAAGCTCAAGGGAGATTTTGGCAGCATGAGGATAGGAATATGGATGGATGTGAAATGAGGAGCCCCTACCACCTTTTTATAGTTTTTGGTGGTGGGGAATACCATTATGGTTTTGTGGAAACCAATGGTATTGACCAACATGGTTTAGGTACTTTTCCCTCCTTTTTCCTTTTTTGAATAAAATTAATATTTTTATTCCCTTTTTAATATTTTTGGGAATTTTGGACCCTTTTTGAGAGTTTTTATGCTTTTTTAGGAAAAATAATCTTTTTGAGTGGGAAAAGGGGTGTATTAAGGTCTTTTGGTGACCTTTTGTTGGCTTTAGAGGCTCAGATGGTGGAAAAAGTAAACAAATGGGTCATGTGAATAAGTAAATGAGCTAGTGAGCACTTTTTAGGTGTTAACAACAAGTATTTCCTTATGCCGATCTACAGAACCATTAGCATGTTATTTTACTTTGTAGATCCATTTGACACCAATTGCTTGTTTGTATTTTGGAAGCTCAACTAACTCCCATGTAACTATTTTTTTGAATTGATTCCATGTTAATATTCATAACATCAACCCATAGTTTCTATTTTTATGCTTCTTCAAAAACAGTGGGCTCAATTGAAATATTACTAAATAAAGTAAAATTTTCAGATTGATTTGAAAATATTTGATATATATCATTGACTTCTTACCTTTCTTGGAGGTCTTGGAGTGGAATATGAACTTGAATTTGAGCTTCTCTTAGAACTTGTGGTGCTATATGAAATTGAGTTTATATTAGAGTTGGTGGAAGGAGATGGAGTAGAGATTACCGTTCATATTCTACTAGCACAACCTTTGCATTTTTTTGTTCTTCTTCTTCTTTCCACTACCATACTCCCCCTTCATTAAATAAGACATCCCGAATTACAAATAGCCGCATGGTTAAAGTATTATAGAATTTATAACCTTTAGTTTTTTTAGAATATCCCACAAAAATACAAGGTTGATATTTTGCATCCAACTTTTGTCGCTTTTCATCTAAAATGTGTACATAAGAAATACAACCAAAAACTCGAAAATGTCCCACAAAAGGCTTATAACCACTCGTTTGGAGTGATATCTCTCATTGAATTAATGGACAATGATTTAAGACATGTACTGTAGTTGCCACTACTTCTTCCCAAAAATTGTTGGGGAGATTTTTTTCCTTCAACATACTTTGTGCCATGTCCATAATAGTACGATTTATTCTTTCTACTACACCATTTTGCTAGGGGGTGTAGGAAACAATCAACTATCTTTTGGTACCAATTGAGATTTGCAAAAATTAGAGAGTTCATTTGAATTGAACTCTCCCCCTCTATCTATTCAGAAGACTTTGAGATAGTAATCACTTTGTTTCCAGTCATAATTTTAAAATGTTGAAAACAATTAAAGGCTTTTGTTTTTTTTTGTAAGAAATAAATCCATGTATGATGAAAGAAATCATCAATAAAGGTTAAGAAGTAAAATTTCTTACTCAATGATGGAGTTTGCATAGGGCCACATATGTCTGCATGTACAAGTTGAAGAGGAAAATTTTCTCTCCATGACTTGTTGACTAGAAAACTATCTCTATGTTGCTTTCCAAGAGAACAAATAGAACAAATTTCTTCTCTTGATTGGATTATAGGAAATCCCTTAACCATTTTCTTTTTATGAAGCAAGATCAAGCCTTTAAACCCCAAATGCCCATATCATTTGTGCCATGAATCATCTATAGTTTCTTTAAGAACAAATTTAGGGTTAGATACAATCTTCAAAGGAAACATCTTGTTTCCTGTCATTGGAACTTTGGCTACAAGATAATAGTTACCAAATTTGTCAAAAAATTTGCAACATTTATTATCAAACAAAACATTATAATTTTTGTAAAGAAGTTGTCCTACACTTAGAAGATTGTGTTGCAATTTTAGCACATGCAAAACATCATATATATATGTTGTCTCTCCTTTCTTAGTCTTGACAGTAAGGGAACATTTTTCCATCACTTCAACTTCTTTATCGTTGCCTAATTTTACTTGACTTTGAACTGGTTCATTTATCTTTCCAAACAAATCATGATTACCTATCATATGATTTGAGCAGCCGTTGTCTAGAAACCATACATTGTTATCATCTTATTTTTCTAGGTCGCATGTGAAAAATATGGAATGTTCTAGATGCTCATTTGTTTCCTCATTATAGTTATCCCTTAACCTATTCAAGTCATATTTATTCCGATTCACTCAGACTCATAGTGTCCAAGGCATTCACAATACCCACATTTAACATTTATATGATATACATAACTCCTGCATCTTCATCTACTATATGTTATTCCTCTACATTCGCATCTTTCAGATTATTATAGGCGGAAGGCTCTCCATGAGTTTTATTTTGCTGAGAAGATCAAAGTGAGGAGGATTTCTCATCAATTTTAACAGCATAATAAAAGGCTTGTGTCAAATTCTCAATAGAACACTGCATATGTTAAGATTTAATATGCTAAGACAGAAAATAGCAGCATTACATTCCATTTCACAATAATAGCATATACAGGATCACTGAAGAAACAACAAGCATAGCATAAACACAAGAGACAGAGATTTATCCTGGGAAACCCTCATGGGGTAGAAAAACCCAGCAAAGCTTCCTCAATATAGATGACCAGCAATATACAAAGATGAAACCCTGAGACATGATCTCCTCCTCCACAATAGCAGACCTCTCCTCCACAAGTGCACTATCCTCAAGTGAGTGAGTGTATCAAATGAGGAACATACCTCCTCTATTTATACACTACATTGACATGAATTTTACACAAGTACATGTAGGCTCGTATTTAACCATTAGGTTAAATACCCTATTATAACTGACTGGGCCGACCCCCACATGGTGGGTCTAATAACCCTAGTTACCACAACCAATTCGGAGGAATAAACATCTCCGGATTCATAGTATAATCACATCGGAGGTATGGAACATCTCCGGAATAAATAATATACAAATATAATATTCTTAGAAGTTACAATATTCAACACTCCCCCTTAACAAGAAGGATATTATAACAACATCCGCAGGAGCAACGAGTCATACATCATACATGATACATCTATAAATCATTGGAAGCTTTCTCAACATCATCAGTAACTCAACTAGTTACTGGAACAACAAAATCTTCAGTACTGAGTCTTTATCTTCTGCAGCACTCGAACAACTATACCAACATCAATGTCTGTATCCTCACTATCATCAACATCGTCATCTATACCATCACGATCAGCATCATCATCATCATATGATCATCAACATTGTCATCACACGATCATCAACATCATCATCTAGACCGTCACGATCAACAGCATCGTCATCATATGATCATCAGCATCGTCATCACACGATCATCAACATCGTCATCTCACGATCATCAACATCATCATCGCATGATCAACATCGTCATCACACGATCAACAGCATCGTCATCATATGATCAACATCGTCATCACATGATCAGCATTGTCATCATACGATCAGCATCGTCATCACACGATCGGCAGCATCGTCATCACACGATCATATTACAGGATGATAAATCCTGCTCTCTTTAGGGCATAGGTCCATGGATGATGCAATCCAGATCAAGTTCCAGGATGATCAATCCTTATCTCTTTAAGACAAGTCTCATGTCTAGGGATGATCCAATCCCAACCACAGTGCCAGTCCTTTTTCATACTGGATGTGACCTAGATCAGATCTAGGATTTACCGCCACAGAGCCAGTCCTTTTTCATACTGGATGTGTCACATCTACAGAGCCAGCCCTGTTTCATGTTGGATGTATCACATCTACAGAGCCAGCCCTGTTTCATGCTGGATGTATCACAACTATAGAGCCAACCCTGTTTCATGCTGGATGTATCACAACTACAGAGCCAGCCCTGTTTCATGCTGGATGTATCACATCTACAGAGCCAGCCCTGTTTCATGCTGGATGTATCACATCTACAGAGCCAGCCCTGTTTCATGCTGGATGTATCGCAACTACAGAGCCAGCCCTGTTTCATGCTGGATGTATCACATCTACAGAGCTAGCCCTGTTTCATGCTGGATGTATCACATCTACAGATCCAGCCCTGTTTCATGCTGGATGTATCACATCTACAGAGCCAGCCCTGTTTCATGCTGGATGTATCACAACTACAGAGCCAGCCCTGTTTCATGCTGGATGTATCACAACTACAGAGCCAGCCCTGTTTCATGCTGGATGTATCACAACTACAGAGCCAGCCCTGTTTCATGCTGGATGTAACCTAGAGCAATTCTAGGATTTGTCACGTACATTTTGAACCGAGGTCCAGGGATGATCCAGTCCTATCGTGTACCTTTTGAACCGAAGTCCAGGGATGATCCAGTCCTATCGTTCAGTTATCGGAGACCTCATGTCTACGGCTCTTCTTTAGGACTGAAGTCCAGGAATGATCCAATCCCCTCACATGTTCACTAAGAACTTCATTTTCGAATACATACGTCTACGGCTCTTCTTTCGGACTGAAGTCCAGGAATGATCCAATCCCTTCACATGTTCACCAAGAACTTAATTTTCGAAGACATACGTCTACGGCTCTTCTTTCGGACTGAAGTCCAGGAATGATCCAATCCATTCACATGTTCACCAAGAACTTCATTTTCGAAGACATACGTCTACGGCTCTTCTTTTGGACTGAAGTTCAGGAATGATCCAATCCCCTCACATGTTCACTAAGAACTTCATTTTCGAAGACATACGTCTACGGCTCTTCTTTCGGACTGAAGTCCAGGAATGATCTAATCCCTTCACATGTTCACCAAGAACTTCATTTTCGAAGACATACGTCTACGGCTCTTCTTTCGGACTGAAGTCCAGGAATGATCCAATCCCTTCACATGTTCACCAAGAACTTCATTTTCGAAGACATACGTCTACGGCTCTTCTTTCGGACTGAAGTACAGGAATGATCCAATCCCTTCACATGTTGTATACCAAAAAAATGTATCCTCATCACCAAAACATGTATCACCAAAACATGTATCATCATCATCAAAACATGTATAATCATCATCAAACCATGTATCATCAAAACATGTATCACCAACATGTATCATCATCATCAAAACATGTATAATCATCATCAAACGATGTATCATCAAAACATGTATCATCATCATCAAAACATGTATAATCATCATCAAATCATGTATCATCAAAACATGTATCCTCATCATCAAAACATGCATAACATCTATCATCAAAAGCATGTATACATCTATCATCAAAAGCATGCATATCTAACATCAAAAGCATGTATACATCTATCATCAAAAGCATGTATACATCTATCATCAAAAGAAAAAATATAAGATTACTAAACCTAAATAATTCTAAGTAACTAGGTGCAATAAAAAGGTAACCTCATCATTCATGAGACAGACTTGTTATCAGATACTATGCTACTCCCCCTTTCGAGGAGGGTCCTTCTGTACTATACCAAGCTTGTCTCGAAACTATTCAAACTTTACTCGAGACAGAGGTTTAGTCAAGATATCAGCAATCTGATCCTCAGTGCTTATATACTCTAGCTTGATAGCTCACCATATCTCGTATATAGAAGTACCGGATCTCTATGTGTTTTTGACTTATCGTGGAATACAAGATTTTCTATCTTGATGCAGTTTTGAATGTCACACATAATCATAGTGGAATTCATTTCTAAGTCAAACACTCCATATAAAAGCTTTTGAAGCCACACTGCTTCACAGCTGGCAGAGCAGACAGCTATATATATATTCTGCTTCAGCAGTACTGAGAGCCACACTAGATTGTTCCTTGCTGAACCATGAGATCATGGCAGATTCAGGACTATAACATCCACCTGATGTACTTTTTCTGTCTGAGACACTTCCTGCCCAATCAGAATCTGAGTAACCATGTAAACGGAGTTCATGACCTCCAAGATAATATAGACCAAAAAATCTAAAGTACCTTTTAGGTACCTCACTACATGCTTTGTAGCTATTAAGTGAACCCTTCTAGGTTCTACTAGATACTGACTTAGGGTATTTACAACAAAGCATATATCTGGCCTAGTATTTGTTAAATACATCAATGACCCAATGATTTGTCTATATAGGGTTAGGTCCACTAAATACGATGAGTCATTAACTAATAACTTCAAGTTGGAGTCCATGGGAGTGGCCATGGCTTTATACTCCAACATATCAAATATTTTTAGAAACTTCACAGCATACTTACCTTGATTTAAAAGATTCCTTTTGGATCTTGCCATACTTCTAGACCTAAGAAGTAGTGCATTGATCCGAGATCTTTCATTTTCATTTCTGCAGCCATTTTCATGACCTGTTTCTCATTCCTTGTCAGAAAGAGATCATCGTCATGCAATAATGGTATGATAGGTTCATCATCCACAACCTTAAGGTAAAGGTTAGGAACAACTTTACTTCTGGTAAAGCCCAAGCTTTGTCATGAAGCTGTCAATTGTCCATTATTTACAATCAGCATTGAGTGATCTTCTGCATGTCTATCTGTGCCATCTCTCGTCAGATGGGTCTACTAATATGAGCCTCAAAATCATTCGAAATCTGTGATGAGTTCCTTCTTGCATTCCACATCACCCATGATGATCATTAAGCTCATCGATTGACTACCGATCCTGGGAACCCATACAGGACCTGATTACATTATTAAGAGAATGGTCTTATCTAGTCCCTTGGAGCAAAACATCTCATCATGATTCTCTTCCTCTTTCTAAGAGAATCTTTTAACCACAAGTTTTCTATAGTGTGTTTGATTTGTAAATCTTTTGTTGAACATCCATCGCTTGTTTAGAGTTCATCATTCATCATGATCTTTCCTACAAATCAAAATTAAGTACATGATTAGTAATACTTCAGAATCATCAAATCATATTGATATGATAACCTATTATGCATACAGATATCATTTACATAGTTATGCAACTATTTTGACCAATACTTTGGCACAACACTTTCCCATATCCTGTATGCATACAGTGGCTATCTAGATGCCTTCCATCTCTACCAGAACATACTATCGAGAGTGTGCACAACTCTCAGCATGTCAGCAAAGAGGTTTCATTCTAGACAAGCAACAATGGAATGTTTGTCCAATTTACCAATCATATGCATATTAGTAGTATATTGTTCAATGCTTTATGAATGTTTACACTCAGCATGATATATTCTAGGAATACAAATATGCATACAAGCAATATCATTTACTATTTCTAATAACAACCCAAATACTTATCTTTTATGTTTGTGAGGTTGCCTCCCGCTTGATATTCTGTATGTCTTCTGAACTTCTATTCATTATGTACCATTGTGCATGCTCAAATGTACACTAGTGTCATTCTCATGATCTCATACACAAACATACATTCATTAGTATATTCTCAATATTATCAAAACATTCTAATTCGAAATAATCTTGAATATGTACAGTCATGATCATTAGTATTCAGGGTTTCAAGGAAGTCTTCTTTTACTCATGCATATTCTTGTTTGATCTAGTTAGTTAAATCATCAACCAAAATAAGAGACATAATATGCATAAACCCTTGATTACTAACCAATAATACCAAGTATACTTACACAAGGTAAGATTCTAGCATACCTGGATTAGTATACCTGCTTAGTTATGTACAACATACCTAAACAATCTCTTCAATGATTTAGAGATCCTGAGCTAGAACCTGCATGTCTCGTAGGTTAAACATGATATAACAAAGTCATACATACCTCATAAGTAGAACAAATATTATGGATGAGTCTTTGTCTTCATGTTTTCATGGTCATGGAACCTGATTTGTCTTTTGTGATGTACCTGAGCCTTGTTAGCAGACAACATCAACCTCACACAACATCATAATGCATTAGTACAATCATATAGCCCTAATCAATGAATGTCTTTGATCATTCACATGCATTCATACTGTTACTAGGGTGATAAGACAATTCTAACATTAATCAAGATTGTACTAATAAATAATATGAAGACAAACACATCATGAAGTTAATCAAGAATTAGATTTCAAGACATACCTGAGCCTCCTTAAGTCATACCTGTCGAGACTTCTTGTAGTCTTCTTATGTAAGGCCTTAGCCTCAACTCCCCCTGAAACTTGATCTGGAGCTTAATTAGGGTTTTCTAGAGAAACCCTAAAAATTCAATCTTTGACTTTCACACTTCTGAATCGATGAAAGAATATGTCTTGCTGAGCTGATCAAACTAGCATACTTCAATTTTGGAATTTCCAAAATTTGGCCCCTCAAAATTGCCTTTGAAACTTCTGGATCTTCTGGACAGGATCCCAAACTAGGGTTTGATGAAGCCCACCCTTCTACCCAAACAAAAGGTTCGATCCAAGGCTCTAAACTCTTATTTTTCTTAGGAGCTTCCAGCCGTGGTTACAGACTTCAAAAATTCCAACTTTTGCTGAAGCCCTAATTTTCCATCTTTCCGATCAAAATCCCGAACTGGGGTTTGATCAAGCCCGGTCTTCCACCCAACCAAAAAATTCGATCTTGGTGTCTAAATTTCGATTTTCCAGAGTAGCATTCAGCCGTGGACTATGTTTCCAAAAATTCTAACTTTCTCCGAAACCCTAAATTCCGGAAGCCATGAATAAAGGTGCTCCAAAAATAATTTTGTTTTGACAGAAATATGCACCTGATTGTTTCTGCTATAAATATGAAATTTTTGCTCCACAGGGTCTGAAACCCTTTTTTTGCAGTAGCCTGACCTGTCATCTTTCCATCCTGACAGGTCTGACCTCAATTGGGTTTTCTGAGAGAGAGTTATGCCAAGTGTCGCAACATGATCTGTTTATGGGATAAAACAGGAGAGCGAACTTGTACGGCATGCCACGTGTCACTGTTTGAACTTCGGCCTCTGAAAACTTTTCCTGAGATATCTCGACTGTTTATCTTTACATCCTGATAGGTCTGACCTCAATTGGACTCTCTGATAGAGAGTTATGCCAAGTGTTGCAACGTGACCTGTTTATGGGATAAAACAGGAGAGCAAACTTGTACGGCGTGCCACGTGTCACTGGTTCACCTTCGGCCTCTGAAAACGTTTTCTGAGATAGTACAGTCTGTGTAATACCTGTCACTTTTTACTAAATTTCATTTGGAGCTTCCTAGCCCAAGTTATGACCTTTTTTCCAAGGTCACCTTATTTTGACTGAGATCTGGAACAGGCAGAAACCCTAACTTGTACTGATCATAACTCACAAAGTACAACGAATCTGAGGATGCCCTTTGGACACAAGGTACCTGGGGATGTTATCTTCGAACTGTAAACTTTTCAGACCCTGATCCTTCGCCAAAATGGAGTTATAGCGAAAGTGACACGATGACTGGTTTTTGCTATGTAAAACCCTAACCTTCAAATTGTTGTAAGTAAAGCAAGTGTCGTAAGTGCCATACCTTGTCTTCCTTCAGGTTAGCTCTGATACCATGTTAAGATTTAATATGCTAAGACAGAAAATAGAAGCATTACATTCCATTTCACAATAATAGCATATACAGGATCCGTGAAGAAACAACAAGCATAGCATAAACACAAGAGACAGAGATTTATCCTGGGAAACCCTCATGGGGTAGAAAAACACAGCAAATCTTCCTCAATATAGATGACCAGCAATATACAAAGATGAAACCTTGAGACATGATCTCCTCCTCCACAATAGCAGACCTCTCCTCCACAAGTGCACTATCCTCAAGTGAGTGAGTGTATCAAATGAGGAACATACCTCCTCTATTTATACACTACATTGACATGTATTTTACACAAGTACATGTAGGCTCGTATTTAACCATTAGGTTAAATACCTTATTATAACTGACTGGGCCGACCCCCACATGGTGGGTCTAATAACCCTAGTTACCACAACCAATTCGGAGGAATAAACATCTCCGGATTCATAGTATAATCACATTGGAGGTATGGAACATCTCCGGAATAAATAATATACAAATATAATATTCTTAGAAGTTACAATATTCAACAACATACACTCCTCATGTGATTTCAAAGAACCTACCATCTCAACCACTTTCTGTTGATGTATATGCAACTTCGGAATGTATTTCATCTATGTATTTCATATATATTTATTGTACCCTTATTATAGATGTGTTATTCCTCTATAAGGAAGTGTCGTCATGTGGATTGACAAGTGTCGCAAGTGTGTGTACTTGCCGATGGGTTATTAGACCACCATGTGTGGGGTTGGCCCTGAAATATATATATTATAATGTGGATGTACCTAGCTAGACAAGTCGGCCCCATAAGGTCACTGGAAAAATAGGTTAGTATAAATAGAGATCAGGTGATCTCTATTTAGATCATTCGAAAAGTCATATCTCTCTCACTCAGAAAGTGGCGCACTAGTGAGGAGGAGGATCATCTGCTACTAGGAGACTATCTCAGTGTATTTTGGTTGAGCCATTGCTCTTTCTATCTCTGAGGAAGTTGTGGGGTTTTTCACCTTAGGGTTTTCCCCACGGAAACTCTGTGTCTCTTGTCTCTCATGCTTTTGATTCTTGTGATTCTTGTCATGCTTATTGTGATTGTTATGCATTGATATACTGTACATGTTATTCTCACAGTGAAGATCCTAGAGTATTGTGAATTAATGCTCAAAATTTAACATTGTATCAGAGCTAACCTGAGAAGAAGACATTTTGTAGTGATGGAAACTTGAGTTTCTTGTTTATTGGGTTTCTATCCACATATTTTGGAAAATTAGTATAGTAGATTGACTCTACTCATCAAGGAGAATCTATCTCTCCAATCAGAATTCAATTCTGAGCATTTTCAGATTTGGCCCTAAAAATTAGGGTTTCCACAAAAATAGGCATTTCTGAAATCTGAAGACATAGCTGGAAGCGCCTTGCAAAAATCAAAGTTGAGAGCTTTGGATTGAGATTTTTGGCTGGGTAGATCTCCGGGAAACTCAAACCCTAATTCAGGGCTCTCCCTAGTGAACCCGGGAGGACAAAAAGGCAAATCTGAAGGGTAAAACTTTGTTGATCTCAAATTATGAATGCACCAGGATGATCAGCTCATCAAGGCGCATATTTCTATCCTTTCAGAAATTTGAAATTCACATTTTGAATTTTTAGGGTTTTTTCGACAAACCCTAATCCGGGACCAGATCTAGTTTTCAGCATTTCAAGTGGTAAGACCTAAATATTTTCTATTTCCATTTGAATTACTCTTTAAGATGTCTCACCACACCAAGCTTGAGGATAAGCTTGAAGGAGCTGATAACTTCTGAGCTTGGAAGTATAGGATTGGGTTAATCCTGGAAGAGAATGAGTTGGACTCTTATGTAAAAGAAGACATCCCTATCCCAGAAGATGAAGAAGCTAAGGTATTGCATAAGAAAAACTTGGTCAAGGAAAAGAGAATCATTGCTGATTTTATCAAAGACCATCTCATACCCCATGTGTCTTCTCTAAAGACACCCAAGGAGATGTTTGACTCTTTGACCAAGCTATTTGAAGGGAAGAACATAAATCGGAAGATGACCCTGCAGAACCAATTGAAAGGAGTAAAGTTTCAGAATGGAGAAACCATTCAATATTACTTTTCAAGGGTCTCCCAGATCAAGGAACAACTAGAAGCAGTGGATGAAATGGTGGAGAATGGTGAAGTAGTGATGACCACTCTAAATGGCCTACCCAGGTCATGGGATTCCTTTATTCAAGGAATCTGTGCAAGGAAGAAGTTGATCTCCTTCAACAAATTGCGGGAAGAATGCTCTCAAGAAGAAGCTAGGCTTGTGGCCCGAGAATAAAAGATGGGAAATGAAGATCAAGCTCTCACAACACATGCCAGGAAAGGCAAGTCCAAGAAGGAATCATCTCATAACAGAAGATTCTCACACCACCATTATCATAAAGATAAGAAATATATCAGATGCTTCAGCTGCAATGAGAAGGGACACTTTGCTTCAGATTGTCCCAAGAAGAAGAAAGACAACAACAACAACTTCAATAAGAAGAAGAAGAATAACAAAAGAAGATATCATGCTCATGCTGCTGAAGATGATGAACCCCCAAAGAAGAAGGCTAGGGAAGAAAGTGATAGTGATGATGACTCATCAAGTGAAGAAGAGTATGTTCTAATTTTTGCTCTCACAAGTACTATCTCCCATGGTTGTAATGATTGGTTGATTGACAGTGGGGCTTCCAAACACATGACTGGGTTTAGGGAATCTTTTGTGAATCTATATGAACATGAATCACCCCATAAGGTGAAACTTGGGGATGATTATAAATACCCAATCAAAGGAAGTGGTGAAGCCTCCTACAACCTAGATGCTGGAAAATCTTTGAAGATGAAAGAAGTCTTTTATGTACCTGGGCTCAAGAAGAACTTACTCTCCATCTCTGCATTGGATGCAAAAGGTATGAGGGTTGCATTTGTGGATGGCCAAGTCCTAATATGGCCAAAGAGAAAGAACATAGATGATGCAGTAGTGATTGGAGAGCAAGAGGGAGGTTTGTATAAATTGAAGGGACAACCTGGACATGCCATGGTACATGAATCCATGGAGCCAAGTGAACTTTGGCATAGAAGACTTTCTCATATGCACTATAGAGCACTTCCAATTGCAAGCAAGGATGTAGAGGGTATTCCTGAGATCAAGACCAAACATGAAGGTGTTTGCAAAGGATGTGCCAAAGGTAAGAACATTAAGAAGGCTTTCCCAAGCAGTGAAAGCAAGGCAAAAGACATCCTGGAAATCATCCACTCAGATGTATGTGGTCCTATGTCATCCAGGTCTCTGAGTGGGTATGTTTACTATGTCTCATTTATTGATGAATTATCCAGGAAGACTTGGGTATACTTCTTGAAGAGCAAATATGAGGTGTTTGATAAATTCAAGGAATTCAAAATCTTGATGGAGAATCAAATTGACAAGAAGATCAAAACATTCAGATCCGACAATGGTGGAGAATTCACCTCAGGTGACTTCAAGAAGATTTGTAGTGATTCATGGATTAAGAGGGAGTTGATTGCTCCTTATAATCCTCAACAGAACGGAGTTACAGAAAGGAAGAACAGAACAATCATGGAAGCAACAAGGGCAATGCTGCATGACCAGGATCTACCTATGCAGAAGCAGCTAGAACAACTGTATATGTGCAAGACAGAACTCCCCACAAGATATTGGACAACAAGACACCAGAAGAGGTCTTTTCTGGTAAGAAACCTGAAGACAACCATCTTAGAATATTTGATTGTCCAGTATACACTCATGTCCCAAAGGAAAAGAGGACTAAAATAGATCCTTCAGGAAAGAAGGGTATCTTTGTGGGTTACAGTGAAAGCTCGAAGGCTTATAGAATATACTTTCCAGGGTTCAAGAAGATTGATGTCAGCAAGGATGAATATAAGTTCAAGGAAAGATAATCCAGGAAGCAAAGATCAAGAGGGAGCACACTCCAGCAGCTCCTGCAAGGATGCAGATTTTCAGAGGGAGTTAACCATCTTCCTACATTCCACAACAGAAAGGTGTAGAAGAAGCTACTTCAGCAGCTCCTTCCAGGAAGCAAAGACTCAGAGGGATTCCACCCAACAAACAAAACAAAGATAAGTATTTCAATTATCATTTTTTGTCTATTTTTTGTTTAAATAATATTATGCTTATGTTCCTAGACTTAGGAGATGTATTGTGCATATTAGAATGATTGCATTAATGAACAGTATACTACTAATATGCATGTGATGGGTAAGTGGCCTATGGCACTGTACAACATTCCAGTGCTACTTATCTAGAATCAAACCTCTTTGCTGACATGTTGGGAGTAGTGCAAACTCTTAACAATGTTCTAGTAGGGACTAGAAGGCATCTAGAAAGTTGTGGAACATGGATAAATGTTGTATTGAAGCATTGGATAAGATAACTGCATGACTGCATGACATATTTATTTTGTGTAAAGAATTTGTTCTGAAAATTATGAGATGTTTCTAATCATGCAATTTAACTTGTTTTGTGGGAAAGATTGTATATCTTCACCTACAAAAGGACTACAACATTTGTTCCAGCAACAAAGATATCTATTGAAGATATTGAAGATATTGAAGTTCCCAGGATCTGGGATGAAGAAATGGAATGCCATGATCCGTCGATCATGAAGAAGATGTTTGGGATGCTTTCCCAAGACCTGACAGGGAGTCACATGTGTGCAGATTGAAGAAAGCCTTGTATGGCTTGTAGCAAGCTCCCAGAACTTGGTGTGATACAAAGAGGAAGCTTGCTGCCGAGTTCGATATGAAATATTTGGGAGTGATGCATTATTTCCTAGGTATGGAGGTGTGGCAGAGTCCAGGTGGGATCTTCCTTGGTCAAGGGAAGTACACAGTAGATATCTTGAAGAGATTCGGGATGATGGATTGCAAGGCCATGGCCACACCCATGGCATCGAATCTGAAGCTTCTATGTGATGCTTCATCTGAGCCGATTGATGTCTCTATGTATCGTCAGATGATTGGGTCCTTGATGTACTTGACGAACATGAGACCAGATATTTGCTTTGTGGTGAACACATTGAGCCATTTCCTGACAGATCCGAGGAGTGTTGACCTGGTTGCTGTAAAGCATGTTCTAAGGTACCTGAAGGGTACAGTGGATTATGGGCTCAAGTATGAAGTGAATCAAAAGTTTAACCTACAGGGTTATGTTGATTCATATTGGGATGGCAGTGCTGCAGATAGGAAGAGCACATATGGATGCTGCTTCAGTATGGGATCAGGTGTGATCTCTTGGTTTAGCAGGAAGTAGTCCTGTGTAGCACTGAGTACAATTGATGCAGAGTATGTTGCAGCCTGTTCAGCTAGTTGTGAGGTAGTATGGCTACGAAAGCTACTATTTGATTTATTTTATCTCCCGTTGCATGCTACTGGTATCTTCTGTGATAACTAGAGTTGTGTGAAGCTGTCCGAGAACCCAGTGTTTCATGACAGGTCAAAACACATAGAGATCAAATATCACTATATCAGGGATATGGTGCAGAGAGGAGCTGTGAAGCTCCTGTATGTTGCGACAGACAAACATATTGTAGATGTGCTGACGAAGCCACTAGCCAGGGTGAAGTTCGAGTACTTCAGGGAGAGGCTTGGTGTTCTTCAGATTGAGGACACTTCGAGGAAGAAGTGATGGACACATTTGCTGAAGCCATTCCAAGCATGTTGGAAGGAGGACCCTTCACATGGCTGTGGATGTAAGTGCTGGATGATGAGCATCAAGATGATGTTTTGGTTTATGTTGAATATGATCAGTTGGATCATTTATATGTATATGTATGTATGCATCATGTTGGATGCTGGATATGATCAGTTGGATCATTTATATGTATATGTATGTACGCATCATGTTGGATGATGGATATGATCAGTAGGATCATTTGTATGTATTTTGTATATGCGTCATGTTGGATGCTTGGACCATGTATCTGTATATGTATCAGGTGGATACATTGTATGATTAGGTGGATCATGTATGGTGATATGTATCATGTATTTGTATTTGTATCAGGTGGATACACTGTATGATCAGGTGGATCATGTATGATGATATGTATCAGGTAGATACTTGGTATGCATAAGGTAGATGCATTGTATGATCAGGATGATCATGGATGATGAGCTTCAGGATGTTGCTCCAGATGACATGCAGCAGGATGTTGCAGTGATGATGATCAGGATGATCATGTGTACATCAGGATGATGTATGGTGAGCATCAGGTTGATACTCTATGGCCGTGGATTAGGTTTTGCAGATGAGCATATAATTTGGCCCTGGGAGATTTGCAGATAGTCTTTCGAGGTTTTGCCTATGGCATATAATTTGGCCCTGGGATATCTGGAAAATGCTCTTTCAAGGTTTTGCTCTAGGAGGACATATAATTTGTCCCTGGGAGATCCTATAGGTAGAGTTGTGTGCTCGTAATAGCATGGGATGCTCTTGCAAGGTTTTGTGGTGAGGTCACATATAATATGGCCTTAGGAGATCCTATAGGTAGAGTCGTGTGCTCGTAACAGCCTGGGATGCTCTTTCGAGGTTTTGTGACGCACGTAATAAGTCCTGAGGATTCCATAGTATGACCAGTGATGATGAAGACCTGCAGGTGGTGGGCCTACATCCAGTATGAAAAAGGATTGGCTCTGTAGAACTTCCTATGACGAGTAGAGTCAGAGATTGGTTGAGATAGCAGCAGCAATGACGATGACGATGATCCCGAGAAGAAGACTTGTCTAGCAGATCTGTGTCGAGAAATACCTTCCTAGTTAAGAGGGAGTGTTGATGTATATGTAACTTCGGAATGTATTTCATATATATTTATTGTACCCTTATTAGAGATGTGTTATTCCTCTATAAGGAAGTGTCGTCACATGGATTGACAAGTGTCGCAAGTGTGTGTACTTGCCGATGGGTTATTAGATCACCATGTGTGGGGTCGGCCCTGAAATATATATATTATAATGTGGATGTACCTAGCTAGACAAGTCGACCCCATAAGGTCACTGGGAAAACAGGTTAGTATAAATAGAGATCAGGTGATCTCTATTTAGATCATTTGGAAAGTCATATCTCTCTCACTCAGAAAGCGACGCACTAGTGAGGAGGAGGATCATCTGCTACTAGGAGACTATCTCAGTGTATTTTGGTTGAGCCATTACTCTCTCTATCTCTGAGGAAGTTGTGGGGTTTTTCACCTTAGGGTTTTCCCCACGGAAACTCTGTGTCTCTTGTCTCTCATGCTTTTGATTCTTGTGATGCTTGTCATGCTTATTGTGATTTTTATGCATTGATATACTGTACATGTTATTCTCTCAGTGAAGATCCTAGAGTATTGTGAATTAATGCTCAAAATTTAACACTTTCAATGTGGTAATATCTTTACTCTCTTCTATGGATATGGATACTAGATCATATTTTGGAAGAAGAGACCTCAATATTTTTTTCTAAATTTATTTTTTCTATTATATATTCTCCTTGAGACCTCAATCCATTCACAACATCTTGGAACCTAATAATAATAATAATAACAAGTGGGTTGACATGAAGAAGAGGGTGACCAAAGAACAGGAAATTTCAATGTTCAAATTTAAAGAAGGACTAAAGTGAAAAATGTTGAAAGTGCAATATTTCAAGCACCCTCACATTGCACATTTGTTGTAACATGGGTTCCTTGCAGTCTATGGTAGATTTCCATGGAATGACGAGGTACCGATTTAGTTTTCTAGATTTTTTATGCAGAGTTTTTGAAAACATGAAGTCGGATTATACCAACATTCCTTCCAAATTTTATGGATTTGGAAGAGGTCGAACGCATAATCGAAGAGGTGCTTTTTGAGATCCTACATTGCCTCAAACTCCAGCTTCTTTGATATCTTTTCCTTCTAGAGTTATTAGTTTAAGATCATAGTTGGAGCCTACATCCCAGGTTAGGAGAAATGTAAGGGGCACTCTGGTAGAAGGTTTAACAATGGAATTTGTAGTATTTGATATTGGACTGAGTCAAGAGAGGGAACGATATAGTGTTAATCAAAATTATGTTTATAGAACCGATGATGAGTTAGATGCAATGAGCCTTGAATATCTTAGGGTCCATGCCAAGGAATGTAGTGATGGATGCTTTGAGGTCCAATCGAGAGACAACGAGAGCATAGGAGATTTTTTTGTTTATATTTAATCGATAATTGTGCCATTCATTATGTATCTAAATTTTGGTTGTTATATCTATGGTTTTGTAAATTTAGATATATAACAATGAATGTTAAATAAATGTTTATTGGTTGCAGTTTTCTAGATTATTGAATGAACATGATTTTAGAGTCTCTTTCAATGGAAATGTAGAACAAGGACATAGAGAGGTAAATTTTGTTTTAAATATTTATATTTATGTTTTAAATGTATTGTTTGATGTTGTTAAAAGTTCATTTTAAGTAATTTATGTATATCCTTGTTAATGTGAACACATATTTTGACATTGAAATTGGTTATGTTCACAAGTTTGATTGGGTTCATATTTTTTTGATGGCATTCCATCTCTGTCACAGGTTAATGCAAGCATGTTTTTAACTGTAATGCCCCATATTTTGACTAGGCGTGTTTATCAGTTAGACATATTGCACTTTATTCACTTATTATCTGTTGGACTCAACTAGAATGAGTAAACTATATTTTCGGCATGTTTGACTTGATTATATGTTGCTACTATGTTATGTTGTTACTATGGTCATGTTGCCACTATGCTTATAATGCTACAATGTTATAATGTTACCATGATTATGACGTTACTATGCTTATGCAGTTACTATGTTGTGGTTATCATGAGATTCCTTTACTTAATGATGACAATGCATGTTTAAATGTCTTTCATTAATGAAATGTGAAATATATGATGTGGTATGAGGATACCACATTATGATGTGATCGATTGAATTATTGTATGTCATGTGCATCTGTGATGAACTAAAATTGTTACATGAAATAAAATGATGTTGATAATATGGATGAATTGGTGATCGATGGGAAATGTTTTCTATAAAATGTGTATTTTGCGAAATACTAACCTACAGGACACAAGGGCTATGGGATAGCCGGATACTTGATCTGATATATGGGATAAGAACTTGTTCATGTGGTAAACCTTAGCAACCAAAATTGATGATACGATGACATAGTCCGATAATCTTAATAGCATCAGAGTATGATTTGATAGGGTATAGACCCAGTATGTTGAGAGGGATGGATGTATTTCCCACCCTATGTTACTATGTTACCCAAGGTCATGGGAGGGCCGTGCTGAGACACGCTCCCCAATTTGTTGCGATAACGATGGTTGGATGCCTGCTAGGAGAGGCTAGGTCTGCTAGTTAGCCGATGCTACCACTCTCAGGTTCTATGTGGTTAGGTCAGTATAGTTGGAATCCACTTTTGTACTAGTAGAGGAAGGATAGGGAGGATGCAGACGTAGGTTAGGATGGGAGGATATGTTATTTAGTACTGTTGAGGGTTGTGTATTCCTTGATACCGAGTTAGTGGTAGTAGGTACCCATATTGTAATTGACTGGTTAAGAGAATAAGAGAAAAAAGATAAGGATATGAAATCATGAAAGGATTAATTGTTAAATAACTAAGGATGCAAGAGTATATACATATATATCTCTGTGTGTGTGTGTGCGTGTGTGTGTGCGTGCTTGTTTTGCATGCTTGCAGGAATTACTATTATTAGTTAGTAGGTATCCATAGGTGGGAAGCTGGTTGTTTATAATACATTTCTGACCTGTTCATATGCTGGCCACACATGCACACTTTTCACATGTATGCTAGTATCGATATGAAAATACTTAACATGTTGAATAATTGTATAAGTTGTCGTAGGTAAATATGTTAATTATGCATTGATCAAATTCAGATAATGAATGTTAAGTTATTGGATATGTGTAAAGCAAGTCAATTAAGCTATTCATTAATTGTATGTAAACATTGTAATAAGCAATTAAGATAAGTGTTGTCAATATGAAGTGTCATTGATAAACATTAACTTTGGAAAGTTGTATTATTTAACCGTTAATCATGATTAATTAAACCATTAAATGTACCTTGTTTATTCATAAAAGTGTACTAGATTAGTGCTAGGGTACTTATCAATTAAACAAATAAATGGTGATATTTTTATTTACCATCAATTATTATTATTATTAATTATGATAATTATTAATTATGATAATTATTAATTAATATTATTACTATTATTATTATGTTTATTATTAAACTAAAATTATTAATAATAATCTGTCCATTACAAAAATCATAAGTGAATATGTTGAATTGTTCAATTACTAAGTTAAATATTATAAAGGTGAATGATAAAAAACTTTGTTTATGAAGATGTAAAGGTATTATTAATTTATTAAATGTACCGAGTAAGTTAAGATAGGACTCATTAAAATATATGTATTAATAAAGTACTGCCATGTCAGACAAATGATCCGAATTTAGATTTTGTAATTTAATCAAACCACCACTTCGAATTCGAAAGAGTCAACATGATAACTATTTAATTATTATTTTATTCAACATATTAAATGGAGGATAAGACTAATAATTGATCCACCGTCTCATGAAGGTCCTAAATTGAACATTTCAAGAATCATTAAATGATGTACACTCAACCCATTGAATCCAACTTAAATAGCCTTAACTATTGAACTGCTCGAGAAGAACAGATATTTAAGATATTATATTTTATTGCTATTCATTATGAATACGAGAATGTAAATTATGTTTTTGGGATTGGAGGGATTAGATGGAGGGAGGTGGAGTAATCTTGAAGGTGTATGGAGGAGGAAATGATATATAGGTAAGTCTTTATGGTATATAGGGGAAGGATTTTTTGGATGGAGAAGTAAAATATTCGGAGGTAGGGAACAAGGGGCCGAATAGTGGGATTATTGAACAAAGGAAAATAATTCTATTGAGATTATCGGCTATGGGCTCGAGGAATAGGATATCCGTTGATTTCCTAGGCCAGCTCAAGATTATAGCTGGTCGGCACAGTGGACACATGATTTTTTCTAGTTGTGAAAGGGATCCATATAACCTACAGAAATACTACTATAACCTATGAAAATAAGGTATTCTAGTTAGTTGAACTTAGCTAAATCATCAATTATTGATGTCTTAAATATGTGTAGAGATGAAAATATACTTCATGAAGTTTTACCTGTAGAGATCCCTAGAATACTATGATGTGAAAACAAATTATGAACATAGACAATTGATGTTGTAGAAAATAAACTAACAAATTATTTTATAATTTGTTATTAAACTCATTTACACAAGCAATCCTACACAGTGCCAAGGATGGGCACTGCATTAACTTTTTAGTTTTGATTTTAAAAGTGTTACTTAATTTTAGTTTATTGTACTCATGGAATGTTTTATTTAATTACAAAATTTAAATTTTAGGAGATGTGAGTGAGTATGGGTGGTGGGGAGGTAATCATTTACAAATTATTAATCTTTTCAATTTTATTTTTATGTTTATTTTAATTTTTGAATTTAGTTTAAAATTGTTAAATAATTAGTACATGAAATTCATATTTGCAATTACATATGTTTTGGATTTTTGTTATAGGTCAATCGAGAGGATAGAGGGAAACATGCAGTGGAGGATATTGATCCTCCTTGACATAGAGTTTTTATGGGCCTCTTTTATTATGTATGTAGTAGCAAAACATTTTAATTTTGTCATTTGAACTAAATTGTATTACATATATGTGTTGAGTACATATTGTAGTTGTTTTGGAAGAGAAATTTATTTTTGGATTAAATATATAGCGTAATTTTGTATAATAAATTTGCATATCATAATTTTACCTGATGCCCATGTGAATGTATGATTTATTAAATGTATGTTTTATGTTTTTTTTTCGTAATGCTAGTCAATCTTATATAGTAATAATATATACAATTTTGTTAATCTAGTGAATCTTTAGAACATATTGTCCTATGTATACGATGTTTCATTGGATTTTTGTAGACAATATTGTGTCAGGTAAAAAATGAATTTCATCAATGATCCAAAGCTTGTAG
The DNA here is from genome assembly GCA_027924585.1 of Larix kaempferi. NCBI lineage: Eukaryota > Viridiplantae > Streptophyta > Pinopsida > Pinales > Pinaceae > Larix > Larix kaempferi. The sequence continues at coordinate 1,484,531 of BSBM01000612.1, read as the reverse complement.
TTTGGAAGTTTTGTAAACAGTTCCACTAGCCTAGTCACTTCTTGAGAAGTCTCTTTTTCTACAAATGTCCTAGATACAATGCTTTCTAGCTTGTTAGTGTTGTAGATACTCTTGTATAATGCAAAAGATGAATCTCATCAATGATCCAAAGTTTGTAGTTTGGAAGTGTTGTATAAAATTACACTAGCCTAAGTCTAAGTCTCTATTTACCCAATTATCCTAGTTACAATGGTTTCTAGATTGGTAGTGTTTGATAAGTCTCTATTTCCCCAATTTTCCTAGTTACCATGCTTTCTAGCTTGGTAGTGTTGTAAATACAATCTTGTATCATGTAAAAGATGAATCTCATTGATCCAAATCTTGTAGTTTGGAAGTGTTGTGGACAATTCCACCGGCCCAGTCATTTCTTGAGAAGTCTATATTTCCCCAATTGTCCTAGATACAATGCTTTCTAGCATTGGTTCTTTATTAAAAATATTCAAATCTCATCTAAAGCTTGTAGTGTGGAAGTGTTGTAAAAAATTCTCTATCATGTAAAATATGAATCTCATTAATTATCCAAAGCTTGTAGTTTGGAAGTGTTGTAAACTATTATGTAAAAGATGAATCTCATAAATGATTTGCACAATTTGTAATTTATGTCTTAATGTTTATGCTTAGTGTTAAATGTTAAATGTTGAAATGGTTTTACAATATTGGTAAAGCTTAAGTACTAGATGTCTTGATTTGTTTAAGGATTAAATATGTTATATGTAAAAGATAAATCTCATTTAAATTATCTTTAAAACTCGTATTTGGAAGTGTGTTGTAGACTATTATGTATAAGTTTTTCATCTTATAAATGATTTGTACATGTAGTATGTGTTAATGTTTATGTTTAGTATTTAATGTGCAATGATGAAATGGTTTTACAACATCAGTAAAGCTCAAGTTGTATGTATTAATGTTTAAAGATTAATATACACGTGTACATGCTATGTAAAAGATGGTTATCATTAATGATTTAAAGCTTGTAGTTTGTAAGTGTGTGGAAGTATGGTTTAATGATATAATTTGAATAAATGATTTATATACAATTTGTAGTATGTTTTAATGTTTAAATGTGTTAGATGTAACTAAAATCATGGCAAGGATTATAGGATTATGCAGCTTATGTTTAATTAGAGAAATGAATACAGTAAGATGAAGAATATTGGGATGAAAAGTTCGCCACTCTTGAATCAAGAGACAAGGGTAGTGAAATTTTCATCCCAATATTCATCAACTTGCTTTATGACTACTTCTCTAATTCAACATAATCTTCACAATCTTAAAATCCTTTCTTGTGATTAAGAACAAAATGATCCTTATCTCCATTTTCCCTGATTTCAGTTATATCTATAAAACCAATTATTCTTCTATTTTATCTATGTGTGCAAATGTTACAATTTATGTGAAATAGTATATATTAAATATTTTCATATCGAGTGTGAGCGAATGCGTCTTGAATGTAAGAATAATGTTTTAATATATTGAATTATATATGATGTTTAGTAAAAAATTAAAAATTGTTCAATTTCATGGTGACCATATATCAACAACTATTAACTACACAGTAATAAAAAAGGATTAAAGAATGACAAATGCCACTAAACAAGCACACATTTTTTTTTCAATTTAAAAACTTAATAATTTAAGAAACTAATAATTTCACTATTGACAACTAAGGGTCAAAAATATTTGGGGCAGTAGTGGAGGATTTCCACTATCGTTATCTTGTCCCTTAAAGGTCCTTTCAAACATATGGGGACCTGAATCAATAGTTTTGGCTGACAAATTGACATAGTACAAAGTACATGAGATGGCACAACCATTATAATGCACAGACAAGTAAACGATTAAATACACATGATTATGATCTACCATAAAATTGAGAACAACAAAATAAAATATGGACACAAATTGTTTGAATAGATGTCAACTACTAATGCAACAATCAACAATGTACATTCCAAATAAAAAATGCATCTATGGACATCAAAAACCGCAATGTTTAGTGGTCTCAATAGAAATCTAATGAAGATATAACATAATATATCCAATATATGCAATGAAGAAGTTATTGAAAATGCAGCTTTGCTTAAAAACACTGCAATGGAATTTCGTCTGCAATTATTCGTTCATGATCAACTTTCACCATTTTCCATCTTTTATTTTTTATTTTTTTCTTCGATGTAACTTCTATTAATTCTTTCTGAGCTGCACATACTAAATGACTATATTGGCATATGATATCGGGTTCATAGTCCCAAAAGTGAATATAATTTTCACTTTCATGGGTTTCTTGGAAAAAATAACATTTTAATATAATGCATTCTCTCTCATATGTAAAATGGTTGTCATCATGGTCCTCCAATAACTTCATCTTCCTTCCATTGCATCACATCAAATAATATTTCACTTTTACTTTGTTGTCTATGGGTGCAATCACAACGAAAACATCTCCTACACTCAATGTCATTTTTTAAATGCATTATCGATAACAAATAATTTACTCTATATACATTATATACAATGAACAAGGTTTGAATTTTTTGTTTGTGTTTATTAATATTACCTTCTCTGACAATACTAGAAACTCTATTGCGATCACTTGATAATTCCAATATCCTCTTATTCTAATTCCTCCAAGCTTGTAAGTGGCATTTTTCCTTTTGGATTAATTTTTGTATGTTTCCAAGATTTAACATAGTTGTTCATTATGTTTACATAGAATTTTGCAGATTTAGTGTTTCCAATGCAAATAGGACAAAAGCATGATTTCTTTCTACTATCAAATGAAAACACATTTTGGAAGGCTTGTTTTAATAAATTGCAAACTCTAGTCCCATGTATGGTGCTAGCTTTGTATGGGATTGATCTATATCTTGGATTTCAATAAGCCAAAAAAACCCGTGATGTAACAATTCATGAATGACAATTTTTAATGTTAGTGTATATTTTTGAAATATATATTTAAGACTTAGAAATAATATTTTTTGAATTTACAATTAATAGAAATTTTGAAAACAAAATATGTGTACATAGTTGTGCACATATTTTGATTGTTGATTATTATCATGGCTTAGATTTGAATGACGCCGTTCAGCCAACTTAGCAGCTTAATGAAATCGATCGACATAATGGTTCATTTTCCATCTTTGAAGTGCTCATTGTGCACATGTCCCTACACCATCGCGTTCTCCTTTTCCATGGACAGTCTCAAAGAAATTCCCACGATGTCTAATGTTGGATGCTCTGTGAAGTCAACATAACCAAATGAATGATTGTGAAGATTTAAATTGTCTTGGACATCCATCTAACCATATCCAATTTTCATTGAATTCAACTTCACATTTTTTTAGTGGTTCATACTGAAACAAATTCAATGCAATGTTGTACAAAATGTGTATCATGTGTACGGGCATCACTGATATAAAAATGATATTCTTTGATCAAATGTTGATTGTCACTCGTGCTTTCAATGCATCAATATTTTGTTGAGCATGTCTATATATAACATGTACAAATATAGAAACTTGGTTGGAATGATAGCATTGAATTTGTATCTATTTTTGTGTAGGAAATGTATATTTTATTGCAAAATCAACTACAGACAACATTGTTCCTGGTGGAAAAAATTCGTGAGACTGCTTGAATTGTAGGTCTTGCCATCATTCTCTTTGTGAATTTTTGGTGTATTTGTAAATTTCCTTTTCAAATTTCTTCAAAAAATATGTCATGCATATTTTATCTTCTTTCAAATCAATTCTTTTGAAAAGAGCATCAGTAGAACTTGTAGCATTTAATTGATATATTCATATCTCTTCCAATCAATGGTTACATTTGAAAGTTACTGATCAGTATCAATATGATATTTGTAGTGGAATAAAGATATATTTCCAAAATGATCGCATTTTTTCTGTTGACAAATTTCTTATGATAAAATAATTCATCATCTTCTCTATCACATAGAATTTCATATATGAAAGCTGAGACTATGGAAGGATGGGGTGAATTTGGACAAAACGTTTTACCAAATTCAAGAAACGTGTCATAATATAATTCAAATTCCACATGATAACGACAACATGTGTCACAAAGAGTGATAGGTATATTGGACCATGGTTTTTGTTGTACAAATGTATTGATCGATATATTAATTCCACGGTGATCCTCTTTGAATTTATTTAATAATTGTATTTCTGTCATTTCCAATATATTTTTTGCATGGGTTTCGTATTCACTTCACGATACTCTTCGTCGTATCATAGCCCTTGCATTTGGTGAAACTCAAGAATGTGTCAACCAATAATCATGTACAATAGATTTAACACCTTCCCCCATTTTATCTTTGTAAGGTTGTCTACAAATAATTACCCAACAAGTAAGTTCATCATTTTCATCTATTTGCAATTAGAATCTGTTATGTTTGTACAATTTTTTTCTCCAAGTTCCTATTGTTTTTGATAGCTATGTTGTCAAATGTTTTTGTCTAGTACTAGCTAAAATAATTATTGCTTGAACAACTCTACGTGTAGTGTTGGTATCTCTTTTCTCAGGATCTTACAAATGTTTTTATTGCATTGCTTAGATTTTCAACCACATTTTGTTTCACCTTTGACACTTTTGTCGCCTTCTGAATACCCAATAATGAAGTAGCATCTTTTAACTTTTTCGACACTAAAAAACATCTCAAAATTTGAGCTTATGCTGCTACTAATTATTTTTTAATAACTTCTTCATAAAATTGGTTAGCACGATATCGTGCAACGTGCTCTAGTATTTTCTTCCCATATTTGTCGCAATCAATAATTTGCAACATTTCATTATCAAAGTTGAAAATACCTATATATTTTAATTAAATTTCATTTAGCATATCAGATATACTAAATTAGAAACATAAGATAAAATAGATTCCATATTTATTAATCGGTATTAAAAAAAATCAATTTCATAAATTAAATTAAATATATTGGAAATTTACACACACACATGTGCATAGTAGTGTTTGACTCAATTTATGTTTCATTATGGGTTTTTTCTACAATTTGAGCAATATCGTGAGACGATTATCTCTATGTGTGTTATGGTGCATTTTGAAAATTATAATTCATTATTAAAAATCGGATTTAAAAAATGTATTTAAAATATATACATAACAATTTCCATTTCCATTTCTTGTTCTGTATCTTGATTTTCAATATTCATTTCATCAACATTAGGATTTACATCTCTATTTACATCTTCAATAATTGTCTCTTCAGGTTCGATTTCCTATTCTTGAACTTGATTTTCAATATTCATTTCATCAACACTAGGATGTAAATCTCTATTTACATCTTCAACGACTATCTCTTCAGTGTGTGCAAGCTTTCAATTTTTGGCATGATAGTGTTTTTACTTTTCATTATGAGCAATGTATCATCTTGAGTATGATCACTTTTGGTTTGGCATTGTCTTTTATTACCCATGATTGTGTAATCTATATATATTTTTAAAAACCATCACCTTATAACAAAAAAATTAAAATTTCATATTTAAAAAACACTTTCAAAAAAGTCCCTTGAGTCTTTGAGCCATTTAGAAATTGTCTTTTAAGCCTTTGACAAAAAAAAATTCTTTGAGAAAAATTTCATCTTAAAAAAAGTCTTTAGAGTCTTAGAGACATAAAGAAAACACCTTACAAGAAATTGGATTTTATCCTTTGATCTAAAAAAAAAGTATTTGAGACAAAAATAACCTTAAAGAAAGTCCCTTAGAGTCTTTGAGAGAACACCTTAAGAGAAATTGTGTTTGAGAGAACACCTTAAGAGAAATTTCCTTTGATCATTTGACTCTTTGAGAGAACACCTTAAGAGGAATTTTTTTTGAGCCTTTGAGAGAACACCTTAAGAGAAATTTCTTTTAATCCTTTGAGAAAAAATCTCCTTAAAAGGTCCCTTAGAAAAAAATCTCCTTAAAAAAGTCTCTTAGAAAAAAAAATCTCCTTAAAAAAAGTCCCTTAGAAAAAAACCCCTTAGAAAATATTTTGTGAAGATCTCTATGAAAATGAAAGATGAAAAATTATGAATTTGCTTGTGTAAATAAGGTTCAAAAGAGGTTTAATTATTAAAAGTGGACCTGCATTATTCCAACCGATGAAATTTTTTTGCGAACCACGTTTTCAGCCGAAATATATTTTCAGTCGAAATATTGATGAACCTTAAAGTTGACTATTTCAGTCAAACTATTATTTGATTGAAAAATAACTCAGTCGAAAACCTATTAACATGTTTTCAATTTTCTCCAATTTCAGAATGTAAAAGTGATGTTCAATATTGCAAAGTGATTTTGGAACTGATACCATTATTTTCTTCATTGAATCTACTTTCCGTAGGTACCAAATTTATTATATTTGGTTGAGATATGATAATTTTTTTTTTTTTTTTTGTTAACATGTGTATGTTTTGGTTTCATTGTTTAAAAATTCAGTGAAATGAAAAATCAATTACTTCATAAACACACAATGAAAAAAATAAAAAAATTATGGGACTCATTGTTGGAGTATCTACTTCACAACAATACTTTTAGATTGTTTAGTTTTAGTGGAAATTAAGAGAAATGTCCATTATCCCTAAACATGTTTATATTCTACAAGTTTTCCACATTGGTCCAATTCAAAAAATTCAAATAATTAGTAGTTACCCATTGGATACAAAATTATAGTCATGCATTAATATACTCTATCTAGATTGTCATAGTGTATTTTATTTCTAATAAACAAAATTTTAACAATGAGTTCATGCACTTCTCCCAACATGATTGCTTACCAATCCTTTCATTTTATAAGAACATACTGTCCATAACTTATGTTCACTCAAAGTAGAAAAATATGAGAAAACCAATAGCATTGGGCATCTACAAACTGAAATGAAATCTAAATTAAAAAGGAAAATAATTATTATAAAAAAAAGAATATTTGTAATAGAAGGCTTATAATACAGGAGATAAATTAAGGGACATAAGGAAAGAAAAAAGCTTGTACACGAATGAAGAGATCTTGAGTGACTCTATAGTGTATGCAACCCATGCTACTGCATTTAGGAATTTGAATAGAGATTAGGAATGGCATGCACTCTACGCTTTAATTTTTTATCACAAATTTCTAAAAAACACACATACATAAAACACAACATGCATTATTTAGCAGGAGAGGAGGTACATAATTCACATACAAATTTTCCTTTAAGAAATTTATTCTGCAAAATTATATTGTTAGGTCAAGAGGCTCTTTCTACTGTGTATATATGTGTGTGTTAGTTTACAAAATTCTGATGGATTGAATGTTGCGAAATATAAAAAATTCCCAAAAGGTTTACTGTGATGTACATGTTAATTTTTTGAAATGAAAAAATTACAAAATTTTTACCACAACTTTGGGAAAAATTGACCTTCCAAATTTTTAATTTAATAATTCTAAAGTAGAAGAAGAAGAATTAAACATACCACAACACACAATGGCGAAGCATACATGACAATGGACAAAATCACACACACAATTCCTACTACCGTCTGTTGTAGACTGTAAGTATGCAACACAAAAATTGTAATTGTCACTTCCATGACGAAGGCCATTATCAATCCACAGATCGGTCTCACTGTCATTACCTGGAAGAGTATTCATGACAAAATAATTAGTAGGAATCTAAATCACAATCCGCATACAGAAAAAAATAAAATCCCCAGAAAGTATATCAACCCACATTTTATTAAGATTTGTAATATCAGTAGACCTTTATTAGAGGTGAATATACACCCCCCAAAAATTAACAGAGTTTTCCTAGCATGTAAGACAAGTTGAGTTACCTTCTTCTTTCGGGAAGAAAAAGTGAGAAAGGATATGAGATAAAATTTTTTGAGAACAAAGCTAAGATCATTGTGCTATGGGGTTTAACAAATGGTCTTCCATAGAGCATCCCGAGACCACAGTTAACGAGTGTGAACACATATGGATATCCAGAATATTCCTGCGTACATTTTTGCTTGTATATTCCCCAAAATGTTGCCCTGCAAACAATTTTAAATTAGTTCAATCCACATTCATAGAACTAGTTTCATTGAACAATTGAATCAAAACTTTACACAAACTCTTGTAAAAGAGCCATGTGAACATTTAAGAAAGGAAAATAAGGTACAATATTGTATAAGTACATGGGGGACAAGTAGAGTGCTAGGGAAGTTACATTTCATGTTCAAGCCATGTAAATTTTCAGTCATGTTTCTGACATATAATTTGTTTTCTCATTCAAACACAATATGTCAAATAGTATTTCTCAGTCATCCAAATTCAATTCAAATAGCATCCTAATTCAATTCAAACGTGTATGCTTTCTCCCAAGATAATGGCAATGGGAAAGCAATAAGCACAAGTTGCAATGTAGCATTTTCTATAAGTCATGAGATAAAATATTTTATTCTATTTTATTTCACGTAGAAACAAATAAAAGATATGATAGTGGTTCTCAATGTAATGGGATTTCCTAGACATTGGTTGACAAGCTTGGGTTGGAAACTTAGATCTAGTACAACCAAGTTCGTTACCATGGTTACAAGGGAAATATATTTTGAGAGTCACTTGTAGATGTAAAGTCAAGTTTTCCATTAATGCTAGTTATGTTTATGAGGTAGAATGTCAAGTTGCACCATTAGATAAGTGTGAAGTGATGTTTGGCAATGCTACCTTTTATATGAGAGAAAACAAATTCGCTTGGTCAAGGGTGATAATGCCTACCTCGTCAAATCAAAGAGAGAGAGAGAGAGTATATTCTCTATCAATAGATATGGGGCAAAATATCAAACAGAAAACAACCTTTTGTAGTGATGGAGTGGTGGATAAGGAGAAGCAAGCGGAGGCCATGTGCTTCCATCTCCTACATGGTCCATATTTTGGAGACCAAAAGCCTCCTAGTGGGGAGGTGTGATCTGAATTTGATCGTCGTTAAATAAAATATTCTCTTCTAATAATTTGTTAAACATTAATTGTTTTGACAAAGTGAGAAAAGTCCATTTTTTCCTTGTAAGTTGAAGCGAACCATTGTGATGGTTCACCTTCCAAGGCCAGCTGAATAAAAATTGAAGGTTCGGAGAGAGAGAAGGACATTATTGGTTCTTGGGGGCAAGAGAGGAGGAGAAAGAAGGAAGAGGTTTGTAGCAGCAATGAGAGCTCAAAGATGGTAGCTTGCTTGAATATTGGTGGACGAAGGAATCAAGGAACCTATCCACGAACAACGAAGGTGTGCTTAAGCCATGGCCATTTGAAAATTGGCATTTTCTAGTGAGTAACAATACACCTACTATGTGTATAGATCACCCCTTTGTATTTAACTTCAAAGCAATAAAAAAATCCCCATACAATGTTGGTTTTCCCATTGGGTTTCCAGGATCATCTCTGTGCGTGTATGATTGTTGTGTTGATTATTTGGTCCATTAACTATTAATTCCTTCTTTGTGGGTGAAATTACATTGTTGGGTGGACTTATCTACTTGTTGGGACGAATTTAAATCAAGTTGGGCAAGTTTTAAATCCTCATAAGTGAATTTAAATAGTGCTCAACGAATTTAAGGAGTGTTGGGTGAATTTAAATATGTTAGGGAAAATTTATAGATGCGTGGGTGCTTTCTTGGCTAATGGGTGTTCTTAATGAGTGCCAGACACATTCATTTTTCTATTGGGTGCATATTAAATTGTTGGAAGAGGAATAAAACGTTTTCTAGTCATATTAAATTGCTCGAGGATGAATAAAAACGTTTCTTTATGGTAAATCAGTTGATTGTGTTTTTCATTAAATGATTATACAACCATATGTGGGAAGCATTCCTTCTAGAAGAATGAACATGAAGAAATAATTTAATTATTGTTTTCTGCATAGATCTGTTTTGGTGAGATTCTAAGCTATGAGCCTATAGTTTACGGATCAAAGTCCCACCAACAAGTTATTTGGCTGATGAGTCAATTACTCACATATATATATATATATATATATATAATATTTCTAGTTTATAATCATTTTCTACCTATAATATTTTAGAAAATTTTTTATCCCTATATACTAGCTTAGGTCCTTCTTAATTAAGGATCAAATCTCTTTAGGTGAAAGCATTTTTTAGAGTGCAAAACTTGATCTCAAATATTTACACCTCAAGGGATTTCATTACTCTAGACTTTTGATAGATCCATAGTTAAGATGAATCTAAGTTGATTTTAGTCATGAAGATTAAGGTTAATAGTATTAAAGTAATGATTAATAGTATTAAAGTAATGATGAAGCTTGATTTTAGTCATAAGAATTAATGTTACAGTATTAAAGTAATGATGTTTAATGAAAAAGTTGGTGAATGAAGATAATAGTCCATGCATATAATAAATCAAAGAGATTAATGACCAATCTCAATTTATCCTCTTAAACTTTTGTGTTACCCACACTTACTATTTTTTTTTATCTTCTACTTTTCTTTTTTCCACACTTTTTCTATCTTCAATTTTTTTTTACCCACACTTACTAGCTTTTCTATCTTTCCATATGAACTTGAGACTCTCTTTTACAATTTTAGTAGATAATTTGTGCTATCTTGGTGTTCAAACCAATATATTAAAAAAATGACTTTTTTTTTTCAATTAATGTGCGGTAAAATCATTTTTCACTCTAATCAATGCACCCTATTATTTTGTATTATATTATTTAAAAAAAATACAACTACTAAATTCCTCTAAATCATTTTTCATTATATGATTATTGAAATCATTACACTCGACTATCAACATCAAGGTTGTCACAAATAACGAATCTCTTCATAAAAGCTAATAAGAACATTGTAGCAAACAATTTAGTCAAAATTGTTGACTTCATAAAAAATGAAATAAAAATAAAATAATGAAATCAATATCATCAAAAAATTATTGAAACATTGATGAAACTTTCAACCTTAAGGTTGTCACATGGTGACCAATCTCCTTAGTAAAAGCACCACAACAACACTACAACAATAAACTTTATTGGAAATTATCAAATTTACAGAAATGAGTGCACTTAAATAGATTTATTTCATTATAGAAATGCTGAAATCAAGACAAATTTCTTCATACCATTGCAACACTAAAATCATATAATATTATTGTATTTTTTCATATTATATTTATTTCACTCAAATTTCTATAAAAATACTTTCAATTTATTATAACACATCCAAATGAATGATTTATTATTAACAATTTGTAAAATAGTTAAAATAAATTTATTATTAAAATATAGGCATATTTTAATGTTAAAAACTAAATATGTTAAGATCTAAGCATGTTGCTTTAAAAACCTATAGGAAATACAAAGAAAAAGCAAAACACTCTATACAAATTTGTGTGGGTTTACAAAAGAGAAGCCTTCGTATCTTGTGTAACTACTATTATTCAATATTCAATGCGACTAAGCACAAGGAATTAGGTTTCGTTAAATCATGAAATGTGAATATTATGTTTATTGATGAATAAACCAATAGCATCGATGGTTCAAGCATAATAGATGAAATGTTAACACTATTCAGATTGATAAGTGACAGTAGAACAATATAGATTTGTTTGACCTATCTGGTTGGACTGCCTCATTTCAACAGCGACCTTTGAGATTCGCATGTCCGGAGGTACATGGTTTGAGCAGAATAAATGATCGCAGTAAACACTAAATACCGGCTAATATTTAATATCAGAGCGGCTAATATTTAATATTCTGAAATTTTGGCAACGAGTCATGGTTTAAACGTTAACGAACTCAAACAATCAGCCGGTCTAAAATCGCTGGTTCCGAATTATGTAAGCAATGCGGTCATGGCTACGGTTCTGATCGTACAATTTCTTAATATTGATTTTTTAGTATCAATATGTTTTTAATTTGATGCTAATATTGTTATATTATCAGCATAGATTTCTCTATACTCATGAATGGTAAGCACTTGATTTCTCTTAAAAAATAATCATTTATCTCTCATACTAAATTTGATATCGTGTAATATTACATACATCAAATCTTCACTGTACCAAAATAGCGAACGATCGCTTCAGGCTTGAGCCAATTCAATAAACAGAGAATCCAAGATGAGAAACCTCGAGCTTAACCGGTCAATAATATGTCTTCCATTCACTGACCACCGCAAAAAATATCCAAATTACAACATATGTTATTGTTTATGTACAGAATCCTTACTGTACCAAACTGAATCCTAAGATAGCTAATAATCCGAATTCCATAAACACGGGATCCAAGATGGAGAATCCTCAAACCTAACTAGTGAAGAATCTGTCTTCCAATCACTGGAAGTACTGCAAAAATATTAACTTATGTTATTGTGTTCGTAAAAACTACAGTTTACCTGACAACAATATCCTTCTTATCATAAATTTGATTAATACTATATATTAAATTTTTATGCATTCCATTCATATACTTAATTCTATGTACCTCTGCTTGGTTCTCTTGTATAAAGCACTGGCATTTTCCTAAAGCAAGGGTGCTCTTTTTGGTTTATTTGCCTAGATCCTTGGAAGGGTAAGAGCGAGCAATCTTATATTTTAGGCTTCTTTGTTCAGTGAAATGTTGGACTTTGCTGCATTTCATTGGATAGACAGAATCAACAACAATAGAGATAAGCTAAACTTCTTTTTTTAACTATATTTTTGTTATTTCAGAGAAATCAAAAAGTACATAACATTAATAGAGAGAAGAGAGAAGTCCCGGTCTCTCTAACAAGCTGCTCAAAAAACATATATGTTCATCACTTGACAGTCAAGGACATATTACAAAAAAAAATTGAAATGCTTATCCTTCCACCAAAACCAGTAGTAGACTACTGATTAGTCACACTACAAAATGACAAAAACTGTCATCCTTCAAAAAAAAGAAAGGCCAAGAGCCAGATTGAAGAAGCTGTTCATCCACTCATTCTTCCCAGAATAGGTCTCCAGGATCTCCATCAAGGGCTTCTTTTGAAAGTGCATCTGCAGTATCATTGTTTTCCCTATATAAATGTTCAATAGTAAGACGTGAGTATCTGGCCATCAACCACTTTACTTTTTTGCACCAGTGAAAGAGTTGGACATTTTTAAGTTGAGCTTTGTTGTTGGCCCAATTTATAATTACCAACCAATCCCCAAAATTTTTAGTGTTAGTGCCATGACCACAAAGAAACAAGAAGAAATTTTAGAGTGAGCTCCTTTCCGTAGTTAATATAAAATCGAGCCCCACATTTAGAGTTTGTTGACCCTATTAGATTAATGTTTATCTTGTTGTGAGTTGTTGATAGATCTGAGAGATTCTATCCTAGTTTGATGTATGGTTGAGATATTATCTCAACCTCTGCCAGCTATGTTTAGCATCTGTTTAGCATTTCTCGACTCTATATATTGGAGTCTCCATGTATTGTAAAACATAGTCCATTATAATAGAATTCAGTCTTGTGTGTTACAATGTCTGTTCTCTCTCATTTCAAGTTGGTCTCATGTGTAGTAGAGTTGTTCAGCTGCCAATTCTAATCTAGCCACCGCGTGAAGTGTGCCCCAAGCTTGTATACAAGGCAACACCGTCCAAGATTTGTGGACAGACCTGCGATTGGAGAAGGAGCCAACTATTAGAGAGCACATATCAAATGATGCTGGTGTGGACAACAGGAACTATCAGAAATAAGATTGTTGATTGGGAAGTGCCGCAGGTGGAAAATCTGAGAGGAAGAGTAGTGGGCCTGAAGAAGCGCAGTGGAGGGGAGAACAAAGGATATGTTATTCATGGGTGCTATGAATTTGGTTCCATTGGGACCTTGGCAAATCTATCCTTTGAAGCAGACGCTATGTAAGCCACTGCGGAGAACGGAGAAGGTAGAGGCTGCAATATGGAAGAGTGAAGTCGTCGATGCTTCCGATCCTGAAAGACCCTCTTTGTTAGCCATGATCTCCTATACATTAGTTGCAGCAGTAACCCTTTAATTCTTGTGTCACTTTTTAATTTGGTTGGATGCTTACTTAGTTTAATTGTGTGGAGTTCCCTTAATAGTATGTAAAAGGTTATATTAGTTTTGGTCATCAATGAAATGATGAGATGCATATGTAATGGGTTTGTGATTTTTATGAGCATTTAGTACCTGAATTATTGTAAGGGGTGCATGAGGTTGTACTAGACATTCCATATTTTTTTGGTCCAAAGTTGTAAAGCTTAGCCAGAGGCAAGCTGATTTCCCCAGGTTGTTGTAAGACCTGTCCCAAATGTTTAGGCATACGTGTTGTGGTGCGTAATCGCACAGAGTTATCCTTCTTATTCATAGAGTGGATGTGTTATCAAGTTGTGGAATAGACCATTGTGAGCAGTACGGGGGTGATAGGTGTACCTGTAGCCTGAAATTGATGAAGGTTGAAGAAACGAGAGCCTTCGATTCAGGGGGTAAAGTAGAGATGGAAGAATCTCATAGTATGACGGACCAAATTATGATTGACGGAGAATTTAACATTCATAAACCATGTAGCTGAAAAGGATTCCTAGAGAATTGGCGGTTATAGCAGCTGAGCACCCATGTAGTCCGGTAGATGGATTTATTTTCATATGGACGTCAATAATCAGATGCAGGTACAAGAAACGTTATTGATAAAACCCAAAGTGATGAAAGCGACGTGAAGATCAAGACTACTCTGCAAATAAATTCGAGATAAACATTAAGGGAGGATGTTAGATTAATGTTTATCTTGTTGTGAGTTGTTGATAGATCGATCTGAGAGATTCTAGGGTGTGTGCAAGAAGATGAGGGTCACTTTAGATGCAATGCTACTTTTTTCAAATCTCGTTCCTGATACCTAAAACATAACGCGTTTCTGATATTTACCACCTGCCATGGTAAGACCCGAGCCTAACATGTCATTGGACATGTAGGCTAGGTAACAATAACGCGTACGCGTTATGTAGTTAAAAAACGCGTACGCGTTATGTAGTTAAAAATCGCGTACGCGATATGTAAAACTAAAAATGAATTTAAAAACACAGTCGGCCGATTGCCGACCACCCGCGACACTCACGCATCAGAAACGCGAATAGAGGCGAAATTGACCCTGGACGAAGACGGTTTGTGGCCCACTCAACTATCCGTGTTGCTCGATTTAGCTGGAGGGGAGACAAATTCACCGGTGCATTCTCATCTAGTCAGGTAATTCATTCACCGAAATCATTTTTTTGTGATTTTTTAATCCAAATTACTATTTTTTTATTGTTTAACCTAGTTTTGTAATATTGATCAAATTGGGAATAACCCAATTTTTAATTAAATTCACCTCAAAATGAAACCCTTTTCAAAAAACTCAAAACTTCATAATCAAACCAAAAATTGAAAAAATTAAAACTCCCCCCTTTCTACAATGTATTCATCTAAGTCACCCGACACGAGGACACGGGACACGAGTGTCCCCACCAGGCTTCAAATTTGAAGCCTTCAGGCCACTTCAAATTTTACCCACACGTCATAGAAGGCCACTTCAAATTTTACCATGCAAAAAAAATTTAATTTCATGGTAAGCCCTTCAATAATTAAATTAACCACTACTGTTTAAAATTGCAACAGAAGGGTAGCTTCAAATTTCACCCATCAACAATTTTTAGTGGGAAATTGGGAATGCGGCTACTAGCTAGGTGACTTGGGAGTGGGACTCGCTTACTCTCCAATATCCACGTGTTCGATCATCCATGGATCATGGACCATTGAGCCTCTAATAATATCATTGAGCAACTTACGTGGACGGGCTTACACTGAGTAGCCCATGGCTTGAACGCTTCGAAGTTCTCGTGTTTGTAGCGAGCGCTTACGTGTTTAACACATTTAATGGCATCAACAAAATTATTAAACCTGGAAGGTGGCTCATACGTGTTGTTGCTAGCGGGCTTACCAAGTTACAAGTTATCACATACCAATTCGTGAATGCTGACTCCGTGAGTTAATTGAGTATTCAATGTATAATATATTATGTTAATATGCCCCCGCGAATTTGGCATTTCAGACAAAATCCACAATCCATAAACTTCTTGTAATGTTGCAGGTTGTTGCTCCTGCCCGTGGCCCCTACCTATAGACCTGTGTTTTCTTTGTTGTATCAAGTTAATCCTACCATCTACGGCTCCCAGCCTCACACCCTGTGTTTTCTTTGTTGTATCAAGTCAATCCTGCAGCTCCCAAGTTCCACCTTTTGTTTTCTTTGTTGTATCAAGTCAATGCTGGAATTCCATGCTTCCATGGCTCCGACCATATTGCATGAATAGAAACAAGCTTTTTCTTATACCCCTATTCCACTGTGGTTGAGCTACTTCCAAGTTCCACCTACCCTATCTCCTCCAGTCCTCCAGGATAGTTTGCGGAGCGAAGCTGGCAATGCCAGCCTGCCATAAACATATTTAAAGAAATTCGTTTTCTTTGAGGAGCTCAACTTCAAGGCTGACTAGATTTTTGACATCCTATGAATTTACAGGTCTACTATATCCACTGAAAAATAAAGCCTCTCAACTTTACTACGTTAGTAAACATTGAAATTTTGATGTACTATTACATTTTCAAATGAAAAGAATAACTTATTATTAATAAAAAAATCAAATCATATTAATATATTAATGAATTTGAATTTAGCTTCCCAATATTAAAATAAATTATACATTTTAAATGATCCACAACCAAATATTATCCTGAGAAGGAAATGGAAAAAAAGGAATTTCCTCAACACAACATGCTATTTCCTTATGATGATGCTTTTACGTTTATGATTACCAACCTTGGAATCAGGTTTGGTTATCCGAAGGTGTAATATCTTCTAAGCTAAGTCAATAGGTAGGGATGTTGGTATTGATATAATTATGACAAAGTTTTATAAAGGATTAGGAACAATTCCGTTGGCTTGTAGATGACATATTTATGGATAAAAAGCTTGTTGTTATGAGATAATGACATCATGCCTCAAAAACATGTCCCATACAATCTAATGTTAATGGGCGCCCTACATAGAAATTGGAATGTCAACATTTGTGAGTACAATAAATATGTGGATGATTTTGGCCTACTACAACTTTAATATATTGAGTGGATTGATAACCTTCACAATTATATAAGAGATTGTAGCTATGACTAGGAGGAGAGTTAACAATGCAACAAAATCAAGTAATCGAATTTTGTGCATAAAATGAACATAAGACTCCCACCAAATTTCACTGAATCTACGTCTTAACAAAAGAACTCATTGTTTCACGGGATTCCACCCCATCAATCCTTTTAACAGTAATGGCCATAACAGTTGCTACAACCCTAGCGCGAGAAAAATCAATCGAGCTACGCATGACAATACTTGAAACCAGACTTTTTGAACTCCCTATTACGTCATAGGAATCAATACTACTTTTTCCACAACATGTGGCACCCTCAATATCTTCCATCACCGCAATTTACATTTGATAAAAAACTTGTTCCCAAATAGTAATTACCCCATTCTTTGCTCTAAAAAGGCCTCGGTTAACCTAGAATCCAATCCATACAACATGAACACATCCATATATACACATAGAATAAATATTAATAAATTTCTCATAGCCCTTCAATAGTGTTCAATATCTCATAGCCCTTCATAGTGAAATGGGACCCCACCCTTCAAATTTGATCCCTGGTCCCCACTAGACACGGTGACCCCCAGAATTATGACACGTAGGACACGGTGACCCCCGGAATTAATATATTTTTAAAATATATTAAAATTTAAAAATATAGACATATAGATCATCCAATAAAATTTAACATTTACAATTACAAATATTCAATAGAAATTACATTTACAATTACAAATATGAAATATTCAATAGAAATTAGATCATTCACAAATCACAACACATTTGTCATTCACAATCACAAAACACAATGAGACATTGAGACACATAGATGCAAACTCATCACTGCCTTGATCCTCCTCCTCCATGCCTGAATCAACAAACTCATCACTGCCTTGATCCTCCTCCTCCTCCTCTCTTCCAATCTGACTAACTTACTTTTTAATTGTCAAATGTTTAATTTTAAGTTTTAAATGTATGTAAGTAAATGCCATTAAATTGCTTATGTGAGTTTGATTTAATACATGTTCAATTTTGAAGAGACGTCATTATATACCATGTATATGTTTCTAATGATTTTCGTATTAATGTCTTTATTGCAGTTGCGGCTATGGATGCCAATGCCGAAATATTGATTGAGCTTGCCCAATTGAGGGGCATAAGTGCAGCTTTTAGTGGTGGCGACAGGATTCGCCGTTCACTTGCATCAACCTTGGATGCAATTGTGGACACAATTTCACAATCTACGAATGTCCTATATGATATTGCATCTTACAGAGAAAGAAAAAGACAACAATATGCTGATGGACTAGATTACAATGCAGTAAAAAAGTTGAAAATATCCAAAGAGGTTATATTTGCATTGTTTAGGGACCCTCGGATGGGGGAAATCCCTAATGCAAGCAAGCCGCATATCTCCATTGAGTGGTGCACGTTTCAACCATTTGTTGATAACTGGATGGACAGATGGTACATGGTTTTTGATATGCCACCACACAACAACAGGGAAATTCCCTTATATTTCCTTCGAAAGATGTACGCAGAGTTCGTGTTGCATAAACACGTTAACTATTTTGACATCTTACAGTTCCAGGGGATCGGTGGGGGGATGCCCCAAAACCGACCCAATGCCAGGATTCGAGACCAGGATCGCCCTATCCCTGCACCTCGCAGGCAGTTGCCTGGGCCAGATGTCCCACCAGCACATCGCATTATTCCGCAGACACGGGATGCATTTTTGAGTTTGGCACGGGCGGTTGTTCACCATGGCAGGATGGTTCAACATATGGGTGAGGAAGGGACATCTGTCCCTAGTGTGGTACATACACCAGCTCGTCACCATGCAGGACCATCAGCTAGTGCAGGACCATCAGGACCATCCACTAGTGCAGGACCATCAGGACCATCCACTAGTGCAGGACCATCAGCTATTCCCCATCCTAGTACTGATCCTCACGAGTGCACGTCATGTGGTCGTCACTGCTATGGTATTGCCTCAGATGTTGCCTTCAGTGGCTTTTTGAGAGAGGTATCTTGATGGTTAATTGTAATAAATTCTTCATTTATTTTCGTCTTTGTACACATATATATAGTTTGAGCTAATATATTAATTTTGTGAACTTGCAGTTGATGATGATTGCCGGCAGTGACGCCCCAGAGCCGGATGTTCCAGACTCTACAGGGGGGCATGATGCTACCCATTCGGTAGGCCCATCTTATATACCACCTATTGCCGTATCTCACACCGAGGTAAACATTTTAAAATTTCAGTTTTTTAATACTTGTTAATTTGTTAATTTCCACATACTTTACATTTTAGTTCATTAATGCTATATACGGTCTAATATTTACAATTATTAAACTTGCAGATGGCAGATCCTTCACAGGGGCAAGGTAATGTGGAGGTAGTACCCATGGTCATACCGTCCCCTGAAACGTCTGGGCTCCAGGTAAACAATTAAAAATGACATTTTTTAAATACATGTTTGTTTGTTGAATCATGCATGTCTAACTACATGAACACTTGCTGACTGTAGGCACCATCCGACACATCTGGCCCATTGCCTGGATTTGCATCTCCCTCCAGGCCATTCGTGAACAAGGGTCGTGTGTATGTGAGGCGTTCTACTCCGAGAAAGACTCCAGCTGCCCACGACCATGGGCTTACTCACACCACGGTAATGTATATCCTTCGATGATATTTGTTGTTTAACTTGAAATCCAGTGCATAAATCGTTTTTGTTAATGTTTGAATTGCATGTTTACTGCAACAGGAACCCGAGTTGTCTGCTGAGAACCTTGCATCGATGGTTGATGCAGCAGTTAGTGCCGAATCTGCAGTGGCGACTGATCACACACAGGTATGTAACTATTTCAACATTATCTTTACATAGTTTATTATTGTTGGACCTATTGTTTATTCATGCATTTCTAACTATTTCAACATTTTTTCATTGTATCCACCACCAGCAGGAGCAGTGCCTGGCCCCCCTGGTTCGACCATCCTGGATGTTCAACCGACGGCTCCATCTGCTACACAAGCAACGCAATCTCCTTTGTCAGTTGAGGTGAGATGTCCTTCAGTGACCAACTGTTTCATGCACTTTCCATGCACCAGTTGATAATTGTTGAGCTAATGTATTAGTGTACATAGTTAGTTGAATTTAACAATTGATATTTAATTTGCAGGATCCAGGGATGCACATTGATCCTAGGGATGTGCCTAGAGGATCAACCTCGGGAAAGAACAAGAGAAAGCTTGAGTTTTGATAGTTTTGGATAGTTTTGGACACATGTGCTTTTGGATACTTTTGTATATATATGTACTTTTCGATACATTCAGTTTTGGAGACATGTACATTGACTTTATTGTGCATGTACTTTTGGAAACATGTACATTGACTTCATTGGATACATGTACTTTTTGATACTTTTGGATATACATGTACTTTTGGAGACATGCACTTTTGGAGACTTTTGGATATACATGTACTTTTGGAGACATGCACTTTTGGATACTTTTGGATATATATGTACTTTTGGATACATGTACTTGTGTCAATCTAATGTGTTGATGTGTAATTTAATCAAACTAAATGCAATACAATGTTTTCAAGGTTTCAACGAACTCACTCATGCACACCCATTGCCATCAACTACCAATGAAAGTCTAACATTATGAGGTTCTTCTTTAAAAATGGGTAATATTTCCTTGATGATCGTAAATTGAGAACCATTTGTAGCCACTCATATAATACCATCTTCACTTATCTTTGTACATGATAATCCATATAATGTGCTATGTTTTTTAACCTAAACAATCATCAAAAACCTATAATTATAGGGATATGACAAAGAACCTTATGGGGCACCTTATATATTAACCTTGTGTATACATTAGGATCTTTGTCATACCATTGTTTGAAATGTCATTCAATACCTTCAATTTTATCAACATCAAATTAGTAGACAAAGTGACTCATCTTTGATCTCTTGTATAGGCCTTTGTGTGCCTTATCAATAAGATGTACATCATGAATATTATCATAGGTCTCATACATAGGTGCATCCTCATCCATGCAAACAAAGGTGTCATGGATCAACCTATTATCCCTTTATTCTCAATAATATTAGTATCATTATTTTCCATAGGATCAAATTCAACTCCATCACCCCCATTATTGCTACTCTAAATTGCAGCCTTAGGAGTTTTGATCATGTGTTTTTGTCTCTTTAGGAGTTTTGAAATATTATACTCTTTCAAAAATAATATGGAAGTTCAAATATTTAAAAGTGGCTTAAATTATAAAATGGGCGGAAATTCACCAAGTGTCCCTGAACGGCATTTTCATGCGACTTGCAACTCGACATAACTCGGAAACCAGATGTCAGACCGACGAATCGTCGACTCCGTTGGTCTCCTAGCGTGCGATTACCTCTAGGGGCCCTCTCCCTCGTCTCCCCATGGCCCAGCGGCTTCATTGTGCATTCATTTCGTAAACTAGGGTTTTGCTCAGTTTAATTGCATGCAATCTCGCATTGGTGGGTCAACTCTGCAAAAACCTCCCCCGAGCCAGTGTTGGCAGTGTTCCCACATCGGCATTGCCCACACACACTTGCGGGAGCCAACGACACGCAATCTTCCTGCTCCGTTTGCTTTTTGGCTCCCGGACGGAAATTCACCAAGTGTCCCTGAACGACATTTTCATGCGACTTGCAACTCGACATAACTCGGAAACCGGACGTCGGACCGACGAACCGTCGACTCCGTTGGTCTCCTGGCGTGCGATTACCTCTAGGGGGACCTCTCCCTCGTCTCCCCATGGCCCAGTGGCTTCATTGTGCATTCATTTCGTAAACTAGGGTTTTGCTCAGTGTAATTGCATGCAATCTCGCATTGGTAGGTCAACTCTGCAAAAACCTCCCCCGAGCCAGTGTTGGCAGTGTTCCCACGTCGGCATTGCCCACACACACTTGCGGGAGCCAACGGCACGCAATCTTCCTGCTCCGTTTGCTTTTTGGCTCCCAGACGGAAATTCACCAAGTGTCCCTGAACGGCATTTTCATGCGACTTGCAACTCGACATAACTCGGAAACCGGACGTCGGACCGACGAACCGTCGACTCCGTTGGTCTCCTGGCGTGCGATTACCTCTAGGGGGCCCTCTCCCT
This sequence comes from Larix kaempferi, assembly GCA_027924585.1. NCBI lineage: Eukaryota > Viridiplantae > Streptophyta > Pinopsida > Pinales > Pinaceae > Larix > Larix kaempferi. The sequence continues at coordinate 1,462,207 of BSBM01000612.1, read as the reverse complement.
CATCTCCCCATGGCCCAGTGGCTTCATTGTGCATTCATTTCGTAAACTAGGGTTTTGCTCAGTGTAATTGCATGCAATCTCGCATTGGTAGGTCAAATCTGCAAAAACCTCCCCCGAGCCAGTGTTGGCAGTGTTCCCACGTCGGCATTGCCCACACACACTTGCGGGAGCCAACGGCACGCAATCTTCCTGCTCTGTTTGCTTTTTGGCTCCCGGACGGAAATTCACCAAGTGTCCCTGAACGACATTTTCATGCGACTTGCAACTCGACATAACTCGGAAACCGGACGTCGGACCGATGAACTGTCGACTCCGTTGGTCTCCTGGCATGCGATTACCTCTAGGGGGCCCTCTCCCTCGTCTCCCCATGGCCCAGTGGCTTCATTGTGCATTCATTTCGTAAACTAGGGTTTTGCTCAGTGTAATTGCATGCAATCTCGCATTGGTAGTTCAACTCTGCAAAAACCTCCCCCGAGCCAGTGTTGGCAGTGTTCCCACGTCGGCATTGCCCACACACACTTGCGGGAGCCAACGGCACGCAATCTACCTGCTCCGTTTGCTTTTTGGCTCCCGGACGAAAATTCACCAAGTGTCCCTGAACGACATTTTCATGCGACTTGCAACTCGACATAACTCGGAAACCGGACGTCGGACCGACGAACCGTCGACTCTGTTGGTCTCCTGGCATGCGATTACCTCTAGGGGGCCCTCTCCCTCGTCTCCCCATGGCCCAGTGGCTTCATTGTGCATTCATTTCGTAAACTAGGGTTTTGCTCAGTGTAATTGCATGCAATCTCGCATTGGTGGGTTAAACTTGCTCACCTTGCAAACATCATCCATCAAACAGAAATTTGATGGAGTTGAAAATCTATTGTTGAATGGTGTTCTTCAATAATTGTAGATGGAACAAGAAGACGAGATATTTTTGGGAGGTGGTTGATGTAGATCAATCACATAGAATAATGCATGGAATTTGTGGATTTCATTTAGTTTGAAACTCAAACAATGTTATAGTAGAAATATGAACAAGATAATTCTATCACTCGCCATTATTCTAGGTATAAATATTGAATTATCCTAGTTGGATGAGGACTAATCAACCATTTCACCACATTATGATCATGTCTCAAATCTTGTACAACCAAGTTTTGTGAATATGAGATTAAATCTTATCAACTAGCATGAATACATTACATTTTGTCTATTTAGTGGACTCACACGTTGGAACTGATGATGATGATGGTGATGATGATGAAGATGTTGATGATGATGGCTTGGTCTAAGGTGGTGCTCTCAACTAGCTAATTCATTATGAAATATTTAACAAGACATGAATTAAATTTAATATAAGTGTATTGTTTAATATAGTGAGCATGAATTGAATTAATTTTGTTGGGTGAAGCCAATAACCAACATGATGAACATAATATAATTTTAGGGTTTACTGATCATATGTAAAAAATGGATTAAAAAACACAATTATTATAATTTTAGTTTAATGTTTATCCACTTTAATCCATATATTTTTTAGTTTTGACTATGAATACACAATAATTATTATATATATATGTGTGTGTTTTTGTGTGGATAACTTAGAGATGTATAATAAAAATGGGTAAAAGGTGGTTCTCACTAGAGACTTTCATAGTTGTATAGTGAAAATGTAATAGCTATTAAAATTTGGATTAGAAAATTATTAAAGAAAATAAATTCTATAGAAATGGGTAAAAGGTGGTTGTCGCTAGATTAAGAGAGACTTTCATAGTTGTATAGTGTACAATTGTCTAGTGGTTATGGCAGTGATGTGTAAAATCTTATGATCACATGAAAGAGATCACAAATAGGTTCATAAAACTAAGAACAACAATACTTTGAGCAATTTTTCAAAGGAAACTAGAATAGAGCCAGTAAAGAGAAAAAAATACTAAAAACTTGATTTCATACTAAAATGAATGAAAAATGGTTTTACATAAAGAAATTTGAATTACTCAAGGAACCAATTCGATTCTCTAGTGATTCATAAGGATTTAGTTGGGCTTAACATAGAGCTTAAATGCCCTTAAAGTTAGCTAAGCAACCCCTCAAACATGATTAATATATGGTTTACTGATCATATGAACATAATATAATTTTAATCCATCTCTTGTAAATTTGGCATATCAAGAACGCAAAATTGACATATTCATATGAAACATACATGTGAAAATTGAGCATATATCAATATTCAATTACAAATAGTGAAAATAGTATAGTATTAAAAGTATGTAACGTACCTCATCATGCTAGATCCCACCTATTATCATACAACCAAGCCCTCCGGATCATCTCTTATACTGATGGTCTCCATTAGTCTCTCGTGCTCTGTATCCGGTAAGAAGTAGCGTACCTTTGATGTATTTCGACTAGGCATTGTTCGTACCTGAAGGTTTGTGCCAATGATTAAGTTGGTAAAGTGATATACACTTGCACCTGGTTTGTAATCCCTGTAAACATATCCACCCTTCTTTCTTCCATTGTTGTCCCGTGTCAAGTATTAACCTTTAACAACCATAGACCCAGTTGGAAAGTGGTTGTTTTCATCGTCAGTCATGGACACAATGAGAGTTTGCTTTCCATCTATACAGCGTGCCAACCAGTATTCATCACCCCATTCAGTATCTTTTGAGGCAACCACTGCGTATATGTGCCCTGCATTATATGATTGTAGGTATATGATCAAAATATTTTTCGTGCGATACAAGGCCATTAATGTGCATTTGAAGACTACGTAAACAAACAAAAAATGTTAAGGAAATGCATCATACCGGGTTGTACAAGGTCTGAGACATGATCAAAATCTGCAGAAATAGATGATTGGTCTTCTTCCAACGGAGTTAACTCAACAATTGCACGCTGATCAAGTGGAAGTGATATGCGATCCCATCCATCAACCCAATCCAATGATTCACACCCATCCCAGTCACCATCACAACAAGGCGGGCAAAAACAAGCGAGTTTTCTGGTCCAAATTTCAAATACTGGGTTATCAGAGCTTCGAACCGAATGAAAGCCACGAGTCCCAGGCACAGTCTTGCATTCCCATGCATGTGAACGATCTATGTCTACCACCTCCCAAAAAAATCTCTCCACATGTCTCTTTCTTGTGGATTCTACTCGCATAGTTGATTCCTCTCCCATTACTGACGTGCACCACCTGACTATAGATTGAGCATTTAGAATAGTAGATTTTGTAGATACTTTCAATTCCTCTCTTCGTAGGGCTGTTTTGACACATGCTCCGGCTCCATCATGCTCTCCTTTACCATGCCCAGTCTCAAAATAGTTCCACATATGTGGCACTTTGTAGTTTTTATGCAATGAACACAACCACTGAAATATGCGTGCATTTTTGAACTAACCAGCACACCCATCAGACCAAATCCAGTGTCGGTCCATCTGTATGTTCCTTCCCTTCAAGTGTTCATAGAACATGATGAAGCAATGACGTACATAGTGGAAGTCGTGGCACCTATCATCACTTATGTAGAAGTGATATTCCTTCAGAATTTCTCTTTGCTCTTCAGTGCTATTTGGGCCATGCCTATATGTGATATGGACCATCAAGGAAACCTGCTCAGAGTGATAATACTGAATTTGGATCTCATTTTGAGGTTGCAGAGTGTAGTTCTCGGCAAAATCAACAACTGAAAGTATAGTACCAAGGGGAAATGTATCTCTACATATTCTAAACTTCTCATCCTGCCATCGTGCCACGTGGACATGTTGAACATATTGATGTGTCTTTTCAATAAATTCCTTGATGAAGTCACTAACTTGTACCTGGTGACACAAAATGATCTCAATGTCAGTTTTTTGTTGTAAGTAAGGATTGAAATGTAACCGTTACAACATAATTTAATAGATATAAATGCATACCTGAGATGTCACCAATTGTATTTTTTTGCTTTCTTTCCCTGGGACTATTTCATAGTTGATATATTTGAAACTTTTCATGTCTGTAACCATTTTCCCAAATTCACTGTCTCCATTCTTGTGCATACATTGGCTCAATAATTCCATTCCAGCACAGTTGGAGCATGTTCCATCCAAACAAGATTTTGCATAGTATGTTTGCCCCTCGGGCCTATTGCACATGATGCTATGAATGAATTCTCTTGATGAAGTCGGTGGTATTGTCATGGAGCAATCCTGCACAATGTTAGTATGCAACACACGACGAATGTACAAAAATGTTTCATAGTAATATTCATATTCTACATGGTATCTACAACAACAAGTGTTACAAAGAGTATTTATTCTAACATACCATGGCTTACATTTCTCAAAAGATCTTTGCCCCAAGTTCAATTGTCTATGCTCAATCTTAAATTTCTCGTAAAGCTCTGTCTGTGTTATATCAAGAAGATGCTTAGTATGTGGTTCACGATCCTTTGAACCCCTTCTTAGTGTGAAATTGCCCACATAAGATCCAAAGAGATGATGTAAACCTCACTATGAAAGAATTTAGGAAGAAGAGAGAAGCAATAGAACATAGATCCAATAGAGGCAGAATAATTACACCCATTGCATTAATCAGAATAGTAACCGGGTAAATATACAATGCTGAGTATGAGGATTCGAATTCACTAGGTGTAATTCGAATTATCCTTCATGCACAGATCCATAATCAGTGGAGAGTCATCAGTGCCAAACTAGGAGTCTATCTCATCATCGGTGAAGTCATCAATGCACAAGTAGTGATCAACCGGGAGTCAAACTGAGTCTAACTGAGTGTGGTTGGTGTAACTGGCACATGGAAGCACTGATATAGTGAAGGAGACTCAGTGGGGGGCGCTCATGGAGCTAACTGGAGTCAAAACAGTCTATCTAGTCACACTGGAGGTCCAAAAGAGTGATAAGGTCAGTTAGGAGTCAGTTAATCCTTAAATCAAGGAAGAACTGAAGATAACTGAACTAAACTGGACTGGTAGGTGAAGAAGGGCGCCCTTATCATGCAATAACTGAAAAGAGGGCGCACTAAGCTCTAGGAGAGCTAAGACTGATCCGAGAGAAGCTCCTGGGGCTAGTTTGGCAAGGGCTAGGTGCTGGTGCTGCAAACCCTAATTGCATGCAAACCCTAATTGCATGCAAAACCCTAATTGCATGCAAAACCCTAATTTTGCATGCAGGACTGAAAATGTCAGAAATGTTAGAAGGACTAGGATGGAGTATAGGAATATCCTAACACCCCCCCTTAATCCATCCTGGGCCCTGGTAACTAGGACCAAAGGTCACCCATACAATCAATGAAATGATAAAAAGAATACTGCCTCAATTTTTCTTTTTCCTTTTTTTTTTTTGTTTTTATATTTTTGAATAACTCAAGGAGCCATTACTCTAAGCCGAAAAGAAGCAAGCTTTCATCAGTGAAAACTTTGCAAAGAGACTTGGTAAGCTAATCCTCTGTAAAGTGCGAATGCAAGTGCTAGAGAATGTGTTGAATGTAGCAAGTCTTTCAGGAACCTTTTCTGTCACTGGAGCGAATGTATCATGATGAGTTTTCCCAAGGAATGGAAGAGTAAACCCCATCATCATGCTGAATCTCTCATGGAGAGGTGGATGGCATAATGCAAGGTTAGCATGCTGCTGAAGTCTAGTAGTTCTGTAAGCAAATACATCATCAACTGTGTTCTTAGTAGTAGCAAGGACTGTGTGAGAACATATTTCTCTTGAATCTGGACTAAGAATAGGGTTTGGCTCTGAATCTTCTTGAACTATGATCTCAACATCAAAATCTTGATCTTCTTCCTCACTAGAATAGGAGTCACTGGAAGAGAAGTCACTGTGATCCTCATCAGAATCTGAAGGGATAGTTGGAGAGAAGGGCATGAAGTGGGAGAACTCATATGCATTTGAGGCATGATTAGCAATCCCATTCGCTATAACCTTTCCAGTGGAGATTTCTGTAATCTCTACTGTGTCTGGACCAAAAATCACTTGTTTTGGAGATCCTGTATGAGTCATTTGATATACTGATAACAAATTAGCTGTAAGAGAAGGAACAAATAGAACATTTTTGAACTTACCATGCTCCATATGAACTGTACCCAAACCTTTGGCAGAAATCTGAGAGTTGTCTCCCATGTGAATGGCAGGCCCATCTTGGAGATCCAAAGAGGAGAAGGATTCTTCTTGTGCCATCATGTGGTTGGAAGCTCTAGAATCTATGAGGAGAGCTTTTGTCTTTGAAAAACCAGCCATCAATGCATGACAATCATCAGATCCACTTCCAGAATCAGACATCTTTGCTTCTTTTGGAACAACAATTTGGTTTTGTTCAAGAAGCTTGGTTAGAAGATCAATCTTCTTATGCATGCAGGCATGCTCAGGATGGTTTCCTCTCTTGCAATAGGTACAATTTGGTCTCTTTTGTTTGTCATTCTTGGATCTTGAAGGTTTCTTTCCTTTGCCTTTTTGTCCCCCTTTATCATTCGCTCCACTTGATTCACCAGCCAAAAGAGCTAGATCTCTGGAGGTTTTGATGGCACCCATTTGAAACAGTTTGTTCTCTTCTTGAGTGAGAGCTTCAATGAAGTTACTTAAGGTGGGAAACTTCCATCCAGGGATGGACATTCGAACAGAATGAAAGGTAGATACAAAGACAGAAAATTGAGATCCAAGTTTGCTCAATATAGAGAGTATCAATTGCTCATCACTTTTAGTGATGCCACATTGCTTGCAATGCAAAACCAAATTCTGAAATTTGGAGAAGAAATCTTGAATGCTCTCGAAATTGCTAGGTTGAAGGGCAACCAATTCATTCTCAAGAATGTAGCCTCTCAGTTCGTCTTGTTTGCCAAAAAGACTCCTCAATTTTATCCATAAATCATATGGAGACTTCAATCCATCAGCATGAAACAATAGATCATCAGAAATATGAAGGCATATGAATCCAAAGGCTTCATCCATTTTGTTTAGGTGCTTGACTCTCTTTTCAGCTTGATGTGGTATGGCATCTTTTTCTTCAACTATTCTAGTAAACCCTCTTGATTGCAAGAGTATTATCATCTTCCTCTTCCATTCGAAATAATTGAAAGGAGTGAGAAGTATAGAGGAAGGATCATTCGAATTGCTCATCTTGATTGCTTGAACAAGTGCAAAATAGAAGCTACTGAATCTGGTGCTGCAACTGCTGGAACTTCAAAATACCTGCAAAAAACTCTCAAGAATGGAGGTAGAATATACTCTCAAGGCTCTGATACCATGTGAAATTGCCCACATAAGATCCAAAGAGATGATGTAAACCTCACTATGAAAGAATTTAGGAAGAAGAGAGAAGCAATAGAACATAGATCCAATAGAGGCAGAATAATTACACCCATTGCATTAATCAGAATAGTAACCGGGTAAATATACAATGCTGAGTATGAGGATTCGAATTCACTAGGTGTAATTCGAATTATCCTTCATGCACAGATCCATAATCAGTGGAGAGTCATCAGTGCCAAACTAGGAGTCTATCTCATCATCGGTGAAGTCATCAATGCACAAGTAGTGATCAACCGGGAGTCAAACTGAGTCTAACTGAGTGTGGTTGGTGTAACTGGCACATGGAAGCACTGATATAGTGAAGGAGACTCAGTGGGGGGCGCTCATGGAGCTAACTGGAGTCAAAACAGTCTATCTAGTCACACTGGAGGTCCAAAAGAGTGATAAAGTCAGTTAGGAGTCAGTTAATCCTTAAATCAAGGAAGAACTGAAGATAACTGAACTAAACTGGACTGGTAGGTGAAGAAGGGCGCCCTTATCATGCAATAACTGAAAAGAGGGTGCACTAAGCTCTAGGAGAGCTAAGACTGATCCGAGAGAAGCTCCTGGGGCTAGTTTGGCAAGGGCTAGGTGCTGGTGCTGCAAACCCTAATTGCATGCAAACCCTAATTGCATGCAAAACCCTAATTGCATGCAAAACCCTAATTTTGCATGCAGGACTGAAAATGTCAGAAATGTTAGAAGGACTAGGATGGAGTATAGGAATATCCTAACACTTAGTTTTAGTACATCCTTTCGGTTTGAAGAAGGCCTTGTGTGATCATGCCAAAAACTGTGCACTAGTCCCTTTACTGCATCAACTAGCTTCATGTCACGACGTGGCAACCGACCAACAAAGGCCCAAAAATCTGTCTGATCGGTTGTGTCAAGATGTTCTCTTCTAATAGAATACCTACGGAGGGTTTTTACATTCAAATTAACTAGTTCAGATGTAGGCCTGAGAATACGAAGGGCCCTGGTGTTCTTATCTGCAATTGATTGTGACAACACACGACGAGCAGCATTGCGGTCCTTTGAACGTGTGTTCTTACCAATTTTACCAAATGCATCTACTAGGCTTTTAACTATATGAGAACTTGGTTCAGAATTCTTTATCATCTTTATCCCTAACTTTTTCCTAACAACATTCATGCTCCTAGATTTTAACAATGATAAAAATAATCTACATTTATCTCCATCACATTTAGAAACAAAATATTTATCAAGTATCTGTTGAGTTTGATAAGCAATACTACGTTTAGATAGCGTACCTTCAATGGAATTCATAAGTCTTTCATCAACTTGTATACGCTTCGGAGTTCTTCAACGTGTGCTTGCTAATGGAGGTAAGGGGGTTGGAATTGTACCATGTAGCGCATCACCAAGACGCTCTGGCGTTTCAGTAGTAGCTCGGTGTCCTTCATTCTCTTCCTGGTAGTTGGATGGTGGAAGTCCAACATCCTCATCCATGGTCTGTGGAAGTCCAACATCCCCTTGTGGAAGTCCAACATCCTCATCGATGGTGTGGATAACATTCTCTTCTTCAACAGTAGGCAAAATGTCCAACGCCTCTTTGACTTCATCGCTTGTATAACCACATCCGGATAGCAAATTGAGTGTTTCTTCATGAGCTTCATCTTGATATGGTAACTTATCACTTTGACTTGAAGTGGGAATTGAAACATCCCCTAATGAGCACCTACGTTTTGCTTCTTGATTACTTCCATGGGGTTCTTGTTCAACAACTATTGTGGAAATTGAAGGTCCCTCTTGTCGTGGATTAATAGGATGAACCATGGTATCCTCTACAATTGGATTTGGATTAGTTTCCAAAGAAAGCCTCCGATTCATCATGTATATTCTTTTCTTTTCTTTCTCTTCTTCAATGACTTCTTGAGATCTCTTCTTCCTTGTTGATTTGTTTACTCGGTTACGTGCATTCCCCATCACCACAATGATCAATTCAATATAGTTTGTTTTTGTTGCTCCTCAATTACAAGCTCTTCAATAATAAGCAAATGGAAGTTCTTCCTTGTTGGTCTTGAAGCTTGATATCTTACCTTGTGTGCTCCTCAAATATAGGCAAAATGAATCTTTCAAAGGCCTTATCTTTGGTGTTCTTCAATTGGAGATTCTTCAAGCTTGCTAATTATTTTCTTCAAATATGGCCATATAACCCAACACCACAGTGAGCAACCATGAAAGATGTCCTCAATGCTGCACCTGCATAAAAAAAAATGATGGAGTTGGTGTAGAATGTGAAAATTTTCAGACGCGGGCTCGTGCTGTTCGAAAAATCGCGGGATTGTTGCTTTCGTTCGGACAGAGTGAAGTTGCTCTCGGACAGCAATAGTCCATTATTTCTGGAGTTCCAAAACGCGTACGCGTTATATAAATATAAAATGCGTGCGCGATATGTAGTGAAAAAACGTGAACGCGATATAGTCAAGCACAATAAATAGGTTAGGTGCACGGCTAGGGCAACGAACAAAATCAAAGAAAACTAATAATTTATATGATTGCATACAAAACAAATGTTTTGTATGGTTTAATACCCCCTAGCTCTCTCCCAATAATCCCTATATACCCCCTATCTCTTTCTAAATATCTGTCCCTCATTCTCCCTACATGTTTCTTTCATGTTTCTTTCTCTCCCTTCAGCCATGTCTCTACCACCCCACTCTCCATCTCTCCACCTTCTCTTTATCTTCGTCATTATCCCTCCCTATAGCACTCTCTCCCTTCTTCTCCCTTAATCACTAACCCTCTACGCCTTTATCCCTCCCCCCTTCCCTCTCTGTCTTACCTTGTTCCTAGAGCCCCTCCCCCATAAAGGCCTTTAGACCCTCTTCTAAATATTAATCCCTAAGTGCATAAGTGCACAAGATGATGAGGAGGAGGAGGGTGATGACAATGAAGATGATCATGATGTAGATGAAGATGATAAAGATGATGAGGAGGAGGAGGGTGATGACAATGAAGATGATCATGATGCAGATGAAGATGATAAAGATGATAATGTTGATGAAGATGATGGTGATGATGATGAAGATGTTGATGATGATGGTGATGATGATGGTGATGAAAATGATGGTGACATGATGGAGATGTTGATCTGATGAGGAAGATGATGATGATGATGGTGATGATGGTGATGATGATGAAGATGTTGATGAGGACGATGATGGAGATGAAGATGATGATGATGAAGAAGATGATGATGATGGAGATGTTGTGTTGATGGGGAACCTAGAGATGACAATGATGATGAAGATGGTGATGGTGATGGTGATGGTGATGGTGATGGTGATGACAATGAAGATTTTGATGATGATGCTGATGGCGATGATGATGAAGATGTTGACGATGATGGTGATGGTGATGTTGAGATGATGATCATGATGATGTTCAGAAGATCATGATGGTGATGATGGTGATGATGATGGAGAAAATGACAATGATGGATATGTTGATGAGGAACCTGCAGATGCCAATGATGATGATGATGGAGATGTTGATGAGGAACCTACAGATGCCAATGATGATGGTGATGACGATGAAGATGTTGATGATGATGGTGCTGGTAATGATGATGATGATGATGATGACGAAGATGATGATGACGAAGATGATGGTGACATGATGGAGATGTTGATCTGATGAGGAAGATGATGATGATGATGATGGTGATGATGATGAAGATGTTGATGACGATGATGATGGTGATGAAGATGATGATGATGAAGAAGATGATGATGATGGAGATGTGTTGATGGGGAACCTAGAGATGACAATGATGATGAAGATGGTGACGGTGATGACGATGAAGATTTTGATGATGATCCTGATGGCGATGATGATGAAGATGGTGACGATGATGGTGATGGTGATGTTTAGATGATGATCATGATGATGTTCAGAAGATCATGATGGTGATGATGGTGATGATGATGGAGAAAATGATGATGATGGATATGTTGATGAGGAACCTGCAGATGCCAATGATGACGATGATGGAGATGTTGATGAGGAACCTACAGATGCCAATGATGATGGTGATGACGATGAAGATGTTGATGATTATGGTGTTGGTAATGATGATGATGATGATGATGATGATGATGATGATGAAGATGAAGATGATGGTGACATGATGGAGATGTTGATCTGATGAGGAAGATGATGATGATGATGATGATGGTGATGATGATGAAGATGTTGATGACGATGATGATGGTGATGAAGATGATGATGATGAAGAAGATGACGATGATGATGGTGATGAAGATGATGATGATGAAGAAGATGACGATGATGGAGATGTGTTGATGGGGAACCTAGAGATGACAATGATGATGAAGATGGTGATGGTGATGACGATGAAGATTTTGATGATGATGCTGATGCTGATGATGATGATGATGATGATGATGATAATGATGAAGATGTTGACGATGATGGTGATGGTGATGTTCAGATGGTGATGATGATGATGATGATGATGATGGAGATGTTGATGAGGAAGGGGGAGATGACAATGATGATGAAGATGTTTATGGTCATGAAGATGATGATGATGGTGATGGTGATGATGATGGAGATGATGGAGATGATGGAGATGGCGATGAAGATGATGATGATGATGATGATGGTGAAGATGATGAAGAAGATGATGATGATGGAGATGTTGACCTGATGACGATGAAGATGATGATTATGGTGATGATGATGAAGATGTTGATGCTGATGATGATGGTGATGAAGATGATGATGATGGAGAAGATGATAATGATGGAGATGTTGATGAGGAACCTACAAATGCCAATGATGATGATGATGATGATGGTGATGACAATGCAGATGTTGATGATGATGGTGATGGTAATGATGATGAAGATGATGATGATGATGGTGATGGTGATGGTGATGTTTAGATGATGATGTTCAGAAGATGATGGTGACATGATGGATATGTTGATCTGATTCAAGGAAGATAATGATGATGATGATGATGGTGATGATGATGAAGATGTTGATGATGATGATGATGGTGATGAAGATGATGATGATGAAGAAGATGATGATGATGGAGATGTTGATGTTGATGGGGAAACTAGAGATGACAATGATGATGAATATGGTGATGGTGATGGTGATGGTGATGACGATGAAGATTTTGATGATGATGGTGATGGTGATGATGATGAAAATGTTGATGATGATGGTGATGGTGATGTTTAGATGATGATCATGATGATGATAATGATGATGGAGATGTTGATTTGATGAGGAATATGATGATGATGATGATGATGGTGATGATGATGAAGATGTTGATGATGACGATGATGGTCATGAAGATGATGATGATGAAGAATATGATGCTGATGGAGAATATGATGCTCACAACTCCCTCTAGTCTCTCTCTCCCCAACCATAAATCTCTCTCTCTCTCTCTGTCTCTCTCTCTCTCTCAAACACACACACATACACACACATTATGTCACTTTCCATTCTCAAACCCATACCCCCTCCATCCATATCTATCTCCAACTTTCTCCCTCCATCCCTCACCCTACCTTCTCTCCCTCCCTCTCTCATCGCCTGTCTCTCACCTTCTATCCCTCCCTCATCTTTCCCTCAACCTATCCCAATTTCTCCATCACTCCCTCTCTCTCCATCGCCACCACTCTCTGCATGTCTCCCACCAACACTTTCTGTCCCTCCCTTCCTATCTCTTATTTCGTTCTATTCCCATCTATCTCTCACTCCCTCCAAATCCATTCCTCCCCATTGTCCCTCTCCCTCTCTCGCTCTATGTCTCTCCCCCCCTTGTATTCTTTATTTCTCTCTCACATCCCCCTTGCCTCCATCCATTCCCCCTTGTCACTCAAGTCTCACTTTCAACTTCTAACCCTATACCTCTTCAGAACCTATTCTACTCCTAATAGTGCTCTCAAGCTCCACTTCCCTTCACCCCCTGTAGCCCATCATGTTCTCATTCCCTTCATTTCTCCCCACTCAAGCTTCCAACATCCTTCTAAGCCCTTGACCCTTTCCCACCCCTATTAAATATTAACCATAGATTCCCTTGACCCTTCCCCACCCCTATTAAATATTAACCATAGATTCCCTTGACCCTTCCCCACCCCTTCTCAAATATTAAACAAAATTTCCCTTGACTTCTACACCCCCTCTTTCTCAAGTATTAAACATGTATTTTATGATTTGAATAACGCGAGCGCGTTTTGTAACTATATAACGCGTACGTGTTATGTAGTTATATAACGCGTACGCGTTAATTATTTATATAACGCGCACGCGTTATTTAGTTATATAACGCGTACGCGTTATTTAAATCTAAAAGCGCGGCAATATTTTTGAATTTAAACAGGCCGAGTCACATGCTCACATGTCAACAATAATCCTATGTGTATGCTTTGGAGTTTGCTTCGGTAATTCCAAACCTGTGCTATGTTAATGAAAAACCAAAGCTAATTGGGTATTTCTTCCAGTTTCTGGAGAAGCCTGTGCTTAGCCACTCGTTACAATATGCTACACAGAGTCATTTTTGACGAAATCTTAGACACAAATAGCATTTTTTCTGCAGATTCCAAATATGTAACTTTTATTTTGAAATATTAATTTTTCCTATTTTCTTTCAATTTCTTTTCTGTCCTACCTCCTTAACTCGTGAAACACATTGTTAGTGTTTCTTCCATAACTTTTTCAATTCTCAATCATTTCAAAAAAAAATTGTATGGTGCACAAGAGGACACTAACCTCCACGTTCTATGAAAAACCCATTTCAAGAATTTTGCATTAAGACCTTCAAAGGCTCTACCCACAAAAAATGTACTATTTTTGAGGTTTGATCACTTAGACAATTATAAAAAAATTATAAAATTACTAATTTAATTTTCGAAAAATAATGGCGCACAAGTGCTATGTGTTCTCTACATGCATGTCTATTTTTGTAGCTTGATTCCATCATTTAGGCCCTCAAAGGCTCTACCCACAAAAACATATACCTTATCATTTGCCTGAAAAATAAAAAGTGTCTGTTAGGAAAACTGAAACTTGACATAGCTATGCAAATTTTCAATACATAAAAGTTATATATTCAGAAACGTGATTCAATTTCCTACATTTCATCTTTTTTACTCAATGCAAGATATTTTCCGTAAGTAAATCAAAAAATCCAAGTAAGTTGAGGGATGCCTGCTTTTTCAGTTTTCTATTGCATCTAACGTGCCAAAAGTGACCCTCATTAGCTTGCACTGACCCTCTATCCAGTCTTGTATGTTACAATGTCTGCTCTCTCTCATTTCAAGTGACGCTCCATCAAAGAAACCTAACACTTGATTGATATCACGTGGAGGAATGAGCTGTCTATTTGAATTTTTTGGATACAATATCACCTTTTGTGTACAAATAAAACAAATTCCAGAAGGAAAACGAAGTCTGCTTTACTGTAGGAGAGATAGATATTTTGAAATATACACAAATTACGGGCTTGCCAAACAGACCATGTCACCAAACCTGGAATAGATTTTAAGTTTGAATGCTTTCTAACCCAAACCTGATAGGCAGACTCGAAATCCATGTCGAGCCAGTCATCATCTAGTTTGAGATCTTTGCATAAGCTTGAGGAGAAGTCACAGTGAAAGAAGAAGTGAAAGAAGAGGTGGCTGACAGTTTCCCCATCATTCCTGCACAGGGAGCACATGTTCCGACCAAATTTACTTCGACGAATTATTCTCAAATGCACCCAAGAACATATGTTTAATACTTTCATATTTAATGATATATGTACCAAATCATATTCATCAAATATTACACTGATCTGTACAATGTCATGACAATCTTCGACAAACCGACAGCAGTATTCTTCTCTAACTTTGTAATGTCCAAGGAAGTACGTTTTCTCCCAACATATTGACAATGCATCTAGCATCTAGGGTTTTTTCTACTGACTCACTAAAACACAAGCAGTATTGAAAAGCTCACCAATAACTCCAACTATAAGCACAGAAGACAATGCCATATTGACTTAACAATGACAAATATAATAAAATGATTCGATCGGCCAATGTCAATATTGGTCAAGAACTCAAGTTTTCTAGGCCATTTATAGAACTTAAAGTTTTCTAGGCCATTTATAGAACTTAAAGTGATCAGTGAGAGAATCTGGTGCACTAACAGATCATATTCTCAGTCGAAAAGAATTGTAAGAAAGGACTTCATAGGTGGTGCGCCTGTAGCCGGGTCAATTTGCATGCTGCAGCAGCTTTACACGTCACAATTATTGGATCCCAGCTGATCATCCTCAATATTGCAGCTCTATGCTCACAATTCTTTACAATATTTAATGCGTACAGTGAGGAATTGTCGAGCTCTGATATACTTTTCTTAGTATGAATTATCGAGGGGCTTCGTCAGTCCATTTTTGCAGCTATACGAAAAGGGTGCTGTCACTACAGGGATATGGTGGGGATAGGGATCCATATGGAAGAAAGTTCAGAATATTGAGGGCACGTCCATTGGCTGGATTTGATACCAAGTACAGATTCCTAGTGCGCCCAGTTATTATTATATTGTTGAAAATGCACGTCGAAACAAAAGGAGGGAATTAGTAATTATACGGATGGCGAAGATGCTGTGGCATACAAAAGGGATACATAGGAGGAGAAGGTAGGTCATTGCCAGCCTGATATTTTTAAAGCATGAATTATGAAGACATGAGCTTCCAGTTCTAATTGGGATCAAGGTTTTACAGGCAATCTAGACCAAATTAGGTGACCCATGTTGCTCTACTTTCTCATGATAGATCGCAAAGGTGGCCAAGTTGCTCTACGGACTCTAAAAATCTAAATCAATGGACCTGCTTCATCGCCTATGTCATTAAACTTGCACATATTCTAGTCCAAGTCATTTTGAAGACACCTTAAAAAGAGTTTTTCTGAACCCTAAAATCAATGTTTCTAAAGTGCAAAATTCAGTCATTTATGATGCATTAGTTATAATGAACTTTTGGAAAAACAGAAATCTGAACATCAAAAAACAATATTAGAGCTACCTACACAACTTTTTGGAAAGGTAGACAATCGGATTACCTTATGGAATATATAATTATTATTTATGGAAATTAAGTATAACTCCCAAAAAATGAGGTTATTCTAAGGTTGGTATGTTATTTTTTTAAGAAAACAAAATGAATATGTTGTTTTTGGTATGCAAACCTAAAATGACTAGGTCGAGCTTTGGGCCTTGACATCAACGTAGTTTTTTTTACGATGTAGGTCTTTGTGTGTACTAGTGTGGGTTCTTTTCCATTTTCAAAATAGGTGAGCCAATCAAAAGTTATAATCAAAAGAAATAACCTACTTTTTTTGTAAAGTTGACGTTAGTCCAATTAAAATTAAATAAAAAATAGAAATAAATATAATAGATTTAATAAAAAATTATATTGCACATATAATTCTACAAGTGTGTGCAATTTCATTAGGAGTGGACAAGTGTAACATACGCAAAATCATGCTCGAAATAGAAGAAGTTATAAATTAAGATGTATTTTGTTATAACACAATCCAAGCCGCTTGATTTGGCAACCCGAACCTAAAACCAAAGCGCCCAAGTCATCCACCACGTTGGTGGGAAAGGAATTCCCCACCAAAATTTAGAAATTTAAACAACATGTATGCGTTGTTTTAAATACACGCATATGCACTAAAAGCACGTACATGCTAATTAGTGCATGCACGCATTTTTTACTAATCTGAAATGTAGTTTTGATTTTATCTTCATCTATCTCAACCCCCCTGCCACCCCTCTCCCTAGCTCTAATCCTCCTCCTCTCCTTTGTCTTTTCCTATCCCTCCCTAACCCTCCTCCCCTCTAACCCATTTCAATCTCTATCTCTCTCTCTTTCTCTCCCTCTCACTCTCTCCCCCTTTAATCCTCCTCTATCTCCCTCTCTACCTAAACTTCCTCTTCTTCTCCCTCTCCCTCCTCTTTACCTAAACTTCATCTCCTTCTCACTCTCCCTCCTATCTCCATCTCCCTAACCATAACCATTGTCCTCTCTCTTTTGCTCCTCCCATCTCTTCCTAATCCTCCCCCTCCCCCTCCCCCTCCCTACATCCTTAACCATACTCCCCTCTCCCCCTAACCCTTATCCTCTCACTCTCTCTCTATAACCATTATATATCTCTCTCTCTACTTAACCCTCCCCTCTTTCTCCCTCTCTCTCTCTCTCCTTCGTTAATCTTCCTCTCTCTCTCTCTCTCACTACAAGGGAAAGACCTTGTAGCGGAGGTTGCGCACAAATTGGCCTTTTATACTGCCCCCAAACCAATACTCAAGGATTTACTGAGAAGCGTAGGGAGGTGGAGGATGACTTGGCCTTCAAGAAACCCTAGGGGATTATCGATAGAGAAGACAAATACAGGAAAGGGAGGCTTAATAGAGCTAATTTCACTGACATAAATGATGCATTTTCCATGGGTGACAAGACCCCCGATGACGCTATCTCGACTTATGTTGATATCATGCAGCAGAGGCTCTCAAGAGGGAAAAGGAAGAAACCCTAAGGCTAGTTGCGAAGAAGCACCAGGAAGAGGATGAACATAAGGTGAAGGATAAAGATGGGGTCACTCAGGCCCCAGTGGCGCAACTTGCCTGGAAGCGAAGGAATCGATGGGACCAAGCTTATGATTAGGACAATGCTACGAAGAAGGAAGAGGCTTCGTTGGACTAGGATGCCACCGATGCAACTCATTAGATTAGCAGGTGGGAAGGTACACCTATTGTATGAAGGATGAACAGTGATGTGACTTTGGGCATTGATTGGTGTAACATATTAGCAGGTGGGATGCTACACCTACCCCAGAAAGGGTTAACAGTGATATGACTCCTAAGTATCTACCGAGTGAATAATGGCTCAAATAGAAGATGAAACAGTTCCTTGGTAAGAATGTAAACCTAAAACGCCGGAAGCTGAACAGTCTAGCTATCTGTTGGAATTCCTCTAGCCATGTGGAATATGTAAATTATGTATGTGAGGAGGGATAAGAGGAAGCAGCCATAGAAGGGATTAAAGGAGCAGCAGCGTAAATATGAGAAGTAGAGCCATAACAACGACGTTTGGTTCTCGATTATCCCAATGGATAGGTTGGGCTTGAAGTAGTAGTGCATGGCCCTATTGATGTAATTTGCAGCGGCATGAGTAATGAATAAAAACTTTCATACTTTTCCTTATTCCTGTTAGTTGCACAATGTTTGTATTTATTGTGCATCTTTATGCTTGTATAGATTGAATTGGTTGTTGGTTCAATGGTATTTTGTTGTCCATCTCTATAGCATCTTATTTTCTACGTTACCCCCCCCTCTCTCTCTCTCTCACACACACACACAGAACATGTCACCCTACCTCGCCCATAACGTTCAAGTTGCTTGTACCTCAACTGACCACAGAGAGGGTGAGCGAATCCATTGTATGCCTTTCAGTAAGGATATAAATTTTGGTCAGAATCTCTCTCTCTCTCTCTCTCTCTCTCTCTCTCTCTCTCTTTAACCTTCCCCTACCTCTCTCTCTAACCCTCCTATGCCATGTCACTCTTTATCATTATTTGGTAAACCTTCTCTCTCCGTACTGCACAAAAAACTACTCACGACACCCATATCTCATTTAAAGGCCTACAAATAACTCATACAAGGGGATCATGTGTTGGTTCAAGGGCCCTCGCATGAAGTTGAGGGACCCTTTAGGTGCAATCATGCATTCACAAAACGCACTAGAATTTAGTAAATTCAAAAAGCACGCGCGTTACTTAGAATTAGGCATCGATGGACTCTAACCTTGCCATGTCAATTAACATGTAGCTTAGGATTACAAAACGCATTATGTATCACTATAATGCATGCGCGTTTTGGTTAATATAACAAAAAAAAATAAACAGTTCGCGGATCGCAGCCACTGTTTACCCACTCAAAACTGGAATGCTTGAGCGATTGTGGCTTGGAAAAACGCAATGGAGAAGTGAAGGGAGGCCAAATTCGAAGCTCAAAAAGGGATATTTCATCTTGCAAGGAGGATTGGAAAGGTAAGCATCGAAATCCTTGTCTCATTTCATCATTAAAAATATAAATTTTTATGTTGCCCTAAATTAAAAATCTTTATAAATGAAATTCCAAAACTAAAAATTTTAAAATTTGTTATATAAAATATGTTAATCTCTCCCTACTATCAATCCCCTTAATGAATTTTACATCCACCCAAGTAGTAAGGGATTTGAAAAAAAACTAAAATGAAAATTGGAAATTGAATCCCAACACCAATATTTTTTCCACATCTATTGCAAATTGGAAAAAAAAAAGCATCCACCATTTGGCTAGGAAAAGGAACTATGGACTATAACCTAGGCTTAGTTTCTAGACTTAACTCAACCAAACCCTATGTTTTTTTTCCACACATTCTTTTACCCTAAAAATGTCCAACCAATGCTTGTGAAGCCAACCCAATGACATGATGTATTTTACATCATCCCCCAAACCCCAAGGGACTAGGTTCCCCTTCTTTGCAGACACATTGCTTACTTTGTTGCTAAGATGAATTACCACATCTTTTTTGACCTCCTTCACTACCAAGAGGTTAGACACAATGACTCACTGAGAGGGGGGTGAATCAGTGAGCTTGCACTTATTAACAATTTCAAATTCTTCTCTCAAATCTTATATCATTAATTACAAGTTCACTTCAATATCATATTCATCAATAAACTATATCACATGTCATTCATTAGGAAAGACACATTATCATAAACACATTACAAGAGACAAGATATAAGCTTTGCAAACTTTTTATAATTGGAGACTTTAATCTCCAGAATGGGCTACAACCCAAAGTGGCACCAACCAAAATATAATTCTGTTAGCTACAACTAACTGGGATGCACCAACACCCCAACAACCATAGATTTACAAATGATATTTTAGACTCTTCTTAAGTCTGCATATTACATACATCATCAACCAGAAGCCCTTGTTTGTTTCCAAAGCACTTCATCATTCTCATCAAGCACTCATTATTCAATATAACTTCATTCTATCCATCAACAAATATCACCAATCAGATCACATCTTCAATCTGTCATCATTATTCATGTCATATCAATCTGTTGCCATATCTCCATTCATACACTTTACACTGTCCATATACACATCACAACATTCTGCCCATATCATCATTCATCTCTTCATCATTCTACCAGCATCTCTTCATTCTGTCCATTAATAGGCTGCCTCAGTTTAACCCAGAATAAAAGATAGAAAGACAGATTGATTTACTGTTCCACCTGCTGCTGCTCCTTTACCAAAAATTGTCCTCATCTTCCTGGTCCTCGAGATCAGAGCTCTCCTCTCTCTCCTGAATTCTCCCCCGAATTCTCCACACTCACCACACAAAAAACACAACCATCTTGTTCTTCATTTATACTTCTCATTTCCATGTATTTAGGAGGCTGACTTGTCTTTTTTCTTTTATTAATTCAAATAAGTTAAATGATATTTTTATTTCCATATTATCCTTAACCAATAAAAACACATATATTTGCCACATCATCATGGTATTTATGCCTGCATGGTCTTTATGCCCACATGATCCTCACCTTCCACTTTGGATTACATGTAGTTGTTATTATAGTATTTTGAGATGATATTTATGTTTTTAATGTATTCGTTCTTGCACAAAGTTTGTACATTTTTCATTTTTGAGAGATGTCATTATAGCACATGTATATTAGAGAAATTTTGAGGTAAAAAATGGGCCTCAAAATAAAGAAACTGTACTATAAAAATAAACCCATTCACATTCTAGTAGATGACATCGTCCCCCATAGTTGAGGTGGCATTGCATGAGTTAAGAATGTTTATTTGTCAAATTTTCTTTGGTGGATGAAAACCCATAATTAACCAAGGTAGTGGTATAAGTACTTTTAAAGTCATAAAGTAAAGTACTCATAATTAAAGTCCTTTAACATTTTTTCATAAAATAATATTATTGTCATTCTCAACTAAAGTACTCATAATGAATGTCTTTTCATATTTTTTTTCCTTTCACACTTTCTCATAAAATAATATTAAAATATTGTCATTTTCAAGTAAAATACTCATAATTCATAAAGAAGGTCCTTTCACATTTTTTTTCTTTCACATTTTTTTTTATAAAATAATATATTGACATTTTCATATTTTTAATTTTAAATTATATACTCACTCCATTCTATTTAATATCATAATGCCAAACTAATTTATTATATATATATATATATATATATATATATATATATATATATTTCTCACATTTTTTTATAAAATAATATTTTTATCATTTTCATATTTTAAATTTTAAATTATGTATTCACTCTATTTTATTTAATATTATATCGCTAAACTAATATATATATATATAGATATATATTCTTGTACTTTTAAAATAAATTAAATTCATGAATGAATGATATTAATATGAAAAATATATATTAATATAGATTTAATGAATAAAGAATAATAATTATAATGCAACGTGGATTATAATAATATTATTAACATTTTACATGTAAATAAATTTTCAATTAAATCACATTATATTAAATTGTTGAGAAAAATACTAAATATAAAAAGTCAACATAAAAAAAAATAGCTCTTAAAAAATGTTTTTTATTATTTAATTTCATTTGCAAGTTCAAGACAAATAAATGTTAAAGGACAATAATTTTTTGGGAATTTACAATGAATCTTATTCACATCAATGTAGAGTTATTTTATTAATTTTATTCCTAGTGATTTTTGAAAAGTAACTCAACCATGGTTATTTATATTATGCATAGAAAATAGTGTAGAAGGTGACTTGTCATATATACCTACCCCATAAAACCCCTAACTCATATTATTTTAATATATCTCATACTTTTTTAGTACATCTCTTAGGAGGCCATTTTTTGACCTCAAAATCTCCCTAATGACGTTTCTAATGATTTGTTTTTTTATTTTCTGATTGCAGTGACGACCATGGATGCACATTCAGACTTCCAAAGAGAAATTTAGAGGCTCGGAGAAATTCAAGCCTCAATAACTATTGTTGATGATAGGCATCGTATGCTTGCATCCAGTTTGGATGTAATGATAAAGACCTTTAGTAGGTCTAATGGTGCATTGCAAGATATTGCTACATTCAGAGAAAGAAAGCTCGGCAACAATATGAGGATGGAATTAGCTACAAAGAAGTTAAGAAGTTGAAAATAACAAAACAACATATGTTTTCCCTCTTTAGAGATCCACAGACAGGTGAAATCCTAAATGCAAACAAAAGGCATTTTTCTATCAAGTGGTGTACATGTCAACCATTCATAGATAATTGGATGGACTGATGGTACATGGTGTTTGATGTACCACCACATAACAATAGGGAAATGCCAAGCTATATTTTATGAGAAAGATGTACGCAGAATTTGTTTTGGGGAAGCATGTTAACTATTTTGATATCTTGGAGTACCAGGGCGTTGGGATGGGGATGCCTCAACAACGTCCCAATGCGAGGCATATAGATCTCAATCACCCAGTAGCTCCACCTCGCAGGAAGCTACCCAGGCCAGTTGTGCCGCCTGTACATTAGTTGGTCCCATATACACATGATTCATTCCTACTGTTAGCACAGGCGGTTGTTCGTCATAGCATGTATCTTCAAGGTACCTACCAGGAAGGGCCATTAGAGCCACCATCTATGGGTGTAGTAGAGCCATGTGGGGTAGATCCACCACCTTCCAGTGGTCGAGGAGCATCTAGTAGTGACACTAGACATTCACATCATGAGCACAGTCGAAAGCCCCACCCATGCATAGTATGCAGCCATCCTTGCTTTGGTCCTGTCCAAACAGATGATATCTTTACTGGGTATTTTACACAAGTAAGTAAATGGTTAACAATTTAGTGTCATTTGTAAATTATTTTTCCTTTCTATAAACACATATAGATTGCTAATATTTTTAATGATTTTAAAACTTGTAGTTGCTACAAGAAGGGCACGAGGTTGAAGACCTTTCCACTTATGATGCAGGGCATAGTCCAAAGGCTCATGCACCAACACCATCCAATGTAGAAGATGTTGTCATACTTTCAGTGACAACAACTCACACTGAGGTAACTATTTCAACACGACATTATTTTAATAAATGAGTAAATGGTTAACAATTTAGTGTCATTTGTAACTTATTTTTCCTTACTATACACATATATAGATTGCTAATATTTTTAATGATTTCAAAACTTGTAGTTGCTACAAGAAGAGAATGAAGGGAAAGGGGTTCATGCAGCAAAACCTTCTCAGTTACAAGATGTTGTCATACCTTTAGTGACAACATCTCACGCTGAGGTAACTATTTCAACATGACACTATTTTAATACATGAGTAAATGGTTAACAATTTAGTGTCATTTGTAAATTATTTTTCCTTACTATACACATATATAGATTGCTAATATTTTTAATGATTTTAAAACTTGTAGTTGCTACAAGAAGGGCATGAGGGTAAAGAGGCTCATGCAACAGAACCTTTTGAGTTACAAGATGTTGTCATACCTTCAACGACAACATCTCACGCCGAGGTTACTATTTCAACATGACATTATTTTAATACATGTTAGTTTGTTATCACATGTTACTTAATTAATGCTACACGATCTAATATTTACAATTTTCTAAATTGTACGTTGTAGATCCCCATCAGAGGGAAATGATTTCATCTAGTGAGCTCCCCCTTGGTGGGAATACAACCGATAGCGTGCCCATAGAGACACAACAGGTGGAAGATCGTTTCTTAGATTTTATTGAAGTATACAATGCATTGGTATGTATTTCATCATTGTTAGTTTGTTAATACATGCTATTTCATTGACCAATACATTTCTAACTACATTAGTATTGGTGATTGTAGCCACCAGCCTCTATACTTATGAGACAGTCAGCAGTTGGATCTCCTCGTAGTCCAAATGTGCAAAAGGGATAAGTGTATAAGAGAGGCTCCACTCCTAGAAAAAGTGTGGATGTCCTCTATAGCAGACACACGAGATATCCATCTACCCCTCACCTAACAAGGGTCATTGATGTTGCAGTTAGTGTTGCATCTACAATAGCCACAAGTCATACAGAGGTAACTATTTCAACAATCACAATGCATAGTATTTAACCATGTTACCATATTGTTTATTCATGCATTTCTAACTATTTCCCCATTTGGTGATTGTAGACATTAGCGGCAGAAGTGCTCGACCCCTCTGCTCAATCCATGGTTCTGACTGGGTCTCCTCTTGTGGTGAGATGTTCATTAATGACCAAGTTTTTTTATTCAATTTACCCAAACATGTTGATGAATGTTGAATTATTGAATTAATTGAGATATGATCTTTTATTTGCAGAGCACAACTATAGAGAGGCCTTCCATGAGCACACTGCTCACATCTATACCCCATGAGGATTTGGTGAGTGTTTGTCATAAATAATTTGGCCATAAGTTAATTTTTTAAGTTTGTTAATGGTAGGGTATTAGTGCAGTTATTTGATAAAAATAATGATATTTTTTTTGCAGACTCCTGAGATGCAGAGCGATCCCAGGGAGATGGTCGATAGAGGAAAGTCAGGGAAAAACAAGCGAAATATTGATTTTTGATGTTGCATAGTCTTGCATATATGTATTTTGACATACATGTACACATTGTTGTACTTAGGGATACATGTACATTGATAGGCCATTTGAGGGTCGGCTACTTTTCCATATTTTGTATTACAAACATTTGACTATCAATGCATGATACAATATATTCCATATTTTCTCTTGAGTTTCCACTTGTGTTTGTGAAGATTTATCTCTTCCACAAATTGATAAATTATGCTATTGAAATTTATATAAATACATTAAGCAATATTTATTTTCTTACATTTATTACATTGATCAAGTAACATCTCGCCATTGTGTTATGAAAACATTATCTTAATGGAAACAACTAATAATATGTTTCAACATTTCAATGAACTTAGCACATGCATGATAATTGGATATCTAATTTAAAACTGTGTTTTTTGTCAACTCCAAGGGTTCATACCCATTGATTATGATTATGGTTTCAAGGAAAATATGTTGCAAGGAAAAACAAAAGTTAACAGAATAAGTCAAAATATATTTGAATAAAATCTATCATAATAGTAACATGCTACACATATCATCATTGTAATCCTATGACATTTTCAGAAACTAAGAGGAAGTCTAATAGATGCTACACCTTTCATCAATGCTACCGTATTTCATCAAACGATACATACATGAGCATTTATGTAGTTTAGTTTAAGTGTTCTTACTCTAGCAAGCAAAAAAAATGGCAAAGTATCAAGTACAATGGCAAGGAATGCATAACTAAAGTGTAATAAAATTCAATGGGCCTTCAAGTACATATGGTCAAATATATGTAACAAATATACCCTAGTTTGTAAGACCCTAGTTTGTTCCAATATGCTAACCAATAGCTCGTCATGAATTCACTCTCATAAAATCGTTGAAGATATAAACCCTATCCTTACTAAACCCTAGTTTGTAAGACCTTGGTTTGTGCTTTACCTCTTTCATATGTCCATTTTCCACTTGTCATAATGCAAAAGTAATCATACAGAATCCATGGAAAATTAAATACCTAACTAGTTTAATGATATTCCTTGATAATGTTGTTTTGATGAAGGAAAATAAGATGTTCATTGTCCTATGTTTGTAAAAAGGATGGATTATCCTCATATGAAAATGTATTTAAAATTGAATGTTCTTGATTGATACAAACGATGATGTAATGGTTGTTCATTATGATTTGGCAAGTATTTTGGTTCCCCCATAAGTTGATGGAAAAGTTTCATGGTGACATTGATCTAACAAAGCTAGCAAGGATCAAAGGGATATCATTGATGAAACAATGCCTCTATTTTTTATTTGGAACTTTGAATTCTTAAAAATGACATTAATTACTCAAAATACAAATATAATGGAACACTAAGGAGTTGTTAAATGACATAGCACACTAAGGACATAGAAATATACCAAGGGTGCAGTGTGGTAGGTTGATTGCCACTCTTCAGAACATCTAGTTCTAGAATCAAAATAAAAAATTCAGTTGACCCCCATGTGCAAAACTGGACACTCCCTTACTGAGAAAAACCCTAGTTTCCAAAATTGACCTACGTGTTGACACCTGGGCCATGGGATTGGAAGAGAGGGGAACCCCTAGAACTATCTCGATATCTTGAATCCAATGGATTCGACGGTTTGTTGATCCGAGCCACGGTCGTCATTCTATGGATCGTTCCATCTCGCTTCCAAAAGGCCTTCAGCGACACTGGTTGGATACCTACTGGAGCCATAGAATTCCTACCGTGCAACAAAACCAGGTTCCAGGGAGTCCTGCAAGTGTGTCTAGGAAGGTTCCAGCTGGGAATGCTAGCCATAAGTCCACGATCGATGATTTTTCAAAGTTGACTCCCATGTGCAAAAATTGCACACTCCATTACTAAGCAAAACCCTAGTTTCCAAAATGGACCTACAAGATGACACCTAGGCCATGGGAGCAGTGGAGAGGGAAACCCCTAGCACTATCCCAATGTTTTGAATCCAACGGAGTCGACGGTTTGTCGATCCGAGCCACGGTCGTCATTCTATGGCTCATTCTATCTCGTATCCAAAAGGACTTCAGGGACACTAGTTGGATACTTACCAGGGCTATAGAATTCCAACTGTGTAAAAAAATTGGGTTTCAAGGAGTACTGCAAGTGTTTCTAGGAAGGTTCCAGCTGGGAACGCTAGCCATAAGTCCCTGGTTAACGATTTTGCAAAGTTGACCCACATGTGCAAAAATTGCACACTCCATTATTGAGAAAAACCCTAGTTTCCAAAATGGACCTACATGTTGACACCTGGGCCATGGGACTAGTGGAGAGGGGCACCTCTAGCACTATCTCGATTACCTAAATCCAATGGAGTCAACTTTTTTCCGATCTGAGCAACGGTTGTCATTCTATGGCTTGTTCCATCTCGCATCCAAAAGGCCTTTAGGGACACCTGTTGGATACCTACCGAGGCCATAGAATTCCAATTGTGCAATAAAAATGGGTTTCGGGGAGTCCTTCAAGTGTGTCTAGGAGGGTTCCATTTAGGAATGCTAGCCATAATGTTCGGTCGATGATTTTGCAAAGTTGACCCCCATGTGCAAAAAATTGCACACTCCCTTACTGAGCAAAACCCTGGTTTCCAAAATGGACCTACACGTTGACACCTGGGCCATGGTACTAGCAGAGAGGGGCACCCCAAGCACTATCCTGATGTTCTAAATCCAATGGAGTCGACGGTTTGTCGATCTGAGCCACGGTCGTCATTCTATGGCTCGTTCCATCTCGCATCCAAAAGGCCTCCAGGGACACCTGTTGGACACCTATTGGGGCCATAGAATTCCAACCATGCAACAAAATTGGGTTCTAGTGAGTCCTGCAAGTGTGTCTAAGAAGGCTCCAGTTGGGAACGCTAGCCATACATCTCCGGTCGATGATTTTTCAAAGTTGACCCCCATGTGCAAAAAATTGCACACTCCCTTACAGAGAAAAACCCTAGTTTCCAAAATGGACCTACACGTTGACACCTGGGCCATGGTACTAGCATAGAGGGCCACCCCAAGCACTATCCCCAAGCACTATCCCAATGTCCTAAATCCAATTGAGTTGACAGTTTGTCGATCCGAGCCACGGTCGTCATTCTATGGCTCGTTCCATCTCGCATCCAAAAGGCCTTCAGGGACACCAGCTGGATACCTGTCGGGGCCATAGAATTCTAGCCATGCAACAAAACCGAGTTCTAGGGAGTCCTGCAAGTGTGTCTAGGAATTTTCCAGCTGGGAACGCTAGCCATAAGTCCCCGGTTGATGATTTTTCAAATTTGACCCCCATGTGCAAAAATTGCACACTCCCTTCTAAGCAAAACCCTAGTTTTCAAAATGGACCTACAAGATGACACTTGGGCCATGGGACCGACAGAGAGGGGCACCCTGAGCACTATCTTGATGTCTCAAATCCAATAAAGTCGACGATTTTTCGATCCGAGCCATGGTCGTCATTATATGGATCCATCTCACATCCAAAAGGCCTTCAGGGACACCAATTGGATACCTACCGGGGCCATAGAATTCCAACTATCCTGCAATTTTGAAAAGATATATATTTTCTTTTGAAATGACAGCTAGTATGCAATTTCATAAGACAAAAGAGGACAATGGTGGTACTTAAATTTGTTCAAATATTAAAAAAAAAACGTTCATTAATTTTAAGGGAACAATCATGTTACCGTGACAATATGACACCCCTATATATGACTATCTTGCAGTTTAGAAAGAATGCATATTCTCTTTTGAAAGGACAGAGATTATGCAATTTCATAAGAGAAAAGATAATAATGACGGTGCTTAAATTTGTTTGTAAAACCAAATTTTACACTGCAGTTGATTCATATATACATGCATAACAAACTTGCAGAATTAATGCCTAGCTCTGCTGACGTTTAGTAAGATTTTGTTGCTTTAACAAGAGTGTTGGCATAGCTTTAGAACAGAAACTACTTTTTTGTTTGAAATACAATTTCAGAACTATCAAAGACTGCAAAATTTAAAACCACGACATACATTAATAGACTTCTTTCTAAATATCAAGAGGATAAAAGTAAAGATTGACAGGCAAAGAAAATTACATGTTCTTCTTTTCAATTCTACCCATTCCATTGATATAGATCTGTACAACACGATTTTATAACATCTTCGCCTCGACCAACTATACAGATGATAAATGTTTTAGAAATTAAAAAAAAAAATAAAGAAAAGAGAAGTCAAGACAATGCTAGTTTCTTCTATCTTTACAACTTTAGGCATTTTACCTAGAAACTAGAAGTCCCTGCTACAAAACGCCATGGAGCCATGGATTTCATAAATGAATTACTGAAAACTTTCAAATGTTCATTATACTACTACTTCATACTATAAAATAGGAGTTGAACGAAGAGGCAGTGGTAGATAGAGATGATTGGGGATCAGATTTAGGGTTTGTGGATTGGAGATGAGATACTAAAAATACCATGCTTCATATATATACAACAGTGTAATGGAGACCCAATGGTACAACATAACGGGGATTAGTTTTAGGGTTTCATGTCCACGTACGCCCGGGAGCCTTCGGATGAGAAATGCCCCCCTTGAACAAGGCTCGGCATGGCATTCATTGCGTAAAACCCTAGCTCCGGAGATGGCACAATAACACCATTTTTGGGGGTTGGAGGCACGTTGTGGGGGGGCCTAGCTGAAACCCGGCGTCCCGAATCCACTAGATTCGACGGATTTACAATCGGAGCAATAGTTTGGGTGTTGCGAGCATCTTGGTTGGGCACCCCGGGGCCATTTAGCGACACTTTGAGGAATTTCTCATGGTTAAGTGATCTTCCTGCCTTCTTTCTCTCTCCCCCGTGACTGAAGCACACCATTCAACGATGGTGTTTGCATCTCGGATGATTGATACATTTGTGAAATTCATTTCTTTCCCGCGTGATGTAGTATTTATGCATGCACCTACTCCATCATGTTCACCTTTTCCATGTCCGATTTCAAAATAGTTCCAAATATGTGGCAGCTTGTGCCTTTTGTGGAGCATACACAACCATTGGAAAACACAGGAATTTTTGTATTGCCATTCACAATCGTTAGACCAACTCCAATGTTGTTCCATCCATATATTGTTATCCTTCAATTGATTCTAGAACATTTGAAAGTTGTGTTGTACAAAAGCCAAGTCGTGACACGTGTCATCACTTATGTAGAAGTGATAATCCTTCAATATAACCCTGTTGTTTTTAGTACTATCTGCCCCATGTCTATAGGTGATATGGACCATTAGGATGACCTTGTCTGAGTGATAGTATTGACTCTGAATCTCATTTTGTGGTTGAAGAGTGTCATTTTCCACAAAATCGACCATTGACAGGATAGTCCCAATAGGAAATGTATCCCCGCACGTTCTAAACTGCTCATCTTGCCAACGAGCCACATGCACATGATTTACATATTGTTTTGTCTTTTCAAATAATTCCTCCATGAAGTCGCAAACCCATACCTGGTAGATCAACAATAAGACATATATCAATAGATTTTTACATATGAAATTGCAATTTGAAGAAAAAATAGTATCCAGTAGCTCATTACCAACCTGAAAGTGACCAATTGTATTTTTTTTTCTTTCGTTCCCTCCATCAATATCATACGTGACATATTTGAATGAATGCAAGTTCACCTCCTGCCTCCCAAGTTCATGCTCATCGGTCACATGTATGCATTTTTCCAATAATGTGAATCCACCACATCCTGGGCATGTCCCATCTATGCAAGTTTTTTGATAAAATGTGCAATCGTTTGGCCTGCTACACAAAATACTATGAATAAAGTCTCTAGATGGCATCGGTGGTAATGTAGCTGAGCATTCCTGCACAAGAGTGTTATGCAATACATGAAAAATATATGTATATGTGTCATAGTAGTAACCATACTCAATGTGGTATCGACAACAACATGTGTTACGAATTGTGTTTATTTTAACATACCATGGTTTGAAATTTTCAAAGGATCTTTGGCCCAAGTCAAGTTCATTATGTTCATTCCTAAATCTCTCATATAATTATGTTTGTGTCATATCAAGAAAATGTTTAATGTGTGGTTCACGATCCTTTGAAACCCTTTTCAATTTTAATACATCTTTTTGGTTGGAAGAAGGTCTAGTGTTTTCATGCCAAAAAGCTTGCACTAATCCCTTTACTGCATCAATGAGCTTCATATCAGAGTGTGGCAACCTGCCAATGAAGGCCCAAACATTTGTATGACCGGTTTCAAGTTGTTCTCTTCTAACAAAATACCTACAAAGTGTCTTCACATTCAAGTTAATAATTTTGGATGTAGGTTTAAGAAAACAAAGTGCGCTATTGTTTTTGTTCACAATTGATTGTGGCAACACACGACGAGCGGCATTGCGATCCTATGTGCGAGATTTCTTTCCAATTGTACTAAATGCATCTACTAAACTTTTAACAATATGAGAACATGGTTCTAACTTTTTGGACATCTTTATCCTTAATATTCTTCTAACAACAGCCATAGACCTAAATTTTAACAATGATAAAAATAATTTGCACCTGTCTCCATCACATTTAGAATAAAAAAAGTTATCAAGTATTTGTCGAGTTTGAAAAGCAATAGCACGTTTAGACAACGTACCTTCAGGTGAACTAATGATAGTTTCATCAACCTGTATGCATTTCGGAGTTCTTCGATGTGCAATTTCTAATGGAGGTAAGGGTGTTAGAACTGGAGCATGTACAACATCACCAAGATGCTCTAGCGTTTCAATAGGAGCCTCTTGTCTTTCATTCTCTTGTTGGTAGTTGGATGTGGGAAATTGGACTTTCTCTTGGACGGTCTCCATAACATTTGCTTCTTCCATTGTAAATCCTTCATTCAATGCCTCTATAACTTCATTGCTTGTATAACCACTACCCAACAAGTCATTCACTACTATATTCTAAGGTTGACTTGATGTGGGAATTGAAAAATCCCCCGATGAGAACCTATGTCTTACTTCTTGACCAGTGCCATGGGGTGCTTGTTCATCAAATGTTGTTGAAATTGAGGGCCCCTCTAGTGAATTTCTCTATTTTTCTTGAGGTGGATGGGTAGGAACGACCGTGGCATCATCTATGGTTGGAATTGTATGAGTTTCCATGGAATTCCTTCTATTCCACATGTCCAATCTTTTATTTTCTCTAACTTCTTCCATGGTTTCTTGAGGCTTCTCTTTCCTTGCCGATTTCCTTTTTCGATTGCGTTCATTCCCCATGACCACAATGAGCAATACTAAGAAAATAGATTCTATAGGTGTGCTCAACTATTCAAATATCCAAATATCCATTTCTTGTTCTGGATCTTGATTTTCAATATTCATTTCATCAACATTAGGATGTACATCTCTATTTACATCTTCAATAATTGTCTCTTCAGGTTCAATTTCATGTTCTTGAACTTGATTTTCAATATTCATTTCATCAACACTAGGATGTAAATCTCTATTTACATCTTCAATGACTATCTCTTCAGTGTGTGCAAGCTTTCAATTTTTGGCATGATAGGGTTTTTACTTTTCATTATGAGCAATGTATCATCTTGAGTACGAGCACTTTTGCTTTGGCATTGTCTTTTATTACCCATGATTGTTTAATCTATATAGATTTTTAAAAATCACCACCTTATAAAAAAAAAGATAAAATTTCATATTTAAAAAATACTTTAAAAAAAGTCCCTTGAGTCTTTGATCCATTTAGAAATTGTCCTTTAAGCCTTTGATAAAAAAAAAAAGTCTTTAAGAAAAATTTCATCTTAAAAAAAGTCCTTAGAGTCTTAGAGACATAAAGAAAACACCTTACAAGAAATTTCCTTTTATCCTTTGACCTAAAAAAAAGTATCTGAGACAAAAATAACTTTAAAGAAAGTTCTGTAGATTCTTTGAGAGAACACCTTAAGAGAAATTGTGTTTGAGAGAACACCTTAAGAGAAATTGCCTTTGATCATTTGACTCTTTGAGAGAACACCTTAAGAGGAATTGCCTTTGAGCCTTTGAGAGAACACCTCAAGAGAAATTTCCTTTAATCCTTTGAGAAAAAATCTCCTTAAAATGTCCCTTAGAAAAAAATCTCTTTAAAAAAGTCTCTTAGAAAAAAATCTCCTTAAAAAAAGTCCTTTAGAAAAAAAACCCCTAAGAAAATCTTTTGTGAAGATCTCTATGAAAATGAAAGATGAAAAATTATGAATTCGCTTGTGTATAAATAAGGTTCAAAAGAGGTTTAATTATTAAAAGTGGACCTGCATTAAATTCCAACCGATGAAATTTTTTTGCGAACCACGTTTTCGGCCGAAAAATTTTCAGTTGAAATATTGATGAACGTTAAATTTGATGACAATTTTAATGGAAAAACTATTTCGGTCAAACTATTATTTGACTGAAAAATAACTTGGTCGAAAACCTATTAACATGTTTTCAAGTTTCTCCAATTGCGGAATGTAAAAGTGATGTTCAATAATGCAAAGTGACTTTTGGAACTGATACCATTATTTTCGTCATTGAATCTACTTTCCGTAGGTACCAACTTTATAGTATTTGGTTGAGATATGATCATTTTAAATTATTTTTTTGTTAACATGTGTATGTTTTGGTTTCATTGTTTAAAAATTCAGTGAAATGAAAAATCAATTACTTCATAAACACACAATGAAAAAAATTCAAAAAATTATGGGACTCATTGTGGAGTATCTACTTCACAACAATATGTTGATGTATATGTAACTTCAGAATGTATTTCATCTGTGTATTTTATATATATTTATTGTACCCTTATAAGAGATGTGTCATTCCTCTATAAGGAAGTGTCGTCATGTGGATTGACAAGTGTCGCAAGTGTGTGTACTTGCCGATGGGTTATCAGACCACCATGTGGGGTCGGCCCTGAATTATATATATTATAATGTGGATGTACCTAGCTAAACAAGTCGGCCCGTAAGGTCACTGGGAAAACAGATCAGTATAAATAGAGATCAGGTGATCTCTATTTAGATCATTCTGAAAAGTAACTCACTCTCACTCAGAAAGTGGGGCACTAGTGAGGAGGAGGATCATCTGCTACGAGGAGACTATCTTAGTGTATTTTGGTTGTACTTTGGTTGAGCCATTGCTCTCTCTATCTCTGAGGAAGTTGTGGGGTTTTTCACCTTAGGGTTTTCCCCACAGAAACTCTGTGTCTCATATCTCTCATGCTTTTTATTCTTGTGATGCTTGTCATGCTTATTGTGATTGTCATGCATTGATATACTGTATATGTTATTCTCTCAGTAAAGATCCTAGAGTATTGTGAACTAATACTCAAAATTTAACATGGTATCGGAGCTAACCTGAGAAGAAGACATTTTGTAGTGACAGAAACTTAAGTTTCTTGTTTATTGGGTTTCTCTCCACAGATTTTGGAAAATCAGTATAGTAGATTGACTCTACTCATCAAGGCACATCTATCTGTCCAGTCAGAATTCAATTCCGAGCATTTTCAGATTTGGCCCTAAAAATTAGGGTTTCCACAAAAATAGGAATTTCTGAAATCTGAAGACATAGCTGGAAGCTCCTTGCAAAAATCGAAGTTTAGAGCTTTGGATCGATATTTTTGGCTGGGTAGATCTCCGGGAAACTCAAACCCTAATTCAGGGCTCTCCCCAGTGAACCCGGGAGGACAAAAAGACAAATCTGAAGGGTAAAGTTTTGCTGATCTCAAATTTTGAATGCACCAAGCTGATAAACTCATCAAGGCACATCTTTCTATCCTTTCATAAATTTGAAATTCACATTTTGAATTTTTAGGGTTTTTTCGACAAACCCTAATCTAGGACCAGATCCAGTTTTCAACATTTCAAGTGGTAAGATCTAAATATTTTCTATTTCCATTTGAAGTACTCTTTAAGATGTCTCACCACACCAAGCTTGAGGATAAGCTTGAAGGAGCTAATAACTTCCGAGCTTGGAAGTATAGGATTGGGTTAATCCTGGAAGAAAATGAGTTGGACTCATATGTGAAAGAAGACATCCCTATCCCAGAGGATGAAGAGGCCAAGGTATTGCATAAGAAGAACTTGGTCAAGGAAAAGAGAATCATTATTGATTCCATTAAAGATCATCTCATACCCCATGTGTCCTCTCTAAAGACACCCAAGGAGAGGTTTGACTCTTTGACCAAGCTATTTGAAGGGAAGAACATAAATCGGAAGATAACCCTGCGGAACCAATTGAAAGGAGTAAAGTTTCAGAATGGAGAAACCATTCAATCTTATTTTTCAAGGGTCTCCCAAATCAAGGAACAACTAGAAGCAGTGGATGAAATGGTGGAGAATGGTGAAGTGGTGATGACCACTCTAAATGGCCTACCCAGGTCATGGGATTCCTTTATCCAAGGAATTTGTGCAAGGAAGAAGTTGATCTCATTCAGTAGACTACGGGAAGAATGCTCACAAGAAGAAGCAAGGCTTGTGGCGCGAGAAGAAAAGATGGGGAATGAAGATCAAACTCTCACAGCTCACACCAAGAAAGGGAAGTCCAAGAGAGAGCCATCTCACTCCAAGAAATCTTCACATCACTTCAAAGAAAGAAGAATATGCTTCACCTGTAATGAGAAAGGACATATTGCCATAAATTGTCCCAAGAACAAGAAGGACAACAACAACTCCAACAAGAAGAAGAAGGGAAGCAAAAGAAGGTTTCATGCTCATGCTGCCGAGGATGATGAACCACCCAAGAAGAAGTCTAGGGCAGAAAGTGATGATAACTCATCAAGTGAAGAAGAGTATGTTCTAATCTTTGCTCTCACAGGTACCATCTCCCATGGTTGTAATGATTGGTTGATTGATAGTGGGGCTTCCAAACACATGACTTGGTTTAAGGAATCTTTTGTGAATCTATTTGAACATGAATCACCCCATAAGGTGAAACTTGGGGATGATTATCAATACCCAATCAAAGGAAGTGGTGAAGCCTCCTACAACCTAGATTCTGGAAAATCTTTAAAGATGAAAGAAGTTCTTTATGTACCTGGGCTCAAGAAGAACTTACTCTCAATCTCTGCATTGGATGCAAAAGGTATGAGGGTTGCATTTGTGGATGGCCAAGTCCTAATGTGGCCAAAGGGAAAGACCAAGATAATGCAGTAGTGATTGGAGAGCAAGAGGGAGGTTTGTATAAATTGAAGGGTCAACTTGAACATGCCATGATCCATGAATCCATGGAGCCAAGTGAACTTTGGCATAGAAGACTTTCTCATATGCATTATAGGGCACTTCCAATTGCAAGCAAGGCTGTAGAGGGTCTTCCTGAAATCAAGACCAAACTTGAAGGTGTTTGCAAAGGATGTGCAAAAGGTAAGAACATTAAGAAGGCTTTCCCAAGCAGTGAAAGTAAGGCAAAAGACATCCTGGAAATCATCCACTCAGATGTATGTGGTCCTATGTCATCCAATTCTTTAAGTGGGTATGTTTACTATGTCTCATTTATTGATGACTTCTCCAGGAAGACTTGGGTATACTTCTTGAAGAACAAAGATGAGGTGTTTGATAAGTTTAAGGAATTGAAAACATTGATGGAGAATCAAACTGACAAGAAGATCAAAACATTCAGATCCGACAATGGTGGAGAATTCACCTCAGGTGACTTCAAGAAGCTTTGTAGTGATTCAAGGATTAAGAGGGAGTTGACTGCTCCTTATAATCCTCAACAGAATGGCGTTGCAGAAAGGAAGAACATAACTATCATGGAAGCAGCAAGGGAAATGCTACATGACCAGGATCTACCTATGCATCTATGGGCAGAAGCAGCTAGAATAGCTGTATATGTGCAGAACAAAACACCCCACAAGATATTGGACAACAAGACACCAGAAAAGGTCTTTTTTGGTACGAAACCTGAAGTCAGCCATCTCAGAATATTTGGTTGTCCAGTATACACTCATGTCCCAGAAGAAAAGAGGACTAAACTAGATCCTTCAGGAAAGAAGGGTATCTCTGTGGGTTATAGTGAAAGATCGAAGGCTTACAGAATATACTTTCCAGGGTTCAAGAATATTGATGTCAGCAGAGATGTAACATTTGATGAAAACTCAGCATTCATCAAATCAAGGAAGGCACCTATCGAAGTTTATGAAGAACCTAAGGAAACTAGATTTCAAGACACTACCATGACTGAAGCAGTTCCATAAGTTGTTCGTGAGTTTGAAGATCCACAAGAATCTGTAGATCCACCTCGTGAGGATAACTCTCACAAGAGGAAACCTGCATGGGCTAGAGAGCTCATTCAAGATGCAGAAAGATTTGGCATTCCAGAAGAAGAACACAGAGCAAAGAAGAGAACTAGATCACATACCAGCTATGTTGCTTTACTCTGTGACATTATGAACAAAGAGCCTTTCAGTTATGAAGAAGCAACGGAAAAGAAAGAATGGAAGGATGCCATGGTTGAGGAATAACAATCAATAATGAAGAATGATGTTTGGGATGTTGTCCCAAGACCTAAAGAGAAGTCTGTTGTGACTTCCAAATGGATCGACAAAATCAAGCATGCTACAGATGGCCGTGTAGAGAAATACAAGGCAAGATTCGTAGCTCGTGGCTTCTCTCAGAAAGAGGGAATAGATTATGAAGAAACTTTTGCACATGTAGCCAGGTATACTTCCATCAGAACAGTACTTTCCCTGGCTGCAGCAATGAGATGGAAAATACACCAAATGGATGTCAAGACTGGTTTCTTGAATGGTGTAGTTGAAGAGGAAGTATATGTGGAACAGCCACTCGGTTTTGAAATACATGACAGGGATTCATATGTGTGCAGATTGAAGAAAGCCTTGTATGGCTTGAAGCAAGCTCCTAGAACCTGGTATGGTAGGATGGACAGTTTCCTATCTAGTTTGGGCTTTACCAAGAGTAAAGAGGATTCCAACCTTCACTACAAGGTTGAGGAAGGGAATCCTGTGATTCTACTCCTGTATGTGGATGACTTATTTGTAACAGGAGATGACAAATTGATTGCAGATACGAAGAGGAAGCTTGCTGCAGAGTTCGATATGAAAGATTTGGGAATGATGCACTATTTCCTAGGTATGGAGGTGTGGCAGAGTGTAGGTGGGATATTCCTTGGTCAAGGGAAGTACACAGTAGATATCCTGAAGAGATTCGGGATGATGGATTACAAGGCCATGGCCACACCTATGGCATCGAATCTGAAGCTTCTATGCGATGCTTCATCTAAGCCGGTCGATGTCTCTATGTATCGTCATATGATTGGGTCCTTGATGTACCTGATGAACACGAGACCAGATATTTTCTTTGCTGTGAACACATTGAGCCAGTTCCTGACGGATCCGAGGAGTGTTCACCTGGTTGCTGTAAAGCATGTTCTGAGGTACCTGAAGGGTACAATGGATTTTGGGCTCAAGTATGAAGCGAATCAAAAGTTTAACCTGCAGGGTTATGTTGATTTAGATTGGGCTGGAAGTGCTGCAGATAGGAAGAGCACATCTGGGTGCTGCTTCAGTATGGGATTAGGTGTGATCTCTTGGTTTAGTAGGAAGCAGTCCTGTGTAGCACTGAGTACAACTGAGGCAGAGTATGTTGCAGCTTGTTTAGCTAGTTGTGAGGCAGTATGGTTACGGAAGCTACTATCTGAGTTATTTGATCTCCCATTGGATGCTACTGGTATCTTCTGTGATAACCAGAATTGTGTGAAGTTGTTCAAGAATCCGGTGTTTCATGATAGGTCGAAACACATAGAGATCAAATATCACTATATCAGGGATATGGTGCAGAGAGGATCTGTGAAGCTCCTGTATGTTGCGATGGACGAGCAGATTGCAGATGTGCTGATGAAGCCACTAGCCAGGGTGAAGTTCGAGTACTTGAGGGAGAGGCTTGGTGTTCTTCAGATTGATGACACTTCGAGGAAGAAGTGATGGACACATTTGCTGAAGCCATTCCAAGCATGTTGGAAGGAGGATCCTTCACATGGCTGTGGATGTAAGCACAGGATGATGAGCATCAGGATGATGTTCTAGTTTCTGCTTTGTATGATCAGTTGGATCATTTATATGTATATGTATGTACGCATCATGTTGGATGTTGGATATGATCAATTGGATCATTTATATGTATGTATGCATCATGTTGGATGCTGGATATGATCAGTTGGATCATTTATATGTATGTACGCATCATGTTGGATGCTGGATATGATCGGTTGGATCATTTGTATGTATATGCATCATGTTGGATGCTTGGACCATGTATTTGTATATGTATCAGGTGGATACATTGTATGATCAAGTAGATCATGTATATTGATATGTATTAGGTATGATCAGGTAGATCATGTATGTTGATGGATACATTGTGTGGATCATGTATCTATGTATCAGGTGGATACAATATGTATGATGATATGTATCAGGTAGATACTTGGTGTGCATCAGATGGATGCATTGTATGATCAGGATGATCGTGGATGACGAGCTTCTCCAGATGACATGCAGCAGGATGTTGCAGTGATGATGATCAGGGTGATCATGTGTACATCAGGATGATGTATGATTAGTATCATATGATACTCTGTGGCCGTGGAACAGGTTGTGCAGGTAAGCATGTAATTTGTGCCCTGGGAGATTTGTAGATGGTCTTTCGAGGTTTTGCCTATGCATGTAATTCGTACCCTGGGACATTTGGCAAATGCTCTTTCGAGGTTTTGCTTGGGAGGACATATAATTTGTGCCCTGGGATATCTGCAGATAGTCTTTCGAGGTTTTTCCTATGGCATGTAATTTGTGCCCTGGGATATCTGGCAGATGCTCTTTCGAGGTTTTGTACTATGGCATGTAATTTGCTCCTGGGAGATCTGGACAGGATGAAAAAGGCCTCAGATGCTTCAGCCAGGTTTTGCCATGACCACATGTAATTTGCTCCTGGGAGATATGGACAGGATGAAAAAGGCCTTAGATGCTTCAGCCAGGTTTTGTGGTGGACCACATGTAATGTGCTCCTGGGAGATACGACAGGTAGAGCTGTGTGCTCGTAACAGCCTGGGATGCTTCAGCCAAGTTTTGTGGTGAGATCACATGTAATGTGCTCCTGGGAGATACGATAGGTAGATCCGTGTGCTCGTAACAGCCTGGGTTGCTTCAGCCAGGTTTTGTGATGGGCCACATGTAATGTGCTCCTGGGAGATCCTACAGGTAGAGCTGTGTGCTCGTAATAGCCTGGGATGCTGCAGCCAGGTTTTGTAACGCACGTAATAAGTCTTGAGAATTCCACAGTATGTCCACTGATGATGAAGACCTGCAGGTGGTGGGTCTACATCCAGTATGAAAAAGGACTGGCTCTGTAGAAATTCCTATGATGAGTAGAGTCAGATATTGGTTGAGATAGCAGCAGCAGTGACGATGATGATGACGATGCATCGATGATGATGATCTCGAGAAGAAGACTTGTCTAGCAGAACTGTGTCGAGAAATACCTTCCTAGTTAAAAGGGAGCGTTGATGTATATGTAACTTCGGAATGTATTTCATCTGTGTATTTTATATATATTTATTTTACCCTTATAAGAGATGTGTCATTCCTCTATAAGGAAGTGTCGTCATGTGGATTGACAAGTGTTGCAAGTGTGTGTACTTGCCGATGGGTTATTAGACCACCATGTGGGGTCGGCCCTGAATTATATATATTATAATGTGGATGTACCTAGCTAGACAAGTCAGCTCCATAAGGTCACTGGGCAAACAAATCAGTATAAATAGAGATCAGGTGATCTCTATTTAGATCATTCGGAAAAGTAACTCACTCTCACTCAGAAAGTGGCGCACTAGTGAGGAGGAGGATCATCTGCTACGAGGAGACTATCTCAGTGTATTTTGGTTGTACTTTGGTTGAGCCATTGCTCTCTCTATCTCTGAGGAAGTTGTGGGGTTTTTCACCTTAGGGTTTTCCCCATGGAAACTCTGTGTCTCTTGTCTCTCATGCTTTTGATTCTTGTGATGCTTGTCATGCTTATTGTGATTTTCATGCATTGATATACTGTATATGTTATTCTCTTAGTAAAGATCCTAGAGTATTGTGAATTAATGCTCAAAATTTAACACAATACTCTTAGATTGTTTAGTTTTAGTGGAAATTAAGAGAAATGTCCATTATCACTAAACATGTTTATATTCTACAGTTTTTCACATTGTACCAATTCAAAAAACTCAAATGATTAGTATTTTTCCCATTGGATACAAAATTATAGCCATGCATTAATACACCCTATCTAGATTGTGGTAGCATATTTTATTTCTAATAAACAAAATTTTAACAATGAGTTCATGCACTTCTCCCAACATGATTGCTTACCAATCCTTTCATTTTATAAGAACATACTGTCAAACATTTGTTGAATTGACATATCAAAACTCAATAAAAAAATTCGAAAAAATCATGAATAGAAAGCTAACATAATTCTTCAAAAGTTGTATTTTTACTGTAAAGTGAAATTCTAAACACAAACATAACTTATGTTCACTCAAAGTAAAAAAATATGAGAAAACCAATAGTACTAGGGCTGCAAACTGAAATTAAATCTAAATTAAAAAGGAAAATAATTATTATAAAAAAAGAGAATATTTGTAATAGAAAGCTTCTAATACAAGAGATAAATTAAGGAACATAAGGAAAGAAAAAAGCTTACACCAATGAAGAGATCTCAAGTGACTCTATAGTGTATGCAACCCATGCTACTGCATTTAGGAATTTGAATAGAGATTAGGAATGGCATGCACTCTATGCTTTTATTTTTAATCACAAATTTCTGAAAAACACACATACAGAAAACACGACATGGGGGGCCTCCGTTATGGCCGGGTGGCTGGGGCAATCGTTTGTGACCGTCCCCACCCAGGTTCGACCCCCATACTTCATCATATTCAATGCCCTGTCATGTACACGGGCGTCGGCTATTCTACCTTGCATGAAAAAAAGAAAACACGACATGCATTATTTAGCTGGAGAGGAGGTACATAATTCACATACAGATTTTCCTTTAAGAAATTTATTTTGCAAAGTTAT
The DNA here is from genome assembly GCA_027924585.1 of Larix kaempferi. Lineage (NCBI taxonomy): Eukaryota > Viridiplantae > Streptophyta > Pinopsida > Pinales > Pinaceae > Larix > Larix kaempferi. The sequence goes on along the minus strand of BSBM01000612.1, from coordinate 1,420,101 downwards.
ATTGCTAGGTCAAGAGGCTCTTTCTACTATGTATATATGTGTGTGTTAGTTTACAAAATTTCGATGGATTGAATGTTGTGAATTATAAAAAATGCCAAAAACGTTTCCTGTCATGTACATGTTAATATTTTGAAATGAAAAAATTACAATTTTTTTTACCACAACTTTGGAAAAAAATTGACCTTCCAAATTTTTAATTTAATAATTCTAAAAGAGAAGAAGAATAATTAAACATACCCAAAAACATAATGGCGAAGCATACATGACAATGGACAAAATCACACACACAATTCCTACTACCGTCTATCATAGACGGTAAGTATGTAGCACAAAAATTGTAATTGCAACTTCCATGACGAAGGCCATTATCAATCCACAGATCGGTCTCACTGTCATCACCTGGAAGAGTATTCATGACAAAATAATTAGTAGGAATCTAAATCACAATTTGCATATAGAAAAAAAAAAATCCCCAGAAAGCATATTAACCCACATTTTTATTAAGATTTGTAATATCAGTAGACTTTTATTAGAGGTGAATATACACCCCAAAAAAATTAATAGAGTTGTCCTAGTGTGTAAGACAAGTTGAGTTGCCTTCTTCTTTCAGGAAGAAAAAGTGAGAAAGGATATGAAATAAAATGTTTTGAGAACAAGCATGCACCATTGATTGTAAAGATCATTGTGCTATGGGTTTTAACAAATGGTCTTCCATAGAGTAACCTGAGAGCATAGTTAAAGAGTGTGAGCACATATGGATATCCAGAATATTCCTATTTACACTTTTGCTTGTATATTCCCCAACAAAAATTCCACATTCATCGAACTAGTTTCATTGAACAATTGAATAAAAAATTTACACGAACTCTTGCAAAAGAGCCATGTGAACATTTAAGAAAGGAAAATAAGGTACAGTATTGTACAAGTACATGGGGGACAAGTAGAGTGATAGGGAAGTTACATTTCATGTTCAAGCCATGTAAATTTTCAGTCATGTTTCTAACATATAATTTATTTTCTCATTCAAACACAATATGTCAAATAGTAGCTCTCAGTCATCCAAATTCAATTCAAACAACATCCTAATTCAATTCAAACGAGTATGATTTCTCCCAAGATAATGACAATGGGAAAGCAATAAGCACAAGCTACGATGTAGCATTTTCTATAAGTCATGAGATACAATATTTTATTCTATTTTATTTCACGTAGAAACAAATAAAATATATGATAGTGGTTCTCAATGTAATATGATTTCCTAGACATTGGTTGACGAGCTTGGGTTGGAAACTTAGATCTAGTACAACCAAGTTCACTAGCATGGTTACAAGGGAAATATATTTTGAGAGTCACTTGTAGATGTAAAGTCAATTTTTCCATTAATGCTAGTTATGTTTATAAGGTAGAATGTCAAGTTGCACCACCACATGAGTGTGAAGTGATGTTTGGCAATGCTACCTTTTATATGAGAGAAAAAAATTTCGCTTGGTCAAGGGTGATAATGCCTACCTCGTCAAATCATAAAGAGAGAGAGAGAGAGAGAGAGAGAGAGAGAGAATATATCCTCTATCAATAGATGTGGGGTAGAACATCAAGCATAAAACAACCTTTTGCAGTGATGGAGTGGTGGATAAGGAGAAGCAAGCGAAGGCTATGTGCTTCCATCTCCTACATGGTCCAGCTTTTGGGTACCATTAATTATTAAACATTAATTGTTTTGGAAAAGTGAGAAAAGCCCATTTTTGTCCTTGCAAGTTGAAGCGAACCATTGTGATGGTTCACCTTCCGAGGCCAGCTGAATAAAAATTGAAGTTCAAAGCAAGTTGAAGCGAACCATTGTGATGGTTCACCTTCCGAGGCCAGCTGAATAAAAATTGAAGTTCAAAGAGAGAGAAGGACATTATTGGTTCTTGGGGGGAAGAGAGGAGGAGAAAGAAGGCATAGGTTTGCAGCAACAATGAGAGCTCAAAGATGGATGTGAAGAATCTACAATAATTAATTAATGAAAACACACAAAATAGCAGAAATAACAGAACTCAGAATCACTTTTATATTGATCGCAGGCCACTTCAAAGGGGCAACCTCCTTTGAGCAAGCTCAATACAAATAACTTCATGGTACCTTCATTTGTCTCAACACAAACTTATATACTAAGTCTAGGTGCCAATACCATGGGTCAATACCATGTGTCAATACAAACCATGGGCCAATACAAAATATGGATCAACTATTACTACGAGACGACTTACAAAGCATATGCGTCCAACAACAATAATACAAACTATGGATCAACAAATACTATGGGACGACTTACAAAACATATGTGGTCAACAACAATATACTAACAAAGTAAATAGAAGGGTTGACATGGGTTCCTAACATCCCCTCTCCCTTAGAAAAAGCTTTGTCCTCAAAGCTTTAGATGTGGAAATTGATGCCGAATCTGAAGGAGTGGTTCCCCTGTAGCATCCTCGGGTTGCATTCCGGCCCACTGATGCCTTTTGAGTTTCAGGGAGGATTGTTTGGAAGGTTGTAGACGAAGAAGGACCATATCAGCTGCATGAAAAGTTTGCTCATAATGGTGTTGATCGGTTTGTTGTTTTAGTTGAATTCTTTCCATGTGAAGATTTTCTTGTTGAATGAGAAGAATCTAATCGTGATTTCGAAGAACCGAGTCAATTTCCTGAACTGGGGAGCTGCTGAGCATGTATGGAAGAAGAACTGGTGTTGCCTGTCCATAAACTGCTTCATATGGTGTCCTTTTAGATGTGGCATTGTACCACTGGAGTGCTTCTAGAAAATCCATAGAAATAGCTATCCACATCTGTGTAGGGATGGGCAAGGGTTCAAGCAATCCCGAAAGGAGTTTCATTTCACCCTTGTTGACCTGGCAAGTATCACACTCAACCACCATCTAGTGAATTTTCATTTTCAGTCCCTGCCAAAAGAAGTTACATTGTTCCCGGTCATAGGTTTTGAGGAACCCAGAGTGCCCTGCCGATGAAGAAGCATGGAGTTCATAGAAGAGATAGCCCTATTGAACAGATTGCAACCAATTTGGAACAAGCAAAGAAATAGTTGTAAGAGAAACTAGGTCGTCAAATTGGTGAGAAGGAGCATCTGCCACCATATTATCCTTACCCTTCTTGTAAGTGATCACATAGTCATAACCCATGAGTTGGATAATCCATTTTCGGTGTGTTGGTGAGGAGATCCATTGTTCTAGAAAATGTTCCAGACTCTGGAGATCAGTCTTGATGCAGAAATAATTTCCTAGTAGGGATGGCTGCCACTTATGTACTGCAGGAAAAATAGCCATCATTTTCTGCTGAGATGCAGATATGGCTAAATGCTTACCAGAAAGGTCTCTTGAAGGCGGTAAGCCCACTGGTGCAACAAAGACACCTGCATATCTATCCAAGGAAGTAGGGGAGACCGTTGGTGGGTGCATCTGGATGGAATGGAGCTGAGCGATGACACCATGTGAATTCTTCTTAAGGATATTTTTCAGGCGATGTGAACTGATGATGCAGAGAGACCCTGGTTGTAAGCCCATAAATTTGTGTTTTGTCCCATTGACTGAAAACTGTATCCAAAGTTCAGCAAAATCCCATAAGATAGCGCCAAGTGTGTGTAACTATTGAACACCCAAAACCACATCACATTCGCCTCAGGACAAGGAAAACATGTCAGAGCGTAGGTTATAATATTCCAGAGAGATACGCACATTGTGACACTTTCCCTTGCAAGGTAAGGTTCCCCCATTGGAAACCATGACTTCAAAGTTGGAGCAAGGATGGACAAAAGAATCCGCATGTTTGGCGATCTGAGGGTCAATGAATTTATGAGTGCTACCATAATCAATGAGTATTGTAAGAGGAAGCTTCTTGAAGTAACCCCTGACCCGCATTGTTTGGGGGGTTGTGACATTGGATAAAGCATGGAGAGATATATCTGGGTGGTCTTTCTGAGATGGGAAGTCCATAGGAAGCTCCTGAATGTTGATTTGATCATCCGGTGTATCTGGAGATTCTTCACCAACTTCAGAGGCGGGCGGAGAATCCACATCCAAGAAATAGAGCTTTTGTTGAACACATCGATGTCCCCGAGTGAATTTTTCATCACAATTATAACAAATCCCTTTTTCTTTCCGTGCCTACATCTCTGTTTCGGACAAGTGCTTGATAGGAGTTGGTCGAGGAACTAGAGGATGGGAGGTCATTGAGAACCCATATTTCGGAAGGGAACAAAAGTGGGTTTGGAGCACTGTTGGGCGGCAATCTTGTCTTTTTCCAACATAGCCAACCCCAGGGCTTCCACCATTGTGTTGGGATAGAACATTTTGACCTCTGGGGGGATTTCATCCTTAAGACCATTGATAAAACAACTCCTGTAGAAGTCATCAGACAATCCTTCTGTGTGGTTGGCTAGTTTCTCAAATTCTGTCTGATACTCTCTCATAGTGCCAATTTGACGAAGTTTAGTGAGTAATCAGGTGAAGTCATCAAAAGCACTAGGACCAAATCGTTGCAAAAGGAGTTGGCAAAAATCTGGCCATTTTGGCTCATTATGAGCCTTGATGTACCAACGGTACCATTGAAGGGCTTCCTGTTCCAAATGAAAGGATGCAAGTGGAACTTTTTGGACATCAAAAGTATTATGCAGATTGAAATACTGTTCTGCATGATAGATCCATCCAGCCGGATTAGTACCATTGAAGCGAGGAAATTCAAGCTTCGGACCACGGAAAGTGCTGGAAGAAGAGAACCCATTAGCTGTAGAAGATTCTTGCTGTCGGTTATTGTTCATGGATGAATGGTGAAGATGGAGGATGAGAATTTTTCATCCAGATCTTGGAGTTTGGTTTGGATGGCTGCATGTGCTTCCTCCATGGTTTTTGCTCCTGTGTGGGTGACAACCATAGCCGGGAGTTTTTTTTTCTTTTTTTTGGGGGGGGGGAATGAATATAAAAAAACAAACAAAAGCTTATTTATTAAAGGGAAATTTGGATTTGGAAAAACTTGGATGGGTAATTGGGGTTTGACTAGGTTTTGGACACTTTCTGATGGATAGGGAAGCAAAAAATGGGGATTTCAGAAGCGGGATGAAAGAATGAGAAATTTTTTCAAAGAGGGACAAAGAAGCAGAAATACGGAATGAACACAGTGGAAAAATTTGGAGGCGAGGGTGAAAATTGAAGAAGTTATGGCAAACCCTAAAAATAGACAAATGTGAGATTTCTGGCTTTGGGAAGTAGAATTTGGGATATGGTCTTCAGGAATGAAATATGCAGAATGGGATTGCAGGGGTGTCCGGGAAGTTTCAAGCGAAACGGAGTTAAAACAAGGGAGATATGGCGAAAAAATGAAGTTAAAAGGGGGGGTGTTTATTTTTTATTTTTTTTCAGGAATGGATCTACAACAGCGCAGAAGGGATCGGAAATAGATAGATCTGCAATGGCGCAGAAGGGATCGACAACAGATGGATCTAAAACGACACCGAATGGATAAAAAATGGTTGGATCTGAAACAACTTTCAGAATAGATCTAAAACGGTTGGATCTGGAACGACTGTCAGAATGGATCCGAAACGGCTTGGAATGGATCTGGAATGGATGGATATGAAACGATGCAGAAGTGATCGGCAACAGTTCAGCTGAAAATAGATATGGACCCCAGGTATGTGCGGCTTCCTATCGGTTCAAGGGATTCACTCGGCCACCAATGCTGTTTAACGGCTTGCGTATTGGGGCAGTACCCCTCACTCCACAGCTAAGGTAAAACTGATAACCGCTTTGCCACAAACGACAGCTCTTGGTTTACCTCACGGGTGGGAACTAATCAATCAGGTAGGGGTCGTTGCCCTTTTCGTTGGCAGGTCCTCTCAATGGGCCAGCTACTTCGGGGTTCTTGTGGTACTCCTCACAATGAGTTTCAGGGCTTATGCCCAAGTACTTCCCACAGTTAAGAGGATAGGGATTATTCCGAGAAAGCTGCGACAGATGCAAATTTTTTTTTGCTGAAATTTCACCTAACGAGCCCAAGAAAGTGCTCTGATACCAGATGTGAAGAACTTGCAATAATTAATTAATGAAAACACACAAAATAGAAGAAATAACAGAACTCAGAATCATTTTTATATTGATCGCATGCCACTTCGAGGGGGCAACCTCCTTTGAGTAAGCTCAATACAAATAACTTCATGGTACCTTCATTTGTCTCAAAACAAACTTATATACTAAGTCTAGGCGCCAATACCATGGTTCAATACCATGTTTCAATACAAACCATGGGCCAATACAAAATATGGATCAACAATTACTACGGGACGACTTACAAAGCATATGCGTCCAACAACAATAATACAAACTATGGATCAACAAATACTATGAGACGACTTACAAAGCATATGCGTCCAACAACAATATACTAACAAAGTAAATAGAAGGGTTGACATGGGTTCCTAATAGGTAGCTTGCTTGAAGATTTGTGGATGAAGGAATCAAGGAACCTATCCACAAATAACAAAGGTGTGTCTAAGCCATGGCCATTTAAAAATTGGCATTTTCTAGTGAGTAACAATACACCTATTAAATGTGTATAGCTCACCCCTTTGTATTTATCTTCAAAGCAATAAAAAAATCCACATACAATGTTGGTTTTTCCATTGGGTTTGCAGGATCATCTCTATGCATGTACGATTGTTGTGTTGATTCTTTGGCCCATTAACTATGAATTCCTTCTTTGTGGGAGAAATTACATTGTTGGATGGATTTATCTACTTGTTGGGACGAATTTAAATCAAGTTGGGAAAGTTGTATATCCTCATAAGTGAATTTAAATAGTGCTCAACGAATTTAAAGAGTGTTGGGTGAATTTAAATATGTTGGGGAAAATTTATAGATGTGTGGGTGCTTTCTTGGCTAATGGTTTTTCTTAATGAGTGCGAGACACATTCCTTTTGCTATTGGGTGCATATTAAATTGTTGGAAGAGGAATAAAACGTTTTCTAGTCATATTAAACTGCTCGAGGATGAATAAAAACGTTTCTTTATGGTAAATTAATTGAGTGTGGTTTTCATTAACTGATTATACAACCATATGTGGGAAACATTCCTTCTAGAAGAATGAAAATGAAGAAATAATTTAATTATTGTTTTCTACATAGATCCGTGTTGGTGACACTGTAAACTATGAGCCTATAGCTTATGGATCAAAGTCCCACCAACAAGTTATTTCACGTGATGAGTCAACTGACATTAGTAGATAGCAGCCATTGATAGGTTTTTACACCTTAGTGCATATATATATATATATATCATTTCTAGTTTATAATCATTTTCTACCTACAATATTTTAGAAGAAAATTTATCTCTATATACTAGCTTAGGTCCTTCTTAATTAAGGATCAAATCTCTCGAGGTGAAAGCATTTTTTAGAGTACAAAATTTGACCTCAAATATTTACACCTAGAGGAATTTTATTTCTCTAGACTTTTGATAAATCCATACTTAAGATGAATCTAAGTTGATTTTAGTCATAAAGATTAAGGTTAATAGTATTAAAGTAATGATGTTCAATGAAGAAGCTTGATTTTAGTCATAAGAATTAATGTTAATAGTATTAAAGTAATGGTTTTCAATGAAGAAGTTGGTGAATGAAGATAATAGTCCATGTATATAATAAATCAAAGAGATTAATGACCAATCTCAATTTATCCTCTTAAACTTTTCTTTTACCCACACTTACTAAATTGTTATCTTCAACTTTTCTCTTTTCCACACTTTTTCTATCTTGAGTTTTAATTTTACAATTTTCTATCATCAACTAGCTTTTCTATCTTTCCATATGAGCTTGAGAATCTCTTTTGCAATTTTAGTAGATAATTTGTACTATCTTGGTGTTGAAACCAATATATTAAAAAAAAGGTCTTTTTTTTTTAATTATTGTGCAGTATAATCATTTTTCACTCTATCATCATTAAAATCAATACACCCTATTATTTTGTATTATATTATTTTAAAAAAGAGTACAACTACTAAATTTTTCTAAATCATTTTTCATTTTTCATTTTTCATTGTATGATTATTGAAAAAATCATGAAATGTGAATATTATGTTTAGGGGGAGATATGTAACTCCTTCCATGCTCATCCTAGAGTTGACAGGTGTTCATTTTAAAAAATAATAAAATATTATAAAAAATAACATGTCAACTATTTAAAACATTTAAAAAGGCATATATATAAAACTACACAAATGAGATAAATTAAAATGTTTCCTCAACATTTACACTCTTAAAAGGGGTTTGCACCTCTAGAGATTTGATCCCTATGAACGCTTTTTAGATCCCTTTAAGATGGATCTATGCTAGTGAATAAACCAATAACATAGATATTGCTAACTAATAAACCAATAACATCTATAATTAATAGTTGAAGCATAATAGATGAAATGTGAACACTTTGGTATTGATGAATTAATCCCAACAAAAAAATGACTTTTCAACCCCTGTTGGCTGTTACTGAGTTTTAGATTTCTGTCGGTATCGGATTCACACTTTCTGTCACGTTACATTTGTACTCCGAGTAGAGAGCATAGTAATGTAATATAGATTCCAAAATTGAAACTATTCAGATTGATAAGTGACTGGTTGGACTGCCTCGTTTCAACAGCGACCTTTGAGATTCGCAGTAAACACTAAATACCGCATCCATATCCGAGCGGCAATGAGTCATGGTCTAAACGTTAACGAACTCAAACAATCAGCCGGTCTAAAATCGCTGGTTCCGAATTATGATGTAAGCAATGCGGTCATGGCTACAGTTCTGATCGGACAATTTCTCAATATTGATTTTTTATTATAAATATGTTTTTAACTTGATGTTAATATCGTTATATTATCAGCTAAGATTTATTTTAAATTTGGATCGTACAATTTCTCAATATTGATTTTTTATATAAATATGTTTTTAACTTTATGTTAATATTGTTATATTATCAGCTAAGATTTATTTTAAACTTGGATGGAGAGGGATTACAATATATTTTTTTTATACTGAATTGTAAACATTTGATTTGTCAATTGAATATAGATCGTGTGGTTAGGAGGAATGTTGTTGTCTTTTTACATGGGTTCAAATCTTGCTTTGTGACACTTGCTTTTTGAGAGCCAACTTTAACTATGTCATGATTGTAATACTCGTCATACCTTGATTCTCCTAAATAACAGGTGTTGGAAATTTCCCCATAAATGTAACCCTCTAACAAATAGTGTCAACTGTTAACTTTACTACATATTATTGGATAAACAAAATCAACCATAAAGAAAGCTCAACCATAAATACTATGTTGCCAGCTTTCCTCCACGAAAACAAACGCGCAGAGAAGGATTGCTTGCTCGACTGATAGTTACATATTCCATTTACAAATGGAAACTTCTCATTACACAGAGGAAACGTACTTCTCCGCTGCTCATGCTAATCACTCTACCCCCAACTTCAGCCCCGCCGCCCACCGCCCAGCGATACTATTAGTTTTGAATTGTGAAATATATGGTGTGTTGTGCAAAGTGCTTTGTACGTATTGTCATTAGTGGCTATTAAATTTGCTTAAAAATATAGAATGTAATTTGACAATGATCCTATGATATTTTAGGTTCGATGGGCAAGTGTTGTTGTATGATCCAAAGGATTGAAAGCTTAATGATTGAGTTACTTACTCTCGATGGACAATCTTGAGTATTGTTATATGATCAATGGAATTTAAAGTGACCTAATAATTCAGTAAGCAAAACAAGATTAAGGAATTTGACAGTTTATTTAAAAGGAAGTCTTGGAATCAGTTTTATGCGGACTTGAAATCGTATAAAATTATAGAAAAACTGTCAGTATACAATTATAGAATAAGTGTCTGATTAAGTCGTTGAATGTCTCTGTAAAATGTTTGCTTTTGATGAAATATAGGCTTATATTTATTTAAATAACTTGTTTTGGGTGTGGCCTTGTTCATTTTTATTTCTGAATGGCTATCCTGTGATGATAAAGGTTTGCTTCTCATGCTGAGAGTTGTATTATCAGGCTGAATATTTTGGTCCTTATGGGTTGTGTTTACTAGTTTGGAGATTGAAACATTATTGTTATTATTAAAAATATCACATTCATTTGAATAGTTGTTATATCAGTATTTTGATTGATGAATTTCAACTTGTTTTTATTTAAAAGAACATACAATTCATCTTAAAATTTAGATTATCAATTTTATTAGTTTTTATTAAGTAGTAAATTATCATCTATAATAATAGAAGTAGAATATGATCACAAATTATTTTATTATCAAGTAGTAAACTATCAGCTATTATTAAATAGAAGTAGAATATGATCACAAGTTGCCATAGCAATGAAATTTTCAATTATCTTATGAAAAAGGCAGACTCTTTAGCCTCCATTCAGTTTTATTCCAACCTAGGTAAAGATAGTTAACTAGTAACCAGTGGAACCCTCGTTGTGAGATATCCAAGCTTGAAACCAGACTCGATATACTTTACACTTCATCTGCAACAGCCAGAGCTACCGAAGCTACTGTTACAAAATTTAATTTGTCGGCATCGATTTTTATAACTGTTAGATCCACTGCATTCATGTCCACCTGTTTGGTCTGAGAAAGTTCCACTGCATACATGTCTATCTGTTTGGCCTGAGAAAGGTCTTTTGTAGATGCAGGTGAAACAATTAGCTTTCTTGAATTTCTGTAAATGAAGTACACAGTAAGCTGGATCATTCCCAGAACAGCACCAATAGCACTGGGCGTCTGCAAAGTGAAATGAAAGAAATTAAAAAAGGAAACAATTATTATAAAAAAAAGAATATTTGTAATAGAAGGCTTATAATACAGGAGATAAATTAAGGTACACATGGAAAGAAAAAAACTTACACCAATGAAGAGATCTCGAGTGACTATGGCGTATGCAACCCATGCTAATGCATTTAGGAAGTTGAAAAGAGAGAGTAGGAATGGCATGCACTCTACGCTTTTAGTTTTAATCACAAATTTCTGAAAAACATACATACAGAAACACGACATGCATTATTCAGCTGGAGAGGTGCATGATTTACATACAGTTTTTTCTTTATGAAATTTATTTTGCAAAATTGATATTGGTAGGTCGAGAGGCTCTTTCTACTGTATTATATATATGTTAGTTTACAAAAGTCCTATGGATTGAACGTTGTGAATTATAAACAATGCTCAAAAGATTTCGAATAATTCAATTAAACTTACCACAACGCATAATGGCGAAGCATACATGATAATGGACAAACCCACACCCACACTGCCTACTACCATCTGTCGTAGACGGTAAGTATGTAGCACAAAAATTGTAATTGCAACTTCCATGACGAAGGCGATTATCAAACCACAGATCAGTCTCACTGTCATCACCTGGAAGAGTATTCATGACAAAATAATTAGCAAGGATCTAAGTCACTGCACTGTTGCATATAGAAGAATAAAAAAACCCCTAGAAAGTATATCAACCCACAGCCCCTGAATATTTGTATTATCAGTAGATCTATATTTGAGGTGAATATAGACAAAAATAAAATAAAATGAACATAGCTGGCCTGGCATGTAAGACAAGTTGAGTTACCTTCTTCTTTCGGGAAGCAAAAGTGAGAAAGGATATGAGATAAAATGTTTCGAGAACAAAGCCTGCACCATTGATTGTGAGGATCATAGTGCTGTGGGGTTTAACGAATGGACTTCCATAGAGTAGCCCCAGAGCACAGTTAAATAGGGTGAACACATAGGGGTATCCCGAATATTCCTTCGTAGACTTTTGCTTGTATATTCCCCAAAATGTTACCCTGCAAACATTTTTAAATTAGTTCAATACACATTCATAGAACTAGTTTCATTGAACAACTGAATCAAAATTTCTATATCAACTCTGTAGCAAATGAACCATGAACATTTAAGAAAGGAAAATAAGGTACAGTATTGTATACATACATGGGGGACAAATAGAGCGCCAGTGAAGTCACATTTCCTGTTCAAGCCATGTATATTTTCAGTCATGTTTCTAACATATAATTTGTTTTCTTATTCAAACGTAATATGTCAAATAGTAGCTCTCAGTCATCCAAATTTAATTCGAACAGCATCATAATTCAATTCAACCGAGCATGCTTTCTCCCATGATAATGACAATGGGCAAGCAATAAGCACGAGCGATGTAGCATTTGCTATAAACCCTGAGATAAAATATTTTATTTTATTTTATTTCACGTAGAAACAGATAAAGATACGATGAGGACATTCCAGCATTCACAAATAAGTGTGATAACCTTAAACTTTGTTATATAACTTTATAAATATAAGAATATTCATTATAGACTTGGAACCCTTCGTAGATATAAATTCCAGCATAAATCATATCTATTACTGCGCTCTTCAGCTTCAATAAGATAAGGACATTATATGCACCCAAGAACATATGTTTAATACTTTCATATGTAATGATATATATACCAAATCATATTCATCAAATATTACACTGGTCTGTACAATGTCATGACAATCTTCGACAAACCGACAGCAGTATTCTTCTCTAACTTTGTAAAGTCCGAGGAAGTACGTTTTCTCCCAACATATTGACAATGCATCTAGGGTTTTTTCTACTGAGTCACTAAAAAAAAAGCAGTATTGAAAAGCTCACCAATAACTCCAACTATAAGCACAGAAGACAATGCCATGTTGACTTAACAATGACAAATATAATAAAATGATTCGATCGGCCAATGTCAATGGTGAAGAACTCAAGTTTTCTAGGCCATTTATAGAGCTTAAAGTGATCAGTGAGAGAATCTGGAGCACTAACAGATCATATTCTCAGTCGAAAAGAATAGTAAGATCAATTTGCATGCTGCAGGAGCTTTACACGTCACAATTATTGGATCCCAGCTGATCATCCTCAATATTGCAGCTCTATGCTCACAATTCTTTACAATATTTAATGCGTACAGTGAGGAATTGTCGAGCTCTGATATACTTTTCTTAGTATGAATTATTGAGGGGCTTCGTCAGTCCATTTTTGCAGCTATACGAAAAGGGTGCTGTCACTACAGGGATATGGTGGGGATACTACGGATCCATATGAAAGAAAATTCAGAATATTGAGGGTTCGGTGACCACTCATTCACGTCGATTGGCTGGATTTGATACCAAGTACAGATTCCTAGTGCGCCCAGTTATTATTATATTGTTGAAAATGCACGTCGAAACAAAAGGAGGAAATGAGTAATTATACGGATGGCGAAGATGCTGTGGGATACAGAAGGGATACAGAGGAGGAGAAGGTAGGTCATTGCCAACGTGATATTTTTAAGCATGAATTATGAAGACATGAGCTTCCAGTTCTAATTGGAATCAAGGTTTTACAGGCAATTTGGACCAAATTAGGTGACCCATGTTGCTCTACTTTCTCATGATATATCGCCAAGGTGGCCAAGTTGCTCTACCGACTCTAAAAATCTAAATCAATGGACCTACTTCATCATGAACCAAGGGAAAACCTTACATGACTCATTTATTTTTCTGTTACTTTACAACCGAGAAGCATTTCGTTAGTACGCGTGGATTTATGCTTTTGTGTCTTATCAAATTTACATGAAACTCTACATTGTCACTTCACTTAGCCGGTATCTCACTCTTTCCTAAAACAAGAAGTTTCAAACTTGGACTTCAATATCTAAAATATAAAGTCTATGTCATTAAACTTGCACATATTCTAGTCCAAGTCATTTTGAATTCGGGTTAAAAATAGCCTTTAATCCTTTTAATCAATGTTTCTAAAGTGCAAAATCCTATGATTTATGAGGCTTTAGTTATAATGGATTTTTGGGAAAACAGACAATATTATAGCTACTTACACAACTTTTTGGAATATGGCATAAGAAGATGAAAGGTAGATAATCGGATTACCTTATGGAATATATAACTATTATTTATGGAAATTAAGTATAACTTCCAAAAAAATGGGATTCTTCTAAGGTTGGTATGTTATTTTTTTAAGAAAACATAATGAATATGTTGTTTTTGGTATGCAAACCTAAAATGATTAGGTCTAGCTTTGAGCTAGTGACATCATGGTATTAACATTTAATCAATGAACATTGTTTTTTTAGGATGTAGATCTTTTTGTGTACTTGTGTGGGTTCTTTTCTATTTTCAAAAAAATCATTTTCATAAATTAAATTAAATATACTGTAAATTTACACACACACATGTGCATACTAGTGTTTGACTCAATTTATGTTTCATTATGGGTTTTTTCTACAACTTGATCAATATTGTGAGACCATTATCTCTATGTGTGTTATGGCTCATTTTGAAAATTATAATTCATTATAAAAAAATTGGATTTAAAAATGTATAATATAGATACATACTAAGTTCGATTTCCATTTCATGTTCTTGAACTTGATTTTCAATATTCATTTCATCAACATTAGGATGTAAATCTCTGTTTACATCTTCAACCACTATCTCTTCAGTGTGTGCAAGCTTTCAATTTTTGGCATGATAGAATTTTTACATTATGAGCAATGTATCATCTTGAGTACGAGCACTTTTTCTTTGGCATTGTCTTTTATTACCCATGATTGTTTAACCTATATATAGATTTTTAAAAATCATCACCTTATAACAAAAAAAATAAAATTTCATATTTAAAAAAATACTTTCAAAAAAGTCCCGTGAGTCTTTGAGCCATTTAGAAATTGTCTTTTAAGCCTTTGAAAAAAAAAATGTCTTTGAGAAAAATTTCATCTTAAAAAAAGTCCTTAGAGTCTTAGAGAAATAAAGAAAACACCTTACAAGAAATTTCCTTTTATCCTTTGATCTAAAAAAAAAGTATCTGAGACAAAAATAACCTTAAAGAAAGTTCCTTAGATTTTTTGAGAGAACACCTTAGGAGAAATTGTGTTTGAGAGAACACCTTAAGAGAAATTGCCTTGATCATTTGACTATTTGAGAGAACACCTTAAGAGGAATTGTCTTTGAGCCTTTGAGAGAACACCTCAAGAGAAATTTCCTTTAATCCTTTGAGAAAAAATCTCGTTAAAAAGTCCCTTAGAAAAAAATCCCCTTGAAAAAGTCTCTTAGAAAAAAATCTCCTTAAAAAAAAGTCCCTTAGAAAAAAACCCCTTAGATAAAAAACCCCTTAGAAAATCTGTTGTGAAGATCTCTAGAAAATGAAAGATGAAAAATTATGAATTCGCTTGTGTATAAATAAGGTTCAAAAGAGGTTTAATTGTTAAAAGTGGACCTGCATTATTCCAACCGATGAAATTTTTTTGCGAACTATGTTTTCGACCGAAATGTTTTCAGTCAAAATATTGGTGAACATTAAAGTTGACGACAATTTTAATGGAAAAACTATTTTGGTCAAACTGTTATTTGACTGAAAATAACTCGGCCGAAAACCTATTAACATGTTTTCAAGTTTCTCCAATTTCGGAATGTAAAAGTGATGTTCAATACTGCAAAGTGATTTTTGGAACTTATACCATTATTTCCGTCATTGAATCTACTTTTCGTAGGTACCAACTTTATTGTATTTGGTTGAGATATCATCATTTTAATTTTTTTTTTCTTAACATGTGTATGTTTTGGTTTCATTGTTTAAAAATTCAATGAAATGAAAAATCAATTACTTCATAAACAAACAAAGAAAAAAATTCAAAAAATTATGGGACTCATTGTTGGAGTATCTACTTCACAACAATACTCTTAGATTGTCTAGTTTTAGTGGAAATTAAGAGAAATGTCCATTATCCCTAAACATGTTTATATTATGCAAGTTTCCACATTGGTCCAATTCAAAAAATTCAAATAATTAGTATTTTTCCCATTGGATACAAAATTATAGTCATGCATTAATATACTCTATCTAGATTGTCATAGCATATTGTATTTCTAATAAAAAAGAGTTTAACAATGAGTTCATGCACTTCTCCCAACATGATTGCTTACCAATCCTTTCATTTTATAAGAACATACTGTTAAACATTTGTTGAATTGACGTATCAAAACTCAATAAAAAAAATCTTAAAAAATCATAAATAGAAAGGTAACATAATTCTTCAAAAGTTATATTTTTACTATAAAGTGAAATTCTAAACAGAAACATAACTTATGTTCACTCGAAGTAGAAACATATGAGAAAACCAATAGCATAGGGCATCTGCAAATTGCAATGAAATCTAAATTAAAAGGAAAATAATTATTATAAAAAAAAGAAAATATTTGTAATAGAAAGCTTATAATATAGGAGATAAATTAAGGGACATAAAGGAAAGAAAAAAGCTTGTACACCAATGAAGAGATATCGAGTGAGTCTATAGCGTATGCAAACCATGCTACTGTATTTAGGAATTTTAATAGAGATTAGGAATGGCATGCACTCTACGATTTTATTTTTAATCACAAATTTCTGGAAAACATACATATAGAAAACACGACATGCATTATTTAGCAAGAGAGGAGGTACATAATTCACATACAAATTTTCCTTTAAGAAATTTATTTTGCAAAATTATATTGTTAGGTCAAGAGGCTCTTTATACTGTGTATATGTGTGTGTTAGTTTACAAAATTCCGATGACTTGAATGTTGTGAATTATAAAAAATGCCAAAAAAAGATTTCTTGTGATGTACATGTTAATTTTTTGAGATGAAAAATTTACAAATTTTTTACCACAACATTTGAAAAAATTGACCTTCCAAATTTTTAATTTAATAATTCTAAAGTGAAGAAGAAGTGATAAACATACCACAACACATAATGGGGAAACATACATGACAATGGACAAAATCTCACACACAGTTCCTACTACCGTCTGTCGTAGACTGTAAGTATGCAGCACAAAACTTGTAATTGCAACTTCCATGACGAAGTCCATTATCAATCTACAGATCGGTCTCACTGTCATCACCTGGAAGAGTATTCATGACAAAATAATTAGTAGGGATCTAAGTCACATGGTTGCATATAGAAGAAAAAAAAGGCCTAGGAAGTATATCAACCCACATCCCCTTAATATTTGTATTATCAGTAGTCAACCCACATCCCCTTATTATAAGAGTAATCACAATTTGCATACATAAAAAAAATAAAATCCCCAGAAAGTATATCAACCCGCATTTTATTAAGATTTGTAATATCAGTCGACCTTTATTAGAGGTGAATATACACCCAAAAAAGAATTAACAGAGTTGTCCTAGCATGTAACACAAGTTGAGTTACCTTCTTCTTTCGGGAAGCAAAAGTGAGAAAGGATATGACATAAAATCTTTTGAGAACAAAGCATGCACCATTGATTGTAAAGATTGTTCTTCCATAGAGTAGCCCAAGAGCACACTTAAAGAGTGTGAACACATATGGATATCCAGAATATTCCTGCGTACACTTTTGCTTGTATATTCCCCAAAATGTTTCCCTGCAAACAATTTTAAATGAGTTCAATCCACATTCATAGAACTAGTTTCATTGAACAATTGAATCAAAACTTTACACGAACTCTTGTAAAAGAGCCATGTGA